>CM057829.1:10090000-11290000 GCA_030068075.1 Paguma larvata
GGAAAAGTAAAAAAAAAAAAAACAGACTGCCACTGCCGGGAATTGGTAAGACCTGACAGTGTTTTGGATGATATCTTCCTTTTCGTCAAAAAACAACAAATACCTTTTGATGCAACACGGTCAACTTGAAAAAAACAAAAAATAAAAAATAAATAAATAAATAAATAATGCCGCGATAGAGTCGAGAACAGGAACAACAACAAACTCATTTATAACCAGTGACGAGCAAAACATAGGAAGTTTTTAAAAGAATGTGATTGTTGTCGGAAGGAATGGGGTCCCCCCCCCCACGCAGCGTTCAGCTCGACTTGCAGTCAAAGTCATGGCCGAGGGGCGCGGCCGGCGCCGCTGCCAGCCTGGTGGGCACAGACCAGCAAGAAAGTGAATTCTGCATACTGCACAGATCATCCCTCGGTTCAGGGCAGTCAGATTGCATCTGGGATCAGCCGATCGTGCTTGATGAAACCGTCAGCCCTCATTTGTGTCTAGCTGTTTTCCTCTGTCCAGCTGTAAACAAGGCCGGCTGGGGGTTGTCGGCCTCCCCTCACGTGCGCGGAGACACCTCACAGTCAGACCTCGCCAGGGGCCTCCGCGCGCACCGGACAGTTGCGTCTTCCGGACAGCGGTTCCAGACCACGACCCGGCAAGTCACACAGCCAGGCCACTTAGGAATGACAGAGTCAGGACCTCCTTTCAGAAACATACCTTAGATTCCTACACATTCTGGCAGGGCACGTCTCTTCCATGAAATTAATTCAGGTGTTCCTGATACGAACGACTGTGTTTTTTCGTTGTTGTTGCTTTTTGTTTTGTTTTGTTTTGTTTTGTGTTTTCCAGTAGACTAGCTCAGCAGATTCATCTTGCTGGGGAGGAGGGAGTGGTGGAGATTGTTTTAGTTGTTTCACCGCTGTGGGGCTTTGCTTGGACCAGCCAAAAAAAAAAAAAATAACAAAAAAACAGACACAGATAGAAATACTGTCTATCTGGTCCACCTCCAGGAACCTAATCATGCCTGAATTGCTGGGAGGAGTGTAATGATGGTAAACAGAAACAGGTAAGTTGGCTTCTGTTCACAACCGCTCCGGCCACACTGTTGCCTTTACAATAAAGTAAAAGGCTATTTTGAAGGAACCGCATCTCAATAATAAAAGGCAGGGGGTGTTATTGAAGCCATTTTCCTGGGCAAGTGGCATAAAGGTAACATTTAGTATTCACTACATTGAGTGCTCCTAGCCAGCTGGTCGGTCCCTGTTAAGACTTTCATTTATGCAGCTTGAGCTGGAACCTTTTTTGTTCTCCCGGTCTATTACTTTGTCTATTTAAGGGATAACAGCCAAAGTGAAACAGCTTGCAATTTGCACCTGTCTGCTCTAAACATTCCATGTTGGATTATATGGAGAGCAAACTCTTCATTGCTAATGAGAGTAAGACTGAGTAAGGCTGAATGCAGTTTTGTTGGGGGGCTTTATAGAATATTTTAGTGGGAGTTCCCTCCCCCCTTTTGTAAATAATCTGATAGGGACCACCCTATTCTAGTGTTTTAGAATTCCTAGAGTTAAAAAATACAATTCAGGAAAAATGCATTTAAAATTGTGTATTCCTTAAAGTAATATTTAAATGTCATGTAACTAAGAATTGAATCAACATTCAGTCTGAGTTGCCTCAGACGAGAGAGAAAAAATTTAAATGCTAGGTTATTTCTAAATTGTTGTAAGCACAAAATACCTAGAGAGATCCTTGATTTGTAAAATTGGCCCTAAAATTTGACAGAAAAATTGACAAAAAAATTTTGGACGTTACAGAAACAGGATGAATTTGGGAAATAATATCTAGTGTCTGAAAGTGAACCAATTCTCTGTCTATATTACCTTTGAAATTTTAATTGACTGCATGGAGAATAAAAAGTCAAGTGATCGAGTTCAAAATCATACCCAGATAGATGTATATGTAATATCATCGTGCGAATCACAGAGCACATTGTCCACGAGTGCAAAAGTGTCAGCCAGCCCATGACTCTCTCCAACCTTTTCTGGAAATCCTCAGCATCCTCCTTAGCTCTGAGGAATTATATCAGTGGGCTACCATCTATTTTTAAAGAATTTAAATGAAAGAACCCGAAGGAAGACTTATGACATTTTCCCAAACCTTATGGGTTTTTTTTTAAAACATCATAATAATGTTCGGATAATTTCCCAAAATACCCTTGAAGATTATCCAAAATTAGAAAAATATATATATGTATATATTCAATTATATGTATATATACTTATACATATATACACATACACGGAATATATACTGAATATCTATATGAAAACAGAATGTAATATAATGAATATATAAACAATATATATACAGACATATATATAGAATATATAGTGAATATATATAGAAACATATGTGTGTGTGTGTGTGTGTGTGTGTGTGTGTGTGTGTGTATGTATATGCTGTTAATCAAAGAATTGGTGGGACATTTGGATTCCAGAAGTCCCTCACATTGGCACCTTTTGTTGCAGTGATAACTGAGAAGGCAACGAGCTTAATGAAGTCGAGGCGGTCACAAAGATGGTCTCGCTCGTAATTCCTATAGTTTGCTGTGGCTGCTGTCCCACATCTCGCCTGACAGATAACGCCCTAGCTCGTCAGGGATGGACCCTCTCACATGACTTTAGGAGTTCTGTCAGCCACGGCCGAGTCCGGTCAGGTCAAAGGGTTGAGCCATGTGTAATTCAGAACAGAGGAGGTCCCACGGTCTCTCCGCAAAAACAATTACACTACTTATTTCGCTCGAGCCCTTGCCCCAAACTCACAAGCCTCACATTTTCAGAGCAGTCAACCTAATTCTGCCCCCGGGCGATAAGCCGCATGAAAATATGTGGTGCTGTGTTTATAAATCTAATCAAAAATAGAAACAGTGGACGGGCTCAGTGAGGTCCCATTATGGATCATGGGAATCCTTGGAAATTCTAAAGGCACTTTTGTTTGACTACCGTAGACTCTCTTTTGCTATTCCATTGTCTGCTACACTCGTTAATCATCCTCTTTACTCGTGAGTGCTACCGAGGAGGCTAAATTTCTACTCATTTCTATATTTTTCGTCCATGGATATTATGAAAAATAAAGTTTGAAAGGCTGCTTTAAAGGGAAAAAACCAAAGGGGGAACTATGGTTATATCAATCTCACCTCTCTATCCATGTTCTCGGCTCCTTGCTCTTGGCGATGCACAGATTTAAATCAACTCCCTCTAAAAAAGACAAATAATATTTAAAAACTGGAATAAATTGGTCCGACCACGAGGTATATTAAGCAATTTGGGGCTGAAGAGCTAGGATGTTACTTAATGGTCCCTTATACACTCGGTGTCGAGCCAACAGGATTCGATTTGGGGTCCTGTGCTTATTGTTGTTGTTCTTGCTTGCTCAGAGCCAGACTTCCAATAAACCGAGAGTCAGTGAATATTCACAAAATGTTTTCCAAAGGTAATGTCTAGGAAATATCCAGACTTGATCAAGACAGTCTAACCATCCGGTTGTATGCCAAAAGGTGACTAATTCAGACTGCACTGAAATTATGCTAAAAAAGTGCTGTTGAGACTTTCATTAGCTCTACTATATTATCAGTTTTTAAGAAAACAGGATCCAGGGTCGCATCTGTCATAAGTAGATAGCATCCGATAAAGTCCAGGATTAGTATGGGCACTTAGGGAGCTAGCAGATTAAATTCCGAGAACTTCATCCAGCAAAGATAGGTAGTACACAAATTTTCATGAAAGGCAGTGTGTCTTCAGTACTCTTAAAATGCCTTAGAGCCGTGTGATATATTATCAGGTTTAATCTGCAAGCGATTACATTTGATATTATTTCAATTGATAAAAATATTACACTAGAACACAGTGTGGGACTGGACGATTATAAAAATATGTGTAACTAATAATAAATGGGAATTTTTTATAAGCAATGTGGTCCCATTTCTTAGATTATTATAAGCATTTGCCGAAAGAGCCTTTTAAACTCGGAATTTGCCCTTTCAAAATGGTTATCGGTATTTGGCAGTAAAACAAAGTACATCATGGATGAATGATATACGGGACACATTTTTTTTTTTTTTTTTGGAGTCCGGAGCTCTCAATCGTGTTTTTAAAAAAATCACTTTGCAATCTGCGTATGACCTCTTATCGGGCTAACAATGTTGGAAAATGAAAGATTTTAGTCCTTCTAGTGTTAATTTTAAAACATACGCGTTTATGTCTGAGTAACATAAAAGATTCAAAGACTATATGGATTACTCCTAAAATAAGGGAAGTGCCTATAAGATTTTTTTTAAGGAAAAGAGTCCCCAATCAAATTGAGGAAATTTTAGCCAAATAGCAGAAGTTAGAGCTTGATTTGCTTATTTTTGCCACAATGACTGAAGCGTGTTTCAAAAGCACATATTTCCAAGAATGTGTGTGGAGTGGCAACATTCTTAAAACAGTTAAGATTTGTCTTTAAAATACTTGTGATTTGTAAATTGTCTCATGTTATTGTCATCGCGAATTTATTTTGCAGGCATATAATCCAAAATGTACAAGCCAAAAAAACACAGGGTGCCTCTATTTGTATCAATATAGGGCTTAGGAAACTTTCAGGTAAGGTAGACCACTTCTCTCCCTTCACCGAAGGCTGCATTTTAGACATCTTTACGCACAGATAGTTAGAATGCAGTAGGAATACAGTAAGAGTCAGGAACATCATGAAATAAGGTCAGAATCCCTACACTGTCTCATGTAAAATTATGCAGTTAAATCTGAAAAGTGGTTTGATAGGATCAAGTGGTGTATCACATAAAAAGACGCTCTCTCTAGATAAGTAAAACTGTGTATTCCTCTGTCTCATGAGAAAAGAGTGTGGCCTGGAATTCCTCCCTGCTTAGGAATCTCTGGGAGCCTAGATCAAGCATTATTTGCACTTAAAGAGTCTCAGTCTCCCTGTATCCACAAGCCGGAGTGTGGGAGTCAGATCCCTTACAACCTGCAGAATAAAGGCACTGAAGAACAATCCTCACCCCCTCCCCACCCTACCCCCTGCACCAAATACCTATCAGTGAACACATGACCAGGCTGTAGGATATAAAAAAAGATGTGGGCAAGGTGTCATTGCTAATCTGAATAGTGACACACAAATGCATGTTCCCAGTGCAATTTCTAGGAATTTAATTTGAAGTCCTCCAAGATGGGAAGGAATTGTTAAAAGGTCAGTTGCTAAGTGTTGCAGAAACGGGGTGGGGGCGGGCGGTGGATGGAGAAGTAGGCGTGAGGCAAGTTCCAGCAGCCAGAGTTGCTGAATCAGCCAGAAAGGTCCGCGTGCAGCAGAGTGGACTCTGAGGAGCAGGCAGGATTAGGAGTTAAATAGAGAAAGAGAGTTGGAAAAACACTATGAGCACAGAATGGTAAATGAAAGTGAGAATAAGTTCAGAGAACAGCAAGTAGAATCTGTCAGCAGATAATCATTTCAACAAGTTAGTGATTAATGGGCACCCACCACACCCTCTAAAAAATTGATCGCTTGTGTAACTGGCAAAAAATGAAGCCAATCAGAGAACTGATGTATTTGCTGAACTGTCTGTATATCTACATTTTCAAGGAAGTCCAAAATAGCTTCCTTTTTAAAAGGAAAGGAGAATAAATAACAGCTATAAATACGATACATTTACCAAAAACCTTAGCATGGGCCTTCCAGGAGCATTGGATTTAATGAACTAATGGACACCGTTACAAACTTCTCACTAGGACTACAAATTTGGACCAGAGTGTAGCATGTCAGTTGCAATGCAAGGGAACTACCATAGCAATCATTTAAAAAGCCAGCCTCCAACTTGCAAGCGGGTTTATAATTGTTCTCTCACCTGCTTACAAGTAACGTGTTGGCCGTGTTCTATTGAGCCTAAGTTAATAACCACCTGCTAATTTGTAAAGTCATTTTTTTTTGGTTTGTTTGTTTAAAGGCTGATTAAAATGGCTTTCCCTGAAATTGTTGACCTTGTATTGCAAATTAAATCCTGGAATTGCCAAATCTCTGACAACTGGTTCATTGCTTCCAGAGAAGGGAATTAACATGGCTACAGCTGTCATTCCATTGCATTTTTCTTCTCAAGCAGACCAGCAAGGGCAAAGATGGTGTTAGACAGAGGTCGCAAGCCAGAGTCTGTCTGCAAACATGTTTCGTGTGACCTCCACAGTGATTTAAAACATATTGAGACTCTATTTAAAAATAAGAAAATTGCCGTAAAAATCTAACTCCTGGCTTCTCTTGGAAAATTTAAAAAATTTGGCAAATGAGCATCAACTTCCATGGTGAGCAGTAGAAGTGTGCTCTTAGACATGGCTCTCCTGGTCTACAGTCCACACTCTCCCCATTGCAAACCACAGACCAGAATGTAAGTTCCGTAAGGGCAGAACTCATAGAATTCCTTGTTACATCCTCAGAACCTAGAACAGAGCCTGGAAGGTAGTGGGCGCTTGATAAATATTTAATGTCAATGAAATGATCTCTGGGACAGACAGGCAACTTGCATGGGTGGCTTTAAGACAGTAGGCATGTTCATAAGGGCACCTGGGTGGCTCCGTCAGTTAAGCATCGGGCTCTTGATTTCAGCTCAGATCATGATCCCAGGGTCAGGGCAGCGAGGCCTGCATCAGGCTCTGCACTGAGTGTGGAGCCTGCTTGAGATTCTCTCTTTCTCTCTCTGTCTCTCTCTTTCTCTCTCTGAAAAATAAATAAACATTAAGAAAATTATGTAAAATATCTGTGCAGGTCAAATAAATTCTGCCAGTGCTAAGGCATAAAGAGATAAAGTTCCTACGTATTATTCGGCTGCCCTGCTGTTTTCCTTATAAAGAAATATTTCTCTGTATCCCTGCCACTATCAAAAAAATAGGGCCACAAGTATCAGGGCAAATGAGAGTGAACACAGACCCGGCACCCTTCACTCATTTGTGTTTCTTGGCCTGGCCCCTACGGACATCTGAATTTGAAACCTCTAGACGGGAGATAGGAGTAGGTCTCCCACCCACGATACCAGGCTGCTCTACCATATTCCTCCCTTATCCTGCTCGCTAGGTTCTGCACCACAGTCTATCTACATTAGAGAATCAATCAAAAGTGGAATATACAACCTACCTCGGAAGGTAACTAAACCTAAACCACACTATTGTTTTAAATAGAATAACAGTGTGGAATGAACTTGTGTCTACAGCTAAAAAGGCATCGGTTCGGATTTCTTGCACATGGGGAAGGTGCTTAACCTTGAAAAGTCTCCAATTACTCTGCATAATGGTTGAGAAAATTTAAAAGCTATGAGTGTCAGACTTCTAACTTCCACTTAGGGTATAGAAAGCTAGAAAAGTATTGTTCCCAAACATAAAGCAAGATATATCCTGAATATCTATAAATTCACAACTTTTATTAAATCCGCCGAAGAGCTGAAGTCATGACATATTCTACTAACCCAAAATCTAGGGAAAGGTGCTTCGAAGGAGTAACACGATGCAGGTACCTGCTTACTGAGGCAGACAGAAGCCCCACAGAAGCCGGTAAAAATTCAGCTATAAATTGCTGACAAGTCTCTAACGTCTGAGTGTGACCTCATGTGAGAATGTAGAACTCAAGGGATTGAAAGATCATCAAACACGAGAGGAATTCACACCCATTCAAAGACTTCCTTGGAGAATCATGGACTTCCTGGGTTCTGGGAAGAAGGACTGGTAACGAGACAAGAGTTCAGAGCAGTGGTTCTAAATGCGGAGCAATTATACTTCCAAGAGGATATTTGGCAACATCTGGAGACATTTTTTTAAGTTTATTTATTTATTTTGAGAGAGAGAGAGAGAGAGAGAGAGTACAAGTGAGAGAGTACTAGGGAGCAAGAGAGAGAGAGAGAATCCCAAGAGGACTCCGCACTGTCAGTGCAGAGCCGGACATGGGGCTCGAACCCACAAACCACAAGATCATGACCTGAGCCAAAGTCCAATGCCTAACCGACTGAGCCACCCAGGCACCCCAACATTTTTAATTGCCATATCTGGGGGGGAGTGCTATTTGTACCCAGTAGCTAGAGGCCAGGAATGTTGCTAACCATTGGCTTAGCATAGACTAGCACCCTATTACAAAGAATTACCTGATCCAAAATGTCAGTAGAACTGCAGTTGAGAACCACGGGTCCAGAAAGATCCTCCTTTGGGGTGGAGCAAGGCCACTGCAGAAAAGCACTAAGCCCACCTGGATATTCCACTTTTTTCTCCTCTTAGACATGAGAGCCTTACTTTTGGGAAATCACAGCAAACGCTGTTGCCCCCCAGCTCCCAGCAAGGTTACGACCCATTGCCGCTAGGAGAAGAGAACACAAAAATACCCTCTGGCCCTGGGATAGGAGCAAGAAAACATCCAGACCCAAACTACTAGAAGCATCCTATTGAAGAAAGAGGGACAGGATCTGAGATGGCCCAACCCTTGGGACCCAGAGACACGGCAGCTTCCAGAGGGGACCACTCACCCACCTTACCTTCAGGCTACCAGGCATTGAGTAGCAGGGAGCATCATTGCACAGCTGGTGGAGGGGAGAGACTATGAATAGAGATACTGCCTCACGTGCTTGAAGCCTGGGCAGACATTGAGGAAATTTGAAAAACTGCCAACCATTCTAAGCATAAGTCAAGGCCAAAGGAACCCCAAGCCTGTGGGGTGCTGATGATATTACCATAATGATGACAAAATACAGCCCCAGCTCAAGTACTGGCTAGACCGACCACGCCTCCCACATGGAAAGACTAGCAAAATAAAAGACATGCCATCACTGGCTGCGAGTAACATATACTTCACTCTCTATTGTCCTGTCCAGAATGACCTGCTTTCAAATAATGTTAGGGCACCAATAAGGCAGCGAGGGAAAATAAAATAAAACACTCTATCAAAAAGATAAAATGATCAATAGAAATGGACTCAGATACAATCAAGATGTTGGATCTGTCAGATAGACAATTTAAAGTAATTAGATAAAGTGAAGTCACTGAGATGGCAAGATAGGTCATCCTTCACTTCAGGCCCCCTCAGGAAAAGAACAACTAGCAACATCCGTAGGCAAGACACCATTGTGAAAATCTTAAAACCCAGGGGGTGAGGACAAAGTACACCCCTGACAACAGAGACTGAAAAAAAATAAGAGGAGGGGCACCTGGGTGGCTCAGTCAGTTAAGCATCTGATTTTGGCTTAGGTCATAATCCCACAGTTCATAAATTCAAGCCCCACATTGAGCTCATTGCTGTCAGTGCAGAGCCTGCTTCGGATTCTCTATTCCCCCCTCTCTCTCTGTCCTTCCCTCACATGCTCTCTCCCTCTCTCTCTCTCAAAACTAAATAAGCATTTAAAAAAAAAAAAAAGAGGAATAATCGCACTGACCTCATCAACCCTCCCCTAGGTCAGCATAATGCCTAACAGAGAGGGTTTTCATGGGCCTGCAGTTTCTCCAGTGGAAGAAAGAGAACCACAGTGGACATCAACTTTTCAAGCATTGAGGGGTGCTTCTGGGTGGCCCAAGTTGGTCTCACCTAAAGAGCATCCCTGGGGGGAACTTGTGAAGCTCAAACACTTGGGAAATTGGATAGAGATGGAGAAAGGGGTGGGGCTCATAGTAACCATTGCTCAGATCTTAGTGGACTGTGTTCCCTATTGTCATAGCACCTGAGCAGATATCCAAGCTAGCTGCTCCATTCCTACGCAGGGCTGAGCTGATGGTTTGTTCTGGTCAGGGATCTCAGTTGACAGTTCTGCTTGATTTGAATCCCCAGCCAAAGGGCTGTGCTGCCATGGGGCATATCCTATGGTCCACCTGGGCAAGGGTGCAAGCTTGCAGCCCCCCCCCCCAGTTGCTGAGCAAAGCCTCCAATTCTGCCCCACCAGGAAGCACGGCCACAAAAGCCTAGCAGGAACAAAGCACATTCTATCACCTGCCTGGATGGGGACCCAAGCCTGCAGCCTTCCCTAATTGTTGAGCATAGCCTCTGACTCTGCATAATCAAGGAGCCTGAACTGTACCCCCAAGAACCTCAGAGCCTAACTTACAGTAATACTCAGCCACAGAACCCAGCCTACAGTGTCACTCAGCAGTGAAGCCCATCATATGGTCCCACTTGATTGTTGAACACAAACTGTGACCTTAGCCAGGCAGAGTCCAGCCAATGACCCTGGCCAATCATGGAGCATAACCTGTGGCCCTACCCAACCAGGCATTGCAGACAGTGACCTTGCCCAACTGTAAAGTCCAGTCTCCAGCCTCGCATAATTGGAGGTTCCATCCATCTGACCAGAGAACCTGACCAGCAACTGTGCCCAACAGCCAAGTACAGCCAATGGCCTACTAGATCACAAAGCCTGGCCTGTAGCCACACCTAACTCTAGAGTACAGTCTGGCCCCAACCAATCACAGAGCACTGCCTGAGGCACCAGCCAACTGTGAAGCCTGGCCTACCACTATGTCTGAGCAGAGTACCAGTGGCACCATTCAGTAGAAAAGCAAAGCCTGAGGCCCTACACAACCAAGATTTTGGAGCACAACCCACAGCCTTGCCTAGTCATGCATTCTGACCAGTAGCACTACCTTATAAAGGATTAAAACCTGTAACCAGTCCAATCAGAGGTAATGCAGAGCCCAGAGAGTGGCCCCACCTTACTGTAGAAATAGCTAGCAGCTACATCCAACCAGTGAGCCCACCAAGTAGCCTGGCTCGAATACAGAGCTCAACCCGTGAAACCCAGCCAGCGGCAGCCTTCTCCCACCACACCTGCCACCTCAGCCCATGGATAGTAGACTTGCCAAACTAATAAACCAAACCTCACATGCCCGTGTACACTAGCAGCTGACCAGTCTAGTACCCCAAGCTGAGGTGACAGGTCAAGATCTTTCCCTACTAAAATAAACCTGTAAAGACTGGAAGAAGAGACTCATTTATCAAATATGTAGATGCTAATGCAAAAAATCCAAAGGTCGTGGAGAATCTGGTAAACCTCATGCCACCAAAGGAAACTTACAAAGCTCCAATAACTGACCCTAAAGAAATAGAGATCTATGAACTGTCAGGCAACGAATTCAGAATATTCCCCTAAAAGAGGTTTAGGAGACTCTAATAGCACACAGACAACTAACTGAAATTAGGAAAACAATGCATGAATTAAATGAGAAATACAACAAATAAATAGAAACCATGAAAACCAAACAAACAAAAAAAGGGAAAAAAAATCATAGAACTCAAGAATATCATGACTGCACTGAAGAGTTCAATGGAAAGCTTCAACAACAAAAACTACCAAGCAGAATAAAGAATTGGTAAACCCAAAGACAGATCGTTTGAAATTATCCAGTTAAAGGAGCAAAAAGAAAAAAAGAATGAAAGAGTGAAGAAAGTCTGTAGTATTAATGAGAAAAAGGAGCAAAAGGAGCCACGGACACATTATGGAAATCATGAAGGAGAAGAGAAAAGGACGGAAAGTTTATTTAAAGAGGTCATGGGGAAACATTTAAACACAGAGAAAGAAATGGACATCCAGATTCATGAGGCTGAAAAGATCCCAAATAAGTTAAACCTGTAAAGAGCTACACTGTGACACATTACAATTAAATTGTCAAAAGACGGTGAAAATTTTCGAAACAACAAGGAAAAGAAAATTCTGAGAGGGAGCCCCCATTTCTCAGCAAAAATTTTGAAGGCCAGGAGAGATGAAATACTCAAAATATTTAAAGGAAAATGAATTGCAAAAGAAAAATCTGTAATAGACACAAAAAATTATAATAAAGGAGTCAAAGAATGCCACCATAAAAGGTCATCAATCACAAAGGAAGTCGACAAGGGAGGAAAGAAGAAACAAAAGATCTACAAAACAGTTCAAAAATAACAGTTAAGAAAATGGCAATAGAAGGTCCTTACCTCTCAAAAATAAAGTTCAACATAAATGGATTAAATTCTATAATCCATAGACTGGGTAAGTGGATTTTAAAAAATAAGATCCAACATCCTGCTACCTACAAGAGACTTTGCATAGATTTGAAAGCGAATGGATGGAAAAAGATATTCCAAGAAAATGGTAAACAGAGTGCCTGGGTGGCTCAGTTGGTTAAGCATCAGGTCTTGGTTTCAGCTCAGCTCATGATCTCACAGTTTTTTTAGAGTTTGAGCTCCCCATGGGGCCCTGCACTGGCAGTGCACTGGGGCTGCTTGGTATTCTCTCTCTCTCTCTCTCTGCTCCTCCTCCACTCACACTGTTTCTATCACTCTCAAAAAAATAAATAAATAAAACAAAAACTTAAAAAAAAGAAACAGAAAATGGTAACCAAAAGAAAGCTATATTTATATCAGTCAAAAAAAAAAAATAGCCACTAAGCTAAAAATGGTCACAAAAGACAAAGAGGATAGTCAATTCATCAAGAAGATGTAAAAAATATAAATATTTACCTAGCCAACATCAGGGCATCTAAATATGAAACAAATACTAACTGAACTGAAAGGAAAAATAAACATCAATACAATAACAGTTGGGGACTTTAATACTCCCTCTCAACAATCGATAAATCTTTCAGACAGAATTAATATGAGAACAGTGGATACGAGCAACACTGTGGACCAAATGAGCCTAACAGACAAGTACAGAACATCGTATTTAACAGAAGCAGAATGCACATTCTTCCCAAACTTACATAAAACACTTTTTAGGACAGATCATAGGTTAAGCTATAAAGCAAGTCTCAACACATTCAAGAAATAAGAATTATATCAAGTGTCTTTTCTAACCAATATGGTTGACTCTAGAAATCAAAAAACTAGAAATTTCACAAACATAAAAATTAGATAACACACTTCTAAGTAATCTATGGATCAGAGAAGAAACAAAAGGAAATTAAATATCTTAAGACAAAAGAAAATGAAGCACGACATAACCAAAAGTTATGAGACACAACAGAAGCAATAATAAGACAAAAGTTTACAACTATAAAATTATTCATCAAGAAAAAAGAAAGATCTCAAACAGCTTAATATTATACCTAAAGGAAGTGAAAAGGAAGAACAAACTAAACCCAAAGTTACCAGAAGGAAAGAAATAAAGAGAGGACTCTAAAAAAATTACAATTAAAGGAGATATTACAGCAGATAGCACAAAAATACAAAAGATTATAGAAGACTATTATAAACAGTTCTATGCCAATCGAATTGGAACACCAATTAAAAAAAAAAATGAATGAACTCCTAGAAACACACAACCTACCAAGACTGAAGAAATGGAAAACAGACCAATAATTGGTATGAAGATTAAATCTATATTCAAAAACCTTCCAACAAAGGGGCTCCTAGGTGGCTCAGTTGGTTAGGTGTCTGGCTCTTGATTTCAGCTCAGGTCATGATCTCACAGTTTGTTAGTTCAAGCCATGCATCAGACTCTGTGCTGGCATCATGGAACCTGCGTGGGATTCTCTGTCTCCCTCTCTTTGCCTCGTCTCTCTCTCTCTCTCAAATATAAATAAATATTAATTTTAAAAAACTTCCAATAAAGAAAACCCCAGAACCCAATGGTTTCACTGGCAAATTCTATAAAACATTTAAAGAATTAATGCCAATCATTCTCAAACTCTTCCCAAAAAATGGAAGAGGAGGGAACATTCCCAAAATCATTTTATAAGGCCAGCATTACTCTGATATCAAAACCAGATAAGGACACTACAAGAAAATAGAAGGCTGACATTCCTGATGAAATAGATGCAAAAATTCTCAACAACATACTAGCAAACTCTATTCAACAGTGCATTTAAAGAATCATATACCAAGACCAAATGGGTTTCATCTCTGAAATGCAAGGATGGTTCAACATATGCAAATTAGTAAATATGGTACATCACATTAAGAGAGTGAATTATAATAATCATGATGCTTATAACAGATGCAGAAATCAGACCACATACATATATCAAGCATATCATGTAATGGAAGTCCTAAGGAGGAATGAGAAATATAAAGAGATAGAGAAAACATCTGAAGAAATAATGGCCTAACATCTGAGCGTCAAAATACATGTACTAAACTGTAAAGGGACAGTGTAAGAAGAAATAAACAATTCAACGATTGTAACTAGCGATCGTAATATCCCACTCTGAATAATTGATAGGACAACTAGAAAAAAAATCAAAAGGAATATAGAAGAATAACATTACTAACCAATTTAACTTAACTGAGTTTTATGAGATCGGACACAAGGATAGCAAAATAAACATTCTTTAGTATGAGCAGAGCATTCTCCAAGATGAACCATATGCTAGGCCATAAAATGAGTATCAATAAATGTTAAGAATTCAAATGATTCTTGGGGATGTTCTTTGACACCAAATGAATTGAAAGAAACGTAAAAACAACAAAAAGTTGGAAAATATGTGAAAATGAAACAACCCATTCTAAATGACTCATGGTTCAAAGAAGAAACCACAAGGGAACTTAGAAAATATTTTTAACTGAACTAAAATAAAAACATAAGATATCAGAAAATTGGGGGAAAAGCAAACACATTGTGTAAACAGAAATTTGAGGTCAGATATCTGCGTTAGAAAAAGAAGGTCTTGAATCATTAAACTAAATTTCCACTTTAAAAGAAAAAAGAACAACAAGTATAATCCAAAGCAAGAAAAAGGAAACAAAAATGAAAACCAGAGTATAAATCAATTAAAAAAAAAGAAAAACAATAAAGAAATTCATTGAAACTAGAAGTTGCTTATTTTAAAAGATCAATGAAATCGATAAAACAAATGAGACTGACCAAGAAAAAAAGAGAAAAAAAAACATAAATTTTTGAAATCCAGTATGAAAGTGTAACATCACTATAGACCATAATAAAAGTTTAAAAGGTTATAAGGAGATATTGTGACTGACCTTTAGCCAATAAATTAGAAATCTTAGATTAAATGGACAATTATCTAGATGTTACCACACCTCATTCTAGGAAAAAAATCTCTCTTAGGGTGCCTGAGTGACTCAGTTCGTTAAGTGTTAGACCTCAGCTCACTTGATCTCACAGTTTGTGAGTTCGAGCCGCGCATTAGGCTCTGTGCTGATGGCACACTTCGGATTCAGGGTCTCCCTCTCTCTCTGCCCCTCCCCGATTGCTCTCTGTCTGTCTCTCTCTCTCTCTCTCAAATTTAATTTTTTTTAAATAAAGAAAGAAAGAATCTCTCTTTCTGTCTTGCAAAATAAATAAATGAAACTTAAAAAAAGAAGAAATCTATGTGGAAATGGAGGCGAGACTGGAGTTACACAGCCACAAGCCAAGGAACACCAGGCATTGTTAGCAAGCACCAGAAACCAGAAAAGTCAAAGAAAGCTTCTTCTCTAGAGCCTTTGAATGGAAAAACTGTAAGAAACTAAGTTCAGGACTGTGAGAGAATAAATATTTGCTGTATGACACCCACAAGCTTGTGGCCTGTTGTCACGGCAACCCTAGGAAACTGTTATGAATCCTTCCTTACCTAACACCGTACATAAAAATAAACTCAAAATGGATTGTAGACATAAATGTAAGAGCTGAAATTATAAAAATTCTAGAAAAAGGCCCATAAAACATTTTTATGACCTTGGTTATCCTGTTTTCAATTAGATATGACACCAACAGAAAAATTCATTAAAAAAAGAAAGAAAGAAATGGAAACATTGGTCTCCATGATTAAAAACTTCTGCTCTTTAAAATATACTGGGGTGTCTGGGTGGCTCAGTCGGTTAAGCGTTTGACTCTTAGTTTCTGCTCAGATCATGATCTCACGGTTTGTGAGATCAAGTTCCACATCGGGCTTCATGCTGACAGCACGGAGCCTGCTTGGGATTCTCTCTCTACCTCTCTCTCTCTCTCTTGCTGTCTCTTTCATGCTATCTCTTTCACTCTCTCAAAATAAATAAACTTTAAAAAATAAATAAAAATAAAATAAAATATACCTGTGTTAGTTTTCCATTGCTGCATAACATGTCATCAGGAACTTAGCAGCTTAAAATGATACCCACTTATTAGTATACTTCAAAATTTTGACATGGCATTGGTGGCTTCTCTGCTTAGACTGAAATCAAGATGTCAGCTGGCTATGTTTTCATCTGGTGGTCTTTGTCCAAGCTCAGTTACATTATTGCCAGATTCAGTTATTTGCACCTGTAGGACTAAACTCCTCAATTCTTGCTGGCTATTTTCAGCTTCTGGTGATGGCCACACCTCATCATATGGCTTTCCTGTCTTCAAGCCAGCAAGGATACATTAAACACTTCTCATTTCAAATCGTTCTGACTTTCCCTTCCACCTCCAGCTACAGAAAGCTCTTTGCTTTTAAAGGGTACATATTATTAGATTTGCTTACTGGATAATCTCTGCTTCTTAAGGCCAACTGGAGTGAGACTTCAACCTGCAAAAAAAAAAAAACCCTTCACCATAGTACCTGTATTAATGTTCGATTGAATCTCCAGGAGTAGGACTCTTGGGACGGGAACAGGAAACATTTTTAAAATCTGTCCACCATAACACCATTAATGAGGGAAATGACAAGCTACAGACCTGGGAGAAAACATTTTCAAATCATGACTCTAATAAATGACTCAAACCCAGAATATGTAAAGAGCATTGACAAGTCAATAATAAGATGATAAGCAGCCCAATACGAAGTGGACAAAAATATATGAATAGAGATTTTACCAAGGAAGATCTATGAATGGCCAATAAAAACACATGAAAAAGATGCTCAACACTGTTAGTGACACTCCCAGACATTTTTCCAAATGAAATATAAACTTATGTGCACATAAAAATCCATACACAAATGCTTCTGGTGGATTTATTTTGATTACCAACAACAGGAAACAACTCCAACATCAAAGAGCAGATGAACAAATTGGTATACCCATGCAATGAAATACCACTCCACAATAAAAGCAATAAATCTTTTTAAAAAGTTTTTTTAATGTTTATTTTTGAGAGAGAGAGAGAGAGAGTGCAAGCAGGGGAAGGGCAGAAAGAGAGGGAAACACAGAATTCAAAGCAGGCTCCAGGCTCTGAATTGTCAGCACAGAGCCTGATGCAGGGCTCGAACCCACGAACTGTGAGATCATGACCTGAGCTGAAGTCGGACGCTTAACTGACTGAGTCACCTAGGCACCTCTACAATCTTGCACTTAGAAGATGAATACATTTTGAGACTCTAACTGCAGCATTGTGGTCGCAGTTAACAATATTGTATTATACACTTGAAAATTCTTAAGAGCCTAAATCTCAAATGCTCTCATTGCAGAAAAGAAATAGGAATTATGTGACATAATGGAGTTAGCTAACAGATATAGTAGTATATCGTGTCGCAATATTAAGTGTATCAAATCAATAGCTTGTGCACCTAAGCTTATACAATGTTACATGTCAATTATATCCCAATAAACCTGGAAAAAAAAAAAGAAAGAATGCAGACTCAAAGATGATGTAATGTATAATTCCATTCATAGGACATTCCAGAAATGGCAAAACTATAGAGACAAAATTTATCAGTGGTCGCCAGAAGTTAGGGCTGGGGGGAAAGCACAACAGAAAACGGAAGGAGGCAGGCTGGGGGTCAGTGATAGAATTATTCCATATCTTGATTGTAGTTATAGTTACACAAATATATGCATTTGTCAAAACTCACAAAACTTTACACTTTCTAGAAAGGGTGAATTTTATTACATATCGATTATATCTTAATTTAAAAGAGAAGCACCGAGGCACCTGGTGCCTCAGTCAGTTAAGCAACTGGTGCTTTATCTCATTTATAATTGATAGCATATTTATATATTATATGAATATTAAAGAGTAACAATAAATTAAGAATAATAATAAATTATATGTTTCTTTATGTTTTTTTTAAACATTTTTTCATTTTTGAGAGACTGAGACAAAGCTTGAGCAGGGAAGGGGCAAACAGAGAGGGAGACACAGAATCCGAAGCAGGGTCCAGGCTCCGAGCTGTCAGCACAGAGCCCATCACAGGGCTCGAACCCATGAACCGAGAGATCATGACCTGAGCTGAAGTCGGACACTTAACTGACTAAGCCACCCAGGCCCCCTTCTTTATGTTGTTTTCTTAACCATGAGTTATGGGTTGAAATGTGTCCCCTCAAAACGTGTTCATATTCCAGGCACCTGGGTGGCTCAGTCAGTTGAACAACCGACTCTCGACCTCAACTCAGGTCATGATTTAACAGTTCATGGGATCCAGCTCCACATTGGGCTCTGTGCTGACAGTGGACACCCCGCCCGAGATTTCCTGTCTCCCTCTCTGCCCCTCCCCTCCTTTGCTCTCTCTCTCAAAGTAAATAAACTTAAGATAAAAAGGTTAACATTCCAATTCCCAGTAACCATTATTGAGGGTTTATCTGGAAATAGGATCTTTACCCATGGTCAAGTCGAGGTCATCAAGATGGGTTCCAATCCAATATGACTGGCAAAATCACATACAAGGGAAATTTGGACACTAGGAGAGATACACACAGAGTCAGAGTGGTGTGAAGACGCAGGGAGAACGCCATCAAGAAGCCAGGGAACACTCAAAGCATCTGGAAGCTGGAAGGAAAGAAGCACCATATTCTCCCCGCAACATCCCACCCCCAGCCCTTAGAACATACCAATTTTGCCGCACTTACATCTTGGACTTTTAGCCTTTATAAGTTAGAGAGAATAAATTTCCCCTGTGTAAGTTGCCCAATATCTGGTACTTTGTTCTGACAATCCTAGCAGCCCACACACTGCACATGATTAGTCTCGTTTATTCTATTCTCCTTTTTCCCTTCTCTCTTCATCTCCTCCAATTGGAACTTTGATTGGATATCACCCTTTTCATATATTCTAATGGTTATATTAAGTAATGTTGAATTTCTATTATTTCATAGCCTATAGAAAGAATCTTCTCACTTCCTGCTTCTTTTAAGATGAACGTTTTAGGGTCCACACTCTTCCCACATCTTTCTTCCCATCTTCTGTCTCCAAATCTCTATCAACCATACCTCTACTCTTCTTTTAATTTTCAAGTTTGAAAGTATACATTCTGTTACAGCCATAATAATTATAAAAGTTTTGTGCCTCGTCTGTAAATGGATTCTAGCAACCAAAGCCTGAGAACAGCTTTACAGTTATGGCATATTGACAAAGCTTTCAGCAAGACCACGTATGTAGTTTGCTAAGTTCTTTTTCTCTTTTTTTCAGTGTCATGGCCCTTGTGCTATTTAAATGAACCTAAGCTTCATTGGATGAACCTTGAGTGAACATCAAAGTTAAATGACTCATCTCCTAACTGCTATCAATTTTCTTTCTTCTCTCTCTCGGAAAATCCAGTTCCTCAAATGTTTGTTTCCCCGGGTTGAATCTCTGCCTCACTTAACTCTCTTCTCCATACCTTCTGAACCTTTGACATTTTTTTTTCTACATCCTGGAATATTTCCTTAACTTTGTCATCTAACTCTTCTGTTGACTTAAAAAAAATATTGTTGCAGTTAGACTTTTAATTTCTAAGAGTTCTTTTTTGTTATCTGATATTTCCTTTTTTGGCACCCTCTTACTGTTTTAGGGATGTAATATGTTCTTTAATTTCTGCAAGAAGAGTTTGGGTTTTTATTAGTTTTGTTACAATTTCTCTGCTATCTTAATTACCTTCATTTCCCCCAGAGTTCATTTTTCAGTTGGCTTCTCATGGTCTTTCTATTTCAGATTGCTGTTTCTCCTCGACTATTTGATGATCCTCGGTTGATCAATCATATCTAAGTACAAGAGTATTGAAAGGCTAGCAAACTCTTGTGTACACAAAGGACTCTTCTTTTTAGGGTAGAAAGGTACCATTTCAGGATGAGAAGATGAGAAAACAGCGGTCCTCTTCCCTGTGAGAAGAAAGCACTGGAATCCAAAATACTTGCCTAAATGGTCTCAGACAGTTGCTTCGAAACTTTTAAAGAAGAATCTCCTCAGTTTTTGCCTTTTGCTGTTGGTCATTCTAAAGTTTTTAATTGTTTTTCTGTTTACATATCCCCCAAAACGAAATCTGAAAAACAACCTATCTTTTCAATGACTTTGAGTTGACATGCAAAATGTTCTATTATAAACAGTTGCCACAAGCACAATTTCTAGCATATTGTAAATACTTTCATTTTGATTAACCGTGGTATATCACTCTTACTCCTGTAAATAGATTTAGTGGAAGCTAAATGCAATAGTATTTGATACCTTCTGTTTTCCATTTTCAAAATACAAAACTAGCTCTTCCTTACTTTTGATCATTTGTAAAAGTTCTTTTTAAATTTTTTTTATTTAAAAATATTTTACTGTTTATTTATTTTTGAGAGACGTAAAGGCACAGAGCATAAGCAGAGGAGGGGCAGAGACAGAGAGAGACACAGAATCCAAAGCAGGCTCGAGGCTCTGACCTGTCAGCACAGAGCCTGACGCAGGCCTCAAGCCCAAGAACCGTGAGATATGACCTGAGCCGAAGTCGATGCTTAACCGGCTGAGCCACTCAGGCCTCTTATCCTACATGGTTTTATTAGTCTTTTACTAGTCTTTTAACAAAAACTCAAGAGAAATATGAAAAAAATATATAGCCTGCACTAAAAACTCATAGAATGATCTTAATAAATAGCTATCTAATTCACCAGCTAATCTAAATGGAGCATTAAAATCTGTTCTACCCAGAACAGCAAAGGTCCTTTCTTGTACCTCTTCAGGGCAACCAGCTGCTCTCGCCCCCACTCAGCTTTGCCATTTTGATCATTAAAATGGACTTTGTCTAATGCAGTCTGCAAAGCATTACAGGGTTCATCTGGTTTGTGACTAAAGTCTAGTCTTAGGGTCACTGAATAGAAGCCTATACCTGCTTCATCCAAGCAAGAATTCAACTTGCAATTTCCCTAGCACCAGACTGAAGGGCACTTCCAAACTGCATTTATGAGGTAGCACCAATAGGGGGGAAATAATTGCCTTTAGCAAGCAGAGGACTTTAGAAAACACACCTGTTTCTCTGTTATTGATAGTGTGATTAATCGATCCCTAGAATCTGATTGAGAACATTGGGGTATAAATCATGCCATAAGCGCCATTTCAGAAACATCACTGCTAGTAATTCAAAGCATATTTCAACTGCCCGTGGCATGCATTTCTGGATTAGTGTCACATACGGGTTCACAAGAAACAACAGGGGCTATTTGTTTATATGGTCACATTTCTATCCTTCATTTTACTTCACATTCAACTTGACACCAGTTATGCATAGCAATACGCACATCAGTGTGGGTTTACATTTCTTTGTCAGGTGTCTGGGCACAAAACGTAGGTTGATTCACAAGTAAAGGGGAATTAATGTCATGAACGGATATTTTTGTTACCAAAAGAAACAAACATTATGACTTATTCAGTGTACTCACTACCTGAAACTGTTCCTCTAAGCAGAAATGTTCTCAGCCAGCAAGTTAATTGCTGGGATGTGCTATATTTATTTCCAAGCTCCACACTGATTTGCCTATACTCTCAATCATTCAGCACATGTTTATTGAGCACCTACAATAGTTTTAAGTGCAGTGGGTGACAAGGATCCGTGTCCCTAAGGCAATTACAACTAAGATAAGGAAATGACTTGTACACAAATGACAAGAATATCAAATAGAAAGGCATAACTAATGAGATAAAATTGGCACAGTTCATCACCAAGAGACTACTGAGAAATTGACCAAGCCTAAAATTTGACTGAGGCAAAGAAAGAAAGAAAGAAAGAAAGAAAGAAAGAAAGAAAGAAAGAAAGAAAGGAAGGAAGAAAGAAAGAAAGAAAGGAAGGAAGGAAGGAAGGAAGGAAGGAAGGAAGGAAGGAAGGAAGGGAGGAAGGGAGAGAGAAAGAAGGAAAAGAAAAGAAAAGAAATGGAAACTCATTGGAAGGGTATGTATCAACATCATGGTGAATGACTAGGGACTGAAGTTTTTACCACAACCCATGAGCAGAGCTATATTATATGCCCATTTTACAGATGAAGAAATTGGAGCTCCAAGATGTTAGGTAACACATCCAAGGCCACCCCATAAGCTGAGAACCAACTGCCTAGACTAAACTCTTAGCTGAGTGGCTCTCCCATTGCTTCTGGTCTTCAACTGGCCTCAAAGCCTATCACTGCTCCAAATGAGGTAGATGAGAAAAAAAAAAAAAACAAATGAAAAGCTTATTAGGACTGCAAAACGTGCTGTATCCTTCTATATAACTGATGGAGATCTAAAACCTCTTACAATGATTACTGAGTGAATTTTAACTAATATGCATGTTTCTAAGTTCCCCGGTAAAAGTTCTGAACTGGTCTGAAACATTGTATATATAAACTAAAATTAGCCGCTGAGGATTCCACGGATTGTAAAGAACTTAAAGAAATGCCCTCGATCTTCCTGGCTCACATAACTTTGTACTCTAGTGGTCAGCTGGGAAAACAGGAAAGGCAGTTCATAGTTCTTTGAACTGTCTCTTTCTAGTCCTTCAACTATAAAATATTCAGTTTGATTAAACTGTTTTTTGGTTGCTTTTTGTTATTCACAAAATTGTAACTATACACACACGAATAGATTTTCATATATATAGATTTTTCACGTATGTATGTAGTTTTTTGGTGGCTTGCTGTTAACAAGCATGGTAAGGGCAAAATAGTACTTTTTCTATAATCTGAATACTACCTAAAGGGATATTATTGTCTAGAGTCTGACTTTTTGTTTTGTACTGGATCTACTTATGTCAATGGATAAAACCAAGATCTTAGAATTGTATATATTGCATATATAATTGTATATACATGTATACATTGTATATATATCTTAAATACTTTTTTGAATTAATGATATCACAAGAATAATGTAATAGTGTAATCTTCTCAAACCGTGCTTAATATTTTCGATCCCCTTTCTATTATGTTGATGTCTCCTGGGTCACAGAAATAGACAATTTATTCTAAGCCAATGGTTCTCAAATGTAGTATGCATCCAAATCACCCAGAGAGCCATTGGGCCAACCCACTGAATTGACATTACTAACAAGTTTGAACATGATACTGATGCTGCTAGTTCAAGGACTAGCCTATGAGAATCAGTTTTAAACCAATCTGAATAAGACTGTTGGACTAGGAGTCAAGAGACACAGCCTCTGATCCTCGATCTGTCACTGTCTTGCTGTGTGACCCTAGAAAATTCATTTGACCTCTCTGAGATTCCATTCCCCCATTAAATGATATGCTTAAATTAAATAATTATAAAAATCTCATATCATTTTATAATTCTGTACCTGACCCGGAAGTTAGAGTCTCCTCTACCAGGCTTACAAAACAATTTGAGAGATCAGTTTGTAACAGCTACACAGTCATTGTGTTTCAAGAAAAAAATATATATAACTATTACCCCACACTGTCAGTTCTGCAACGACACCATATATGTGTTCCTAAAAATCATCACACTATGCTAAATTGTGAGAAAAAGAAAACAAAACATGATTTATGAGGAGAGTGGGATTGGGGATGCAACACTCAAAAATGTCATCAGTGACTCAGAGGGGGATAAAAAGATAGGAACCTAATAAAAACAGTGGTAGAGTTTCACACTTGTTCAATGGTTAAGAAACGCATAAATATGCACAAATGATGTGGCATTTTACCTTGAAAAAGACTGGAATTTTGCTGTAGAAATGGGCTGGGAAGAGTTGCAACTTGTGAGTTATTGCAAAGCAGAGGGAAAAAAGTGATTTGAAAATAGGCAGAAGGTTGTAACAGCAGATGTGGGTGCATGTAGGTCCTCATTCTCCATTGAGCATCAGTGTGAACATCACAATTCAGTGATTTTCAGCAGCCTTAAGCCCTGGGACATGTTTTCCTGAATTTGAGATGTTGGTCCTTCAAGACACACACTTATAACAGAAACCTGCTCATCAAAATTGAAAATCGGATCCAATGTGTAGGCTCCTTCCTCAATCAACTTCTCTATCACTGTTGGAAATTCTTTGGTGGCTTTTTCATCTGCACTCACAACTTTGCCTAGCTGCTGAGGGCTTTGGAAATTGTAACGACATTTCAAACCACTACACCAGCCACCACTGGCACCTGAAGGGATCACTTCTCCAGAGTTAGACAATTTCTGCTTAAGGTCTCTGAATGCAAATTGTGTTTTCCAGTTGACGTGCACTGAGTGGCAATTTGAGCCAGAACACTTAGATTTTTCTAGGATGTTGAATGAGGTGGACTTTTTTTTTTTCCTTTAATGTAGAACAAGGATAATGCTAACTGGAGATATATGAGGTGTGTGCGTGTGTGTGTTTTGTATGTTTCTTTGTGATTTGGTTGCAGAGCATGATTTGGTCTCATGTGCATGAGAAAACTCAAAATTCACTTTTTATTCATATCATCTCCTAGCTTATTCACGTTCCATTCTCTAATTTATCATTCACTCCAAAACAAGTATTTGGCAAGACAACTGTACTCTATTTTTTTTAAGTTTATTTATTTATTTTGAGAGAGAGAAAGAGAGCCCTTGTGTGTCCACACAAGCAGAGGAGAGGCAGAGCAAAGGAGAGAGAGAATACCAAGCAGGTTCTGTGACATCAGCGTGGAGCCCAATGCGGGGCCCCAACTCATGAACCTGTGTCGAAATCAAGAGTCTGACGCGTAACCTACTGAGCCACTCAGGCGCCCTAAGAGGACTGTACTCTTGATGTCAAGTACTAAAACTTTGATGTTAGAGTTACTATACGTCAGATGTAGAATATTGGAAATCTCCCATAGTCTCTCGTAGATGGGATTGGATACATTTAGAAATGAGTTCTATTACATGGGGAACAATCCAAGAGAGTCATGATTTTAATACAATAGTCACAGCACACATGAGAATGGAGGGGCTGCCTTGGACTGCCTTATAAGGAAGGTGTTGACTCAGGTATTTTTCAAGGCTGTGACACTGTTACTTGAGATAGTTTCCGATGATATTCCATGATACAGAGCCATGCCCATGAAATCTCAAGTTTTCAACAAAGCCTTCCCCTTTCCTTCTCTTCAATTACCTATCAGAGAACATGGTGCTTATCTCTTTCCAAAATTTCATAAATGGAAAGCAGTTTCCCATGGATTACCCTCAGACGAGACCTTCATCAGATTTGTTTCTCCATACTTATTACAAACATTTTAATAGAATGTAAGGAAAAAAAAAAGAAGCAAAATATGAAGATTTTCAGAAAACAGCCGTAGGAAGTATGAGAGACGTGGAAACAATTTCTACAGGGATAGGAAGAATTTGCTGGGGTAATTCAGGTTCACAGAAGAAAAGCCAAAAAAACAATTTTTAATTATGCTAGAATTTTTCTCGATTCCTCTCCTGTACTTACACCTCCCACTCTGTCCATCAGGAAATCCTTATTAGCTCTATCTTCAAAACACATCAACATCCCCAACTTCTCACTACCTCCACTGTCAGTACTCTGGCCCAACCCACTGCCGTCTCCCCTGGGAGTCAGGAAACTAAGTGGCCTCCCCACTTCTCTCTTGATCCCTCCCCAGGCCATTCTCAAACACACAGCCATTGTTGTCCTTTTAAGCTATCCAACGACAGCACGTTTCATTCCAGATAAAAGACCATCTATCTCTCCTGCTTTTATGTCACAATGGCTGGTCATGTTCCTGGAATGTGCCAGGCATGTCCCACCTCTGTCACAAGGCTTTTGCTCAAATGTCGCTACCTGACCCTCTATTAAAAATTGCAAGCTGTTCTTCAACTTTCACACACATTTAAATAAGTAATTCCATTTATACTGCTTTTATCTCCCCCGTAGCATTTACTTCCTTCGACCGTGCCAGATAATTTACTTTTAACCATGATTATTGCCTGTCTCCTGTCTTGCCCCTCAAAGGAACTTGAGCACCATGAAAGCAGGGATCTTTGTTGTCTCACTAATGTATCAAGAACGGCACCTGGCATATAACAAGGGCTCAATAAATACTGAAGGAATGAACCATTTTTAAGTTAATAGAAGTTAATATGAGAAAGAAGTTGGCTGACTCTTCTCCATGAGAGAGAAAACAAGAAATAAAAGGAATGTGGAAAAAGAAAATAACAAAATAAGGTAAAGCTTTTTAGATAGTAAGGGAGAACAAAATTATCAAAATAAGCTACTTGAAGGAAGCTCCTTTTAATTGTTCAGGTGATTTTTGAGAGACAATAGGGCTTCATTGGTAAGGAATCAGCTGGAAAGAAAACAACAACAACAATAACAACAAAAACCAAGAAATATAGAGTAACATCCTAATTTCCATTTAAAAAAAAAGTCTATTCATTTATTTTCAGAGATAGAGAGTGAGCAGGAGAGGGGCAGAGAGAGAGGGAGAGAGAATCTCAAGCAGGCTCCATGCTGTGAGCACAGAGCCTGACATGGGGCTTGATCTTACAAACCATGAGATCATGACCTCCGCCAAAATCAGTGAGCCATCCAGGACTCCCCTTAACCTCTATTTTTAATGAAAACTAGACATTGTGCACATATTTCTACAGAGAGATCTCTGCTACTTCCCTCTCTCTCCTTTTTCCAAAAGTATGTCACTGATTCAGTGGGTTTCAACTTCACAATGTAAGGATTTTCATCAGTCCTGTCAGGGTGGGGCTTAACAGTATTTATGACATTGTATTTTAAGCTTGAATTCTTGAAAAAGCCTGTCCCAAAAAACTAAATGGCAAGTACAAATGTATTGATTATTCACCTGTTTTTAGGATGATGATCACTCTTCTAATTACATAGAATTTAAATAACAACAACAAAATTCCTCTACTTTAATGTATTTAGGAAGTCTTCTGTTGAGATTCCAGAGACACTTACAAAGATTCTCCGTGAAAATATTCTAACTGTTCACAAAGAACGAAAATATAAACAAAAATGCTTTGATTTTAGCAGCCATTTTCAAGGCCTACAAGGAGAAATTCTGTATAAACTATTATCAGGCTGGTGATGAATAGGGCTTCATATGACAGAGAGATAAATTGAGAACATCAATTATCATTTAAATGGCCATTTTACACTTAAGCATTATAAATAATCAAATGAAAAATTAAGAAAAACAAAATGAATTTCCAAGATTATATATGGCCTTTTTTTGAGTGAAATTAAGGTGGAAATTCAGATTTAGATAGGTAATTAAGCATAAATAAGCAATCGGAATAATTCTGCCAAACCAACACTTCTCTCATTAGAAAATAGCTTTTAATCAGTAAGGTGCAGTTATGTCTTTAGGTTTCAAACAATCTTGGTCGGTATAAAACAATCCTAAATCTCTTCATAAATCAAAGTATATAAAAGGGAAGGAAAGTATATTCCACAAAATTTGTGCAATTGATAACAATGTGAATTTTATTATTTTAACACTTATTTAAAGCAACAACTGTCAACGTAAATAAATAATTCAGGGCACCTGTGGTTCAGTCGGTTGAGCCTCTGGCTCTTGATTTCTGCGCAGGTCTGTTTGGTTCATGGAATGGAGCCCCCCACATTGGGCTCTGTGATGACAGGCTCAGAGCCTGCTTGGTATTCTCTCTCCTCCTCTTTTTCTGCCCTCCACCATGCTCACACACGAGATCTCTCTCAAAATAAATAAATAAACTTAAAAACTAACTCAAAGACTATTTCAAATGTATTGTTTCATAATTTTTACATTTTAAATATTTAAATATAGAGAGAAGGTGAAACCATATTACAATAAACTACCTTATTCCATTTGCCCACCCTAAGCAACTGTTAATATTTTGCCATATTTGCTTTATCTCTGAAGGCACCTGTATGTATAGATATTTTTATGTATAGATTTAAGTTCCAGGTACAAATGCCACAAACAAGATCTTTTCCCACACTTAGAAGGCTTATGATCTCCTGAGTGAAGAAAAACACAAAAATAAATGAAACAAAGCTTAACACCAGTAGGTTCTATGGTAGATTTGTGTACTGGAAACATCTATATCTATATACATGAGGGTACAAGTAAGGGGTCAATTTAACCCTGGGGATATGAGGAGGCCTAGGAAAACCCAATGGGATGCCTGCTGACTGGTTTTGCATATTCAGCCTGGCAAGGCACATGTTCTGGTGAAGGAAGTGAGATGGATATGGTGTTGTCATTCCCTGCATCATCTTTCCTTCTTCTGCTGTCCCTTCACCTCCCAGCCGGATGTATTAGTGTCCACCATGGATGTCCTGATGTCCACTATGTGTAGCTCCAATGCCTTCCTATTTCCTGAGTCATGGCAGCCCAAGCCAAGACAAGTAATAAGCTTGAGTACACTGTTGCAAGTTAAATTCTAGATCACTGGTTATCAGAGTCTTCTGCCTACTGGATTCATCCAGGAAGCTTTTTAAAAGTACTAGAACTAGTACTAATATTTAAAAATACTAAAAATAACTAGTACTAGTACTAACAACGGGTTCCAGTCCTAGAGATTTTGATTTCATTACTATGATGTGAGACGCCATGGAAAATTATAATACGAAACCAAGGCTAAGAACCAAGCATATGATTCTCCAACTTTAGAATGCATGTAAATAATCCCTGAAGATCTTATTATAATAAAAGTTTTGGCTCTAGAGTGAGGCCTGAGATTCTACTTTTTTTTTTTTTTAAGTTTATTTTATGTATTTATTTTGAGAAAGAGAGAGACAGAGAGTGTGACCATGGAAGAGGCAGAGAGAGGTGTGGAGAGGGAAGCACAAACAGAGCTTCATGCCATCAGTGCGGAGCCTGATGTAGGCCTCAAACCCATGAACCATGAGGTCATAGCCTGAGCTGAAATCAAGAGTTAGACGCTTAGGGACGCCTGAGTGGCTTAGTCAGTTAAGTGTCCGACTTCAGCTCAGGTCATGTTCTCATGGTTCGTGAGTTTGAACCCCGCATCAGGCTCTGTGCTGGCAGCTCACAGCCTGGAGTCTGCTTCGGATTCTGTGTCTCCCTGTCTCTCTCCCCCTACCCCACTCAGGCTGTGTCTCTCTGTCTCTCAAAAATGAATAAACATTTTAAAAAAAAAAGAGTTAGACGCTTAACAGACTGAGCCACCCAGGCACTCCCTGAGATTCGACATTTGTAACAAGCATCAGGTGACTCTGTGCTGTTTGTCTGAGGACTCCAGTTTGAATAGCAAGGTTCTAGATCATAGCACTGACCACAACTGCTATTGCCCAAGCTGTCACAACATCACTTGAACCTAAGGCCTAACCACTGAGTCAATTATGCCTCCACTACCCCCAGTTGTAAATCCACCTTACTCTTCCACGGTGTACCTAGTCTGGTGGTACTTACAATGTGGTCCTTGGACCAGGAGCATCAATATCACCTGGAAACGAGTGAGGAATTCAAATTCTCAGAACTTATACCCCAGATCTAATAAATCAGAAATCTGAAGGCAGGGACAGCAAAGCTGTGTTTTAATATCCAGATTATGTTGATGTATGCTTGAATTTGAAAATCGCTGACCTAGGCTGTATGTTGGGGGATCTTTGTTGCTCCCCTTTTTGTACTTCTGACCAGCTAACTCTAGATCAGTGATTTTATCTGATTGCACATTGGAGTCACTTATAATATGCTTATGCCCCTCCTCTGAATCTCTAGAAGTTTCAGTTTTGAAAATAGTCTCATAAAATCTTTCCAGTTGATTCTAATATTCAGCTGGGGCTGAGCATCATTATTTTGAATAATCTCCAGGTGACTCCTCTAGTGGAATCTTATCTTTGGGCCAATCTCAATCTCCGAAATCTAAATACTCATGATCAATTTTCCCAGATTATCAAACTCCTCAGATTATCTTCCGATACTGTTGGCCGATATCTGAATCCCCTTTCATTGGTATTCCCAATTCCCTATCCCACTAGGACATGACTCAGAAACACTCAGAATCCCTTCTGCCTTATTTGCTTAAGATTAGTGTCTAATAAGTAGAGTTTTTATATACAAGCCTCTTGGCTTGTTTCTTGAAGGCTACATCCCATGAGATACCCCTTTGCATTGCCTATGAATCCTTTTGTCTATGAATGCTTACTTCTTCCCAAGCCATCTTCCCTTATCTGTCTTAACCCCGCATGACTCCAGTCCTTCACTTGTCTTTCCTCCCCTTCAAGGATGTAAACCATTCGAGTGAAGGGAGATGTCTTTTCTGGACCTAGATTTACACCATACCTGGAACACAATAGGAGTATGGAATAAAGAATAAATATTCCAGTGCCGAGTGCCTACACAATCTTCATGAAATTGTTAGCCTTCAGACTCTGTACCAGATTTATCCATTGGTCTTCTTGAGTTGTTTTCAACCCATATGTTTCTCTATCCCCACTCCCTTAGCCCAAAGTGTGAGATCAATTTTGGCCTTATTTCCTTTCTAAACGTGCCGATTCTTCACTGACATCCAACAGATATCCGTCTTCTTAAAACATTTGACGTTGCATGCATACTGTTTTCAAGCAATTAGTTAGGTAATAAAGTAGGTTTTCAAGAAAAAACTAGAATTATTGTATTTTCTTTCTTCTTCCCCTAAAGAATCAATTTATATTTTGCAGTTACTGTGATATGCTCATCAAGACTAGATTTGGTAACTTAGGGCAGCCTTTCTGCTTGTTTTGGCATATAGAAATTCTATTTAATCCAATCCAGAAAAGTTTGCAAACGTATGCCTATTCATTTAACTGATCATTTGCTTTTTACAAGTATGCCAGTGGTCTGATTCAGGGCTGTCTTTCTAGTTGTAAGGATGGGGCTGGAAACAAGGTGTTTTTTTTTTTCTGTAAGTAAGTTGGTCTTCACACAGACTCATAATCCATGGGAAAAAGAGCCAACGCTTGAGGTCACCCCTTGGCTTGGCCTTCATGCAGTGCCTGTAGGATCCAAAGGAAATGGATTCTACCTTGAACAGTCAGAGGATACAGGCTGGGTCTCGACAAGGACGATGGTGGCAGCGTAAGCCTCTCTGAGATAAGTAAGTGTGGTCCTGATCCACACTGAGGGTGACCAGACTTTCAGGAGCTGGGCTGACCAGGCGTGTGCGTACATGCACAAGCGTGTGCGCTTGCGCGCGCGTGCACACACACATACACACACACACACACACACACACAGCTCAAATAAGAACTAAAAGTCAATCCTCTTCTTTCATTTCAAACATAACATCATATAAACTCAAAATCCTTTGCTACATCATGTTCTATCAACCGACTTTGCAGTGAAGACCTGCAGGCTTTAATCACTTGAAGGGGAAGTGCTGGTGTCCAAAGAAAGTCTCATTACAAACTGACATTTGCTTGGGGGTGGGGGGAAGCCCAGGAATGAGGCCGTCTTGGGAATCCTTTCCCAAACCAAATATCTCTTCATCCTGCCGAGTGACGACACTGGTGATCTACAGAATTCATATAAGCTCACACAGAAGTAAACATGAAATGATTAAACAGGAAGCCTTTAACCAGGCAGCGTTTGGGGAGGGAGGTAGAGAGAAGGAATTAAGTGGTAACAGAGTCTTAGAAACAGAGGAAAGCATTACACGGTATTCTCAAACTGATTTTTGCTCCTTGTCTAAAACCAAATGGGTTTAAAACCTCCCTCTCCACCACAGCCCAGACAACTCAGACCCAGGGTAGGTGTATACGCAGAATATTTATATGGTGGCAGTGGTGGCATAGTCAGCCATATGTGAAATAGCACACCGAAAAAAGAAGTATTCCATAAAGACAGCATGGAAGAACAACAGATAGAAAGCTTGAGAACTCACTACTATTGGTATTTAAACAGCAGCTCTGGTGTGGTGGGAAGAAGTAGTGAGGTGAGGGGTTACATTTATTGAGTCTACTCAGGACCAGGCACCATGGTAAATGAGAGTGTGTACTTTCATTTAATAATAACCACATCCTTTTACATAAATGCTCTCATATCCTCATGCAGAACGTGCAGGGCTAGTACAAGGGAGAATCCTTAAGCAAAGTGAATGACCAAAAGGTCAGTTACGCCAAGGTTGGAGAAAAACATTAATACCTGTAGTATCTCTTACTTATAGCCTCCTTGTCCAGAAATTATGAAATTATGTTTGCTTACTTTGTAATGTGTCAATGAAAGAATTAAGTTAAAAGGAAAAAAAAAAACCTTTGCCTTGCAGTTCGCGTCAGGAAAACTAGCTGTGTTTGAATGTCAGCTCTGATCCCGTAGTTCATTAGACATCGCCAAGGGTTCGCACTTTGGGGTTCATTCTTGTGAAAAGCAAATCTTCTACATCCTGGACTTGACCATAGAGCGTGTCTGAGAGCTGCAGACAAACGCCCTGGGTGCCGCCTTGACCACCCAGTGGGCCCTTATGGGTGTCTTTCTCTGCCCAAGACAGAAAGAATCACACTTTTGCCAAAAGACTGCCCAAAGAGGGCAGAGTAATACTGTATTTCATACAAACTTTGAAACAAACACCCAATCCTTTGTTGTCTGTCTCATTGCCTCTTAGAAATTTCATTGCGATTTTTTTTTCTAAGTTAAGCAAGACCCAGCCCACAGGGAGGAGGCAGCTGGTAATTTTGCTATGGTCCTAAAACACAGGCCTTTGAGGAAGGTGCTAAATGGCATGCCCGTGTGCTCAGGTAAGGAAATACAAATTAGGAGAGGCTGACATCCTTCTCTATCGCCATAGGGAGTAAAATAGAGAATCAGAAGATGAAGGTAGGCTGTTCATTCCATGTCTAAGCTCTTTGCACTTCCCAGAGCCCCTGTCATGGGGGTAGTGCCCATTGAATAAATATTGATGAATGTAAACGGTCTTTGGTCAAGAGTTCAGAAATACACCCCAGGCCAATGGAAAATTAGAAAGATAGAAAACGAGAGGGGCTCAGGACAGTAATTCCTAGCAATATGGTAACAAATAATCAAAAGGGAAGGGACTGTTTTTCCGAATAGAACCCGGCTGGAGGGATGCTGAATTTGTAAATCATTCCTTTCTAAAATGTCAATCATGACCAGGTTTTCTTTTCAATTTGATTATGAAGTATTAATAAATACCGATTAATAAACTGGTGTCTTCCTTCAAAATCCTAGCGCACATTCTGGAAACATTAGCAAGCAATGCCTGAGAAATGGGGCAGGAACGTAGCACCAACTCCTTAGGCTTAGTGCTGATGGACAGCCTGATCCCCTGATCCCAAGAAGTAATACTAACTGAAGAAAGAGCCTAAGGAGAAGGCTCATATTATTTGAATTTCATTTTCATGAAGACTTCTGCCCGACAGGGGATTCTGGGACTACTTTCCACAGACAAATGCTTGTATTTTCTCATCTTATTATAAGGGAAAGGTGTACAAAGAAGTAGAAAAGAAGCATAATACCATGAGAAAAACGTGGGATAAATTTTGAAACCTGGATGGAATTTCGCAGGAATATCCTGCATTTTGAAAGCTCATGGTCTTAGCTGCAAAATTAGGAAAGTATGTTTTATTTTCTGAAATAAACATAATTCATTCATGTAACTATAAAACATTTTTAAAGTCCTTTCAAAGGCTGAACAAGTTTAACCAAACTTCCTAAAAACCATTCTGTCACCCAAGGGCAGTGCAACAGAACACAGAAAATGTGCATAAAACGTTTCATTAAATGAGCTCAATTGGCAAGACCCTTTATCCGCCACCTCACGGCACCAGGCACGCCCTCCTAACCAGGCAGAGAATAAATAGGAACAACATGGTGAGGCTTTGCTTCTACAACACATCTGCTCACTTAGTTGGATCGTGTTTTATATTCAGGCATAACAAGTTTGGATTGTCTTTATGTACAGTGACAGCAGTGTAATGAATGTTGTTTGAACTCTGAATTGTATAAATACAGAGACATGTTGATTTGAGAAGAGAAAACAAGGCATGTGAAAATTGGCAAAATACCCATTTTAGGAATTATAGATACTCTGCTTAAAAAGAAGAAAAAAAAGAAGAAACTCAGTTGGCAGACCACCCACGAAGTACCCTTAAGATCTAAACAACGTGGAAAAAAAAAAAAGACATTCTCTAGCCGGTACAATTGTTGAAAGCACTAATTTTAAAAAGACTTTAGTTTAATCCAGCGAACTCAAAATATTTCCTAAAATTACAGACTTCTTTTGTATGTTCCACAGAAGCCCCCTCGCATATATGAAATGAATTGGGGTAACTAGAAAAAGAAGATAATAACAATAGTTGCTAGTAAAAACAAGACACTCTATATGAATCAAACAGAAGCATTATATGTTATCATTCTATGTGATCCTATAAAATAAATATTAAATGAAATATGTCCTCATTAATCAAATAATGAAACTGAGGCTAAGAGACTAAATACATTAAATAAATACTAGGGTGGGCAAAAATTGGATACAAACTCAAGCCCGTCTGTTTCCAAGACATGGGATCTTATCACTACAAATGCCCTGATATTCAATAACTCCAGGAGGTATAATTAGCTTACAATGAATCAAACTCACTATTAACAATAAAAAAGAACACATAACTCCAAATAAGGACTCAATTCTTAGAAGAAATTTCATTGACATAATCTTCCAAGGAAACAAGTAAGCAATTAAATCCATAAATGTGCACTCAATTTAAAAGAAACAAAGGAAGAGGAAAACATCCAACAATAATTCAAAATAAATCTGTCTCAAGCAATGAACAAGTAAGGAATAGAGTAATCTTGGTGTTTCCTCCATACAGAGTGAACTATCTGCAGAAATAGTAAGTCTGCCTGACTTTAAAGAGTCTAATTTAGTATGGAGAAATGCCCCCTTGCCCTATATTTCTCTGATGATCCCAGCCACCAATAATCATTCTTTTATTTTCTGCTTTCCTACTGCAATTAATACCCAGATGATTCATCGGCCTCTTGTGTTATAAATGTCCTTACATATATAGATCTCTACTATGAGATTTAAGTTACTCAAAAGAGGCAACTGTATCTTGCATCTTCTTGTATGTCCCATAATGCCTTGCACATAATAAGTACTTAACAAATTATTGGTTTCATTCGTGGCAAGACTTCTGCCACTAAGATTATCTAGACTCACCACATTTGACCAACGAGTAAGAACTAGAAAGTGGTTCTAGTCACCTGGGCAACCAGGTAATATTTTGGCATTATTTTGGCAATGCGGCTTGTATTTCCAGCTAAAAGTATTCAGTACTTTTGAAGTTACCTTGTAGGTAGATCACTGTATTTGAGAGCAACATGTACAGGCAAGGCTTGCTTTTACATAAATTATGGTTTCCAAACGTTGTATTTCTTTTTTTTTTTTTGTATTTCATTTTATTTTCTGCCATTTGAGAATTCATCAAGGACACTCTAAGGAGCACAGCAGTTTCCAGAATCCGCCACAAAACAGAAAAGATCATGGGAGGCTTGGTGGAAAGAAGAGAGTGATTCAGAGCTTGAAAAACATTGCCATAAAGACTAAACCCAGGGAGGGGCACCTGGGTGGCTCAGTCGGTTAAGCACCTGATTTCAGCTCAGGTCATGATCTCATGGTCATGGGATGGGGCTCTGTGTCAGGCTCTGAGCTGAGTGGAGCCTACTTGGGATTTTCTCTCTCTCTCTCTCTTTCAAAATAAGTAAATAAATAAACTTAAAAAAAAAAAAGAATAAACCCAGGAAATATAGACCGTTCAACCCCATAAATCAGAGCCACCAGAAAAGAAAGGACAAAAAAAAGGAAAGGTGAGGCAAAGGAAACCAAAACTTTAAGATCTGTAAGTGAGAGTTAAGATTTAAGATATTCTATAAACTTTTATTGGGTGACTGAAGGAATGGATGCATAATATCAGAGTCCCTGCACGTCATCGCCCTTGAGAGAGCAGAAGCATAATGATAGACAGTAAGAGGGGATTGAAGGTCAAAGTCAAGAGGCACTTAAGAGATACAATTAAGCTGAAACAAGCAAGAGTGCTTTGGGAGCTGTACCGAAAAACTGAGCATGTTGTATTGCTTTCGAAAACTCCCAAGAAGTTTTGGCCAATGCATTAAAGAGTGATGGTCACATTGTGCCTCTCGGAATCATCCAGGTGGCGAGATGAAAGGGGGGCGCACCACTTAGCAAACTATTTCACCAGCTGTCTCTATGTGCGAGTTTTGACGCTGCCAAACTGCACATGAATGGCGCGTCGGCCCCTACAGTGGCACCAAGCGCAGCGAGCCACCGACGACAGCAGATGTGCTGGGTCTGACAATATCCACAGTGGCTAGAGGGCAGCTCACTTCCTCAGAGGACGCTGGGTGCACCAGCTGCTGGTGACAGCAATCGAATCAGATAGGTTCTGCCCTGTAGTTTTTAAGTGCTGCCTGCTTTTAAAAGGCAGAGCCTCCAAATAATGCAGGAGCTAACAAGTTTGCAAAGGAAACGCACTTGCAATATGAAAACAAGAGCAGCTGGGTATCCAACTGCGTAAAGAAATACAGAGGGCTCTTCTTTTCCCTCAAATTGATATTACTCACCCGGGTTTTATAGAGTCGAAAACATATGCTTAAGTATAATTACTCAACGACTCAGACCAATTTCCACATCACAGCCATATAAATAAGATATCAATTCCACCTAGGCGGCGATTATGTGACTCTTTCGCCTAGGTATTCCAAATGAAAGTATTGTAAACCAACGGCTCCGGACGTAATGTTTTAAAATCAATTTGGAAAATCAAATGTTTCATATGTGTGAGTGTGTATAACACGATACATAAAGCATGTAAAACGAATGCCAAATACTCATCACCAGATTAAGAAAGAACATCACCAGTACAATTCAAGTGTTCCTCGGCATCCCTTTACATCGGTACCCTTAGGACTGGCTACCTGGTTTGAGGAACCCAACACAAACTGAAAATGCAAGGTCCCTTGTCCAGATTCAACAAGAATTTCAAGATCGTGAGATCAAGTAAAAGGCCTTCTAAACGTGGGTACCGGCACAGCGACACTGGTCACAAGTCCATAAAACTGGCCCTGAAAATTCCTCTATCACCACCCACACAGAGAAATCACTGCACTAAATTTTCCAGATATGAATTCCATAGTTTCGGGAGGCCTTATTACATAGGCATTAAGTACGTTCTGGTTTTGTATATTCAAAATTTATGAACACGCTGTATGTCAACATCGTGTTTTTAAGATTCGTTCACGTTGATCTGTGTGGTTGTCATTTCTTTCCGTTGCCTGCAATTGTGCCAACTAATTCATTTGTGTTTGAAATGTATTTATACGTTTTCTATTGAAGAGCATCTGAGTCATGTGCTGTTTTCTTAGTTTTTTTTTTATTTTGTTTCATTTTATTTTATTTTTTGCTTTGTTTCTAGAAGAAACAATCCTTCTGGGAACATTTTTGCAGTTGTCTCCCAGTGAACATGTACAATTGCCATATGGTTAGGTGTGTTTCTTGTAACAAGTACAGAACTGCATCTTACATTTATCCAGTCTGACAATCCATCTTGTTGCCGATGAAATTGGTCCATTTACATTTACTGTGAGGTATATTTTTATTCATTTCTGTTCTGTTCTTCTGTGCATTCTATTTGTCCCTTCTTTTTTCTTCCCTCTACCTTACAGTAATTTTTAGTTCAAATTTTCTCTACTGCTCTAACTGAATTCTTATCTGTTCTGACCATGGAATTTTAGCATACTATATCAAAGTCACAAGTCTTAACACATTGTCTTAACTCTCCAAGTAAACAAGGCAGGAACCATAGAATGTTTTCAGTCTTGTCACCCACCCTCCCAGACTTAGAAGCCATTGTCACTCAGTATTTTAGTTATGTCTCATTTTTCGCCACAAAGTAGACATCGTTAATATTTTTTTATGTTGTCAGTGAATAGGGTTGTCTAAATGTTTATTAATTTCTTTGCTCATTTTTCTTGTAGCTCAAACATGCCTTCTGGAGTCACTTTTATTCTTGCATAGGAGTATAGCTTTTAGAAGTTCAGGTAGAGTCTTATATTGGTAAACTCTCAGTTTTTGTTTATCTAAAAATGTGTCTTGTTTTTTTCGGTTTTGAAATACAGTTTCGCATGCTGAACAATTTAGGATTGACAACTAAATCTCAACACAGTGCCCGTGGTTGCTATCAGTCAAACTGTTGGTCCTCTCTTTTCCCTCTGATCATTCGAAGATGTACTCTGTGTTTGGTGTTACAATGTGTATAGAGGTATAGATTTCTTTTTTATTTTTCTTGCTCAGAATAATTTGTCCTTCTAGTCTCTGATGATTCAATATCAAAGATATATCAGTCACTACCTATCTAAATCTTTCCTCTCCTCATTCTCTTTATTATCTTTTTCCAGAACTCAAGTTCAAAATGCCCCCATCATATGCTCCATTTCTCTTAACCTCAATTTGTATTGTCAATCTCTTTGTTCTATAGGAGTTTATTTCTTCGTGTTTTTTTCATATAACTTATCACCAGATTGGCTTACATACAATACCCAGTGCTCATCCCAATATTTCTTCATGTTTATCTTCATAGTTACTAATTGTCTCTTTGGCTCCATCTAGTTACTGCTAAAGTATTCATGAAACTTTTTATTGTAGCGGCCATATTTTTCACATTTCAGTTTTATTGTCGCCTTAAGAAGCAATTTCAGTCCAAAGCTAGAAACTACTAGAGAGATATGTCCTGATTTCTCCAAGTTCAGCAGCTGACCCTAGTCCAAAAGGAAGCTTTCCTCAAGCCTGGATTGCTGAGGAATGAGGCCAAGTGGCTGTCCTATTTGTCCTCAGCTCAACCAATTAGTGAAAACAGCATTAATCACCTCATGCTGATGACAATTATATTGTCTCTGTGTCACAGAGGGATGGAATGCCCTGTGCGTGATGTTAGCAGGATCCATGTTTTTTCTGGATTTGCTTTCACTTCAGAAATACCGAAAAGCCAGCCAGTGCAGAAAACACAAGGAAGCAAACCATTGGTGAGGTCTGGGGCAGATACAGATGGGTGCTTGAGTACGTTGATGTGGATTAGAAAAAGATGCAGAGTGCATACACCCAGGCAACATGGAGGAGGAAGAAAGGAACTGAGGTGGGACAAAGGGGTGGGCTATTGACTCAGTCAATGTAATGGCTTGGTATCAGGAAATGTGTCATGGAGCCATTAAACTTAAAACCACCAGGCATGGACTTTCTCAAAGACCTCTCTGTTGTCTTAGATTGTGTGTTTGTGTGTGTGTGTGTGTGTGTGTGTGTGTGCATGCGCCGTGGGCGCACGTGTGTATCTTATAACCTATTTTATACCCATAGCATACGTATTTTAAACCTAACCTGTAGGATATACCTCAGTACCACATGTGATACATAATAATACTATATGCTGTGCATACAGTGGAGACACAACTTGCCAATTATATTTTTCACAGTCATACTAAAGAATGAATATTTCATGAGAAGCCTAAAAGGATTACTTTCCCAATTTCTTCACCAGGAAAGAAGCCTATTGTCTGAAGAAGCACCTCAAAAGGGCTGTTCGTGTATTGTTAAGAGCGATCAAGCTTCTCATTTGTGACACAAATGGAAACTTTTTCAAGTAGATAATGTCCTGACATAAAGGGTTCCAGTTAAGACACCAGATTGCAAGGCAAAGACACAAAACAGCTGCTGCAGCTTCGAATCTGTACTTACTGCTCAGTTATTTACAAGAATGTTTAGATCAACCTCACAACCTTCAAACTTTCTGTAGACTAGTGGCGTGGATGAATTACGGGCGTAGGGAAAAAGGTTTCAGAAACAGCTGAGGGCTGAGAGCAAAGCCAGAATGTGTCCAGGGAACACAAGCCTCCCCTTTATTACCAAATGAAGCATTGACTACACAGATCAGGATATCATCGAGGAAAACGTGAGCAGCCAACCTATGAAATAAAATGAAAACTTCAACCATAATGAAATCGCTGTTCGAGTTACAGCACAAAGCAGTCCCCAGTGAATCAATAAACAATTTGGTTTCCGGAGAATATGAATCCGACTTGCCAAAGAGAATCAGAGGGACTGATGTTATTCTCTTGACCCGAGTTTCTGCTTCTGTGTGGTATAGGAATCCTTCAACATCTAGATCAGCTTCTACTCATCCAGAAAAATCTTAGCTCGTTAGCTCCTTCATCTCCCCGCAGCACAGGGGAGGGTATCTTTGTTTGCGTTTGTGCCTTTCAATTAGGAGGCACATAATTTGCCTCGCTATTCGCACTTGTCATATGATCAAGTTCGTTAGAAAACTTCTGAGAGATTGCAAATCCTGCTCACATACCACATCTCCTTTATCGGTTTAACCATTCAGTGATGCCAGTGGGAAAACATCATTGCTGTTACCTCACTGTATACTTGGTACACAGAAAATAATCAGTAAGTGTGAGTTAAATATACTTCCATTTTTGGCAAAGAAACGGAAGCCCAAAGATACTTTCAAGGCTGGCCAGTTAAACAGTAAAACCAAGTCCTAGCAGATACCTAAATTTTCTGACTCCAAACCCAGAGTTCTTTCCATTAGCAAGGCTGCCTCTCATAGTCTGCCTTGTTTTTACACACTCGCACACACAATCACGTTACACACACACACACACACACACACACACACACACACAGAGTTTACCTATGGCGTTGAAGTCTCTTACCTACAGCACTGAAACTGTGCTGTGTGTGAAAGCCTAATAAGAACCTGTCTCCAGTGCTCCCACAGTGAGGCTCACAAATGAATTGTTTATTGAATTGAAATTAAAAAAACAATTCAATGACAATAAACATGCCGCATTATCCAGTGAGGTCGTTTAAGCAAACTATAATAAAGCAAAGTCTTTCTTTCCCTTCCTAAAGCTCCGTGGTGTCCTGCTGAAGAAAAGAACAAGAAAATCATCAGAGGCGACCTGAAAGGAAGGTATAAGGCAGAAGAAAAAAACCTTTGGGAATGTTTGGTCCACTGCCGCCTGTGCCCATTTGGGAGAATTTTCACTTCTTTCTTTGCCAAGTCTTCACACCTGCGATCTACACGTTTGGGGACCACTAAGGGAGGTGACATTACTCTGAAAAGGATCAGACAAGTTGCAGAGTCACTGGGGACCTAATGGCGTTAGAATGATCTTCCCAGCCTCTCAAATCTCTAACCTCTGCGTCCATACCAAACCCCTGCATCAGGAAATATTCCTTAGACTACCATGGGGGTGGGCATCACTCCCCATTATAACACCATCTTAGGTAGCAGGGATTTTTTTCCTACCCCCAGATGATAGCACCTTAAAAAACTAACCTTTAAATGTTTGTTGGTGACAGGTAGCGTATCAATATCAAAACGCACTCATTGTACCAAATCATGCAGGTTATCTCGCTGAATTTCTCTAGCTCTTTTGATCCTAGGCAATGAGTATCTTCACAAATATTACTTTTGAGTTACCAGTTAAATCAACGACTTTGAGGTATCACAGTCTTCTAACTGACTGACTGGAGGGTGAGGACAGATAATGAGCGGTTAGGAGAAAAGGGGCAACAAAAGAAGCATCACCAACCGCAAGTCCAGAATCAGAATGTTTATGAGGTTCCCCAGGGGTGAACTGACGTCTCCCAAGTACAGTAACATTTTCCACCACAAAAATAAATTAATTACAAGTGTCCACAGAGTGGCCAAGCGTTACAATTGTTTGTAGTTTTTTTTTTTAAGAGTTATTTCAACACAGACTTAAATTAATGATCTTGGAAATACATAAATAAAATAATCCCAAGTTATGAAAGCTCTAAGTTTTAGTCTAACATGTAGCAAATGAATGCCACCCTTTTTTTATTTTCAACATAAGAAGCCCCTTTTGAGTGGTGTTGATTAAATCAAACTGTGATCCTTCTGACTTACTGGAAGAACCGAAAAGTTTGTCAGATTGATGTCTGGTGGCACATGTGTTTTCTACAAGAACATGTTTGAGTGCTAATCACAAATATTACATTATAAAAGCACTACGATGGGTAATTTATCTCATTTGATCCTCACAACAGCCTATGAGACGATTCCCATTTTAAATCTCCGTTTTAAATTATTTTTCAATATTTAAATTATTTAAATATTTATTTTTATTTTAAATTCCTCTTTGAAACTCAGCAAATTTAAGAGGCTTTCCCAACAACATGCAGCCAGTATGTGACAGGGGCAGTCTGGATGCAAACCAGATCCGGTCAGTTTACACCAAATGCATCTTGGAAGTGATGGAGGAATAAATGGAATCTGTCCATTAACCCAGATCTAGTCCTCTGTACACACCAGCACAGCTGACAAATTAAAAGTAGGATCCCCAGAGGGTCGCAGATGAAAATAGTGACAAAGATTTTCTCAGGAACCAATGCCATCTCTTTAGAAAAATATCATAAGGCCATCTCATGTCTAATCCCTTAAGCATTAGAGGCAGTGGAGGGATAGGAATACTTTCTGGGCCAGATTTGGATCTAAGTACCCAGATGTTTACAGTAGGGTTTCTCAACTGCAGCACTTTTAAAATTTGAGCTAAGATAGCTCTTTGATGTGGGGGAGAGAAGAGGGGTACTCTCACATACTAGGATATATTGTAGTATCCTGGCCTGTACCCACCAGATGCCATTGGTAATGACCGAAAATGTCTCCTGCACTGCCTCCCTGGGGGTCTAAATCAGCCTTTCACCCAGTTGAAAACCACAGCCTTAAAGGAAGTATGCTTTTTTCCCTGTGCCTGAAAGTTCTTTTTTTTTTTTCTTAATTAATCAGTATTACTGAGAAGTGTTCCAAACTTCCTTCAGTTGTAGAAGAAACTCAAGAGCAGATTGTTCTCCCACTGAGTGTGAAAGAATTGCCTCAATAAATATTACCAATAATGTCTATCTTATAGCTGATTGTGGTGTCCGGCCCTTTGAGTTCCACCACAGATAAGTCATTCACCACAGAGCATGTCCTGTTGACACAAAAGCATGCTGGAGTAGTAATATACTTGAAAGATATTAAATATTAGGGGAAACCTTTGTCATTCAAATATTTGTAGGTAAAATATTAAAAACACATGGAATGTGGTGCTACAGTCACAATGTAATAGCCCTACATATGTGTTAGATTGCCTGAAATATTAAAAGTTGACCATACAAAGGCAAGGACATAGAGGAACTGGAATTCTCTATTAGTGCTAATAGGAAAATGGGACAACCACATTGAAAAACAATTTGGTCATTTCCTAAAATGTCAAGCTTGGATACGTCTACCTTATGACAGAGCCATTCCAATCCTGTTCATTGACCCATGAGAAACAAATAAGAAAACAAACAAACAAAAGTCTTTGTGTCCAAAGACTTTTACATTTCTGGGTATAGCAGCTATATTTCCAAACACCAGAAACTGGAAACAACCCAAAATTATGACGTATCCATATAGGGCAACATGACTCAGCAATAAAAAGGAAAACACTATCAATTTACTCAATACCATGAACACATCTCAAAATCATTATGTTAAGTGAAAAAGGACAGCCAAGAAAGATGGCAGGCTGTGTGATTGCATTCATTGGAAATTCTAGGACCTGCAGACTATCTGTAGTGTTGGGAAGCAAGTCAATGTTTCCTGAGGTTAGTGGGAAAAGCAAAATGGAGAGGAAACTTGAGCTACCCTAATTGTGATGATGACTTCAAGGGTGTGTGCATATGTCAAAACTGCTGATATTGTAAACTTAAAATATGGGTGGTTTATAATACTTCAATTATAGCTCAATAAAAGAGAGGGAAAAAACAAATTGTAGGAAAACACAAAGTTCTATCTACCTAACAGAAAATGTGATAGAAGATAAAATTCAACCTCCAACTACTTTAGTTGTTTAGTAACTCCTACAGACAATTTTGGTAAAGTTATATGTTGCATAAACAGCAAATGGATGACATGGTTGTACTTAGGAACCAGTTTAACTAGTATATCTTGCCTCTCAGGCCAGAATTTAAAATAACACATGCACACACACACGCACACAGACACACTCACTCACCACACAACCATATTACAAAGCAAAGTTGACTGCATTACAATCATTTCATTCCAGCATCCTTTCATTATTCGAGGCTGTCATCTTTCTGTCATTCTTTGGCTCAAAAACAAATAGCTAACCTTATTTAAATACCTGATACCATCCTTACATTATAAACTATTTGCGTTGATATTTATACTGATGCTTCAACAAATACCAAATGCTACAAAAGTGTAAAAATTCTGGAAATCCATAAGTGAAGCAAATTCTGTTGTTTTGTGTTTTACGAAAAGATATGAAGTGATATTAATTTGGCATTGTCAATGTGTCAAGCCTGCAATAGGTATACTTTAGGTGACATATCATCTCTTTAAGCAAAGTCAAAGAATAAATGCATAGAGTATTATTCGAGTCACACAAAAAGACTGATTAATAATGAAATGAGCACATTTATGTCTCTCCCTGATATTTGATCACTTTGAGCATCTTTCCTTTTCCTGAAGGAGAACCCATCCAGAGGACTTGAATGTATGTTAGGGCAACTGCATCTTTGAGCTCTGAAAATATATGACTATGATTCTGAGGTTCACAATCACATTTCATGCTTCCCTTCACTTCTCTCGAAGAATGGTAAATTATGTATTATTATGTCACAAGTTAGACATCACATGGATTTAGTTTGGGTGAGCTGCCTGATTCTGATATGATCTCAGGCTCTTTCTTCAGAATCTGAGTTTTACTACACCTGGCCAATGTAGAAAACAATTATTCAAAGACATTTCACCAGTTTTATTTTTCACTCCAAGACCAGTTAATGCCTTGATGCAAATGATACTATAATTCAGAATGGGGGTTAGCATTTAGGAAGCAAAATGAAGCAAGAGAAATAAGATGGGTCAAAATGAGAGGAAAAGAAACAATACATAAGCAAACAAGAATCAAGACAAACTTAATGAAAAACTAAATTTAAAAAGCATGCTCATGGATTGGAAGAACAAACATTGTTAAATTGTCTATACCACTCAATGCAATCTACACATTTAATGCACTCTTTATAAAAATACCACCAGCATTTTTCACATAACTAGAACAAACAATCCTAAAATTTGTATGGAACCACAAAAGACCCTGAATACCCAAAGCAAACCTGGAAAAGTAAAACAAAACTGGAGGCATCACAATTCTGGATTTCAAGCTATATTACAAGGGTATAGGCATCAGGACAGTATGATACTGGCACAAAGGAACAGAATAGAAAACCCAGAAATGGACCCACAACTATATGATCAATTCATATTTTACAAAGCAGGAAAGAATATCCCATGGAAAAAAGAAAATCTCTTCAATAAATGGTGCTGGGAAAACTGGACAGTGACATGCAGAAGAATGAAATTGGACCACTTTCTTACATCATACACAAAAATAAATTCAAAATGGATGAATAACCTAAATGTGAGATAGAAAACCACCAAAATCCTAGAGAAGAACACAGGCAGGAACGTCTTTGACCTCAGCTGGAGCAACTTCTTACTAGACATGTCGCCAAAGGCAAGGGAAACAAAAGCAAACATGAACTATTGGGACTTCATCAAGATAAAAAGCTTCTGCACAGCGAAAGAAACAATGAACAAAACTAAAAGGCAGCCTACAGAATGGGAGAAGATATTTGCAAATGGCATACCTGATAAAGGGTTAATATCCAAATTTTGTAAGGAACTTGTCAAATTCAACACCCAAAAAACAAATAACCCAGCAAAGAAATGGGCAGAAGACATGAATAGGCACTTTTCCAAAGAAGACATCCAGATGGCTAACACACATGAAAAATTGCTCAACATCAGTCATCATCAGGGAAATACAAATCAAAACCATGATGAGATACCACCTCATATCTGTCAGAATGGCTAAAAGTAACAACACAAGAAACAACAGGTGTTGGCGAGGAAGGGGAACCCTCTTGCACTGCTAGTGGGGATGCAAACTGGTGTAGCCACTCTGGAGAACCGTATGGAGGTTCCTTGAAAAACTAAAAATAGACCCTACAATCTAACAATAGCACTATTAGATATTCACCCAAAGGATACAAAAATGCTTATTCGAGACACCTTGATGTTTATAGGAGCATTATCAACAATAGCCAAACTATGGAGATAGCCCAAATGTCCATCGACTGATAAAGAACACGTTGCATGTGTGTGTGTGTCTGTGTGTGTGTATACATATATATATAGATATATATGGATATTATTCATTCACCAAAACAAACAAAAACTTGCCATTTGCAGACGTGGATGGAGCTAGAATGTATTATGGCAAAAAAAAAAAAATCAATCAATCATAGAAAGACAAATATCATATGATTTTACTCATTTGTGGAATTTAAGAAACAAAACAGATGAAAATGTTGATTATTCTGCATAGGACACTCTTCTCTCAGACTTTCCCGTGCTTGACCCCTCATTATCCAGACCTCAACTCAAGTTCACCTCTTATCAAGGTTGTTTTTGGTTACCCAAACTCAAGTACCCTCAAGACACATTATCACACTCATCCTTTTTCTTTGGCTCATAGCACTTATTTGAATTTCTTCCTATTGCATTAATTTATTTATTACTTTACCATTTTTACTTTATTATTATTTTTAAAGGCTTCTTTAGCCCAGTATTAGGTGCACAGCAAAAGTTAAGAGAGGGTATAGAGATTTCCCATAGACTCCCTGCCCCCACAAATATACCGCCTCCCCCATTATCAGCATCTCCCACCAGAATGGGACATTTGTTCCAACTGACAAACCTACATTGACACCCTGTGGCATAACATCTTGATTCTATCACTGCTTTCAATGAATTAGACAAAGATTTGTTAGGAATCTATTACAGGTTAGGCACTCTGTTAAAGATACAGAGGTGAATAATAATTCGTCTCTATCTTCAGAAGATTTTCTAAGCAAACACATTACTCCTAAAATCACGGTTTCAAAATAATGAAAGCAGTAGTGGAACCAAAGCGAAATTTACCAACTTTGGAAAGTGGTTCAGGGAGGCTGTATAGAGAAGATCTTTCAATCCCAATACTAGATTTCACATGTGGAGATAGATATGTGATTTCGTGTGAAATTTCAGGTTCACTAACTTGCTAATATTTATTGCAAAAATATAAATAAATAAACCAATAAATAAATAAGCCAGGCATATTAAAAAGTAAACATTTTAACAAGTTTTTGAAAAGAAAATTAATTTTTGATCTAAAGGGAAATGAAGAATTTAAAATCCACTATAAAAACAACATAAATAAAACATTTAGTAAAAGATAATAATAGAGATCAATTTAAAAACAATGAAGGAATATCACCTTAAATGTAAACAGATTGAAATCCCCAAAAAAGATGAGTAGAGATGATTGAGCTCAGTTAGGAATCTGACTATATAGAAATTTGAGGAAAGAACTTTGGACAAATCCTAGGAAAGGAAAAAAATAGAGAATATTATATATTAAAATATTTGTTTCTCTTATTAAATTCCAATGGCATTTTGAAGTTTAAAACACCTAACACACACAGAGACTAAGTTAGTCTATCTTTGGTAAGTAGAATCCAAAAATAGCACCATAAATTCCCTACTCCCTTGTGTGAGAGACCTGTGATCATAATGAGCATCACTTCCACAGATATGACAAGGGAGTAGGGACCTACAGGTAATTACTGTCCCTAATCAGTTGAGTTGAGGGAAATCCAAAAGGAGATTATCATAGGTTAGATTAATATAATCGTATCAGCTTTAAAAGACAGTCTAGAGGTGTTAGGAGAAACAAGAAAGAACTGAAGCAGCAGAAGATGTTCTTCCATTGGCCTTGATGAAGTAAACTTCCATGTTGTGGAGATGGCCACGGGCAGGGAATAGCCAATGACCTCCAGGAGCTGAGTGCCTCAATGGAACAACCACAATGAATCACTGGTCTGCCAATGACCAGTGAACCTGGAAGAGGATTTTGAGCCTCAGATGAGATCACAGCCCCAGTGGACACCTTAATTGCATTCTTTTGAGATGTTGGGTGGAGAGTCCAGGTACCCATGCCCAGACTCCTTACCCACAGAAACAATGAGATATTAAGCACGAGTTGCCTTAATCCACTCTATCTGTGGTAATTTGTTACACAACAATAGAAAACTAAAGCACTATCTTTAACACAGAGACTTATTCTTTCCTGATTTTATTTTCACTAATCTGCTTCCAATGACACTTCATCCTATGTGTTCTTTGCATAAATGATCATTATTTTTCTGGCTTTAATTGATTAGTATAGAGACTAATATCACATGAACTGAGAGATGACATTATCAAGTCACATAAAGCATGCTTAAATGGGTAGCTCCCCCAAAACTCCTACCACAGAGCTAAGGCAATCTGCTTTTAGCTGGGATTCATTCTGAGCCCACCAGTCAATAAAGGCCTTTGTTCCTCACAGTCCCTTACAAAGAACACTTGAATAGTGAAGGTAGAAGTTAATGAAAGAAAGAGAAATATATATGGTTAAGCCTTACAGACAAATTCCACTAGCCTAAAAAATCAGAACTATGAACTTGGTAGCTTCCTCCGAACTCCCTAAAGGGTCTCAAAGACAACTACCCACAGAATCCACAAACCTAACCAAAAGACTACTTGTTTCAACTACTTAGTTCTCCTAAGGTGGGACTGTACTATGAGTCAAAGCTTATTAGGTATTTCACTGACACATTCTCTGTCTTCTGGCTTTACATGTGCCACTTGGGCTCAGTGGGTAACTGGGTAATCTATTTCTCACTTTTAAAAGAAGAATAATATTTATCAAAGCATCTGAAATATTCATGAGGCAGAAAAGAACTCAAGAGATCTTTTCTAGCCTCTGGTCTTCAGAGGGCTGCAGATAAACCATCACAGAGTATAGACACTCATTGTCTTTCAAGAAATTTCCACCAAAGAAGATAAAGCACAGCTCCATAGACACCCTGTGTCACAGAATTTAATATCTGACACCCAATTCTGGATAAAGCAGTTTCTCAACATTGGCACTACTGATATTGAAACCTGAATAATTCAGGGGCACCTGGGAGGCTCAGTTGGTTAAAAGCCTGACTTCGGCTCAGGTCATGATCTCACCGCTCGTGAGGTCAAGCCCCATATCGGGCTCTGGACTGACAGCTATGAGCCTGGAGCCTACTTCGGTTTCTGTGTCTCCTTCTCTCTCTACCCCTCCCCTGCTTGCACTCTGCTTCTCTCGCTCTCTAAAAAAAGAAATAAACGTTAATAAAAAATAAGAAATAAAGAAAAGAAAGCTGAATAAGTCTTTGTTAGGGGAGCATCCTGTGCATTGTAGGGTGTTTCTCTGTGTCCTTGACCCCTGGATGACAGTAGTAACCCCCTTTCCCAGTTATGACAACAAAAATATTCCAGACGTTGCCAAGTGTCCTCTTGGAAAGTAGTCTCTGTCGAGAACTGATAGTAAAAACTCACCAACTTGGTGGCCAAGTCCCTGCATACACTCGAAGTCATGAGTGATGACCGTTTCTATCTCTACAGGAACACCCACCTACTTTCTAGGGTTGTGCTTCTCAATATGGGCCCTACAGCCCCATGCGGCTATCAGCACTTGACATACAGCTAGTCTGAACTGAGATGTGTTGAGAGTGTGAAACAAATACCAAATTTCAAAGGCTTTGATAAAGCAAAAATTGTTACGCATCTCATTAAAAACTATACATTGACTACATGTTGACATGAAAATATTTTGGATATATTAGGTAAAACAAAATATATGATTATAATCCATTTCTATTTTCTTTCCACTTTTCTAATGTGGCTCCGAGGGAATTTGAAGTTACATATATGGCTTGCATTATATTTCTATTGGTCTGTGCTGCTCCAGGAAGCCAAAGCACTTGGCATGTGAAGTACTTTTGTTCCTCATTAAGCCACCAGTATTTAAAGAATGTCCACTGTGTGTGCCTGGGATTGCATTAGTTGCTTTTGGCTACATCTATCTGAGTTAAGTTCATTTATGTCAAGGGTTGTCATTTCATCTTACAGATAGAAAAGTAGGAGCTCAGGAGATAAATCACCTAAAACCACTCTTCCAATTGCAATGCCAGAACCAATTAAATCCAATCTATTGCTCCTCATCCCAAAATAGTTTTTAGTCACAAGATATATATGTCCCTCACATGACAGTATGTTTCTTCTATAATTATTACAGAGATAAAAATCAGATTCCAAAGAAAACACTTTCCAGACACCTTTTAAGACAATAAAGCCAGAGTTTGTTTGAAGGGAAAACAAAAACAAATGGGGGCCTCAAAAGGCAGTACTTTGTATAATAATTTAATTAATAGCATGTTGAGAAAAGAAAAACATTTTCCTTTGCGTTTTCCATCATTTTCGACTTCCTTTTGTGGCGACTTCTGCAATCTGTCGTGTTTGATGCAGGTCCCTGGCTTTTTTCTGCGTGTTTGATTTGCATAATGGGCTACGATGCCTCATGGGCACTCACTTAAGATCAACTGAGTTAATTTGCTTTCTTAACTCAAGTTTAAGTGTTTCATGGGCACTAAAGTCAAGATCAACTGAGTTAATTTGCTGGCTTAACTCAGAAAATTAGAATCATGGTTGCTTCGATTTCTTTTAAGCATGATTGTAATCATGGCCACTTGACGAAGGAGAGGTCCAAAATGTGTGCCTGCTCTTTCCTGGCCAGAAGCAGAACGATACAGGATAGGAGAGCCCCACAAATGTTTTACCTATGAAGAAGAAGGAGAGATGGCAACTATTCCTAAAACTAGTAAATTGTGTTGAAGCGGTCATGGTCCAACATTTTCCTAACCAAATGAGTATGATCTGCAAAGAGACTTACTATTTTTTATAGGGCATCTGAGAAATGCTCCCTGCCTTTGAAAAATTGAAGACAATACCCTGAGACAAGAAAAATGCAGCTGAGATCAGCAGGAAGCAAGACAGCATGGAAGGGCTCATTTTAGAAGAAGGGAGGAGTTTGGGAGAAGCCTCCTAGGACACTTGAATGTGGCATCTCTCAGAGAGACATTGTGCCATTGTGCCATCCACCAGAGCATGCAATTTGAGTAGAAAACAGGACTTTCAGCATGGGTATATATATTCACTTATTTATATTCATTTATTTATCCATTTGTCCTCTCACTTTTCAAATATATATATGTATGTATGTATGTATGTGTGTGTGTGTGTGTGTGTGTGTGTGTGTGTGTCAGGCACTGTGTTAAATGCCCTGGGCTGGGTTTCCTGGTAAAAGGAAGAGTAGACAAGTGGGCAGCAATAGGCAATAGTCAACACCAGACAATTACTCTATTAAAAAACAATTTTTTGACTTGAATTTGAGCATCTACAAATGGAAATGCTGAGCTATCTATCAGAGCACTACGGGGCAAGTTTTTCCAAACTTCCCTTCATGTTCAAATAATTATTATATCCAGCTCCTTGCGCTCCAAGTACTACTGATCTAATTGTTTTGCCATTCATATATTCATTCATTCAATAATTCTTTAATTCAATTTTTTTCCCTGAAGATGGTTAAAGCTGTCCGTGTGTCTTCTTCTTTGGTTTTTATACAGAATTCATTGGTAGGAGGCTATCTTAGGAATTAATAAAAACTCCTTCTTGCTTTTATTATATCAATTGAATGAATTACATTAATTCATGAATTTGATCTTTTTAATAGTACATTTATGAAAACATATGAGAACTTGATGAATTGTGCCTAGTTGAAATTGAATGGTTTATATCAACTCATAAACTTGTTTTTAACATCATACACTCACAGAAACATATGAAACTTGATGACATGTTTCTAGTTGAAATTCCTAGGGTGTGTATCAGCTTATGTTATGTGTTTTCCATCAGGAAAGCATCTGACCAAAGTCAGATGATAAGTCAGTGAGTCTATTCCTATCCATCAGATATCTCAGCTTTGCAAACTCAAACAGAAGAGTTTCTTCCACACTTCCTTACAGTGCTGACTTCTCTTTATTCCAATATCCGCCAAACCATTTAAAATTCCATAAATGTTCAAAGAAGCATGTACCCCAAATTAGAAACACTATTCCAGTTCCATTCCTCTAGCAGGCATTTATGGAAGCCAGATTTTACTGTTGTGGTGTTTGTAATTGAGAGTTAGTAATAAGCAATGAAACAACACCAAGTCAAGTAAGTCCAAGGTAAGATTTGATCTGCAGGCATAGCGCTTCTTAGAAGTGGGTTCTAGTGAGAAATGTGACTCATGCCAATAAAATTAACTCCAGAATTCAGTGCTCAAGGCTCTACTGCGCTAAAATTCCATTTATTGCAAATTGTGCTATTTCCAATTTCTTTTAGTAATAAAATGCATGAATAGCCCAAAAAAGGCTATAAATAGTCAACAATGCCAAGAGCTTTTCATCAGAAGCTCTAGTAGAACGGAGGGACCAGAGCTCTCTGATCCTGTTCTCTCTTCCCTTGGGCAATACTCCACAATAACTCACTAATCATTAATAATTCCTTTGCCCATTTATTTCAATGAATACATAAATCAACTATTTACTCTAGGATGAGACACAGGAAATTGTTTGAAGCCAAAATTCTTTTGGCATCAACAGTATGTAAATTATATTGTCTTCCGTTTGAACTCTAAGTAAGTAAAGGCAAGGTGGGAGGAATGAGTAAGACTGAATGGTAGGCAATTTGTTCTGTGTCTTCGCTTGTCTAATGCCATCCTTTTAGAAGGGTTCCGTACTGTGTTGATAAAGCAAAAGAAAGTGATAGCTACTGACTTTTGATGAGGTTGAGTGGCGTGGCATGCTATGCGAGAGCAGTTTCTTTGTTTGCCTTTCTTCATTACATTTTCCCTTTACTTAGGTTCAGTAATTCAGACATAAATTATTTAGTTTAGGTAGTCAGAGACAGTAGATACTGTTTTATTTCCTCAACACTACATTGAACCAACCTAAAAGTATAACACTTGATCAACAAAAGAATATAACAATTACTTAAGCTTCAGAGTCTTTTATTCACCACTGCTTTCTCAAAACAAAAAGAGGTTATTAGAAAGAAGGTAAGATGCAACCGATAATAAAACAGGTGATGTAACACCATACAATATAAAATATTTAAGGAGGATGACCACTTGTCCCTTCATAACAAACCTAATGATTAAATGACTAGTTTCTTGTAAACAGAATTGCAAAATCGAGATTTTTTCAACTTCAGTGCAATGTTAGTGTTACTTTCTGATCTTGGTGGCTTGTAAAACGCCATCTTCAACAAGATCTAACATAGTATAATCGCTTCTGAAAACCCCAGGGGAATTATGTAATATAAGCAATTCAGAAAAGTGTCAAAGTTTAATTTCTTCTACCCCTAGGCAGGTTCGAAAATGATTCTCAAAAATTCCTCACCATCACCAAAGTTTAATTTATGAACGAAGAGTTTTAGAAAATCCTACCTGTCTCCCAGTTCCAGGCACAGTTTTTGAAACTGTATCCCTATCTTTACTGTGGTTTCCATAGTGACAATTGGGTTTGAGTTTCATCGTGAGGTGGTATATTCAATAGAACTGGAAGTAGCTTTGCTGTGCCGATGCTCTTCAAGGCTGATAGGGTCCTGGGACATTAAAGAAACAGATGATCTTTGAAAATAGTGTCCCTAATTAGATCTTGCTGGAAATGAAAACAGTTATGACTTAGAAACAAATAGTTTAGAATACATTTGAATATGTTATGTATCTCATGAAGGAATAAGCCCCTCTTTCCTCCCAAATTTTATACATATAACTGTTATACATATACATATATATGTTATATATATAAATATTATATATATGCATGTACATACACGTGTGGTAGAGTTTTAGAAACAAAATGTCGGGAGATGTCTTCAAGATTATCTAATCTGCTGTTGACACATACGCAGTTAAGCAGAGAATGTTAAAGGAAAAAAAAAGAAACATTTCTTGCTTCCTGGGAATACGCACTACAGAAACATCAACACTACCTACGTGAGAAATAAGCAGAGACAGGCATCAAGGAGGAGAATTTTTTTTTTCTCAGTTCCAACACATTAGAGATAAAAATTAATAGGCAAAGTGTATCAAAAAAACAGATGCTCTGCTGAAAAGCCCTTCAGGCAGAATTGCGTCAGCTGGCTTTCTCCGGTGAGGCAGGACTTTACCGACTCACAGAATAATTGCTACATACTCCAGTCAAAGCATTTTACTGTACCTGACTTTATGCTCAAGCAACCATCCATTGATGGGGAGCGGGAGTCCATGGGGGCTGGAGTGACAGCCAGAAGATGCAGGTGATTTTAGATTATGTTGCTTTTAATTTGAAAAGGGCTATCTCTTGACTTCCGAAATGATTAGAAGACTCCATAATTGTTTACTTTGCTTTTTAACCCAAGCAAAGCAAACAGTAACAAGCATTATTTGTAGCATCTTAGGACTCAAAGAAAAGGTTCACGCCTTCACACTTTTAAATATATAATAGGTGGATATGTCAGTAACACACACACACACACGTAGAAATGACAAGAATGTTGTAGTTAAAAAGAAAACAGAAATGATTAAAATTATCTCCACATGCAAAAAACATATAATGAAACTAACAAGGCAAAAGGATGCAAGGATATTATGGAAATTATTTAACCTAAAAATGACATCTTCTTCATGCCTATCACAGTATAGCAGCATGGTGGTTCTCAGAGTGTGGCCTCTGGATGAGCAGCACCAACATCACATTAGACCTTGTTATAAGTGTGAATTCTCTGACTTCACCCTAGACTCACTGGATGAGAAACTCTGGGACCAGCAACCTGTGTATAACCAATACTCCAAGTGAGGCCCTTGCCTGCTAAATTTGAGAAGCTCTGGCCTAGCAGAGTTCTCAAATCCTGCACGTACCATGAAGATCATGAGATGCACATTAATGGCTTTGATTTAATAAGACTTGCTCCCCAGAAATTTTGACTCAAGAGATATTTTTAATTCTACCCTTGATGATTTGGATGCAGCTGGACATCTGACCACAATTTGCAAACACTGGATTGATGTTTCAGAGTGTGATAGTTCCCGTCAAAATCACAGTATGACCATTTCTTATCTTTAGGCTAGTCACCCTGAGTCCATTTGCTCATCCATAAATAACATTGCCTATCTCAAATGATGGTAGTGAGGTTTAAGTGAAATAAAGTATAAAATTTGCACAGCTGAGTGCCCAGCACAAGGTAAGTGCTTGAGAAGTGATCATCTAAGATGGCTTATCACTTCCCATATTGCTGGGGATTTATTTTAAATGTCTAATGTTATCAATGGTGTCTAACTTAATCCAACATCATGAAAAACACTCCCACTTATGTCGACATGTTTGGTCTTACTTGAAATTCAAAAACAAGACTGATTCAATAGACTTCTACCAAGGAACAAGAACTAGACCTCATCTCAGAAACACACAGAGGTTTCTATCTTTCTGCGATTTTTATAAAATATTTATTTCAAAGAAAACAAAATAGTGGAGTAGTTAATGGCACAAACTCTGGTTCCAGACTGCCTGAATTCAGACCCTGGCTCTGCTACTCTTTGGCAGAATGGCATTGATTTAATCCCATGGACCTCAGTTTTGTTACAAGTAAAATGAGGATAATAATAATTTCTTACCTCGTAACGTTGTGGGGAGGATCAAATGAGTTAATAAGTACAGTGGATTCAGAATAGTGCTAACTATACACCTTCAACAAACACTCTTATTATGTAGCTAGAAAACCACTGAAGTCAGTTCTCAATGTATTGATTATGATACGTTTGGAACCAAATTTAAACCTGAACTTTTGTCTCGGTGATTAAATAGAATGACGGTAAGGTTAGCAATCATGTAATTCTGAATAAAAGTAGATTTTTAAATTTACATTACTAATACTGAGCACAGATGTTTAAAATGAGAACAACTTCTTGTTTGCCTTGAGAATGAAGATTTGAGTAACGCCTCAGGTCAAGGGAACTATAACGCTATTGCTTTATCTACTTTTGGGTACTCAAGAGTGATTGGAGTCCCATTAGTAAATCTGAATAAAGTGTAAAAGAAATTCCTCTCTAAATATATGAGAAACCCATCCTGATGACCTAGTTTTTAATTAAAATTTTATTAGATATGTAAACTCTGGGAGATTCAAAGGCACAGTTTAACAACTGAAATAAGTCTACATTTGATATACTTAAGATATCTGAAATTTACTGAAATGTTCTGACAGTACGCCAATATTAGTGGAAAACAATTTGTGAGAAAAGCAGATAAAGAGAATTGTCCATTATCATGCATTTGCTGAAAACACTATATATGAACCCAGATAACTTAAAGAAAACTAACCTCATTGTAGTCAGAAACCCACACATTTTTGAAGGCCTGGTTTGTTTTCAGTTACTTCATATTGCAAAATCAGCATGGTAAATTCTTTCAACGCTTAATCCATAAAAAGAAGATTTCATATTATCCTTGAATTTGTTTCTTATCTTAAATAAAATATCTACTTAACCTTAAGAAGCTTAGTTCTTTGGGGTTCTTTCTAGAATCAAACAAAAACTCTAGCGTTATATGCTTTTGGACATACACAAAGCAATAATATCCCAACACTCACTTCCCCCAAAACTCGAAGTCACATTTCATTTCTTTTTGCAATTGGCAGCCTTAGAAAGCAAAGGCTTTCTCTTATCTTTTGCTTAGAACATTGCAGTGATACCCTTACTTAACATCAGGTCTTAAAACAGGTATATTATTGCCTTTATTGCAAGATACAAATTTAGAAAATAAAGCACTTCAACATTAGATAGCCCACAAGCATCCTACAACAGATTCAAAATGCAAGTTAAAAAACAAACAAACATTCGTCAGTTGATGGGCACTTGGTCTCTTTCCATGATTTGGCTATTGTCGAAAGTGCTGCTATGAACATTGGGTAAGGGGGGTGAGGGTAGGGGGAGAGGGGGTGATGGGCATTAAAGAGGGCACGTGTTGGGATGAACACTGGGTGTTATATGTAAACCAATTTGAAAATAAACTATTAAAAAAATTAAAAAAGAAAAAAAAAAGAAAAAAATTTCATTAGATCTGAAAAATAAATAAATAAATAAATAAACATTAAAACAAACAAACAAACAAAAAACACGGAGGCGCAAGTAGGTTTTGATCAACAGGTAAAGTTAAAAGGTTAAAAATAAATATTTGCCCTAGGTCATTTTTCACTTTTATGGTTAGGATAGAGCAAGTTAGGATTGGGTACAATAAGAGTACAGATGGAGTCTAGGATAATCCTAGGCAAAATTACAAAATAATTTAAATTTCCAGATCCCTTCTTTCGGCTGACATTTTTGTAGGTCAAAAAGAGTGAATATCGGCAATTTTATATGATTCCACCTTGATACTTCCGGGGTGGGGGGTCTTTCTCTCCCTGCCCCAGGTGTCAACTGCCTTTCTACTGCCCAGATCCCTGAAATCCCAGCTGCATGACAGCACACTGGTTTGCTCTCCTTCAAATCTTTCATACTCCAAAATCAGTTTTCACCTGCTCCAAGTGAAATCTTAAGTAGAGGAGTTCAAATAAAGTAAAGGTATTTAGGCCATGAGGGAAATAGTTAGGGATAGAAGGACCTTCTAGGACTACTTAAATCCAACCAAATATACAGCCAAACTCTCTATCTTACATACCTATAAAAAGAAAATAAAATAATAAAATTCAAAAAATAAAATAAAATGGGAAAATAAAACCAAAACAAAACAAAACAAAATAAAATAAAATAAATAAAATAAAATAACTTTGCCACAACTACTAGCAAGCCTATACAATAACATTATTCAAACACATAGCTCTAGAGATCACTTCTTTTTCACCTGAAATCCAGAATGATTGTTGGCAGTTAAAGTATTTATTTAACTCAAGTATTCTCTGAGTGATCTTTTTTCCTTTCAGACCTATTTTTCCAAGTGAGCCTAATTCGAACTTATGAACATGTCATGGATATAATATTTTTGACATCATTCCAAGTTTCTGTTTCCTCATCAGTAATCCAATTCCTCTTTGTCCAGCCACATCTGCCATGATTTTACGTGAGAGTCAATGTAGCATGGTGACTGGAAGCCTGAACACGGGGCTTGCCAAGGTTTAGGTCTTGGCTCCACCACATAACAGCTGTGTGGCTTTGGGCAAGTTGCTTAACTTCCTGTTCCTCAGTTTCCTCTTCTACAGAGGAAGGGTGATACTACTTATCTCACAGAGGTGTTAGAAGGATTATGTGAATTCAGCAAAATGAGCTAATATTTATAAGTGCTCAGCAGACTGAATGGCCTACCATTCAACATTTGTTAAATAAACTGTGGCCACAGAGAAAAAGGGAGAGTACAAGGAAGCTATGATGTAGGCAACTGGTCTACCCTGGCCAAAACATTGAGGTCAGAGTTCACCCATTCTAGAAAAAATAGGGCAGAGAAGTACAGAAACCTTGTATCACAATGGATCCAAAATTTCAAAAAGAAGAGGCATTTCATATAGGGTGAGAGAAAAGAGAAAAGCGGAAGGCTGTTGACTCCACTTCCTATTTGGAGCTCTGAAGGAAAATAACCAACCTGCCTAGTGTTACCTCAACAACTTAGAGAAGCCATCATTAGGCATAGAGAAAGTTTAATTCAGCCTTTCTGGGTCAGACTCGTCCTCGAGAGTGGGGCACACATCCTGAAATTCCTGATTGTACCTTTCTGGGGGTGGGGTGCTTTAATAATGGGGTAAAGAGGCCCGTGGACACGGATGATCAATCAGCAATAAAGGGTGGTATGGCACAGTAAGACAATACAGTCACAGGGAAGTTAACCTGGAGCCACTTCAGTCAAGCACCCTAGCCTTGACCGAGTGGGGAAGAAAGACCACAAGCCACAATAGACAGCAGGAGGCAGCTTGAAGAAGACTCAGGAATGCAACCAGACAAACTATACTGTAGTGGATACAACCTCTCAGATCCCTGAGGACCACTGGATCACACCATCTCTCCAAAATCCCTAAACCCAGATTAAGGATGAACAAGAGATAGGAAGAGCATCCGAAAAACTAAGTTATCCAAAGGTGACTGGGCTATCCCAAGAAGTTGTTTCAAGTTTTGCTAAATTTACCAAATGGAATCTAATTTCATTTTCTCCACTACTCTATAGGGTGGGGCTTATATGGAGTATTATAATAGCTACGAAAAATAACAAAACTGAATCTCCTTCGCACTTTGGAGCCTACTAAAGTCAATCAGTAATCCTGCTAAAAATGCAATGGGAAAATAGTCCATTTGAGTCGCAGAGACTAATTTTGACCTTTTAAAGACTACTTGGTTTTATAAAACAATCTATAAAGGGGATGATTGTATAAAAAGACGTCCAGAGCAAAAGCACAGGCTTTGGAATCTGGTTGCCTTCGTTCAAATTCCAGTTCCATCCTTTCTTAAGTGGGTGCCCCAGGGCAAGTTATTTAATTTCTTGATGTCTCATTTTCTATAAAAAGAGTACATTAACCATTCCTACTTCAGATGGTTGTTATGAGATAACACACACACATCACAGTGTTTTGTATTACTGGATCAACTTCAGATAATACTGTACAGGCAAAAACTCAAAACAAGGCCTGATACATAGGATGTGCTCAGCTAAAATTTGCAGTAAATACACCAGTCAGTAGAAGTCCGTAATCAACCAGTTGAACTTGTTAAAGAAAAACATTCTTCCAAACTGTCATAGACGATATGGATAGATCTCTAGCCTTACTTTCGGTGGCATGCCTGTGGTTAAACTCATATTTTAAAATTATCTTTTCATTCCCATGCCCAGCCCATGCATTTAGGCTATATGATTTTTAACATTGAATTTACACTGTGATTTTGTAGAAGTGAGGAAGTGGGCAGATTCTTTAAACCAATTATCAAAATTAAACTACCTCATGGAAACAAACAACTCAGGGAATAATTTGCTGTGGACTTAGCAGTGTAGGAAAATGGGATTTTCATTAATCATTTACCTTTGATCTCTCTAACAATTAACCCAATGGTATATGCATGGTCTTCTGAGGGCATGGAAAGAAACAAGCTTAAATGACAGGTAGCTGGAAGAATTTTATAGACTATTAGCCTTCTTTCATTTTAGTTTCCATTTGATAATTTGTTTGCTAATTTAACCACTTGGTAAACATTTATCGATTTATTATTTATTGATTTATGGCTGAGAAGAGATGAAGTGCACCAAGATGGTGACGGAGTACATGGGAGACATTAAGGAGTCATAAAGAAGCAGAAGATGTGTTCCCTACACTCAAAGACCTCATAGTTTAGTTCTAGACATCTTCTACACATCCGTGGGTCAACGAATGATCATGAAACAGTATATGCAAAATAATATTGTAAAAAATACGTATATCAATGCTGAGGGGGATACAACCTGCAGAAATAAAGGGGCAGAAATTGATATCAGGCCAAGAAATTCATAAAGGGTATATTTTCTTTTTTTATTTATTTTTTTAACATTTATTCATTTTTGAGAGACAGAGAGAGCACAAGCAGGGGAGGGCAAAGAGAGAGAGGGAAATACAGAATCCAAACCAGGCTCCAGACTCTGAGCTGTCAGCACAGAGCCCAACACGAGGTTCAAACTCATGAACTACAAGATCACGACCTGAGCCGAAGTAGGACACTTAACCAACTGAGCCACCCAAGTGTCCCCTAAAGGGTATATTTTTTTAAACTTTACACCAATCTTGGTAAAAAGTGGAAAGATTTATATTTTATATATGACATTATATATATACATATATACACAAATATATACACATATATATGTACATATATCATGACAATAAATTGGGCCTTTTTTTTTAACGTTTGTTTGTTTATTTTGAGAAAGAGAGTACTGTTAACATGAAGCCCAATTCAGGGCTCAATCTCACAAACTGTGAGATCATAACCTGTGCTGAAATCAAGAGTTGGATGCTTAATCAATGCTGAACCACCCAGGTGCTCCTAAACTGGACCTTTCTGTCTTAAAATCTACCTGAAGCAACCTCCAGAAGTATGGGCCTCAGTCAGGAAAACCAACTGAAACCAGTGGTGTATAACTTACTTCAGTAATGTACAAGTACAAATCTAATTTCCACCTTATTTTTCTTAATCACAGTTTTTTCTCTTTAACCTAACTTTACACTTTGATGTTATTTGACTCCTATGTAGATACATAAAATATACTATATAGGCCAGATGAGCAATGAACAAAGATGAAAACTGAGACCCATACATGAATATTTCTAAATTATGGCATTAAAAGAAAATATTGAGAAGCATAATAAAATCACACTATTAATAACCACTTAGCAAATAATTATGGCATTTTGTCGGTTTGATATTTTGTTTCATAGAACAGCACTGTTCAGACTCTTCCTGATTACGTTCAATGAGCATGTCCACTATATTCAGGGATAACTCATTTCATTATTTGCTAGCTCTCACTGTAAGAAAATATGTCCTTATATCAAGCTCACATCCCACACATCCCCTAATTTATATTTATCAATTCTCTTTAGCCAAACGTCATAAGTTGAACTGTTCTAAAATAGCAGCCAACACAATGGGCAAGAAACAATGAGAAAAATCTCGCATTATTGAATCCTTACTTATCCCAGGTACAGTACTGTTTTACCTATATCCAATTACTTAATTTTCAGACAACTGCATAAAGTATCTGTGACTATGATTCCCATTTTGCAATTGAGAAAATTCAGGGGGCACCTGGATGGCTCAGTTGGTTAAGCATTTGACTCTTGATTTAGGCTCAGGTGATGTTCTCACAGTTCGTGAGTTCAAGGCTCCACATCGAGCTCCATGCTGGCAGTTCGAAGCCTGCTTGTGATTCTCTCTCTCTCTCTCTCTCTCTCTCTCTCTCTCTCTCTCTCTCTCTCTCTCAAATTAATAAAATAAACTTTAAAAAGAGAGAGAGAGAGAGAAAACTCAGGAATACAGCTTAAATAAATATATGTGGCCAGTATATAGCACACCATGCTCTAACCTCAGATAGCCTGGTTTCAGAATCATGCTTCCGCTCATTACACTGGGCTGCCTTGCCAAACTGGTGAGGCAATAAGACCCACAGCGTGTTTAATAGTAATGCACAGGAAGTGTTACCAAACGCATTGCTCTCCCCGTGGAGAGCATTTTGAAGGTCAGTCTAAATCTGGATTCTGTCCTATCTGCCAAAATAAATCAAGATCCTAAACCAAAATTTTTACCAGCACTTGAGGCAGAGTAGGAGAAGCTGAGGCAGAGGCCCACAACACAATCCAAAGGAAACAATGCTGGTTTCCAAAGGCAATAACTGACAGCAGTTAATGTGAAAACTGTAGCTTTTTTTACATACAGTTGATGAGGGTATCTTAATTGAAAACTGGGCTTTGAGCGATTGCAGCTGCAGAGTGTAACAGTGCCCCATAAACACCAACAGGAGGCTGACGAGAAGGAAGTGGCCATCTCAGCACAGACCAATGAGACACGGGAAATGTTGGCTGGGACAAATTTGATAAAGTGTTAGCAGAACTCAGAAGCTGAAAGAATGGAAACCTGAAGCAAGACAATCACTTTAAGCTACATTAGTTAAAAATCGTCACTGAGTTGCTGGTGAGACGAAATGGAATCAAGTTTTTGTAACCGGTTGCATATATATTTATGGTAAAGATAAATGCAGCACCACCCTTAGAACCAGGCAAGCAGTGCCCTGCACCTAACTCTTTAGAGGTCCCAGTTCTGGAAGTTTCCAGCTGTAATTCCCTTGAGGCTGAGTTCTGGAATGAAGGTGTAACGGAAAGCTACAGCCAACCTGCGATAGCCATCTGCGAGCAAAAATAAACCTTGTGTTCGCAAGTCACCGAGAGATAGGGATTGTCTGTTACCACAGCACTACTTAGCTGACTGATACAAACAATTACCTCACATACCAATGGTGTGTGGATCTAGATGTGAAGGAGGAGAGAAGGAGGAAAACTTTCCTTTTCTCCCTTTTTACTTTTTCAAATTGTCTGAAATTGTTTATTATTATGATTATTTTTATGTTTTTTTATTTTTCTATCAAAATGCTAGTTTTTAAAATGTGGTGTAGATTTAGACATACCCAGTTAACCCTTTGCTTTCTTTACACTCTGAACTAAACAACCATTTTAGATACTATTATATTGCTAGCCATCTAAAGCAAGAAGAATCTACTCAAGTGACAAAAATAATAATTCTGCCTTGTTATAAAAATAATCCCTGGTCATAAAGAAAAAGTAGAAAGTGCAAATAGCTTACTTAAGCATCATTAATCCCGCTATCTGGAGATATTGACAGTTTTAGTAAATTATTAAACATATTATATATGTTCCTTCTCATATGGTGTATATATATATATATATATATATATATATATATATGCAAGTTGACATCTTTCTGTAATTCAATTTTGCATTCTGCTTTTTTACCTACCATTATACTGTATTTTCCAAAATCTACAATCATACAATATTCTTTGAAAAAAATATTTCTGAAGTATACACACACCACTATTCAATGAACATGTGATTGTTTATTCCACCATTTTCCTATTATTAAATGGGAAAAAGATGTGATAGGACCCTTAGGTGAGGCATAAATAATTATATGAACACAGATAAAGAAGCACCTACTTCTATCTGGGAGGCTAAAAGGAAGTTTTAATGAGATGGTGGCTTGTTAGACAAAAATTTCATGTGTAGACCAGAAAGGCAAAGGCACTGCAGGCAAAGGAAATGGCTCGAACAAAATTATAGACATGTAAAAGTACATGAACATTTTAGTAACGTCAAGGAACAAGTACATCCAGGGCATGGAGTGAGTGATTGTGCAGAAGAGAAGTCCTGAAGGAACCACAAAGGCAGGTCATAAAAGTCTTGCAAAACAGGGGCGCCTGGGTGGCTCAGTCGGTTGAGCGTCCGACTTCGGCTCAGGCATGATCTCGCGGTCTGTGAGTTCGAGCCCCACATCGGGCTCTGTGCTGACAGCTCAGAGCCTGGAGCCTGCTTCGGATTCTGTGTCTCCCTCTCTTCCCCTCCCCCACTCATGCTCTGTCTCTCTCTCTCTCTCTCTCTCAAACTTAAATAAACATTAAAAAAAATTTAAAAAAAAAAGTCTTGCAAAACAATCGGAGGAATCAAGTGTGTCATGTGGGCAAGATGGAGGCACCAGCACTTGTAGACAGACGCAGATTACATCCGTGTTTTAGATGTTTTAGAAATGCATTGTAAAGATAAAAAAAAGCACTGCTTTTGGAATCAAGGGACCAAATTTCCCCTGAGGCCAATTTCCCTACATGAGAAATTATATTCACAAAGCTGCTTTGAGGATTAAATTATATAAATTAGTAGGTGTCCAGCAAACGACACTTAAATGTGAGTTGGCTACAAGAGCGGGGCTTGTTTTCAAGGAAAGGGAAGGTAGAGTACAGTGTCCTGGAGATACTCACCGTCCATGCCAGAGGTGGGGACTGACTAAACCAGGAAAATGTCAGTTAAAGGGTAGCGAGTCACCAACAGATTCAGAAACATCTCAGAGATCTAGGGGATGGGACTTGACAACCAACTGGATGTGGGTTGTTGCAACAATGAAAAAAATAGAAGCAAAATCATGAAGTGTCACTAGAATGACCTTGAGGCAAGTTGAAACAGGAATAGAAACAGAAGGCAGTTCAACAAAGGAAAAACAAAAACAAAAACAAAAACAAATGAGTCTTGAAACTTGGAGCAAAAGTAAAGAATTGACCACGCCTCCATAGATTACATGAGATGAGAAGTTAAAAGTTGCAACTGGGTGAATTTCATCAATATCAGTAACATGGATACTTTGGATACTAAGCCACTTACTGTCCACAATTTCTGGGATCATAGAGTGAGCAAGGGCAGTAGTTTATCTGAAAAATGTTGTATTTGGTGTCTGGATTTTGAGGTAAGGTAAAAAATGAAGACCTAACATCCCCAGCATGTTTTGCAAGAGTTCAGTATTCTTCACTTCGATCCTTCCATCATTTACCTCTTGGGGAAGAAGGTATTTAATGTAGTCGCCTGAGTACGACAATAATACACACACACACACACACATGCCTACTGTATAAGCTAATAGATACACTATATGTTATCTGGTGTGCACATATTGTCTAAAATATATATGTATATTCATGAGTTGCCTTTGAGTTTATTGAGTACAATGGTAAAACAATAACAACCATGAATAGATACATAGATATATGCATACATACAAATATACACCTACACACACACATACATACACATGGTATATTATATAAACTTATATTTATGTATACTTATATAGTATATACATTAAAGACATATGCATATATATGTGCTTCTATGTATTATTATAGATAGTTAACTCAATTACTTTAAATTAGTTTAAGATATATGGGTACATATAGGTGCTTCTATGTATTATTATAGATTATTAACATAATTATCTTAATTATCTTAAACAAATGTGTATACCATATGAATATACATATTAAAAATTCCATAGACTCAAGGCGAAGGAGCAAAGAATTGATTTCCTTACTTCTGTCTGTGCCTGCAGAAGGGGATAAGGAAGCCAGACTTAGGAGACTGTTCTGAGCATCTTGAAGCTGCTATTCTAGAGCAGCTGTGTCCTTTACACAAGGGAAGCTTTCCCCTTGTATCCTAATTGGGCATGAAATCTGACTCACCAGCACAAGTTATATTGGAGCCGGCCAACAGAGCAGCTGCCTGTGAACCCCTTGAATAACCCACATCCAGTGACTGAAATTGACGTGGGATGAAACATGGGCCCGTGTTAACCTAGCAGATGCTACACGGAACTCGAGTCACCTCGGCTCTTGCTACACACTGCAATGAATTGTCCTAGTTTGTTTGTCCTCGTAGCTTCTCAAAGTGAAGCAAGAGCCCAGGTATTTTTCTCCCGATGGTAGATTTCCTGACATCATATTGCACAGTGAGTTATTCTTTTTATACACTAACTCATTGTGTTAGTGATTACAGAGAATGCTCCTTAGTGAAGAGTTTGGTCTCAAGAGCATGTGATCCACTGAAAATCTGAAGATTGGCATCTCCCTAAACCACCTGTGGTTAGTGTCTATTTCTGCAGAGTCCCTTCCAGGTCTGGGAAAACATTATATACTGAAGACAGAATACCACGGTGTTGAAAATCACAGGCTTTGGAATCAGACAGTCACGGGTAGATGACAATTATCTAACAATTACCTCTGGGTGATCCTGGGTAGGTTACTTAACCTTTCTGAACTGAGGTCACATATTCTTTTTATTTTTTCTTTTTAGAGAGAGAGCAGAGGCACAGAGGAGAATTTTCTTTTTAAAAATTTATTTACTTTGAGAGAGAGAGAGAGAGAGAGTGTGTGTGTGTGTGTGTGTGTGCGCGCGCACCTGTGTGTGTGCACAAGTGAGAGAGGGCCAGAGAGAAAGGGAGACAGAAAATCCCAAGCAGCCACCACACTGTCAGCGCTGAGCCCAATGCGAGAACCCACGAACCATGAGATCATGACCTGAGCCGAAGTCGGACACTCAACCTACTGAGCCACCCAAGTGCCCCTGAGGTTGCATATTATTCTTAGCACATGGCATTGCTTCGTAAGCTGATTAATCTAGTGGATAGAAAGAGCTCAATAATGTAAGGTATTAGATGACAGTTTTCACATTTAAACAGTCACACAGTCAAGACTGGTTTTAGGAGTACACTGGGACAAAATCAGGGGTGTCTCCTGCATAAAATTATCTCAAGCTCCTGACACTAATTTCCAAAATTAGCCATTCCCCTTTTTCAGTTTTTGAAAATATGTCAGTCCTTAGGAATTCATTCACACGATATAAACCTCTCCTCTGTGGACCTCAAATAAACAAATCAGCTCATTTGCATTACGGAGACCTTTTAAAAAAAGGTCTTAAAATAATTTCATTCCCAAACACGTTACTTTGTTCCAGAGGAAAACCTTGGACTTTAAGGAACGGGCTTCAACATCTCTCACGATGTCTAATGAAAATTATTGATTTATATTCCCTTCTGATCACTAATTAGAGTTAATGCAACTTAATGATCCAGCTTCTCTCAAAACTACTTATCACGGTAGGGACACCCTAAGGAGCCCCATATGCTCATTCTGGACACCATGGTAAGAAAGGGCACTGTTCAAGAGACTAAATATTCATGCCCTGAACACCAGAATTACTGGGGAAATAGGGAACTCTGGGGAGTTTGAGACGGGAGGGCTATTTTATTTTTTTCAAGAGTTGTTATACTGAAAATAACTTCTACCTTATTAAACACACAGATTTGCACAGATTCCCTAAATCTTAGTGCTCCAGGGAACTTCAAAGAATACCTAGTCCAGGGGAGCCTGGGCAGCTCAGTCGATTAAGCAACAGACTTCACCTCAGGTCATGATCTTGCATTCATGAGTCTGAGCCCCGAGTAGGGCTCTGTGCTGACGGCTCAGAGCCTGGAGTCTGCTTAGGATTCTGTGCCTCCCCCACTCCTTCTGCCCCTCCCCCCTCTCAAAAATAAATAAAAAAATAAAAAAGAATAATTGGTCCAATTGCTCATTTATGGCCAAGGAGGCTGAGGCACAACAGCTGTTGGAGCTCACACAGCTATGTCATAGCAGAGGAAACAGTTTGGATTCAAGTCTCCTCATGCTCCCTATACTGTGTTCCTGCTTTGATTTTTCTTTAAAGATCCCTACCTGTTGAAAAGCCTCTGGTTTCTGATTAGACGCCTGGATTATGAACATTTGTTCAGGAGTTCAGGGCAGATGTGACCAGGGACTGAGCTCAGTCTGAAATGCCATTTACATTCTTGTCTGTCTCTTCCTCCTAAAAGGGAAGAGAATGGGAGAGGGAGGGGGCATTCGGTCAAATGAAGTGTCCAGGTAATAAGCTTCTGCTTATTTCTGGCTTCACTCTGTGATGATGCCTTAATGACCCGTAGGAGTCGATGTCCTCCCAATTCCTTTCTTCCTTGCGCTTTCTCAGGACTGTGTGTTGAGAAAACATTTTCTGCAGGCAGGTATTTCCGTACCCTTAACCAGTTCCTCCACAGAGTACTGTATCCTTCAGGCTAATTTTCCTACTCCAAGGCTCCTGGGGATGTACCATGAGAGTCTCAGGGGCAGAAGTTGTGGTTTCTGAGGCATGCAGGGGTGCGGCCACCCCCGTCATTAACAGACCATTCTCTTCTCACCCCCTGGCAGAGTTCTTTGCTTTCCTGGCCATGGTCTCAGTTGGTCCTCAACATGTATTATATCCTCTCCTTTGCCATTATCACTTAGATTCCCTCCTACTCAACCCTATTACCACTTCTTGGTCATGGCTAAAATGAAAAATCAATTATAACTGCTCTAGCCTTCACAACAGCATGAAGGTCCTGCCTGGTTTGAAAACTGCTAACTCAAAAAAGGGCCCAGAAAGAAGCAAGTATCCACAGGTAAGAAAGGACAACAATGTCAGCCTGTGTTACAGGTAGGGACCATCAACAACGCTACCAAGTGGCAGACAAAGTAATTACTGGCCAATGTTTTTGGTTTTTCTGTGTTTTTTTTTAATTTTTCTTAATGTTTATTTATTTTGAGAGAGACAGAGTATGAGCAGGGGAGGGACAGAAAGAGAGGAGACACAGAATCTGAAGTAGGCTCCAGGCTCCAGGATCAGCACAGATCCCGATGCGGGGCTCGAACCCATAAGTGAGATCATGACCTGAGCCTAAGTCGGACACGACTGACTGAGCCACCCAAGCGCCCCTATTAGCCAATAGTTTACCCAGGAAGTGCTCACACAGGCACAGTCACCACTCACATATGCTGACATGTGATTGGATTTCTTGAAACCAGTTGCTTTTTACTCCTTGACATAATCTTCCATGAAGGAGAAACCAGGGATGGCATTCCTTATTATGAACGACATAATCTCCTACGGATAAATAGTAAAGGCTTACTTCCAAAATTTAAGACAACTGTCTTGAGATTGAAACGGTACACTTACAAACAACAACAAAACTTTCTTCCTGCACACCAGCTAAGAAAAGTGTTCAAGCTCCGGGCCATCTGGACGCCTATTCCACTTTTCAAAGGCCTGCCCTCGGGAAATTCTCGTAGTCCTTTTTGAGTAACTTATCCATAACATTCTTTTCCCTTTTCTTGTCATTCATTAACAAGCTTCAGAAACAGAGTGACAGTCCTCTAAATTAAGTACTGTATACTTCAGGCTAATTTTCTGTTTTTTATCACAATAGCAGGGCAGTATTAGCAGCCTATTATTTTGTCAGCTTTCTCATTTAGCAAAGCAGCTTCAATTTATTAACAGTGAGGAGTGTGCATGAATCAATATGTTTCATTGGGCAATGTGTCATTTGTTAATCGGATATTGATGAGATTATTGACGCACAGCTAATTAATCTCAAACCCAGTGCTAGCCTTCATATGTTTCCTTAATTATGTCCTTCATCTTTGTCTCCTGGTTTTAGCGCCCAGACACGGGGCTGGAGACAGTGAGTGAGGTAAGCTGTCAGGGGCTTTTTTCACACATTTACAATCCCTTGGCAGCGAAATTATTTTCTTAGTTGTAAATAGGTATCAAAGAGATATTTAATAACATTTGGCAGCAGATTGATATTGATTGGTGTGGACTCGCTTCAAATCCAGCAGCCACAGGATTTTTGCCTCGGAAGGAGACTATTAAAAAAAGAAAATGCTTAATTAGTATAAGACAATTGCATGAGTCAGTTGTCACCTGCCCTCTGGAATTTAAAAAATTGCTCTTCTCTGCACATTGTTTCTATACACTTGGTTCAATATTTCAGATAATTTTTTTTCCTTTTTGTTTTCATGTTAACTCTTTATTGCCACTTTTCTTGGCCATGGACAACAGTCATGGGAATAGAAAACTTTAGAGGAACTTGGAGCACCTGGGGGGCTCAGTTGGTTGAACATCTGACTCTTCATTTCTGCTCAGGTCAGATCTCACAGTCTGTGAGTTCAAGCCCCACAATGGGCTCTCTGCTGACAGTGTGGAGCCTTCGTGGGATTCTCTCTGTGTCCCGCTCTTTCTGCTCCTCCCTGCACCTCTCTTTCTCTCTCTCTGTCAAAATAAATAAACTTAAAAAGAATTTAAAAAAAAGAATTCAGAGGGACTCAAAACCCTTGTAGTTTTTTAAAATTAATTCAGCCATGATTAAGGAACACAGTTACAATTCCACTGCCTGCACTTGCCTGCACTTGTACATCTGTAAACCCCACTTTCTTATCTGATTTAAGTCTTTCCAGACTTCTGAGTCACAGTGGAAAGTACAAGCTCTAATCCTGTTCATTGGCTGTCACTCTTTTACATATGACAACCAATCTCAGCTTCATTTTACCCATCTGCAAAATGGGGACCATAAACCTGACTTGAGTAATTCTCAAGATTGTTGACAGGACACATATGGTAAATATGTGTGAGAACACTTAGGATTTCGACGCTGTCATCCAATTACTTGGCATTATTTGTTTTGGTACAGGTTTGTATTTGGAACTCCTATAAGAGTTCCAAAGTTGATTTCAAATCTGTTCGAGGCATACAATTGATATGTGATAATAAGGTCTCTTCACTGCAGCAAAGAAATAGGAAGTAGGTATCAGGTGTCAGGAGTGGGACACAGGCCCTCCCCCCCACCCATGGCTTTCTCATATCTAACACGAGAGATGGAATGCCTCACCACGAAGCTCCTTTAACAAATCAAACATGAGACGTCTTTCCTAGAAATGTGGATTTTAATGAATAACTCCTGTTGAAAGCAAATTTATTTTTATAATTTCAGTATTCTTGTAAATAAATGGGTCTTTAAACAATTAGTTTTGAATCCAGAGCTAGTATTCAATGTGATGCATAGATTGGCTAACTATTGCTCCCTCCCTGTGGACATTACATCTACAGTTTCCTCTTAACTTAAAGAAGGTTGTTGAGTCTAATGGGGAGCAATTTCAATAGTATGTGATTTTTTTTGACCAAAAAAGTTTCTTTCTCTCCACAGTGTAAGTATACATGAGAATATCAAGATGGTTGTTTTAAAAAAGAACAAAAGATGAAGATTAAGAAATCGAAAAAAGAAAATAAAGAAGATGTGACCCAATGAGAGCTAATTAGGAAGTTCCCCTTTTTATAGAATTACATGAAGCAGATCATTCAAAATGTTAATGGTCACAATGATGATACCAAATTTAACGAATAGCACAATAGACTTTATAGTGCCACGTTAAGTTCAAAGTGCAACTCTAGAGTCTGTATGTGGAATTAATGGCTACCAAAACTTGACTTGTGTGCTCTCTCCAACACAGAGTTCAGCATATAGTAGGGATTAAAGTTTTTTTTAAATTGATCATGCCTATAAGAACTTAAGGGGAAATATTATTGTTCATAAGAATATAACAGTCAGCATATTAAAAGCAACTGCAGGATGCTCTTGTACTGTTGGTGGGAATGCAAACTCATGCAGCCGCTCTGGAAAACAGTGTGGAGGTTCCTCAAACTAAAAATAGAATTACCCTACAACTTAGCAAAAGCACTACTAGGAATTTATCCAAAAGATACAGGAGTGCTTTTTCATACGGGCATATGTACCCCAATGTTTACAGCAGTGCTATAACCAATAGCCAAATTATGGAAAGAGCCCAAATGTCCATCAACTGATGAATGGATAAAGAAGATGTGATACACACACACACACACACACACACACACACACACACACAATGGAGTACTACTCAGCGAAGGAAAAGAATGAAATCTTGCCGTTTGCAACAACGTGGATAGAACTGGAGGGTATTATGCTAAGTGAAATAAGTCAGTCATAAAAGACATATATCATATGTTTTCAGTCATATGTGGAATTTGAGAAACTTAACAGAAGACCATAGGGGAAAGGAAGGAAAAATAAGTTATATAGAGAGAGGCAAACCATAAGAGACTCTTAAATACAGAGAACAAACTGGGCATTGGGGAGGGCACTTGTTGGGATGAGCACCGGGTGTTGTATGTAAATGATGAATCATGGGACTCTACTCCTGAATCCAAAACTACACTGTACACACCATATAGGTTAGCTAACTTGACAATAAATTATTAAAAAATAAAAATAAATTTAAAACATTTTTGAATAAAATAAAAGCAACTCCAGGGATGACATCAGGCAATTATTTTCCTTTATCTCATTCATACAGATCAGGGTGAAGAGAGAGAAATCATCAGTGAAGTGAATAAATGTTTAATATCATTATATTCACTTGGTCTTCCCTGGCACAACAACAATCAGATAGTCTGCCCTTTAAATGCTAGAGTTTCCTGAGCTTTTCAAATTTCCTACCATGGTCTGTTTCTTTTTTTCCCACCACACACTCCCCAAGAATGACTTTACTCATAATTCTGGCTTCAAATACCATTCATACGGATACTCAAACCTGTATGTCCAGACAAAACTTGTCTGTGGAACTCCTGACCCATGATCTCATCTTCCCCCTAAAAAGTATCTGCATAGATATTCCATACATAAGCACCTCAAAAGCACCCTCTCACTCATCTTTAACTCCAATCAGTTACCAATGTCACTTCCACGTGGTATCTCTCAAATACTTTTACTTTCCTCTCTCCTTGGTCAGTTTCCTGCATTAGCCCCCATTACCTCCTGCCTAGATTACTGGCCAGCCCCCTAAACTCTCCACTAATCATGCTTCAAGCCCCTGCCCAGTGTAGTCCCCCCAGTATGGGTCAAATCTTACTCCTGCACTTAAAACACCTACATGGCTGCCTATTACCCTCAGGATAACATCCAAATGTCTTTGCTCCTATGCCCTACATGATACTGTGATCAAGCTCATTTCTCATCTTTGAGGTCCAAATGCTTGATCCCTTGAAATCTAATCCACAGTCATGCTGAATGTCTTTCAATTTCTTGAGTTCCCTTAGCCTCCAACCATGCTATTCTGCCTCGAACGCTCATCAACTTGACTCAGATGCACCTCCTTGTCTTTGCTTTTGAGATCATTTACTGTGTGTTCAGTGATACTGTGTTCATAGCTTCAAATAGACTACAGTGAGAATATTTGCACCATAGAAATAAACACTTACTACAAGTCAGAGCTTTTTATTTTCTTGTGGACAGAAAATGTTGACCATTTAGTCCAGCATACCACTGCTTTCACTGATTGTGATACCAAACCAGACCAAATGACCCCTGTTTAGCCACCTAACTCCTCTGCCTGCCTCTCCAATTAATTCTCCACATTTCTCCAGGAAGCTTTTTCTAAGACATACATATGATCTTCTCTGCTTAAAATTTTACAGTATTGCTCCCCACCTGTATATACAAGACCCCACTCTTTGGCATGGTTTCATAAGGCCCTTCAATGACCCAGGCCTGCCTTTCAAGCTTCCTCTCCCACATCCTGTCTTCCACATATTTCAGGCTCTGGATATTCTCTATTTCTTGCAACTGTGATTTTTTTAAACCTCTCCCTATGTTGTTCCTTCTTCCTAGATTGTGCTCCCCTACCTTATATGCTTGGCAGACTCCTGGCCATCATTTTAGACTCTTCAGACATCGAGTCCCTACTGATGTGGCACTTGTCTTCTCCAGGCAGAATGACTATTTTTTTCTCACATGCCCCCACCATATTGTGTGAACACAGAAATCATAACGCTTGTAGTATTGCTGTATTTGTGGGTTTTCATGTGTCTTCTCCATTGCACTAAGTCCCTCGAGGGCAAAGACAATGTAGCTATCTCCAAGACTAGTCAGTTGTCAAAGCAGACATATCCACGAACATTCTCACAAATTAAGTTGTGTATAGGTCTTGCCACTCCGCACGACATATCTTTATGGAGATTAAATCACATTTAAATTATCCACAGGAATCTCAAGGAAAAAATGAAGTCATAAAATGCAACCTCCATCCCAAGACATGCACACAAAAAGAAAAGTGTACTCATACTTGCATTGCTTATTCACAATCAAAAATTTATAGACAATTGTATAGCAGCTGCAGGCTGTTTGCTACAATTATTATCTTTTTCTCTTGTGACCCTGTGGTCTTCAACCGCAGCCAACAGCATTATGACCTCTAAACAAATGCAAATCCTTCCACAAAGACCCAATTCACTGTACAGTAGGTACTCTCATTGCATCATGTTAAGTTTTATTTTTTCCCTCTGCAGATACTGCCCACTTTCTGATTGGCGGATTCTAGTACTCTGTTCTCACTATCATTCCTAGAAGTTCCATTTTGATAGTTTTTAAGTGTATTTTATTTATTTTGAGAGAGAGTGTGGGAGAGGGGCAGAGAAAGAGAGGGAGTAGAGAGAATACAAAGCTGGCTCCATGCTTACAGGACAGAGCCCAACACGGGGCTCAATTCCATAAACCATAAGACCATGACCTGAGCCAAAATCAAGAGTTAGCCTCTAAACCAACTAAGCCACCCAAGTTTCCCATTAATCGAGATGTATACCCAATCTACTAATTTTCTCCATGAAAAAGAGAAAGAAAGAAAAGAAAAAAGACTATCCCTAAATTTTCTCTCTGCAGTTTTATTGGTCACTTAGCAGAGAACATAAAACATTAAGAAAATACGTATTTAAGGAATGCCATCTATTCATTGTGGTTCATCCTAACTCTAGCATGGACAGCAAAGGTTGTCTAATCAGAATCTAAACAAAATGAGAGACTGAACTCAAAGAAAAACCAGGTATAGAGCTCTTATTTCCAAGACCTTACCAAATCCCAACACAACAATCTCTACAAATGATCTACAAACTCTCCTTCAGACTATTGATCATAGACCTAGAAGCAAGCCCTGTCAACCATTCTCAGCTAACACTATGCAGAGGACACATGGAAAATTGAATAGTTGAGAATTACGTGGTAAATCTAGAATCATAGATGATAGATGGTCAAGGTGAATCTATTACAAATTACAAATAACCTTTCCGTTTACCATGATAGAAAAGAAATTATGGTAGTTTTCATGTACTTACATTCATACGCTCAACTAAGTAGAGAGCGGTAGAGTTTAAATAATGTAGTCAAACACTGAACCAGGTCTAGATATACTCATCAAACACCAAATTTGCCAGTGATGCTTAAACACCTATTTAATTTCGGTGTTCAAACATGACCATGATATTAAAAAAAGTTTTACAGATTTGGTAGTCTACCAAAAAGCATTAATATAGTATAAAAAAATAAAGAAGTGTAAGAACACATTATGGATATATTAGTAATCTCATTGGCACTTGCAATACATGGGTTAAGTTGATTAAGAACGGATTATGTAATTTTTGCAGCCTGAATAACTCAAGAACAGACATCTTCTTCATTGAAAAAGGTAGGATGATTTTTTTCATTAAACCAATCCTAGACAGTAATATAAGTAAAGACAAATGAAGAATGGTAAGATGTAGTTAGTTCAGTACTGTCTACTTGAAGCAAGATGTAAACCACAAATATAATTTTAAGTTTTCTAATAATCACATTAAATAAAAGTATAAAGAAATAGGTCAAATAATTTTAACAATACATTTCACTTACTCAATATTTCCAAAATATTACCATTTCAGCACATAACAAATACTTAAAAATAATAAGCTATTTAACATTCTTGTTTTGTACAAAATCTTCAAAATCAGGTATGTGGTTTATAATTCTATCACATCTTACTTTTCATAAATAATACTTGAACTGTATTTAGGTTTTATAAAATTCAGATTTTATTTATTTATTTTAAGATTTTATAAAATTTGGGGCACCTGGCTGGCTCAGTCCGTTAAAGCGTCAGATTTCGGCTCAGGTCATGGTCTCATGGTTTGTGCATTCGAGCCCCACATCAGGCTCTGTGCTGACAGCTCGGAGCCTGGAGCCTGCTTCGGATTCTGTGTCTCCCTCTCTCCCTGCCTCTCCCCAGCTTGTTCTCTCTCTCTCTCTCTCTCTCTCTCTCTCTCTCTCTCTCTCTCTCTCTGTCTCTCTCTCTCTCTCTGGCTCTCAATAATAAACTCAAAAAAATAAAAAAAGGATTTTATAAAATTTACAATTGTGGGGTAGAGTCACATAATCACATTGTTCCAAACATACTTACAGTTTTCCAATGAATGAATCAACTACCAAAAACGAACATTTTCGTATAGCACTTGAGTCTACATTAACAAACATGGTCTGCTTAGCTCTTTTGGAAGGACTTATCAAAATCAAAAGTGCATTAATTTAGAATGATATCCACCAAGTCAAGTAAATCCACTAGTTCTCTTGTCACTTCAGTATTATTAACATTGAATTCGAAAAGATATAAACTGAAAAGCAACTTTAAATTAGTCAATATCAACAAAACATTCCTCAATTTGTTTGTAGTTTCTTCAACCAATTCATACAATACTGTCGATTTTACAGTTAAAATAGGCTGCATATTGATTCTTGTTGGAAGAAATGTATAAAATCACTATAATTGATCATAAAGTCATTATTACTGATTTCAACATAAATTCTTGTACTTGCCTACTAAAGTCACAGATAAGCTTTCTTTTCTTTGGAGTTGCAAATTTGACTCATTTTTCAAAAATACTTATTTATTTTAAGAGAGAGACAGCACAAGCACACACACATGAGCAGGGGAGGAGCAGAGAGAGAGAGGGAGAGAGAGGAAACCCAAGCAGGCTCTGTACTCTCAGCACAGAGCCCAACCCAGGACTCTGTCTCATGAATTATGAGATCATGACCTGAGCCAAAACCAAGAGTCAGACACTCAACCAAATGAGCCACCCAGGCACCCCAAATTTGGCTCATTTTTATGCTGTGCATTTTTGGTGAGAAAATGTATGTTGGATTGTTATTTTTGCTATTTTTGTTGAGTACTGAATACACTTTATGTTGGAGCTAACAATGTAGGAGACATTTGCAAAACTCATCTATGACTCTACCGGGGCACACTGGCAAGAACATAAAAGCATTACCTTTACTGTCTTTCTTTTCTTTCAACATTTCTACAAACTGGAGTTAATTCATGACGTTTGCAAAATTATTTGTATGGAATGATTTTAATAACGATATCCATGCAATTTTTTCATAGAATTTGTTTAGAAAATCCTTTACAGATATTTTCTATGTATTATATAATGAACAAAGAAAGAAGAGAAACATCAGTCTCTTGCTTTAAAATTCCGACAACACTTGTTTTTTTATCTGACATTGCTGAACACTCTCCATCATTGTAAAACCTAAACTTTTTATATCTGGATGAAATTCTTTGACAGATGTAGCATTCAAAACTACCTGTACCATCAGTCGAATTTTCTTTAAGCCATGAATTGACATTTTTCAGAAATTTGGAAGTCTTTGAGACAAATTATACCAGAAGTTTCGAAAGGTCAGCGTCTCATTTCTCACATCTCATTGAAAGATTTAAAAATAGTACTTGCAGGTTTTGGCTTAAATTTTGAATAAATTGATCTCCAATATTGTTAATAAGGTCTTTTCTTTATAGGCAATTATTTGGTAGCTTAACTAAAAGATCTTTTACTTTGTAAAATATTGTTTGGCCTTATCCTCATAATTTTCTAACAAAATTTTTATAACTAAAATAACACATTCTTGTATCATCTCTCCAGCTAAAAATTGAGATTTTCTCTGTGTGTGTGTGAGAATCCAAGCTGTTTTATAGCTTTCCAACTTTACAAGCTCAACTGGTGTTAGAAATTGCTTAAAAATCGTTTTCTGGACATTTAATTCTCTTTTCAGGCACCTAATTTCATTATTCCTTTTGACTATTGAGAGAAATTTAGTAATTCACCATGTATTTCAGAAAACGTCTCTTTACATTGCCAGCTTTATCATCTTAAAAATTTGTTTGCACAGCAAACAAACCAGCGTCTCCAATTTGCTCTGCTGCAGGAAAATGCATTTGCTCTTCCTGGTGAAATTCATGGCACCTTTTTCTGACCTCTTTTTCATCTGCTGTTTCAATCCTTTCACACATCCACTCAATTCTGCATCAGTGGTAGGCCCTTGCTTTGAATTTCAAAATGTGCCCATACTTAATTTTTGATGATAATATACTTTATTATAAGATAATTAAATAACAAGTACATCCATGTGGTTAGCAGGTATGATTTACATCATTATCACTGTAATTGGTGTTGTCTTCATAAAATATTCAAATAAAAACAATACAACAATACTTAGGTGAATAGGGAAAAAAATCAAATTGAATCCATCCATTGACATTGACTAGACTGATCATGTGGTTCTGAGTTATAGTAGAAACAACACATGTGCCCCAAATGCTTGCTACAGTGCCATAGTGATATCTCATGCAGTTCAATGGTTGAAGAGAAATGGAATCCTATCAAACAATAACATTGTGTTTAGCAGAAAGTATGGTGATCTGCTTCATTTTTTAAAAAATTAAGTTTGGGGCATTTAGGTGGCTAAGTCAGTTAAGTGTCCGACTTCGGCTCAGGTCATGATCTCAAGGTTTGTGAGTTGGAGCCCAGTGTTGGGCTCTGTGCTGACAGATGGGAGCCTGGAGCAACTTCAGATTCTTTGTCTCCCTCTCTCTATTCCCCTCCTCTACTCATACTCTGTCTCTTTCTCTCTCTCAAAAATATAAATAAACATTTAAGAAGTAAATAAAAATAAAAATTACGGTTAGATGAATTAAAACTAAATAAAATTTAAAATTTAGTTCCTCAGTCTCAATAGTTACATTTTAGATGCCAGATACTTAAAGGCGGCCAGTGACTCCCATCTTAGTGAGGACATGACTCACGTTGAAAAGGGGGGAGGGAAGAAAGAAGGGAAGTTTTTTGCTTTAACCACTAGAAGAATTAGGTTAACATAAATTCCTTCACTCATATAATCATTTAGTGCAGATCTGGTTAAAGCTTAGAATATATGTGAATATCTTATTTCAAACAACCACAATTTTTCCTTTATCATCAAGTTAAAAATAATTGTCAACTGTTTTTAAATTACCTATGTAACCTCAGGAGTCAACTACCATTGGAAATCCACATACTGAACACTGTAAATTTTTCCACAATTGCATAGAAAGTATATATTCTAAATTCTTATGAAAAGCACTAGATCTTTCCATATTATCAGTCAACAATCATTCCTAATGGATCCAATTGACCCGATCCTTCTGGAAGTCCCAGACTTTCTGAGTCAAAGTTCAATGTCCAAAATGCCATCATCATGGCATCATCTCTCCCCTCCTCCCAAACCACCCTGTTCTTCTTTGTGGTTCTTTATACCCAGTGTCATGCCCACCGACTGATACACATAGGATTCTCAATAAATATTGAATGATTAAATAAATGAATTAAATGAATTTAATTGCATTTGTAAGCTGAAGTTCTTAAGCACTTCTACAAGTTGATAAACTTAAATTTTATGCAACGTTTTAAGTCCATGCAAAAACTAAGCTGTCATTTTAAATGTCTTATGGAGGGGAAAGGAAAAAAACTACAAAAATAAATTCCATAGTAAGCCAAGAAATCTGATATCAACAATTGCATGGCACACTGTAACTGCAAGCCAATCAGATAGGATTTTCAAACACAATTATCTTCGAATATATTGCTATAAAAATCAGATCATCACTTAGTTGGTACACATATAATATTTTATAGCATTGTTAAAGACTAAGCAAAAAGAAATCAATGATCTGTGTTTTTCCGGTAATTTGCAGTGCTTATTTAAATTTAGTTTAAAGTTCATTAAAAAAAAGTCTTGATATTATTTTATGGAATTGGTAACTTGATTCTTACTGAGAACCTCTTCAATGTGATGCACATAAGATATAAGAAAAGAAAAGTGTTTCTTTCAGAAATAATGAAATGTGGCCCTCCTTCTTATCTCCTTTCAAGGTAATTAATCAATGCAAGAAGTGAAATCAGTTTGGGTCAGCCTCCATTAAGTGAACCATTTTTTTGACACATTCTAGTTTCAGTGTGCCTTTAATTATATTAGGGCATTAGATTCGCTTAAAACTTTTGTGAGTATAGGAGAGAGTTAACCTCATCTGTCTACGGAAAAATAAAGGCATGAGATTTCAGTGGACTGGCTTAAGATGGACTTGGATTTATAGAACCCAGATCTCTCCCCAAACCTGATACTCTTTCCATGGGGACTCTATTAATGGCAGAGTCTAGTATTGATAGATTTTGCAGGGACAAAAGGAGAACTTCTTCCCCAAAGTAAAGAACCTTGAAAACAAATGTAGACCTGGGGGGTGGGGGGGGGAACCTTAGCGTTTTTTGAGTTGTTTAGAAAGAGAGTGTTAGAAGAGGGTGAAAAGCAGTTCTCAGAGAGAGAAAATCCCAAATTCTATCACTGGTAGCACCTTAGAACCTTTGAGCACTTAACAAAGTCATGAGGGGAAGAAAAACATGACGTGACCCAAATGAAATGGTTTCACTTAATGAATTTGGACAAGCCATATTTCCTCAAAGCATTCCATTAACCGTGTTTTGTCCCTTCGCTTATGTAAAAATATCATATTATATAAGCGTCTGTGTTTGGACATGTAGATAATTAAAATAGAGGTTTAATGTCCATTTGGCTTTACAAAGTTATGACATTTCCTATACAAAGTCGAGGGCTTATTTCCTCCCTAATTCATTTGATAACTTGCATTGATGGCGATGGAGTTGTGTGTTTTAAGATATTATTTGTTTAGCCTAGGGGTAATGTAAATTCTGAAATTTAAAAGCTACAACTCCAACGATCTGAATGATAACACTCTATATTTATACGTGGCCAAGTTAATGCTCTTTATATTTTTGTTTTCTCTATACTTTTGACTGGAGCATTAACAAAAAAAAAAAATTTTTAAATTCCAAGGAAGAGACCTCCAGTGAACAATTTTATGTAAACAGTGTCTGCTACAAGCTTGCTCCCCCTGCGTACCGCTGAATCCATCCTGCGTACCCAACGTTGGCAAGTAGTTTTCTATTTTACATTTTCTTAATTCTAATTAAACAAATCTTAATCTTGACTTTAATGGTTGCAATTATGATACTTCATTATGTTAAATGTTAGTTGCAACATAAGAATAAATTGTATAAACAGTTTAGCCGCAATGGCATGGTGTCTCACTGTACATTACTCATTAACAAGATGTGGGTAGCAGCAATTAGAACATTTCCTCCTAATGTCCCCATTTATTGAGTCACAGCGGCAAGCCCCCTTTTCACAACACACACTGATTGACGATAGCAGCTTTTGTACTCATGGAAAACAGGCACTACAACCCGCTGTGTGTCTCCTACTCAGATCGATGAAAGTACACATTAGCTCTTAGCCTCACAGGCCGGAGTTCTTGAAGGTCAAAATAGCCATCAGCATCACTGTAGGGTATAAAAATCATTTCACAAACTGTGAACAAAAACAACACAACTTGGTCTGCAGTTTGATTATTGTTTATAGATACAGCAAGCCAGAATTAAAGCATAGCCTTGGGGCAGCATAATTATTTACAGCTGAAGACTCATATCATTATTAGCGTTCTCCTAATTGCTTGAAGTTATATCAATGTTAGTTGATTTAACACATTTTTTATAACATGCATGGAAATTGTTTCCTCTGCATATGGAGTGTCAGTTTAACTGGTAGATGGTTTCTTAATTTATCAAGGTTGTTTTTTTTTTTTTTTCCTTCTTCTTCTAATTGTTCATTTTTCTTTGGGGAAAATTTCCCCTTACCAGTAACAGAGAAATAAGTCGAAGCCAAGTTTCAATTTATCCAATGTATCTTCATGCTACCAATACTACAATGGTTTTTGTTTCATTTTCATTAAGAATTGAATCCACAAAGCTGCAACAACATCCTCAATTACAAAATGACTCAAACTTTCCTCCAAGTGGTTTGTACTCGTCCTTTTTTGCCCTGGGTACCTAACCTGAAATTCGGTTCAATATGAAGAGGGAAGCCATGTGGTTAATAGAAGCCTTTAATAATACTGAAGTCATGAAATTTTTCATACATTGTAAAATCTCGAAATCTAGATGCATCGGTCAAGTTTTTACAGCATGTGGAAGGAAACTAACTATGTAGCTATAATATAGATTGGAATCTGCAGTAATATTAGAAGGAGAAAAAGAAAAGAGAAACATTTAGAAATATGGTTGTGGGTGGAGTTGGGGATTTGTAGGGATCAAAATGAATTCCTGTTCTTTTTTGGGGGGTATTCTTTACCAGAATATGGTCCTTCTCTTTCATTATTGTAATATATTTTCTACCTATAGGTGGCGACACTTGTACTGTTTCCTATTGAAATGCCCCTTGATTGTGCCTAGGAACAAATAGACTGCTACAAGAGCTAGACCACAATGTCAAATCCTCTCAAGGCTAGGAAAGATCTTAGCAACCAAGTGGTCAATTACTCCAACACCATATAGCTGAGAGATCTAAGGCCCCAAGAGATTAAGCTAAATACCCAAGATCACATAGCCAGTTAGTGACAGAGCTGGGAAGATAAAGAAGAAAGTAGGTCCAGAAATAATAAACTGGGACACAGTGTAAATATAAAATGATAAATTCTTATGAACGACATTTGCCCAGTTTCATATAGAACCTTATTCCAGCATCCAGAATAGTCCCATTAAGTTATATGTATTAAAGTTCAAATTCCAGTTTTCATTTTTTTTTTTTTTTGCTTGCTTCACAATTAATGACCCTCCACAATATTATGATAAAAGAGCTCCGGTCTTTTATTTCAGAAAATGTAAATGTTTATGAAAATGGTTCCCAAAGGGAAATATCAATTTTAATGGCTAATGTATGTTTTTACAACATTGATCACCACTTGCAAATATGAAACTACTTGAGACTACCCGAGAAGATTGCTAATGGAGCTTATTGTTTCAAAGTATGTGAAAGCAAATACTGAAGACTTTGATTCTGGGTCATGACAGGTACCCAGAGATCTTATGACACTGAAGCTGTGATTGTTAACCTGCTAAAAGTTACCACATTACTTAACACTTGTGATCTTATCTAAGAGACATATGGTAGAAATATTTCCGAAGATTTCTCAGGACGATTTGGTTTTAGCCTGGGGAATATTATTTAACAATTCTCTGTATTTTATGGGCCTTTCGCAAAACTCTCGCGGCAGCCTGGACGAAACAGAAAACTCTAAAATGGTATTTTAGATTAATTTAATTTAGATTTTCTCTATAGCGACCCTAGTGGATTGCTTCTGGAGTTGAAGCTGCCTCAGTCCCAATTGCCCTATGAACACGATACAGGGGACGTGGGAAGAAGGTGAGACGTGGCCAGTGTTTTGTAAAATCACTGCTGATATGTGATGGTAGAGCCACGTTCCTTCCAGAGATGTAGTAGTGATTTTCCTCCTATGGACAGAAGGAGCTTGAGCAGGGAAGATCAGATCGGGCATGGACAGGCCATTTTATATTGATTTTTAAAAGTATAGCTTGATACATGATTTCTTTTTTTTTTTTATTCTCTCTTGGCTTATTTTGTCTATATTTAGGAAAATATAAAACAATCAAAATTAATTCAGTGGAGCAATAAATACAAGCACTAAAGCAAACGAAATGGCTTTTAAATTAGTACTCTCACTAAAATGCCACATTAAAGTATTTTCTTCTCAGAGGTATGTTCATATTTTTCAGAGACTAGCAAATTGATTTTCTCTTTTTTTCTTTATAGCTATCCAACTTGCTTTCACTTTTTCGGTGCCGAGTTTCCTTTGTACGAATTCTGCATCTCAACCCTGACCTGTAGGTTTGGGATAAAATAATGGCTTTCTGTTTGCTATTGGCGAGTATCTTTGCTTTATACCATCAATGCATATTAGATAGTGAACACGGTTATATCTACCATACCGCGATAATACGATATGTAGATGTGGTATAATATCACTTAACTTTATCACCCACAAGACTTCATTCTTCCACAAAAATTGCGATCAAAAAAAATTTTTAACTGCAATAATAGTTTGATCGTAGTAGCCAGTGAGGAACTGGAAAATTACTACCATGTTGGGTCCCATCTATCATAGAGATGTCTCATTTTATAAAACACAAGTGCACCTTGAGATAGGTGGGGGCGGGGAGTGTCTTTCAGTTCATTGCATGGAATCAAATTCCTTAAGACTAAAGATAAATATTTACTTTTTCAATTGTGTTGCGACAGCTATCATTAAATAGTGGTGGCAGTAAAGCACAGTCTGTAGCTCATGTTAAGGTAAGAGATCTACTCCTTTCCATTCCCTTTGGCGCGTCTGTCCGTCTCTCCTAGTCTCAAGCGCTCGCTCCCTTTGGAAGGACCGCGGCCCCAGCACATTGGGGTGGAGGAGGGGAAGGCAGCAGGGTGGGAACTAGTCCCAGAATCTTATAGGTTACCACATATGCTGGGCAGATAACATCTGCAGATAATGACAGGGCAGGGGTGAAGGGTAGAAAGGCCAAGCCATGCAAGAGTGATGAAGCACGGGGGAGACCAAGGGAAGCTGTTGCAAGAGCTCTGTAGCATGCGCTATTTCCCATTGAATCATTAATTTGCAACCTCGCCATTTAACCTGTTCAGCGCAGAGTGGTATTGTGTCTCCAACAAGTGGATATTGTTTAACTTTTTTTTTTTAACTTGCCAGATGGAAAAAAAAAAAAGAAAAATGGGGGGCGGGGAACACTGATTGAAACGACATCGGATGTTTGAGCAATTTGATATGTGATGACTAACGCGTCTACTACTTTTAACAGTTTTTGCTTTCCTCTCCCTAACTGGGGCTGTGTGGCACTGAAGTGAGAGAGAGCTAATGCAGTAAGTGGAAACTGCTGTCAGTAGGAACCAGATTAGTCAATCCTTATAGCAAAAGTGAATTTCAGATAACAGCTCAAGCATGACCACTCTGATCACAGCCTAGTGTTTATGTATACAGAGGAACAATGAAGAGGCCTGGCAATTACTGGAAATACATTCCTCAAGCTTTCAGACGATGCCAAGCTTAAAATTGTGGTCAACTCCTGTGGGAGAAGCAAGATCAACTCCGAATTCATCGCAGCAATTGTAATTAAATCGCATATTTTGTCTCTCTCTCTCTCCATGCTAAGTGTACAGCTATTTCAACCACTGTGAACATGTCAGACCCTACGACTGGAATTCTCTTAGGTAGAATCTTTTCATTTCATTTTGTGGAATCAAACCACGAAGAGGAAACAATGGCGCACGAACTGTCCTGACCCGTATGGTGACTTTGCATACACCCGCGACTATCTGTCCCGAGATATTATTTGTTGCTTATAATGTCTGTAAGCTGATAATTTATACAAGCAAGAGAGCAGAACTCATAAACAAAAAAGGAAAAAAAGTTAACTTCATTCTTAACAATTGCAAGGCGCAATTGTAAGATGCAAACAGCTACTTTTTCACCTAATAACTTCAAAACACTTAATGATTATGCCCGGTGCCCACACTGTTGTGAAAAATCACAACATGGCGTTTTAATAACAATAATAAGCATTAGGATGACGTGATCTGTCTGATTTCACATCCTACCAGTTGAGTAACCTTGGGCAGGTCACTTAACCTCACTACACCAGTTCCCTCAAAGAAAAATGAGCACAATGACTCTGTCAGCTTCACTGGGCCATTGTGAGGATGAAATTTGAAAATGCAGATAAAGAGTTTGGGGGGTGCCTGGGTGGCTCAGTCAGTTAAGCATCCAACTTTGACTCAGGTCATGATCTCACAGTCTGAGAGTTTGAGCCCCGTGTCGGGCTCTGTGCTGACAGCTCAGAGCCTGGAGCCTGCTTCGGATTCTGTGTGTCCCTCTCTCTCTCTCTCTCTCTGTCTCTCCCCTGCTCACATTCTGTCTCTGTTTCCCTCTCTCTCTCTCTCTCTCTCTCTCTCTTTCTCTCTCTCTCTCTGTCCTCAAAAATAAATAAATACTTTAAAAATTTTTTTAAAAAAAAGGAATTTTGGACGGCCAGAAGTTTCCACAAGTGCCATGCCGTTTGAATGTGTCAGCATATACACACGTGCCTCTGACCGACAAAAAAATAGAAATAAACAAATGCTTCTATTCTTTTTGTTAACATTTTTATTTTATTTTTGAGAGACATAGAGACAGAGCGTGAACAAGGGAAGAGCAGAGAGGGAGACACAGAATCTGAAGCAGGCTCCAGGCTCTGAGCCGTCAGCACGGAGCCCAACGCGGGGCTCGAACTCACAGACCGTGAGATCATGACCTGAGCTGAAGTCGGTCGCTTAACCGACTGAGCCACCCAGGCGCCCCCAAATGCTTCCACTCTTATGTGACCCCGCAGTAGTTATCTTCCCATTATGAACACTTTTTCGTATCATACGCTTTTCACGAATTTCCCTAAAAATTTTTCCTCAAGAGTGCTGAGGATCTTCTTCACCAGGGAGTATTAAGAGGGATGAGAAAGACAATGGGTGACACGGTCCCTGACCTCAGGGTCAGACATATTTAGGAGTTCCAGAAGTTCTGGACGAATCGTAGGAAAGTCTAATATAACAAGTTCTAATCTCTTATCCTGACACATAATGTTGAATACCCAACGGTAATGTTTTGTATTATCATCAAACTCAGTCAAGGCTAATTAATCTTTTTCCACTTGTTTCACTTGAATTATCAGTGGCTGATCTTTCTAAAGTAGTTTCCGCATTCAGAGAAAAGCAAGAGATTTTTAAAAGAGCTGTGGAGATTTCTGATTATGGGCAATCTCCATAAGTAATGTTCCCGAAGTAATGAACTCTACCCTTGAGAAATACGAATAGATTCTTATTAACAATGACACACCAGTGGAAATTAAACCTGGAGAGGGGCACTCACAAACCTGGCCCAAAGGAGGCTGCTTATGTTTAATCGTGAGAGTGAAAGATGAAAGTCGCCTCTCTGAACCAACGCGTTTTTTCACTTAGGCATTTCCTGTCAGTACATTTGCTTCTCAAAAGTTTCATTTTTTCCCCCCTCTGTCTCTGATATACATAGAAATTTAGCTGTCCGTGGTAATGAATATCATCTCTGTCATCCACGGCTATCAATAGTCATAGAAATTTCTGTTTTCATCTTATGTGGTTGCGATGAGCTTTCATATTTAGCTCCAAGCACACTTCTCTTTTAAGCTAGATTCAAATACTGTACGACAATAATAACCATTAACTATTTCTTTAACAATATCTGAGACACAGCGATTAGCCCTCTAGCTTACTAGCAATCAAAAAGTGCATCATCCAAGACAATGCTTTTCATCTTCATTCAGTATGCCACCACTGTGTTCGGCTTCCCCAAATGCATAGATCATGTCGCCGGAGTTCCATCTCTCCGATCGTAAAGCTGCAATGTTTGGGGCTCACCACTGTGTCTTACGTGGACAACCATGGACCTCCTGCATGATTTTTTAAAATTCTCAGCCCTTTTACACTCATCTGTTCTTTGCTGTGTCTTTAGTTTGTAGCTAATTGGCACTCATCCCTGGAGGAGCTGCCAAATTTCCACCTCCCACTTTCTCTGGACGTCTCTTCTGCCGACTGCCCGGGGCGGGGGGTTGGGGGGGCGACCTCTGTGCTCAGAGTCCGCTGCCAGCTTTGGTATCAGCCCGTCCGGCAGAGTTAAGGGGACAGGACCTTGCTCCGTTTGTTCTCATATCTCCAGCATGGTAACTGGCTTCTCAATAAATGTGAATTTGTCATTAAGTTACTGAATGACTAAATGAAAGGAAAAAACCTCAAAATATGAACTAGAGCTCCAGGATCCTGAAAAATCACCGTGGAAGCAGCTTTCAGAGTAAGCCCGTTAGCGTAAGTCCAGTTACAGGAAGCATCTGCTGAGTACTTGTGCCTGAATGAGGCAGTTTACCCAAAAAAACTGGATTTGGGGTGGAGAGGAGTCTCACGTGGGTGACAAGCATCACACGTGACATGGTGTCACTTGCAGAACAGGCTCACGAACCTGGTATGCGTTCTCTGTGTTTCTTATTCCGTGTAAGCATTTAATCGCATCGCCATCCCCTTCCAATCTTCTCCCAAGCTGCACTTAGCACCTGGCACGGTCCACAGGCCCCTGCTTAGTCCTCAATTCTCTTGCTTCCATCATTCAAACAGCTTCTGAAGTCTTATTTCCTCCACTAAGCTTCTGACTAATTGGAAAAGAGGTAGCAATTTCCCCTGACGAGCAGCCTGCCCTCCGTCCTCCCTCTCCGCAGGACTTTCTGCCAAAGGCCCGATTCCTCTGGGCTCGGACTCGCTGAAAATTTGTGCTGCACACAGAGCTTTCTGTCTGAAAAGCTAAGTTCAGAGAATACCGAGGACTTTGAACAATACCTTAATTCCCGCCTCTCCCTCCAGACTGATAGGGCCTTCATAGGTGCTTGCTCTAAGTGAAAAGGCGATTCTAAGCATTTTCAAACTGGAAATTCTTCCTTTGGTTTAAGTTTACCCAGAGTCGATGGTTCAATAACAGAGGCAGTTTTTAATTTTTTTAACATTTATTTATTTTTGAGAGACTGAGAGAGACAGAGCACAAGCAGAGGAGGGGCAGAGAGAAAGGGAGACACAGAATCTGAAGCAAACTCCAGGCCCCAAGCTGTCAGCACAGAGCCTGACGCAGGGCTTGAACCCAAGAACCATGAGATCATGACCTGAGCTGAAGTCAGCACTTAACCAACTGAGCCACCCAGGTGCCCCCAACAGTTTTTAAAATGAAATACTGGGACTCCTGGGGGGCTCAGTCGGTTGAGTGTCCGACTTCAGCTCAGGTCATGATCTCGCTCATGGGTTCAAGCCCCGAGTTGGGCTCTGTGCTACAGCTCAGAGCCTGGAGCCTGTTTCTGATTCTGTGTCTCCCTCTCTCTCTGCCCTTCCCCTGCTCATCCCTGTCTCTCTCTTTCTCTCTCTCAAAATAAATAAATGCCAAAAAAAAATTTTTTTTAATTAAAATGAAATACTTTTGGAGCATCTGAGTAGCTCAGTTGGTTAAGCATCTGGCTCTTGATTTTGGCTCAGATCATGATCTCATGGTTCATGAGTTTGAGCCTGAGGTAGGGCTCCTCTCTGATGGTGTAGAGCCTGCTTGTCATTCTCCTACTCTCCCCCTCTCTCTGCCCTTCCCCTGCTCATACTGTCCCTCTCTGTGTCTCTCAAAATAAATAAATAAACTTTAAAAATAAAATAAAATGAAATACTTATAATGATCTCACTTGATATTACTCCGATAAGGCATAATTGATAGCTGAAGCTCTCCTTGGCCACATTGTCTAATGCCGTTAATGCCCATTCTTTATGAATGGGAAGGTCTAGGACATTAGACGTTAGCCTTATACTAAAATGTGAAGTTTCGTTGTCTCGTGAACGTGCACTTCTGACTCACGTTTTACAAGCGAGGAGACTCTGACAGCTAATCCAGATCAAAAATGTTCCATTCGATTAAATGGCAGATCCCAGACAAAAAGCCGATAGCTCTCTCCAGCTCCCAAGCTTTCAACTTGGGCACAACATCTCACCTCAAAGAAGCATAGTAGGAATGAAAGCGCCAGGAAGAATTTGTATAGGTCGCGTAATGGTTCCTTTGTGTTCTTTGATTTGTGAGGCTGGAATCGCACAGCATCAAAACAGCTATCAAGACGCGAAAGTTGTGGGGCATTTTGTCTGTTCAAAATACAACAGGCACCATAAAAAGACTGACATCGTTGCTTTCAACGTCTTTTCAACACCTTTCCCGAGGACACACCTTTTTTTTTTTAACGAGATGCCATTATTCTAGTGCATCTACAAATCCAAGCCGCTGACACGCATTGATACGCTGTATGAACGCTTCTTTGATCCTTTGCAAAATGTTATAGTAACCAGAAAGCAAAAGGAAAAATGAATGGAGGGAAGCCCCGAGGAGCAGAGTTTTATAAATCAGAATTTCCATGCAATTTATAGATGAGTTCACTGGATACCATGTTAGAATATGAATGCGTATCAACAAAAGTACCATAACTCATGATGTTTATGTACAAAATGTGCCACACAAATCACTTATCTAAATGAAACATATTGATATATCCCACCTATTTAGACACATCAAGGCACAAACGCCTTTCATTTAAGGTACCTCTTAATCATATGCTACAGCCGTTTTTGCCATTATATTTCACGCCACCAGATAAGTGCAATGAAGTATATTAGTATACTGAAAACAAGTTCTACAACTTCTAGAAGAATCAAAGGGTCAGGCAATGAGCAGTTACTGGCATTTGACATCATTCGATTGTAAAAATAAGGTGTCTATCCTTCAGTAAATGCTCGGTTAGATTTAGCGGGTTTTCTGTGTGTCTCGTGTCAGCCATGGCAACTTTAAAAACATCTATCTTCTTTATTGAGATATAGTTCACATCTGTACAAATTGCCCATGTTGAAGTGTACCATTCAGTAGATTTCAGAATATCGACAGAGTTGTACACAGCCAGGATGGCGTTTCATTTGGCTATTTATAGAGACTGATAAAGTTGACATCAGTATAAATTGAAATTTTAGTGAATTCATTTAAACCATCTTAAGGTTTAACTATACGTGGCAACCTTTTTGCTCCTCTTTTCCTGCTTGATGAAAAACATATTATGGAGTGAAGAAGAATTAGCACATCCGGTGATACAAATAATTGCTAACATTTAAAGAGCATATATTTGGCACAAAGGACGTTAAGTGCTTTGCATGCATTATCAGATTTCTCATCAGGACAACCCCATAAGGTAAATACTATTATTATCTCCATTTTATAGATAAGACAACCAAGATTTCGGGCAGTTACGTTCCTTGTCCGAGGTGAGCTTCTAGAAACCGAACTCCTCACCTTTGTATCATCTTAACCTACCAAGCCCGTACCTCCTTCTCCACATTCTGCTGCCTTTACTGTTACAAATTAAGAATCTCTACAAAGTACAATGATAGGCTTGTTTATCCGATGCACCATATAATTATTTAATACATCAGAGACAAAGAAGTGCATTGTGGTGTTGTAAGTACAAGCCCTAGTATTTGGCTTCAAAAAATAGAGTTTTACCAGTTGCTAGCTTTGTGACTTTCAGACAAGATACCAAACCTCTCTGTGTCTTAGTTTCCTTGTTTGTAAAATGGAATATTAGTATTAATATTAGATTAGTATAGTTAGAGATCAGCACATCAGAGGTGCTCCATACATCAATTATCTTTTACCTAGCCGACACAAGCCTACTTTGTTCCCAGACGAGAGGATAACATGTCCAGATGAAATCATATCCTCTGTTTTCTCCAAAGAATGTGATAACTTCTGGGAACCAATCAGGACCCAGCTACTATTTCTCTATTTGAAATATGACGTCTGGGTGGCTTAGTCGGTTAAGCATCCAACTTGGGCTCAGGTCATGATCACACAGTTCATGGGGTCGAGCCCTGCTGTCTATTCTCAGCACAAAGCCTGCTTCAGATCCCCTTCTCTCTTTATGCCCCTCCCCCACTTACTCTCTCTCAAAAATATATAAAAACATTAAAAACGTTTAAAAATAAAAATTAGAAATATATAATGCAAGCTATAAAAACATTAAAATTATTCCAGCAATGATCTAAACACAGTTGTAATGAGTAATATTTTGAATTCTAATTTTTTTTTTAGCATTTATTTATTTTTGAGAGACAGAGAGAGACAGAGCATGAGTGAGGGAGGAGCAGAGAGAGCGGGAGACACAGAATCCGAAGCAGGCTCCAGGCTCCGAGCTGTCAGCACGGAACTCGACGTGGGGCTCGAACTCACGAACTGTGAGATCATGACCTGGGCCAAAGTCGGATGCTCAACCAACTGAGCCACCCAGGCACCCCATATTTTGAATTCTAAAGAAGTGGCTCCTCTCATCCTTCTGGAGGTTAAGGTTCTGTTAAGGCTGCGGTAAAAACTATTATGAACTTCTCTTAGAAAAATTCAAATGTGTGCACACAGGTAAGTTTTTGCGTATAATTTCAGGGATTGAGAGATCCTAGAAGCTCATACCCCACAAAAGAACTGTCTCTGACGATATGACTGAAATCTACGTTCTGTGCCTTTGCCAACCAATGTGAAGATCTTGAAAAAGCTTTACAGCATCTCCAAATTAACTATTCTTCCTTTCCCCTTAAAATAAGAGGATTAGAGCCAATGATCTCTAAAATTCCTTTTAAGTCTAATTCCGTAATTGTAACTTCTGAATGACACAACAACTTCAGTTACCCAACCAATTTCAGTAATTTATTCTTCTTCTCCCTGGGTTTCTTAATTAATATTGATCTCGCTTTAGTTAGTGCTGCCAATTCTGGAGAAAATGGAAAATTACCTTAATCTTTATAGGCATCTTCTAGATTTTGAATTTAATTTACTGCCCAATTTCATCCAGGTTTGTATAAGTGAAATTAACATATTTATGTACTCTATCAATTATTCGATTATTAATACACAAATCATGATCCAAGCTGCCTACAAGGAAAGTACATGGTTAGTAATTCAATTCATCCTGAAAAATCTTCATTACTTTGAGGGTACTGGTCATCTAGAACCCCAAACATTATTCATCAGCCCAGTACCTGATATTAATATACTTTGTGCATCACTAAGCTTTAAATGTAGTTATTCTAATAATAATAACAATAATACTCTCCACATTTTTATAAACCTGTGTGTCCACAAATTCCTGTCATGGTCATCAGCTCAATTATCATGACCACTTTTTTCTTTTTCTTTTTCTTTTGGAATAAATTTGGATTTTCAGAAAAGTCCAAGATAGCACAGGGAGTGCCCATAGACCCTTTACCTAGCTCCCTGTAGAGGTTAATATCTTTTGAAGAGTATGGATTAGACAGTTTATAGAATGGCCCTTAATTTGTGTTTGATGTTAAGACGAAGGTTACGGTTTGGTGGGGAAGAATGCCAGAGTGGAGTGCAGGATTCATTATGCAATCTCACTGGGTGTATAACACTGATGTTACTTATCATTGGTAATGTTGGCCTTGATCACTTGGTCAAGCTTGTATTTGCCAGTTTTCTGCACAATCTAGGTACAAATTTCCCCTTTCCTTACACTTCACTGGAAGCAAGTCATTAACTACAGTCCATCTCCAAAGGGAGAAAAATTAAGCTCTAACTCCAGGAGAAGGGGTGTATCTTCATTTGGTATTTGGAATTTTTCTGTAGATACATACAGAATGCACATACAAGGGGCACGTGGGTGGCTCAGTCGGTTGAGCGCCCGACTCTTGATATCGGCTCAGGTCATGATCTCGCGGTCCGTCAGACAGAGCGCCACGTCGGCCTCTGTGCTGTCAGCGCAGGACCTGCTGGGATTCTCTCTCTCCCTCTCTCTCTCTCTCTCTCTCTCTCTCTCTCTGCCCCTCTCTAAATAAATAAATAAAACTTAAAATAAATAAGTAAGTAAGTAAGTAAGTAAGTAAATAAATAAATAAATAAATAAATAAATAAATAAATAAATCACATACAACTGTTTCCCTTTGTTTAGGTGAAGACTGGGCTCACACTATGGCTAGGACGCAGTAGAGCTGGCTTGCAGAACCAGCTTTTCTAATTCTGAGCCCATCCATTCTTCCATGACACCACAGCATCTGTATTTAAGTGAATGTTTGTCCTGTGCTCTAGTGGGAGTCCAGCAATATGCACTTAAGTTTTCTTGTGTTTTGTTTTGCAACTAACATACCTGTTGGTTGATATCCCTTGAGCGCAGCCAAAAAAGTCAATGTGGTTTCCAAAATCTGCTTCCATGTGTGTGGTATGATCTGGGAGATCCTGGTGTTGTCTGGCTCCACTCAATTTTCTTTCTAGGCACGAGTCTGTCTGCTGTGTCCTCAAATCTGTTACTGCTACAAGACTATTCAATCAATCAAAATAGAGACTTCCTCCTCCAATACTATTAATAAAGGCAGAATCCACAATTCTAGACCTTGCCTCAGATAAAATCAGGATTTGTTGGCCTCAGACTCAGCCTGTAACCAACTAAGATAAATATCCATCAAAATGGACTTCCAGAACTCCACAGAGTGATCTGGAGAATCTAAGTCATCCAGACAAATGTATGGACCAAGGTCGTTACCTGCCTGGAGTCAGCAACATTCCACACTTCGCTTCGGTGGCAGACATCAGGCTCCACAGAGCTGTCAGCTGGTAATGATTTTCAGCCACAGCAAAGGGAGGCCGAATTGTAACAGGTGACACAAAGGGGAAAGATTCCGTATCGGATTACTAATTCCCAAGAGCTACCCCAGGTCACTGGACTTCCCACGTGTGAAGTTCAGGAATTCAGAGACATTTTAAAATTAGCATTTCTTCTGGCGCAATTACTTGTCTTATCAGCCGTTCAAGTAAGGTTTAATAAGCACTCGTCTGCTTGCAGTGATTCACTAAACCCGGGGGAGAGTTAATCCAGAATGACAGGGTCTCCGCCCACCGGGCACTTACATTCTCATACAAAGACAACAGACCCACACAGAAATGAGACACATTCCATCCAAACACGAAAGAGAGGGTTTGTTTTGTGTTGGCTGTGTTTGGGGGTTCTTAGCTTTTGTTGTCTACTTTTGAGGTGTGTGTGTGTGTGTGAAGAATGAGAAGCAAATCACAAGCACTAAGAGTTTAAGGAACTAAACGAAGGAAGCAGAGTTTGCTGCTTATTAATTTAAGGTTCCAATATTAAGTTTCATCAACTCTCCCTCAGGTGCTGCTGTACCTAACAACACGAATATGGAGATTTGCAAAAACGGAAGCATCAGCTACCAAAATTGCTATGGCCCAGCCCTGTGTACAGCTCCTGACAATCCCCGTCCCTGCATTTTCTGCCCTTCTGTTCCCTGACCCCTCGTCCTGCAAGTATCTTTAGTACGCCTTCATGTGAGGAGTCACAGTCCCTAAAAAGGCAGCAATCTGGGTGTGGTACTTCTGCTGGCAAAGCATCCTTACTGGAGCTACTAGCACAGAGTTAGAGACTTATCTCTATGGGATATATTCTCTCCACCTTAATTCTCTAACCAGTAAAATGTGGAAAATTCTTACGTTTGTCCCGAGAATTTAGAAAAATAATAAATTTATACCTAAAAGCATTTTGTAAACTGTGGAAACCCTATTCACATATTAAAAAAAAGCACTAAAGGATTTTTTATTCAAGCGTATAAATAGTTTCCAATCAAATGGCAATCTCCATTTTCAGGAATCGCCTCTTTTCAGAAGTTATCTCAATTTCGGGCCATTCTCATGAATTAAAGTACTGACGTGTTGTCAGAGATCTTTAAAATTGACTACACTAAAATAAAAAATTAATGATGTATTATCTGTAATAAATAAAATGAAAGGCCTGATAAATTGGAAAACACATCGGTTTATTTCCTTATTTTTAAAATCATGGCTAAATATACATAATACAAAATTTACCATTTTAACCATTTTTTAAGCATACAGTTCTGTGGTTTTAAACATAGTCACACTGTGTTGCATCCACCATCACCATCTGTCTCCAGAACTTTTTCATCTTCCTCAAACAAAACTCTGTATCCATTAAAAAATAACTCTCCATTCCTTGGGGCACCTGGGTGGCTCCGTCCATTAAGCGTCAGACTTTGGCTCAGGTCATGATCTCGTGGCTCATGGGTTCAAGTCCTGCTGTGCTGACAGCTCAGAGCCTGGAACCTGCTTGGGATTCTGTGTCTCCCTCTCTCTCTGCCCCTGCTCACACTCTGTCTCTGTCTCTGTCTCTCTCTCTCAAAAATAAATATTAAAAAAAATTTTAAGATATTTTAAAAAAATAACTCCCCATTCCTCAAACCTCCTCAGCCTCTGGTAGCCCCTCTTTTACTTTCTATCTCCGTGGATTTGAATCCTCTAAGGATTTTGCATAAGTGGAATCATTCAGTATTTGTCATTCTGTGCCTGGCTTATTTCACTTACCATATGTCCTCAAGGTTTCTCCATGTTGTGGCATGAAACATGGAGGGTTGAGTGACAGATTCCAAAGCTTGAGTCCCATCTCTACCACTTACTAGCTAAGTAAAAAAAAAACCATAGGTGATTTAAGCAAAAATAAAATTGTCGAGGAAATAATTTGGTCAAAACAATGACATGAATCAGTAAGAATACATAAACACACACACACACACACACACACACACACACATTTACACATAGCAGGGAAGCTGACTTAATGTAAACAAAGTGTTTCACTCTGGAGAAGCAACAAAAATCTTCTAAGTTACCATTCACTGTTTAGAATGTTTTTATGCTTTCTTTTTTGTTTGTTTGTTCATCAAACAAACATATATGTATGTTTATACCAATGTATGTACACATACATACAACCATGTCAAACTAAAAGGCCAGAAATAAATTTGTATCCTAATTGTAGCTTTTTACATTCATAGTTCGACTTTCATCTAGTTCTTTTTGTACATTGTAAAATGGTTACAAGTTATTAGCAATTATAGACAATTCAAAAATGTATAGAGAATCCCAGCACAAGAGATAAATTATATTTGTTAAAAATTAGTTGGGGAAAGCGCATAAAAATTCATGAAAGAAAACACCTCATGGAGAAGAATCCCTTCTGAGTCCTCTACTATCTATACTTTGGATTTAACATTCTCCAGGAAATAGCATAATACATTTAACAAAAAAAAATTAAGGATGGAACAAATACGTCCAGGGAAGCCAAGAGCAAAATGCATATTTAACACTGTGTTCATTAAAAGCAAATACACTAAGTAGAATTATTCACCACAGATGTACTTGTACACATTTTTGTTACTGTTGAGTGGCAGACTGTTTCTTCCTAAAAGTCGGGAAAGAGCCAAAGGCTGCCCAGACTCAATACACAGGCATGACCAGCTGCTTTCTGCCTAACGGCGTCGGGCTTCCATTTCCAGCCATTATGAGATTACCCCATTTGCGACAAGCCGACTTTCTTCGTCAAGTTCAGTCGACAGTGATCCTCATACTTTGAAAGTAGAACAAAAATGTCCTTTGCCCTTCATCTGTTGGGAGGAAACACTTGAAGATAATTGTGCGAGAATTGTCACTTTTATTTCTATTTTTTAACGTAAACCAATCAGTTATACCGAAGCTGAGGACCCAACCCTCTATGTATGGGAGGCTCCCCTAGGAAGCTTCTTAAAAATATTGATGTCCGGGTCCCAGCCCCAGAGATTCTAATCGATTGCCTGGATGATGCCAGCACATCGGTACTTTTAAAAGCTTTCTCTGTAATTTTAAATGCACCCAGGTTTGGGGTGCCTGGGTGGCTCAGTTGGTTAAGCATTCGACTTTGGCTCAGGTCATGATGCGGTGGTCTATGAGTTCAAGCCCTGCATGGAGCTCTCTAGTCTCAGCACGAAGCCTCCTTCAGATCTCTGTCTCCCTCTCTCTTTGACCCTCCCTGTTTTCTCTCTTTCTCTCTGAAAAATAAATAAAAAATATTTTAAAAAATGTAAATGCCTCCAGGTTTGGGAATCACTGCACTGAAGCTCACCATGCCCGTATCTTTCCATTTGTTCTTCACATCACTGCTTGTCTTCTCCTTGTGTCTGTCACCAGGTACCCCAGCATCCCAATCAATTATAACTGGTGCTTTCCGGGTGGCGGCTGTCCCCAAGAATGTTACACCAGTTCTCTTCACTGATCTCTACACTAAAACCTCCAGATACCCCTGGCCCCTCTCTAGTCACCAACATGGCTTTGACCCCACCAGGTCAGTGGTTAGGTCATCAAGAGTCCTTATGTCTGCTCCCATCACTTGTGTTATACTTACCATGAGACGATCTGATTTACATATTTATTGATCTAACTATGAATGCAAAAAAAAGAAAGTACTTTCAAAGAAAACCGAGATGAGTACTTTGTTCAAATCAAGGCAAGTCACTAGAGAAAAAAACAGTGTCAAATTAGATGTGGATGAAAAAATTGTAAAGAGAGAAAACAATAAAAATCAGAAAAAAATAAATTAAATGTAGACAATTTCTGTACTTATGTTCCACTTTAAAGAACTATAAACTGCAAATCATAAATGAAGCTTTAAGGGGGTAATTTATAAAAAGAGAGAAAGAGAAGGGCAGCTGGGAGGACTCAACTCAGTCTGTTGAGTGTCCAACTTTGGCTCAGATCATGATCTCTCAGTTCATAAGTTCGAGCCCCACATCAGGCTCTCTGCCATCAGCACAGAGCCCACTTCAGATCCTCTGTCCCCTCTCTCTGCCCCTTTCCTGCTTGTACTCTCCCAAAAATAAATAAGTATTTAAAAAAAGAGAGAGAGAGAGAGAAAAAGAGGGATATAAAGGGAAAGAAGAAACTGCAATCACGTCCAATAAAGAAATTAGCATCTCTCCCTAAGCTGACTCACTGAAAGGAACACATTCAGATGGTATAGTCTATCTCCAGAAAAAAAAAAAAAAAAAAAAAGACTTACCTTGGCATGTCCAATAATGTTGTTGAATAAATCAGGAACACCAACAAAAACTCCTCTTCCTCCTCCTCCCGCTCCTTTTCCTCCTTCCGTGACACAAATGATACTCTGAAAACTGAAAGAATTAAGAAACATGACACATGAGTGAACTTACCTCTCAGGTATGACTGCTGAAATAAAGACTTGAAAATCCGCTTTTGAAACACTTGCAGTCAGTTTGGTTCAATGGCTTACTGATGATGGGGGGAAAAGAAATCAGCACCAAACTATGCATTTTCTGAGTTTTAATCAAATAATTGAAAAACAGAAGTTTCCGAGGAAGTGAATGGGGTGGGAGAACCTCAAAGGGAAGAAAAACATTTGAAGAAGCAGATGAGAAGTCTCTGTGTAAAGCAAGTTTACCCTTTGTGGGTTTTTCTTAAAATAAAGCAGCACCCACTATGGTTTTCCCAGGGCGCAGGTCCTGCAATTCACTAACTAACAGGGCACCTCTTGGATGGGTCAGTCGGTTACACCTCTGACTTTGACTCAGGGCATGATCTCACAGTTGGTGAGTTCGATCCCCGGATCAGGCTGTCGGCTGTCAGTGCAGAGCGCCCTTCGGATCCTCTGTTCCCGTGTCTCTTTGCCCATCCCCCACTCAGTTGCATGCACACACACATGCATGCGTGCGCTCTCTCTCTGTCTCTGAAAAATAAAAATAAACATTAAAAAATTTTTAAAAAGAAACTAAAAGGTTACCTCTTGTGGGTGCTCATGAATTCCATACACAAAAGTCCTGAACTTAACACTGACAGCGTGCACTGAACAGACCTGGTGCGACAAATATGAAATCATAGCCCGGTTGAAAAGAAAAAGACAAATATTGGGTGTGTGTGTGACAGAGGTTCCATTCTGTGTTCATCTTAGCAGATTGAGGTATGTGGCCCTTACAGTGATTTCCGTCAGTCAGCTTTTAATGCAAAGCCGGATATTTATTTGACAGAGTAAAGTCCTTAAAAAGCCCTCATTTGATGCTTTGGATTGATTTGTCATTATATCCTAAGTCATTGCCTTTGTATTAGACTTAACAACATGTTAACATTGTATGGAGAGAAGACCTGTTTCTACAAGTAAATTCTTCATGGAACTCAGGGTAACAGGCAGGAAATCTTGCCCACACTCAACCGCACACACGTGCAGACACACACACACACTCAACACACACTCAACTATGCACGCTCAACCACAAACACACACACACACACACACACACACACAAGTTTTAAACCTTGTGGAAGCTTTACAAGAAAATTAAACAAGGCTGCTCCTTTGGATATTTCTTCCTTTCCGTCTGGAATTTCACCATGGGCCCTGAAAAATCTTGTGAATTGGCCCAGGCTCATACATCCCTCCATACCTAATGATAGCATAATTTTGCCAACATGATACGCCCACCGTGCACTCTGAAAGGGTCAGCAGTCTTTCGGAAATAGGAAAAGCATGAGAACGAGTCCCGAAGAGTGTTTCTTTGCCTTTCACTTGTATAGCAAAGGATCCTAAACACTAAGCGTGATAAAATGTATTGGCCCTTATTAAGGACCTGCTGTTTTCGGTAGAAGAACAAAACATAGGCTCACCGACACATTCATTTCGTGAGCCCCCTCCCACTGGCGCTAGGTACAAAGCCCTGGGTCAGGGGAGAGGAAGTATAGAAAGACGTGTATCACGTGATCTCTTATCTCCAGCAGACGTTTGCTTGTCTACTTTCCCTCAGACCTTGCTCACCCAGCCCCTCAGTTTCAAAGCATCACGAAACCATTTTCCAATCAAAGCCCCCATCTCATCCATGTTGAACAAGGGGAGAGAACAAGGAAGACAGAATCTACTGAGGTTGAAGCCTCGCACAAGGGCAGGTAAGCATGTAGGTTAAATCTTTCCAGCTCTGACTCTTGTCCTCCCCAGGCCCCTGCCTTTAAGGGGATCTGTGGGTTCACTAGTGGCACCGCTGCCAGAAGAGGTGTCTCATGTGATAATACTCGTTCACTTGCTCAGTGTACTTCCTGTCGTCCTCAGCAGGCACAGGCGATGTGTTAACTTTGCCGATATTAATGGCCACGCTAAAGGTATTTAGACTGTCCCAGTTTGTCTAAGAGTGGCAAAATGAAGGGCAAATATTGTCAAGCATCCCATCTGCGCCACCGGCCATATCTTCTGGAAGAATAAAGGGAGGTGAAGAGTGCCGAAACAACGTGTTCCACGTCCACTGGCAAATCAGCGGAAAGGTTTGAAACAGCAATCATATCTCCCCATGCCTCGTCATTCACTTATTTATTTTTCCAACTTTTGAAATTGTCCTTTACAAATCTGCCTCAGGGGATGCATTCAGACAGTTAAAATTACAATAATAAATAAAACACCCTTGAAACAGTAGTAAGAACTCACACTAATTTTATTTAAAGCTCCTTAAATACTTGGTGTTGGTTTGCTACAGAAGACAATAGGTTTTGTTTGTTTGTTTTTTGTTTATTTTTTATGGCTCCCCCTTAAATGTGCAGTGCACAACCTGAGCAGCTTTATGAAGTAGCCCTGGTTGATGATATTTGATACATTGGCTAGTCTTATTTTTTTAATTTTTTAATTTATTATTCTTGAGAGAAAAAGAGAGAGAGCATTCAGGAGGGGGAGAGAGAGAGAGAGAGAGAGAGAATCTCAAGCAGGCTCTGCACTGTCAGTGTAGAGGCCAGTGTGGGGGCTCAAACTCACAAACCATGAGATCATGACCTGCGCCAAAACCAAGAGTTGGACAGGTAACTCATCTGAGCCACCCAGGTGCCCCTATGCATAGGCTAGTCTTAACTAGAGTATCCTGTGTCAAAACTTGAACTGTCAGAATGATAGTTAATGTTTCATGCCGTTGGCTCTGTGAGTATCTGCTTGTGATATCCATCACTGTTTTCTGTTGGTCTAAAGCTTTTTGCTTAAATTTTTAAGTGCTGTGGGGAAAGGGGTCTGGGTGACAAGTAACTGCACGAAGAATGACAACAGATTAGTATTTCACAAAATATTTCTTCAGTTTTAGGCATGTTGAAATCTCTAGTTATTCAACTGGTCCTTAAAAATGGATTTTGATTTCATTCCTGAGGGGGAAAAAATTTATGATCAAGATTTGTCTACTGTTGAGAAAATATAAACTTTATGGAAATACCTTATTTGGAGAAGTGGATTATTGATTTAGTGACTAGAAATAGTTATATTTCAACTTCATTACATGCCAAAAACAAACAAAAGGAAGACTTTCTTAGCTGCTTTCAATTATAACAATAAAAGAACTGAGGTTTAGAACAAATGTTTGTTTAGCTTATTATTATAAAGTAATTTCAACCTAAATATTTTGGTTTCCCTCTTCTGTATCCCCCAAATGCCTGACATAGCACTTTACTGTAATTGTCATGCATAGAAAATAAAAGACTAAAATTAGATGGGAAAATTATACATTTTGGTAACAAATCAAAGCCCAATAAAAATATCTTAAATCTCAAAGGATTATTTAGTTTTCCAATATATTTGAAAGGAATGTCCAGCTTCAAAAATTAATTTTTTTAGAGAGAGACAGAGAGCACACAAGTCGGGGACAGGGGCAGGGGGAAAGAGAGAGACTCTTAAGCAGGCTCCACACTCAGTGTGGAACCTGACACAGGGCTCAATCCCATAACCTTGGGATCATAACCTGAGCTGAAATTAAGAGTCAGATGCTCAACGGACTGAGTCACCCAGGTGCCCCCAAAACTAAAAAAATTTGTGAAGCATTCTTTAACCATCCCAAAATTCAGACACATATTTGAAAATAGCATTCAGTTCCTTTCTATAAATGATACAGAATAAATAGACTTCTCCAAAGTGATTTTTCAGGTTAGCTGGGCAAAATTAAGGTAAAAACTAAGGTCTATGACTAATGGAAAAGAAAGTTTTTGTCATTCTGATTTTTTATTTTATTTATTTATTTATTTATTTATTTATTTTTTTGAGAACCAAGGTGGTGAAAAAGCATCAGCCTAGATCTTGGTTCTACACCTGCTTCTACCTGGCTATTATTTAATCTTCCCAAACTCCAGTTTCTTTCATGGTAAACAGAAGGCTTTGCACTAACTTCAGGTCTCTCACGCTGTTACTGGAGGGTGGAGATGAAGAGAGAAGGTGGTAATTTGTTTGCATAGGGATAGTGGGATTATTTCCAACTGTAGCCTCCTGAAATCCTAAAACTCTTCCTTGCCAAAACAGTAATTTCTGCTGTCCCCATTTGAGCCCCACTTTATCTATGCCAATATCCCTAGCATGCTGGCACCTAAAAAAGCAGACGTCTCCTGACTCGTGGTACTATAAAAAATTAGTAAACTCATCGACAGAGTAAAACATTCATAATACAATGTTAAGTAAAAGAGTACCGTGTAACACCTAACTAGTATGAGTAGAAGGAAGAAATGAAATGTTAATATTATTTATAGGTTTTAAATTTTTTCTTTATGCTTTCCTGTCTAACTTTCTGAGTAAAATGTGTTCATTTATAATAAAATACATAATAACTTTGATGGAGTAGCTTTTTATCATTGGATCAAATAAGAAACAAATTAGATGCACAGTCACAGTCATCCAAGCTTAAATTTTGCAAGATAAAACTAACATAAAAGTTAAAGCCTGATGGGATTAACAAGGGCTTTCATGAATTAATTCTGTGATGTACAGTAAGTGTCTTACTATAACACACACACACACACACACACACACACACACACACAGACCTATCCAGTGTCCCACATCAGCTAAGAAGCTGCTTAAGCTTTCTTGGGGCGCCTGGGTGGCTCAGTTGGTTCAATATCTAACTCTTGATTTCGGCTCAGGTCATGATCTCATGGTTCATGAGTTTGAGCCCCACATCGGCAGGTGTGCTGACAGTGTAGAGCCTGCTTGGGATTCTCTGTCTCCCTCTCTCCTTGCCCCTCCCCTGCTCGTGCTCTCTCTTTCTCTCAAAATAAATAGACTTCTAAAAATGTTTTTTAAAAACAAGCCGCCTAAGTTCCTAGACATGATCTCCAGGAATTTTCTGCCTCTCTGTTCTCACAGCGATCTCCCTCACCCTTGCTTGGATGTCTAACTCCACTCATTCTCAACCTAGGCATTATTTCCTCCAACAGCCTTTGCTGGCACCAACCCCATAGACTGGGTTAGATGTTCTCCTATGTATCCTCATAATTCACCAGACTTATTCCTTATGTAGCACTCACCAAACTCTTTCATAAAGCTGTGTCCTCTACGCTGTATGCTCAGGTCCTTGAAGGCAGGTATTTCATTCAGAGGAAATAGCAAATGCCTGGCCCAGAGTTGGTACTCCATATGGACTTGTAGAAAGAATGAGTTAATGCAAACTCTCTTCAGAAGTGACTGTTTATGCCAGTTAAAACCTATCCATTCCCTCACATCCTGAAACTCTTCCATCTACAGGGTGACTGCCATCAGTAACAGGGCTGTGATTCTCCAAAAGAAGAAACCATATTCATCCCCTTGGAGTGGAATCTTGTTTCGTTATCAGCCTTTCTAAGTGTGGGGGGAGAAAGAGAAAGAACAGCAGCAAACAGAAAACCTAGAAAGGAAGAGATTGAGCATACCCCCTTGACTTATGTATTGTGTGTGCCTTCATTTGCTTATTCATTTCTCATGTGTTTACTCATCCTCCTCAAGCTTCAAGCAGGTAGGAGCCATATCTGTTTCCTTTACCAGGACCAAGTACAGTGCCTGGAGAAAACATAATGGTCAGATAACATATGTGATTGACAATGGCTTCTTTGTCATTGATGCTACCTCAGACACTAAAGAACAATATTAGAAAGTATCTGGGTTAAAGCAACCAATTGTCTATATTTGATAAGCTCATAAAGAAACAGAAAATCAGGAAAATAGGATCAGAAAAATTCCAAATATCCTCCATTCTGCTCAAGGACATTTTTATAATTGAAGCTACGCTTGTTGTTTTTTTTTTAGAAAAATAAATGATTTTTAATTTTATGTTACAAAATCTAACTCCCTAATTTAGATGGAATTAAAGTCAAACTGGCAAAATGTTAAAATCTTCAAACTTGGAACATCAATTCATGAGACCCAAAGCGAACTATTGGAAGTATATGCATATGTGTGTATACAAGCTTGCGTATTGACATAAATATGATCCTTTTATGTCATTATTTTCTTAGTTCTTCAATATGGATGGCATATTTTATTGACTGCTCCCTATTTCAAATTTGAAAAATTCCTAATTGTTTGGCATTGTATAAATAGAATGAGAGAGTATAAGTACAGATTTCAAAATGTGTGTTTTCCTTAATATTACAATGCCCAAGATATTCTTTCTATATATCTGGATCGCATTTCAAAACTCTGGCTGTTTCTTAAATATTGCCCGAGACGCTTCTCCATAGTCACGTGATTCTCTGGGGACTCTGATGTTTCAGCACTAACAAAAGTACGTTTTATGTGATGCGATTTTCAATCAGAAATAAAACTTATGGGATAGTTTCTGGAAAGAAAATTACTACTTTGGTTCCTGTCGTGACTTTTGAAGCCAACTCTTAAGACACCTGCAAGGCATAAGAAAATCTTAAAGCTGGCCGCAGGTGCAGAAATAACCATTTGTAGAATGTGGACCGTGAGCTTCTGAAGTGCAAAGCCTCAAACCCAGCCATCATGGTATAAACAAACCCAGATCTAAGAAATGGCCACAAAAAATTGACCATAAGCATAGCTGCTGTTAAGAATTAAGCTCAGCACTTAACATTTGTTTTAACTCATTTTTTTCCCTCCACAAAAGAATCTATAGGTGAGTGAGAATCCAGATTCTCTGAAATTCCAATTCACATCTGATTCATGAATGACTCCTTTCATTATTACACACAAGAAAGGTAATATAGGTCTCGTTTTATTCCACAGTCTATAGGTCATTACATTGCAGAAAATTACCATGTGAACAATGACTTCACCAAATATTACATAGAAAATATCTGTACTTATCAATCAGCTACTATCTCATCCCCATTTAAAAATAAAAGAAGGACAATCTGGGGAAGACAACAAAATAAGAATCACTACAAATCTATCTACCCAACTCACAACTGTACTAGAACAATCTGTCTGATGTAACTATTTAGGAACTCGAGTCTATTCAAAGATTCGTAATTTCCAAGAGAAGACCTCAGTGGTAAATTGTGCTTCTTTTTGGTCAGTTTAAGCTCTTAGCACAGTAGCAGCTACCCACGTCCTGCCCTTTAGCTCAGGAAGGCAGCTCTGCATGCGTTCCTAGAGAGGCTTCGATTCGACATAGTACTGGAAGTTCTAGACAAAGCAATTAGACAAGAAAAAGAAAAGCACATAAATTGGAATGGAAGAAGTAAAATTATCTCTGTTTGCAGATCTGATCTTATATGTAGAAAATCCTAAAGACTCTACACACAGAAAGAAGAAATTCAGCAAAGCAACAGGATATAAAATCAACACACACAAGCGAGTGGCATTTTTAAACATTAATAATAAGTATCAGAAAAGGAAATTTACAAAACATTTCCACTTACAGTAGCATCAAAGATAACAAAATACTTAAGAATTAACCAAGGAAGTGAAAAACTTGGACAATGAAAACTAGAAAATACTGCTGAAAGAAATGAAAGAAGACTTAAATAAATGGAAATATATTTCCTATTCATGGCCTGGGAGACTTAGTGTTATTAAGGTGTCAATATGACTCAAACGATCTGCAAAGTCAATGCAATCGCTATCAAAAATCCCAATTTTTATTTCAGAAATTGAAAAATCTATCTTAAATTCATATGGAATCTGAAGAGGTTCCAATTAGCCAAAATAATCATGAGGTAAAAAAATTGGATGACTCACACTTCCTGATTTCAAAACTAATCACAAATCTACAGTAATCAAAACAGTATAGTACTTACATATACCAACAGAATAATGATCCCAGAAATAAATTCTCACATATATGGTCAAAACTTTTTGACAAGGTGGCCAAAATCATTCAATGGCAGAAAAACAGTCTTTTCAACAAATGATGCTGGGAAAACTGGATATCCACATGGAAAAGAATGAAGTTAGACCCTTACTTAACTCCCCTAACAAAAATTAACTCAAAACAGATCAAAGATCTAAATGTAAGAGGTAAATACACAAAACTCTTGACGAAAACTCCAGGTAGATTTTTTTTACGTTGGATTTGGCAATAATTTCGCAAATATGAAAATAAGCAGCCATTGATGGATGAATGAATAAACAAATGAAATGCGGTTTAAGCATACCATGGAATATTATTCAGCCTTTAAAAGGAAGGAAATTCTGTTACGTGCCACGACATGATTGAACCTTAAGATATTTTGCTAAGTGAAATAAGTCACTCACAAAATTACAATACTGTATGATTCCACTAATATGAGGTCCCCAGAGTAGTCAGATTCATAGAGACAGAAGATAGAATGGTTGGTCCAGGGACTGGGGGGAAGGAGGAATGAGGAGCTACTATAAAGTTCCAGTTTTGCAAGATGAAGAGTTATAGAAACGGATGGTAAATGATGGTCGCACAGTATGAATGTACTTAGCATCACTGAACTGTATATTTTTAAGTAGTTAAAATGGGAAATTTTACGTTACATGTGTTCTACCGCAATTTTTTTTAATTTAAAAACAAAAAGTGAAAGTAAACAAATTTCATTTCAAAGAACACTCTTCAGTCTTTCAACCTTTCTATCAGATGACAATTGCCCACCCCAATGACTTTGTAAATTGGAAAACACTTCACAGATACAGATTTTTATTGGTTAGTGGTGGTGTTGGTATTGCTATCATTGGTGTTACTGATATTATCATTAATCTAGGAGAGCAGAGTGGTAGAATGAAAAAGGCTAAGGACCTAGACAGATCTGTATTTGAACCCTGATTTGCACACTTATGAGATGTGTGACTCGAACACTGTACTTTTGTTATCAGAGCTTCAGTTTCCTCTCATAAGAAACAGTTAATATAATACTTCTCTTATAAGGATTAGATTAGGAAAGTTTAGGTTAGGCAGAATTAGAAATAGGTTCAGGGAGGTGCCTAGCACAACACCCAAACATTGACACATGGCAAATGTTCGATAAATTGTAATTGTCATTATTTTACTATCATTAGTGTAAGTAAATTATTTCAAATAGAAAATAATATAATCCACATTAACACACTGCATGGAATCCAGTATACATTTGAAAAACCTCAGTGCATTGTCTCCATCATTATCACCACCATCACCATGATAATCCTAAATGCACCTTTTTTTTCCCTTCTGACTTTTTGTCTTTTCATTGTCTTTTCTTCCAGTTTTGGAGCAACTACAACCAATGATTCCCAACAAGCTGCCTTTAAAGCAAGTTTATCATTTATCTTTTTTCCCAAGAAACTTATTTTCCACTTTAGCAGAATATATATCGTCTAGAATAAATAAGCCAAAATATGTAAGTTCAAAATATTCATTTTCAATGCGTTGTGGCGTAATTCTCTTCAAATATTTGAGAATCCGTGAAAAAGAAAATTTAAATTCTCTTGAGTTTCGAGATCAGAAAATATGGGTTTTCTGTAGTTTGTCTTAAATAATCAATATTTGTCAACATTTCTGTTCTCTCCAGAGGGTAGTAATTAGAACTGAGTAGTAAATTATCATTAATGTTTGTAAGTGTAAGTGTCATATGTATCTTGTAAAACAAACATCTGGTGAAATTCCTGAGTGAATCTATACATTATAAAATGGAAAGCATTTTTCAATGTTTCCTAAAAGCCTAAATAACTTTTATTTCCTTCCTAAAATTGGGGACTTTCGAAGCAACATTATTCTTAGTTTATAATCTTCATATTTTTCCATGGCTCCACATTGTCCCATCCTTCCTTCCCTCCATATGTCTGCAACACAGTCATTTAAAACAGCAAGCTTATGTTAATTACCAGAGACAAGTGTTAATGGATTTTAATTTTGCTTTATTAGGATTTATGCAAATTTCACTGTGTTTGAGATTCCACATAAAATTCTTACATTCACAACTTTTTGTGTTTGTTTTTTCTGTTGACTTTACTTTGTAGATGGGGATAGGGGAAGTTTTAATTAATATTTTGTGGCAGAAACTGTTGCTACCAGTATTCTTATAACAAGAAATAGATGCCACAAAATTACCTTTAAAACTATGTGAGTTTCATAATTTATTCATTAGTACTGGTGTCTTCCCTCTGAAGAGTCATTCAGCTATACTCTATATGCTTGCTCATTTTTTATTGTCTTAATGACTGTTTATTTGTTTTTATCTTGATCAATGTGTGTGCATTGTTATACACTCAATAATATTTTTTTTCTTCCATCCAGTGAAGCCTATGCCATAGTTTATTAGAAAGTTGTTTTGCTAACTTCATAAATGCTCTGCAAAATGAATAAGAATGTGAGAATTTTAGACATGTTCCTGGCTCCAAAATTATAATTTCTATATTATCCAGGAGATATAAACACAATGTTGAGGGGCGCCTCAGTGGCTCAGTCAGTGAAGCATCTGACTCTTGATTTTACTCAGACCGTGATCTCATGGATTCAAGCCCCAAGTTTGGCTCTGGGATGACAGCTCAGAGCCTGCTTGAGATTCTCTCTCTCTCTCAGCCCCTCCCCCACTTATGTTTTCTCTCTCTCCCTCTCTTTCTCCCTCACTCTCTCAAAATAAAAATTTAAAAAGAACAATGTTGACCTTTCCAATATTCAAAATTATTCAAAAATGCTTTCTATTTGCATAGCTTTCTCTCTTAGCTCAAAATCCTAAGTTTTAAATTCTCATAATAACACAAATATGAAGTAAGGACATTATCTCCACTCTTCAGGTTAAGAAACTGAGGTACTAGCTAGTGCCCAAGCTCCTACACCTAGTACCTGACAAAGCTTGAACTGGAACAGTTTGATGTGGCTGAGAGCAAAGCATTTTGTCTTTTGTACCACAGATGCCTTAAACAATGAAGTTCGGAATTGAGGTAAGTAGGACCTTGCATGAAGTAACTTCTCAAGTACCTGCATGTGGTGGTTGGAAAAATATTTCCATAAATTCTCTGATACTTCTTCCCTCAAGAGGAGGGGTTGAATTCCTCTCTCCTGGAGAGTGGACAGGATTTCATTAATTGTCTCTAACAAATAGGACACACAGAAAGGAAAACCTGTCACTTCTGAAGTTAGGTTATAAAAAGATTGCGGCTCTTTCTTTGATCTCTCACTCTGGGAGAAACAAACTGCCTTTCCCTAAGGACACCCAGGAAAACTTGTGGAGAGATTCTTGTGAGGAACTGAGGGCAAGAGCTGAGAGAGTGAGCCTCTTCAGAGGATGTAGTCAAACATGAGATTGTGCAGCCTCAACTTATATCCTGCCTACACCTACACATGAGAAACCCTGAACCAGGAGGACCCAACTAAGCTACTCCTGAATTCTTGAGCCTCTGAAACTATGAAATAATAAATGATTGTTGCAATCCACTAAGTTTTGGGGTAATTCATTGTGCAGCAGTAGACAGCTAATACAATGTGCTTGTCAGAGCCTTTGATTCTTAGAAATGGGGCAAATAAATTAAGGAGGAGTGGACACTGGTGCCCAGAGTCCCATAATTGGGGCCTTGTTCAACACAAAGGGAAGCAGAACATTTTTTCAAACTCAGAAGGCCAAGAGAACATTGGGATCATGGCTTCTTAGGGCTCCGCATAGCTAGCAGTACTTGTGGTTAAGAGCCGAGTCTTGGAATCAGAGCTTCCTGGATTAAACATCCAAGTCTGATGTTTGCTATGTAACATCTGCAGATGATTTTGCATTTTTGTGCCTCAGTTTCCTCATGTGTAAAATGCAAATATTAAAGAATTTTGCAGCATTCTTGTGAGGATTAAAAATGATACCATATACCAAAACTTAACAAATGCCAGTGACTACAATTAGCAGGGGTAGCAGTAGAATTGTAGGAGAACACTGACGAAATAGAAGGAAGCTTTGTGAGAATAACACTTGGAGTGCTGTTGGGTTCTAGAACCCACCGTATGTTAAAGCTGCAGGACTCAGAGGATCCTGGAAAGTCACGGAAGGTCCCAAGACTCCATGGGCCCTAGGATACGTAAGACCTGGAGATTTCCCACTGCAGATAACCTAGTGGCCAAGAAAGTCATTCAGTAGAGCCTCTGGAGTTGCTTATCCCACAAAGCGTGAGTTCAGAGTTAATAGTGATTCTGATGGTATCCTGAGAAGAATGGAAATTAGGATTGTGTAGAGTTTATGCAAAAGCATGTGACATCCCTGGTAAGAAACCAGGGATATGTTGGGTAAATGACTGAGTACAAGAGCTGGTTGAAGCACAATTGCAATGTTGCAACCATTTGGAATGGTGGCTTATTTCTTGAGACAGAGGGCAAAGTCCCTAGGATACAGAAAAAATAAAGCCTCTCATTCAACTTTCAGGAATGGGTTTTGCAAGGAGGGGATATGGTATGTCATTTCCCCTTGCCCATGCTATCTGTCTCAGACTTTTACCACTTGTGCCCCATTAAGGACTCCCTTCCTCCCCAGACTCCTCTCTAAACGGACAGTGCACAGTCTTAAAAAGCAGGATTTGGAAACAGCAACAGCAACCACCATTATAATTAATGCCAGACGTCTTCAAAGACCCTCTTTCACCTATAAATGAAACTAATTACTCGTCTCTGTCGCTGGGAGTCCCATATTGTGTTCTACAGGAGCAGAACAGCTGGGTCATCCCTCACAGTTTATTCTCAAAACACTTTGCAATAAATCTGGTTTGAATTCTATAGCCCACCCTTCCCCCACTACCTGAAAGAAATATTCAGGAAATAGGACCTAGTAAAATGATTTATAGCAGCCCACAGTCTGGTGGGGAACATGCTGGTATTGAGGCAATGAATTCCAGCCCCTTCTTGGCCATATCCAGGTGGGAACAGAGTTAAAAGCCCCAGGTATGAACCATGGCACTCCATCAAAACTCTTAAGGCAAAGAATTGGAAAGAGAATGAACAGCACTAACCTTTAAAAATTTTATTTATAGAACACCTACGGAAATTAAAGGATTTAAAAGAATTTTAGGGCTGAAAGAGACCTTTGAGACCAGGTTCTCTCAACATCGTTGTGCAATGCTCTCCTTGTCGCCCACCAGCTTTGACTCTGAACAGCAACAATGAAGGTTCCAAGGTCTTCCTGGGTCTCTCCCTGCTAAACAGACCAGAGGCCAGTCCTTTTGACTTCTACTCTCATTCTCCTCCAATGACATTACATTTGACAAAATGCTGTTGGATGAGTCAAGTAACCCAAACCAGAATCATCCTTCTTCAGACACAGTTCGACAGATTCTGCTACTTACCTGGCTTTTCAGTTCTGAGAATCAAAATAAGGACCATCCATGTCACTTCGACTTTTATCTTTGCCTTTACCTGATGCTTGAAGAGCTCATTCAATGTGAAAATTTGTAGACAAAAAAAAAGTTATATTGAGAAAAACCACACCCACATCTGAGCTATGTGCAGGTCACCCTAGAAAGTTCTTACACAATTATACAGACTCTTGACAGGCAGTGCGTGGCTGTGAGTCGAACCAGTTTCTTCCATCCTGCCAAGATACAGATGAAGCCCTTCAAAGAGATGTCAGGGAAATACCTGATTTGTTCTAATTCCTCCTCTTCTCTCATCAATTTTCTCTTGGTCTCCTGACTCACTTCTATTTCCAAACTATCCTTGGGCATTTCTGAAATCCCCCTTGTATCAGAAGTGATGCACTATTCTCAAATATGTTTCTTAGGTTGCAATTGTTCACACATTCATTTTCTAATGTTTATTTATTTGTTTAAGAGAGAGCATGCATGTGTGAGTTGGGGAGAAGTAGGGAGAGGGGAGAGAGAGAGAATCCCAAGCAGGCTCCACACCGTCTGTGCAGAGCCCGACATGGGGCTCCATCCCAAGAACTGCGAGATCATGACCTAAGCTGAAATAGGGTCAGACACACCCAACCAACAGTCACTCAGTCACCCCAACACTTTCATCTTTAAAAAAAATATTTTTGGCATTTGTTTATTTTGAGAGAGAGAGAGAGACAAAGCATGAGCAGGGGAAGGGCAGAGAGAAAGGGAGACACAGAATCAGAAGCAGGCTCCAGGCTCTGAGCTGTCAGCACAGAACTCAACGTGGGTCCCGAACCCATGAGCAAGATCATGAACAGAGCCGAAGTCGGACGCTCAACCGACTGAGCCACCCAGGTGCCCCAATTTTCATCTTTAAAATACATAGACTCAGGTACCTACCCAAAATTCTGCTATCTCTAATCTTTTTTCCTAGCTGCATAATGAATGCAATTTCTTGAGAATGTGTCTGCAAATGCCTACAGGATAATATCTTCTGTGTTGCTTGCACTAAGACAGATATTTAAACACTTCCCTTGCTTTCAACAAGAGAAAAAAATATCTGAGTCAAGCACTGCCCACTCAAAAGTCATTTTCTCTCCTGCAGAAAGCATTTTTGTTTGTTTGTGCCCTTTCATTCACTGTTAAAACTCTACCTGCAGCTGCAACCAGGCAATATTAGCTTTCTTGTTGATATAATTGCCTGACTATTCAGTCTTTGCTGCATTCTCTGTATTTATTCATAAAAGAATGTCAAAGATTGGCTTTGAACACCATACTCCTAAAATCCTCCGGACACCCAAGAGCAAAAATAGAACTGACAGAAATGAAGCAAAACAAGAAGCAAGCAAAAGTGAAAGGAAGAAAAATGAGAACCTACCTAAGGATGGGGTTCCTTCCTGACTTGTTGGATAGCCATCCGTCCCCATCTGCTGGAGCCACCATCTGCCATGGTCAGCAGGACAAAGAAAAAGACATAGACCAAATGAGTGCTGGGTGTGAGAGAAAGGAAAATTGTTTATTAGAAACATGTCAGCATTTATTTTTACAGAGATCAGGAAATGCAAAGGAATAGGGCTAATCACTAAGATTATGTTACCTTTCATCCTATTTTTTTAGCATTTTCTACAACAGTGGTTCTAAAGTTTAAGTATGTATAAGAATCACCTGGGGGGGCGCCTGGGTGGCTCAGTCGGTTAAGTGTCCGACTTCGGCTGAGGTATAATCTCATGGTCTGTGAATTCAAGCCCCGCGTCGGGCTCTGTGCTGACAGCTCAGAGCCCAGAGCCTCCTTCAGATTCTGTGTCTCCCTCTCTCTCTCTGACCCTCCCCCACTCATGCTTTGTCTCTCCTGCTCTAAAAATAAATAAATAAATAAATAAATAAATAAATAAATAAATATATAATTTAAATAAATAAAAAAAATAAGAATCACCTGGGGAGCTAGTTATATATTGGATTTCAAAATCTCTCCCCAGAGATGCTGATGGACCAAATCTTCAGTGACGCTTAGGAATCTGGATTGTTTTTTAGGTGATGATTCCAATCCCAGGTAATCTTAAGACTGTAGCCTTAAAAGTATGTTCTATAGTAAAACTACCCATTACTGAAAAGGAAGAAAGGAAATGAGAAGTGGAGTATGAAATGAAAGAAAAAGTACATATTTCTCTCTACCCTGTGTTCCCAGCACAGCTTCTAACACCCTTGCAATTTCCTAAGTGATAAGAACAGTAGGAATATCTGTCGTTCTAATTTCTAATATTTGGTCTTTGACCCCGTCCCTGACACAGGGTTCCTCAGTCCCTTGGAATATTCCCTAGGTGATAGGAGTGTCTTTTTTTCTAATGAGGCAGCTCTTGCTGGGGTCCTGGTCAGGATGGGGAACAAGTCACTAGAAAGATCAAGCCATGATTAGAAGCTTGGAAATTACCATCCCTCCCCTCATCCTCCAGAAGGAGAGAGGGACTGGAGACTGAGTTAATGATCGATCAAGCCTACCTGATGAAGGCTCCAAAAGTATGAAGCTCAGAAAGCTTCTGGGCTGGTGCAGGTGCTGAGAGTGATATGCCTGGAGAAAACATGGAAGCTGTGAGTTCCTTCCATGAGTCCTTGTCCTGTGGGTCCCTTAGCTGTTCTTCTGAATCCCTTATTATATCCTTCCTAATAAACCAGTAAACATGTTTCCATGATTTCTGTGAGAAACTCATGCTAATGACTGAACCCAAGGAGGGGATCCTGGGAACACTGACTGACAGCCAATGAGTCAGAAAGACAGGTGACACCTGGGACTTGGGATGACACCTGAGGTGGGGCAGACTTGTGGGACTGAACCCTCAAACACCTGTGGGATCTGACGCTATCTCCAAGCAGATGGTGTCAGAACTGAATGGAATTATGGGACATCCAGCTGGTATCATGGAGAATTGCTTGATGTGTGGAAAACTCAAACATCTGGTGTCAAAAGTATTGAAAGAATAAAGAGAAAAACAGAGGAGGAGTACTTACTTCCTAGACTCGGAGAAAGAGAGAGATGAAAGTAAATGTTACTTATTAAGAGATTTTTTTCTCTTCCCCCTCCAAATCTGAACTCCTTAAAAATATATGTAAGAGTCCAAAATGTGGTAAAAACTCAGGTAAACATAAACTGCCTCTCATATACATTAAAGATCAGTTTTCATAGAATCTGTGCAGATTGTTTAACTTCTAAAGAAGAATGAAAAAGATCAAGTAGTCGATTTTTATGAAGTATTGCTTTCTTATGCTATGCATAAGAATTTTTTTTAAAAGAGAGTAAATACATCCCCCCCCAATAAAAACAAATGCCACACCATCAAATACTTCCTTTTACTTTTTTCAAGAAACAATTCACAGCCAAATACATTTAGCGCATTCAGGCTTTGATCTCCAATTTCAACTAACCAGTAGGGTAATGGTTACATTTGAGGTCGCAATGAGGTCTTGACCTCCCTTATAGCTTTTTTCTTCAAGGAAACTTCCATTCTCGTCATCGGCTCTCAAATAATCCACTAGTTGTCCAGGTTTTAATACCTAACATCAGAGCAAATAAATATGAGCCTGAGTGAGGGCTAGCAGAATCCACTAAAATATGATTTTTCCTACTTGGTTTCTTATTAGAATGTGGGCAATGTAGAGGTGACTAAATTCTTGAGCAGCAAGGGTGACACACACCTTTCCACAACATTAAGCCTTCCTATGCATGTTTTATATGTGTCCACGAGTAAACTCGTCATCTGACATTGTATTGTAATATCTTTATTTCTTTAAAAAAAAAGCTCCATTATTTCTCTTCTGGAAAGAGCAGATCGCCAATTTATTCTGAGGTAAAAACTAACTTTACAATCAAAGCCTACAATATGATATTGAAAGATGGAATTCTAAATGGGAACATAGGAAAAACTCTCATTCAAAAATGTTTTCTACATTCAAATGCTTTTTTTTTTTGAAAGCTAGGGTGAGAATTGGCACATGCAAATTTTGCTGCCTGACTTCCCCATGTCTGATTACAGCTGGTGGAGAGTTCATAAAAGAGCAAAGCTAACTGTCAAAGCCCATTAGCAGCTGCAAAGGGGGAGACAAAAGAATAATACCACCATTATTATTTATAGTTGCTCATTGGGGTGAATTGAGTCCTACTTTTTTCCTACCTGAGCAGGGGAGAGAACATGGCCTCTCTAAAGAGTGCATTTATATCCCAATATTGTGTTTTTGTCCATCTTGTCATGTGGTGTAGTTTGAAGACATTACCTTCAACAAAAATGAACAAAATTAATGCCAAATTACAATTTTTTTTGAAGTTGTTCATTGCCAATAGCATTCTAAGGCTAAAAATATCTGAGTTAAATGACTGAAATAAAATATAGAGTTCTTAAAATCAGAATTGTGTTTGAGTATGATTGGGTGATAGTGAACTGAATAATATTGAGGGAATAAAATTATGACTAAAAATTATAAGGCCCTCGACTTCACAGAGCTTACAATCAAGTATGGGAGACAGATATTAATCTAAATGTGTATCTATTAATTGTACAGGGTCAGCTGAGAATAGTGTATGAGACTGCAATACACAGTAAACTAGGTTAGAGGGTCAGGAAAGACTTAGCTAAAGAAATGATATTGAGTCGTGCTTGAAAGGAGGAGTAGGAATCAACCTACAAAGGGTTAAATGAAGAAGAGTATGAAAGCAGAAGCAATGTGGACGGTATGGTTGAGGGCAAAGTATCTGTGATGGCAAAAGCCAATAGCAGTATGATATATCAAAGAGAAAGTTCATGAGGCTGGAACACACAGAGCTTTGGGGAAATGACACAAAATAAGTCCAGGGCAGGCCAACAGGGCAGCCAGGAGTGCCACTGTAAGGTTTTAGGTTAGTGTGTGTGCATGAGCGAATGTATGTGTGTGCGCACGTGTTTGTGCTTCAGTTCAATCACTGACTGGGAAGTGGAGAAAAAACTGAAGTGGGGATCAGAGTACATGTATGGCTTGAAGAGGAAGCTAATGACTTGGTGCACATCAGAGGTAATGGAAAATTGTCCTGAGATAATCAGGACTCAGCAATAACACTCTGGCTCAGGACCGCATGGATGGCCCACAGGGACAGTGGACAAGGACGGGGTTTTCAGGGAGAGAAGATAGGCTATGTCTTTGGGTTTGAACCTGCTGAGTTAGAGCTGCCTTTGAGACAACCATGTAGAGATAAGAAAGGATGGCTGACTAACACAGATTAAGAGCCCTCAGGGTAGACCAAGGCTAAAGTTATTTGAGTGGTGAGATGAGTTCTAAAGAATATATAAGATTTTAATATACAGAGACCGAGGGACATTCCAGAAAGAAATGTGTAATCACACGAAAGCAGAAACATATAGAGTCTGCTCTTTCATTAACCACTAATGTAAAGTATTTTTTATAACATAATTTAATCAAGACTTTAAAAATATTAGGCCCTAAAAGCCATTAATCCATTATTCTCTTTCCATAATCCAATGGAATGTTAATTTTAGAGTAGACTCACATAATAGATGGAATAATAGCCTTATAAAGGCTGAGTTCCTACGTTCTATGAGATTTACAACCTCTCTTTTCCTATAATCACAATTTATCCAAAAATTTCTAGAATTTCCTTCAGAATTATGCTTCTCTCTTAAAGGCAAAAATGCCTTTTAAGCTTCTCAATTGTTTCCATAATTCGTTAAAATATTTGGTAGATTTTTGGCTTTTTTTTCCCCACTCACATTCGGTGTACAGAACATGTTGAATTGAGTATAACCCACTATTAATAATAGTTTGCAAATGAGTTCATTCTTTATTCAATGAGTTTATATTCAAGCTTTTAATTAAGGTCTGTCTCACTGATTGTATGTGAATACACTTTCTTGAGAGGAAAGGAAATGTTGAGCGACAGTAAGCTTGCAGGGACTCGCAGAGGGAAACAAGGAAACTAATCTTATCTGCATCAGAGACCACATGTGTCAGTGTCATTTCTCCTAGGTGTTGTCATGGAAAAAACTGAGAAAACTACTCCCCTAGAAAACACCAGAGTTTTGAAGTCCCACATACGGTGTATGAACAATAATACCCACATTTCTCATTTTATGCAGGTCAGAATAAAAATATTTTAAACGTTTTATTTTCTGAGTCCTTACAAAGAGGAGACTGATCTATAATCTTTCAGAGACAAAAAGAATAAACTTTGAAAACAGCACTTACTGTTTCTTCTTTTTTTACTGAGGACTCAAAAGTACAAGTAGAATTGCCTTCTGCAAACTCCTTGCAAACCAATTCAAATATCTAATTTAATTGCTTAATCTAATGTGACATGAAAGAGAATTCCATCAACACAGATTCATTTAACTGAGCACGCAGTGAAATTATACTCAAGAAACTGGCTACTGGTTTCAAAACCTAGTACGCTATGTCCTTAACATATTTATCATCATGATGTTATCAAACACAGTAAGTACTGCAATGGATTATAAAAAAAGGTTTCTTTTTTAACTTGTTAAAAAGATTTTTACAGGGTTTCCAGAGGATTTCCTTGTTGACATAAAGTTTATGTTGGAAGCCTAGACTCTTCAAAGATGGCATTGATTTGAACACAACTAGTAAACTAATATTTCTCATAGGATGCCAGGAATGCATTTCTTTATTTCAATATGTAAAATATTCCAAAGTGATTAATTAGCATTATAAACTTACTATTTGTTAAATTTTATCATGATTAGAAACATGAAAGTGTGCCAATATTCTAGAGCAGGTTCCATACCATCATGAAAATTAATGAATTTTTTTGAACACCTTTCATGTTCGGGTTCTACTCAAGATCCAGGGAATCTGGAGATTTTAAAAAATAAAGAGTCCCAGTTATCAAAGGCCAAAAATCCAATGGAAGAGAAAAAAGAGTACAAACAAAAGGAGTAATTACCTTATAGAAGCAGAGTGGTCGAACTGGAAAAGTGATCAGGGGTGACTTTATAGTGATGTAAATTTTGTATATAAATTTAAAAACCAAATAATAATTTGGCAGATAAACAACTTGAGAAAAGGCAAGTGCAGGGAAAGGTCATAGTACTTCCCCAGTAGGGACAGAGGCACCTAAAAGACCTCATATGTTAATGGAGCTGTAGGTAATTATGGGTCAGTGGAATTGAGGAAGAATCTAAAGGGCATTGTACTAAAGAAGTAGATTTACAAGGCGATTGCAAGAATATGTACTAAAAGATGAGGTACCTGGGTGGCTTAGTCGGTTAAGCATCTGATTCTTGGTTTTGGCTCAGGTTGTGATCTCATGGTTTGTGGGTTTGAGACTTCTTCTGCACTGACAGTGCTGAACCTGCTTGGTTCTCTCTCTCTCTGCACCTCCCGTGCTTGCTTGCACTCTCTCTTGATAAATAAATAAACATTTAAAATGGTCATGGTCTTAATCACATCTGCAAAGCCCCTTAAGAAGAAGAAGAAGGAGGAAAAGAAGAAGAAGAAGAAGAAGAAGAAGAAGAAGAAGAAGAAGAAGAAGAAGAAGAAGAAGGAGAAAAAGAAGGAGGAGGAGGAGGTGGTGGCGGAGGAGGAGGAAGAGGAGGAGAAGGAGGAGAGGGAGGAGGAGGAGGAGGAGGAGAAGGAGGAGGAAGAAGAAGAAGAAGAAGAAGAAGAAGAAGAAGAAGAAGAAGAAGAAGAAGAAGAAGAAGAAAAGAAGAAGAAGAGGAGGAGGAGAGGGAAGAGGAGGAGGAGGGGGAGGAGGAGGAGGAGGAGGAAGAAGAAGAAGAAGAAGAAGAAGAAGAAGAAGAAGAAGAAGAAGAAGAAGAAGAAGAAGAAGAAGGAGAAGAAGAAGAAGGTGGAGGAGGAGGAGGAGGAAGAGGAGGAAGAGAAGGAGAGGGAGGAGGAGGAGGAAGAGGAAGAGGAGGAGGAGAAGAAGAAGAAGAAGAGGAAGAGGAAGAAGAGGAAGAAGAAGAAGAAGAAGAAGGAGAAGAAGAAGAAGAAGAAGAGGAGGAGGAGAGGGAAGAGGAGGAGGAGGGGGAGGAGGAGGAGGAGGAAGAAGAAGAAGAAGAAGAAGAAGAAGAAGAAGAAGAAGAAGAAGAAGAAGAAGAAGAAGAAGAAGGTGGAGGAGGAGGAGGAGAAAGAGGAGGAAGAGAAGGAGAGGGAGGAGGAGGAGGAAGAGGAGGAGGAGGAAGAGGAGGAGGAAGAGAAGGAGAGGGAGGAGGAGGAGGAGGAGGAGGAGGAGGAAGAGAAGGAGAGGGAGGAGGAGGAGGAGGAGGAGGAGGAAGAGGAGGAGGAGAAGAAGAAGAAGAAGAGGAAGAGGAAGAAGAAGAAGAAGAAGGAGAAGGAGAAGGAGAAGGAGGAGAAGGAGAAGAAGATGGAGGAGGAAGAGGAGGAGGAAGAGGAGGAGGAGGAAGAGGAGGAGGAGGAGGAGGAGAAGAAGAACATATACTACAAGATGGCAAGCCATTGAAGAATTTGCATAGAAAAGTGAGAGGATTTCATTTGGGTTTTATTTTTTTAATTTTTTTAAAGTTTATTTGTTTATTATAAGAGAAAGGGAGAGACCGTGAGCAGGGGAGGGACAGAGACAGGAACAGAATCCCAAGCAGGCTCCATATCACAGCACAGAGCCCAACGTGGGACTTAAACTCATGAACTGTGAGATCATGACCTGAGCTGAAATCAAGAGTCAGACACTTAACCAACTAAGCCCCCCAGGAGCCTATTATTTGGTTCTAAAAGATGACCACAGTGCAAGGAGAAGAATGAAGTCTGTGAATTAATAAAAATGTCAATTCTTCCTAATAAATTAAGGTTTTTAATGAAATTGAATTCAAATGCCAATAAGGTTGTTGTTGTTTTGTTTTGGTGGAGAAAACATGACAGTCATCCTCAAATTCATCTTATATTGTTAAGCTAATTGTTTTACATTAATTATCTCATTTGATCCTGCAATCTTAAGAAGTAAATATTAGGGCAACTGGGTGGCTCAGTCACCTAAGCATTCAACTCTTGATTTTGGCTCAGATCATGACCTCACAGCTCATGGGATCGAGCCTCGTGTCAGGCTCTGTACTGAGAGTGTGGGGCCTGCTTGGAAATCTCTTCTCCTCTCTCCCTGCCCCTCCCCCACTCATGCTCTCTCTTTTTCGCTCCAAATAATAAATATTTTTTTTTAAATGAAGTACATATTAGGGTGCCTGGGTGGCTCTGTCGATTGACCGTCCAGCTTTGGCTCAGGTCATGATCTCGCAGTTTGTGAGTTCGAGCCCCATGTTGGGCTCTGTGCTGACAGTTCAAAACTTGGGATTCTGTGTCTCCATCTCTATCTCTGCCTCTCCCCCCCCCACTCACGATCTGTCTCTCTCTCTCTCTCAAAAATAAGTAAACATTAAAAAAATTTTTTAAAGTAATTGTGCCTATTTATGACATAAGAATTCTGAAGGTGGAAAAGTTAAATACTTAACCCAAATCACTGTAGCTTATGCTCTTAAAACTATGACATATGACTTTTTTGTGGCAATATTTGTATTAGAAACTTTTAAATAATCTAAATGTGATGCTATAGGAGAATAAATACATAAACTATGCTAAGGCCCTATGAATATTATATAATCTTAAAAATATATTTGAAGCATACCAATGACATAGAGACATACTTATAATATAATGATGAATGGAAGAGAAAGGCATGGGAAAATTATAGTTATATTATTATCTAATTAAAAGGAAAAGGAGGAAAGAGAAAGAAAAGGATGATGATGAGACAGTACGAAGACAAAGGAGTAGGGATTGGGGCATACAAAGTGGGAAAGATAAAGGAAATATTTTTAAATATATCAATAGTGTTTCTTTTAAAATTGTGTAGTCACTGGTAATTTTTATTTTCTTCTTTCCACTCTCTTAGTTTTTATATTTTCTATAAGATGTATGTACTTCTATCATTAAAAAACGAAGGAATGCATTCTTTCTAAATAATTGATTCTAATGATTTCAATGGAATTATGTAGCTGAACTCAGATTTTATTGGACACAAAGGATTAACATTTGCCAGTTACCTATCCTATAAGGTAGGTACTTTTACTCAGATAATGAATCTGAATTTCAGAGAGGTGAAGTAACTCAGTCAAGGTCAATGCAACAAGTGAATGGAAGAGCTAGGATCAGAACCCAGGCCAATGTGTCTCCAGCACATTCTTTGGTTCTTGTTTTATTGAGGTGAAATTCATGGAACATAAAAGTAATTATTTTAAAGTGAAGATTTTACTAGCATAGTCTATTCACGATATTGTACAACTGCGGCCACTACCTAGTTCTAAAACATTTTCATCACTCCAGAAAGAAACTCTACATATATTAAGCAACTGCTTTCCTTTTCTCCCCGCTGCGAGCCTCTGGCAACCACCAATCTACATTCTGTCTCTATGGACTTACTTATTCTGAATGTTTCATATAAATAGATTCATACAATATGTGACCTTTTATATCTGGTCTCTCTTCTTTCGAGATTCATCTGTGTTGGAGTGTGTATCAGTACCTCACTCCCTTTTATGGCTGAATAATATTCCATTGTATGGATATACCACACTTCTGATATAGACAACATGGAAAACTTAGTGTGGGGTCAAAATCTTCCTCCTTGGAATAATTCCAGTAATTAGCAATGAAACCTACAATACCTTTATTTCTCTCATGTTGACTGCTATGTAACAAAATGGGTGAATAACTAACATAAAAGATAAATTGGAGATTAAATGTTTTGTTATAATTAGTTAACACCTAAGCACCTAAAGAGCATATACAAGTTCGTCAGAGAAATATTAAGATGACAATAGAAAACTACCAAAGACCCTAACTACTTGAAGGACAATTTATAAATTAAGAAATCTAAATTGAAAGGTCCAGTCTGAGAGTTTAATAAATACAAATTGGGGGCGCCTGGGTGGCTTAGTGGGATGAGCGTCCAACTCTTGATTTCAATCCAGATCATGATCCCAGGGTCTTGGGATTGAGCACCATGTTGGGCTCCGTACTGAGCACGGAGCTTGCTTAAAATTCTCTCTCTCTCCCTCTCCTCCTCTCACCCACTCTCTCTCAATAAAATGAAATGAAATGAAATATGAAATGAAATGAAATACAAATTAACCCAACACCAAAATATTTATACAAATTAAATAGGAAAAAATTTATTTTGTTTTCATCGCTAGCATAGACTAGAACGGAAATTGTAATATTTATGCATCATTGATGACAGTGCAACCTGGCATGGATTGGGAATTCAATACGGAAACACGGCTCAAGGATTGGCAAAGTGTTTCTACTCTTGGATATAGTAATTCCACAGCTGAAAATATTGTCTAAACAAACACATGGGGAAAAGCTGCACATACAAAAATGTTTATTGTGGAATTATTTACAAATACTTGGAAATAATTAGATAGATGAGTAGTTCAATAAGTTAAGGTATACTTTATGAAATATAAGACATTAAATGATAATTATGAAGGTTTGTAGTAACATAGACAATACTTGTTCTGAGTTTAATAAGAAAAAATATATATAATTACTAATATAATATAATATAATACAAAATAAATAAATATACATATATATACGTATATATACATAAATTCTCTCTGTTCTACCAGGATGTAGAAATTAAGTACACTTAGGGATAATGCCTGGGAAAAAAATCTCAGACTACTACCAAGTAAAAAGATTTGGAACATGAAGGTTAGGATTTTTTTGGTCTTTTCTTTGTGTAGAAATCCGTTTATATGTCTGTGATATTTGTTTAGTAAATGTGACTACATAAATGCAAGTCCCAGTCTCACATTTGCAAGTATGAAGTTATATTTGTACATATAAAGTAGTTGTTTTCAGCCACACAAAACCTGTGTGATCTATTGCTTTTGGTGGGGCATTGCTTTGCTCGGTATTGTTCCATGCTTCTCAAACACTTGAGGGGCGCCTGGGTGGCTCAGTTGGTTAAGTGTCCGACTTTGGCTCAGGTCATGATCTTGTGGTTTGTGAGTCCGAGCCCAGCTTCGGGCTCTGTGCTGGCAGCTTGGAGCCTGGAGCCTTCTTCAGATTCTGTGTCTCCCTCTCTCTCTGTTCCTCCCCTACCTGCTCTCTCTCTCTCTCTCTCTCTCAAAAATAAATAAACATTAAAAAGAAATTTAAAAAATTGCTTGAAGATTCTACCACATAATTTAAAAAGAGATTTGATGGAGTACCTAGGTGTCTCAGTCAGAGAAGCATCCGACTTCAGCTAATGTCATGATTTCATGGTTCAGGTTTGTGAGTTTGAGCCCCATATTGGGTTCTCCACTGACAGTGCAGAGCCTGCTTAGGATTCCCTCTCCCTCTCTCTGACCCTTCCCTACTTGCACACATGCTCACTCTCTCGCTCTCTCTCTCAAAAATAAATAAATAAACGAACTTAAAAACTAAATAAAAAGAGATTTTGTGAGAATCATTGGCAAAACTAGTCTTGGATATCACTTTGTTTTCTATTTTCTAGAAAAGTTAGCCATGATTCTTAACTGGCCTCATTAGTTTCTTATTCTTCTCAAGCATATTCATTTTTATTTTTTTCCTTTTTTTAACTTAAATTTTAGTTAATACAGTGCAATATTCGTTTTAGGAGTAGAATTCTGTGGTTCATCACTCACATACAACACCCAGTGCTCATCACAAGTGCCCTCCTTAGTTCCCATTACCCATCTAGCCCAACTCTCACCCACTTCCGTCCATCAACCCTCAGTTTGTTTTCTATCACTAGGAGTCTCTTGCGGTTTGTTTCCTCTCTCCTCTCTTCCCGCCTTTTTCCCATATGTTCATCTGTTTTGTTTCTTAAATTCCACTTATGAGTGAAATCATATGGTATTTGTCCTTCTCTAATCGACTTATTTTGCTTGCCATAATACATTTCAGCTCTAACCATGTCATTGCAAATGGCAAGATTTTGTTCTTTTGACGGCTGAGTAATATTCCACTTTATATACATATACATAGCCTCTTCTTTATCCACTCACATTTGGGCTCACTCCATAGTTTGGCTATTTTTGATAATGCTCATATAAACATTGGGGTGAATGTAGTCCTTCAAATCTGTATTTTTGTATCCTTTGGGTAAATACCTAATAATGCAATTGCCGGAACATATGGTGGTTCTACTTTTAGTTTCTTGCGGAACCTCCATATTATTCTCCACAGTGCCTGCACCAGTTTGCATTCTCACCAACAGTGCAAGAGCTTTCCCCTTTCTCCACATCCTCACCAATACCTATTGTTTCTTGTGTTGTAAATTTTAGCCATTCTAACAGGTGTGAGGTGATATATCATCATGGTTTTGATTTGTATTTCTCTGATGATGAGCAATGTTGAGCAATTTTTCATGTGTTTGTTAGCCATCTGGATGTCTTCTTTGGAAAAGTGTCTATTCATGTCTTCTGCCCATTTCTTAACTGGGGTATTTGTTTTTGGGTGTTGAGTTTGATAAGTTCTTTATAGATTTTGGATAATAACCCTTTATCAGATATGTTGTTTACAAATATCTTCTCCCATTTTGTAAGCTGCTTTTAGTTTTGTTGACTGTTTCCTTCACAGTGCAGAAGCTTTTATTTTGATGAAGCCCCAATGGTTTGTGTTTGCTTTTGTTTCCCTTGCGTTCGGCAATGTGTCTAGTAAGAAGTTTCTCCAGTCAAGGTCATAGAGGTTGCTGCCTGTGTTCTCCTCTAGGATTTGGATGGATTCCTATCTGACATTTAAGACTTTCATCCATTTTTAATTTATTTTTGTGTATGGTGTAAGAAACTGATCCAGTTTCATTTTTCTGCATGTCACTGTCCAGTTTTTCCAACATCATTTGTTGAAGAGACTGTCTTTTTTTCGATTGGATATTTTTTTCCTGATTTTTTTGAAGATGAGTTGACCATATAGTTGTGGGTCAATTTCTAGGTTTCCTATTCTGTTCCATTGATCTATGTGTCTTTTTTTGTGCCAGTACCATACTCTCTCGATGATTATGGTTTTGCAATATAGCTTGAAATCCGGAATCATGATACCTTCAGTTTTGCTTTTCTGTTTCAGGATTGCTTTGGCTATTCTTTTGCAGCTGTACACAAATTTTAGGACTGTCTGTTCTAGCTCAGTGAAAAATGTTGGTGGTATTTTGATAGGGATAAGCATTCTCATTTTTAAATCTATTGAAATAGATACTAAACTTTTACTAGAAAAAGAAAGTATAGCTGAGAAAATAAACTAATATTAAGGACTTAATGCACTCTAAAAAATTTTAATAATTGGATGTGTGAATGAATAGATAAATGGGAGAAAACAATTGGGATGTGTTACTTTATGACATCTTTGATATTAAATACAAAGTACTGACAGTGTAGGTTAGTTTTGTTGGTATGCTAACTCCTGGACACCCAGGACGCTAAATGAAGCCCAGCACACTTCCAAGAGATAGAAGTAGACTGAAACTATCATGTAAGTCCAGGAAAAGAATGAGGCAATGATCTAATAATCATGTGGATCTTTAGTTCAATTTTAATATTTCTCAAACATTGATCAATAGAATACTAATGATCCTCACTGCGTACGTGAACACCCTTAAAAAGTAATGTGGTTAGAAGGTAAATACAATGCAAAATATTTCATGTTGCAACTCTCTTTACCATAGATTGTTTTAACTCAACAATTTCTGCAACTATTGGAAATTCTTTCTGATTGCTGATCAGTCTCTTAATATCTATGGGATACCAGGAATATCCATCCATTCACTTCTCCTGGGACATTAGGAACATAATTTGAGAAAGGATTCCTTTAATACAGCTGGCTTATCCTTGTTTGATTGTTGGAGTCTTTGCTTTAACCACAGCTTTTGGAAGAATTTGTTTCCTTCACCCAAAAGAAAAAGTACCTATTTTTTTCATGAACTTCAAATATCTGCATCCCTGTGAAAGCCAACACATACCATTGTTTAAGGAGTAATTGAACCATGTAACTCCAGATAAGTTTGGGAAATACACAATAGAGCCACCATCATGTATGTTGTGTGTTACATGAAAAACATATTTTGCATCAGAGGTTATTTGTTCCCTATGAGAAAAATGTGTGTAACAAGTCCCAAAATGACTGAAGAAGGTGATGGTAGGATTGTACATTACTCTGTTCTCAGCTAGAATTTGCTTCTCTCTCTTGGAGGTTTAATGGTTTGTTTTGAGGAGAAGGAAGGTAGCAAGTGAACTTATGTTTCTTCTGAAACAAAGTGTTTTTTAAAAGCAACAACTACCACCTGTTGTCCAGCCTACAAGGACAAGAGTTTACTATATTGGTTCTAAGTGACCGCATTAGCCATGGGTAGGAAGAATTTGGATCTGCATCAGTGACCTCTGCAGTCAGTGACAGAACTAGATAGACTAAGGAGGACAATGTTGGAAGAACAATAAGCAAGATGGTCTGTTTTACCCTGTAGGGTATCCACATAGCTTGCCATCACTTTGAGCATCCTGGGAACTCACTGGAGCTCTCTTTCTCATAGGTAGCTATCCTTAAAGGTAACAACCACACTAACATAATAGCCAATGCATGACTCAGAAAAGAACAAGAATGCTTTTCCTCTACACTATTAGATTTAGAACAGTTTTTCAAAACCATTATACTCCAAGTCCATAGGTTTGTGCAATGGAGAGCTGGGCTTCCAAGGAAATTACATTTATGGAAAAACTACCATTTATTTAGGGTTTGCAATGTGCCAGCCTGTGTTGATTGCTTTGTGTGGATGATTTCATTTTATATTTGCAGCAACCCTATGACATAGATAATTTTATTCTTGACATCTTAAAGATGAGAAAACTACAAAACAGAGAAGGTTAGTAACTTGCCCCAGAGTACATAGCTCGTACTCATGGCTGGTCTAGACTAAAATTGAAATTGTAATATTTATACATCATTGATAACAGTGCAACTGAGCATGATTTTGGAAAGCAATATGGAAACATGTCTCATGGACTCTATCTACTTTTTAGTAATTCCTCTGTTAAAAACGTTGACATCTGGGCTTTGCTGACCCTAGAGGGACTGCTCCTCCCAAGATTAGCCAATTCCTGGAAAGAGTAAACAACTAGCCAATCAGTGCACCTCTCAAGTACAAACCAACTAATCCAGAGCCCATACCCCCAACCACTTCTTTGGGCATGCTCTCACTGTCTGCACCACTATCCACAGGGCCAAGTACCAACCGGGGAGAACTCCTATGCCTGAGCCTGCTGAAATTATACTAGAAATCCTAAACTTGCTTATTCTGCCTCTTCTCTTCCTTCCTACAATAAAACCACTTCCACACAATGTCTTCAACTCCCTCTGCCTCCTCAAACTCCTGTTGCTTCCTTGTGTGGCCCTCCAAGCTGTGATGTGCCCCTTCTCTTGAGATTTATGAGTGTAACAAATGATGTCTTCAAATGGAAGTTGTCTCCTGATCTTTCGGTCTCACCATAGTTGAGTACTAATGAAACCTATGTTTTAAACATGCTGTGATGTCAATATCGGTAGTTTTTCTGTTGACTGTACAGATTCCTATTGTCATCATGTGTATACAAAGACTGCCATGGCCAGGTAAGTAAAACCCTCCTGTATCTCTCAAGAGCTTTTAAACACAAGAAAAAAACATGCCACCAATGCCTTCAATAACCTTACATCAGCCTTACATGTCATTGCATTGCTCTGTTAAAATGCAAAGGAATTTAAAGTTCTAGAAATAGTTACCCCAATTTCTATAGCCAGATCCAATTAATAAGTAAACTAATATTGTTAAAGATAAGAAGCCTATTGGTATATTTTTAACACATAACGGCTAGTTTTATGGCTTAAGAAATTGCTTGTCTTAGTAAATTGCTACATCAGTCTGCATTAGACATTTGAAGTGTACATTTGAGAGGTATGATTTCGAGACCCACTTTTCTTGTTAGAGTTGCATGAATATAATTACCGTCAATCCCAACATCTGGAATTAACAAGATAAAAACTCAACATTTTTGAAACTACCGTGTTTTTGGATTATTTATTTTAAATGGCTAAATTGATTTCTTCTTTTCAAAAAAATGGTAGGGGGAAAAATTTCTCCCAGGCTAAGACCTGATGAGCGGAGTTTTCGCCTAGAGCAAATTTTTACAGCTCAGTTATAAACCCCTGAAATAGGAGTTCATAATGGAAACAGCTGCTCAACCTTAACTATTGCGGGTGCCACTATAATAAAAACGGCAGGAGTTCACATTAACATTGGCTTCCCTTTACACTCTTTCCTGTTACCCATCCATTAACCAAACTACACGACCTAATGGAGGGAAAGGCTACAGCTTTTACTCCCAACAAAAATAACAAGATAGGCACCTTACAGGTGGTAAATAACATATTCCCCCAAACATGAAAGTGTACAAATATTCCCTGGAGGCTAATCTCCAATCTAAGGAATAGCATCCCACTCCAATGATTTCAAATCAGGAATAATATCCCAGCCCACAAAACACTAAGCAATGACACCTATTTCCTGTTTTTTTAATGCATTATATTTCAATACTTTTAGAGAGAATATAATTTCTAAAAAAAAAAAATAACAAAAATCTCTCCTTTATAATGGTGCTATCTTTTCAATACGTGCATAATATACTGACAGGTAGATGATTTCCTGAAATGAGAAACAATATTTGAATTAAAGTAACTAAATATTTCATCCATTGATACTACCATAGTGTGATTCAGACTAAAACGTAAAGGAATTTCACTCGAGGGCCAGTTTTGAAATCCTTGAGAAAGAGGAAGAAACCAATATTCTTTAGCGCTTATAATACACCAGGTGCTTAGTGTCTATTATTTAATTCTTATTTTAAAAAAAAACTTATTATTACCCCCATCTACCTATGAGAAAGTTGAGGCTTAGATTAGGTCAATATCTTTTTCTTTTCATGGAGCTACGAAGTGGGGAATAGGATAAGTCACAATTTTTGTGTGATGTAACTGCCCTGTTGGCTTACAAATGAGAAACCAGAGAGAAGGTATCACATTCATTAATTTTTTTTTTATTAGAAGACAATTGCCTTAGAGAGCTTTAAAGTTTGAAGACTATTTTGAAAGTTTGGAAGGCATATAAGGTGACTCTACTATGGTTGCATAGAACTGGCAGGCAACGCCTTGTGCTGACCAACAGCATTGACCCTTTCAGGGGTTCTCGTAGATTCTAAAAGCCAGGCTAACTCACCATCCAGTGAATGTCCACCTCCTTGGGTGAACTCGATGCTGTGAAATTTGCTTTAGAATATCTCTTTCACAATAATATCCTTTTGGACTCTTTAGCCCCCATCTCTTGGTCTTGAGTTCCATTCAGTACATGACATGTGACAATAGCAAAGTCCCACAACATAAGACCCAGTCTGTTTCCACATGAAGGTAAATTTGTTCTGACTATTTTAAAGCCTGACATATTTTTTATTTGAAAAATCAATCAAAGATGTTCACTGCATAAAATGTAAACATTTAGATGACTGTTATTTTTTTTTTAAGTAGGCTCCATGCCCAGCACAGAGCCCAACATGGGCCTTGAACTCACCACTCTGAGATCAATACCTGAACTGAGACCAAGAGTCAGACGCTTAACCGACAGAGCCACCCAGGTGTCCCTAAATGTATGTTATTCTAACATAATCACCATCTGAATCATTTTCAAAACTAAGCTGAAATGTTGGTCGTGAAAAAGGTAGGAGGAATGAAGAAGACTAGAATCCCACAATCTCCATGAAGCCATCTTGACAAACTGGAAATGGTGTATTGATATCTACCCAACATAACTCTGTCTGAGCATGCAACATCCCTGCCTCTTCCCTCATTGCAAAAAAAGATACAGTGGTGCCATTGTCTCCAATGCAAATGTCATAGATATTGACATGGTTTCTGAACTAGGCCATTGTTTATATTGTCAACCATATATCCTATGATTTTTTTTTCCTCAGAGTGATTTTGAAAAGTAAGTTAGCAACTACCACTCTTTGATTCATTTGTGAGATACAGCCCAGAATATGTCCAGATGAATAGTTTAAATAAATAGCTTTAATAAATATTGTTATTTTAAAGACAGCAAGTAGTAGCAAGCAAAGATTTCTTTTATATTATAGGTATATATTTTCTTTCTAAAATTTATACATTTATATATTATATATAAGTATGTTTGTATGTACATAATCTGTATAACTTTGGGAAGCTCTTAGAAGTAATGTACAATATCTTTTCTGGAAAATGTACAATTCACATGTATATGATATTGTATATATAAACTTCAGGAAAGTTAAAAGACCTCTTTGCCTACCTATGAAGCTCCTAGATATACAAAAACCCTAAGTTAAGACCCTTGATTTCAGGCACTATAGTAAATATAATTATTGTTCCTGAGATTCTTCTGGCATACATAAGAAAAATGAGATTCAGAATAAGAAATTTTGATTCCATTCTTAGATCTCCTTCTGCATGACTTTAAAAAATAACTTCTTTATTCTTCTTGACCAGTCTTCTACTATGGACCATGATAGGACCAGGGTCATTGGGGGCTCGTCCTCGAACATTTTTACAACAAATAGTTTACAAGACAGGGAAACTGGTGGAAAGGCATCTGATTTCCTAGATACACAAACACACCTGCAGATATATATTTTTTTTATTTTTTTAATGTTTTTATTTATTATTGAAAGACAGAGAGAGCCAGAACCTGAGCATGGGAGGAGCAGAGGAGCAGAGGAGACACAAAATATGAAGGAGGCTCCAGGCTCTGAGCTGTCAGAACAGAGCCCAACCTGGGGCTCGAACTCACAAACCGCAAGATCATGACCTGAGCTGAAGTCAGACGCTTAGCCCACTGAGCCACCCACACACCCCATGTGTTTTTTTAAAGCAAAAGATACTGGCTTTGGAAACCTTTAAAATTTGAGAGGGTTCTTCTAAGACCTTATGAATTGTACTTATGCATATTTTGTGTGATCTCTTAGAAGCTATTTTGGCAACCAGGCTTCCTGTGGTTACCAAAAGACTGTTCATTACAGGGGTTTCCTTGACCTTGGAAAATACAAAGGACCCCGTTATACATTTTATTAAACTGTATTACACAGCTCCATAACAGTGGTTCTCAGAGTGTAGCTCCTGGATTAGCAGCCAGCAATATGAGGAACTTGTTCACCAGGCAAATCCTCAGCCCTACCCATGACCCGCAGAAACTCTGGGGATTCCCCCCGCCCCAGGCAAGCCCTCCAGGGAACTCTGGTTGGGAATCGCTGGGCTATTGAGCCTCTCCTTCCACAGGAAGCTGCATACCCAAGTCCCAGGAGTGATCCGCCAGTCTGCTCTGCTCTCCGAGGCTGACAAATCATTTCCCTTAACTACACCCCACTTTCCACATCAAAACTTGATCAGAATTCTCTGTTCACCTCATAGTATGAGATGAAGTTTCAAAAGATCAAACAGATTAAAATCTGGGCGTTTGAGGGTGACGTGGATTTCTTACAGGCTTAAGTCCCCCTCAAAGAGTGTCTTTTTACCACTTGGATGAGAAAAGAAAATTCAGTTTAATAAGCAAATGTGTCTGTTTTGTTTTTTAAAAAATATATATGTATGTGTTTGCTTAATTTGGGGCTTTGGCTCTTCAGCTTGTAAAAGTCCAAGTGAATTTTACTAGCAATTTCCCTGGAGAACCACTGATGATAATTATTATTGAGGGGGAAAAAAAAACAACACTTTAAATTACAGTTACAAATCATATATATATATGTTTTTACTTTTAATTTTCACCATATTGTACAAATACATCTAATTATTCTCACGCTACATAGTATGCTATAAAGTGCCTCAGGGGACTGATTGGTTTATCAATTCAATTAGAAAGTTGGTTGTTTTGATTAACGTCAACTATTATCTATTATAATGAGAATCATAATGCCATCTAATTAAGACAAAGAAAGTGCTTAAAAATTTCTAAACCTATTGCTGTTATGGGTAAAAATAAAAACAACAAAAGGCTGTCTGGTTTCATTCACTATAGAAACAGCCCAACAAATCTCTCTCCGGAATCACTACGTTCTAGAACTCTGTACAAATGAGTGCACATAGTGATCGTTTGAGGCATCAAGAAAGGGTGCTTCATGTCTGTGCGCTCTGTTCGCAGAAGCAGGGAGACGGAGCTAGCCTGGGGACACGGCAGTGTTTAGTGTTGACCACTGGGTTCCAGGCAGGAAGAAAATGAATGAAGACTAACCTTCCTTTTCCATGAGAAGCGCCCTGAAACTAATACTGCCAAGGATACCTCAGTGCTGATCAAAGGCCTTTTCTGCCTACAGGTCCCAAGGACATGGTGGATCCCACTTGGCAGCAGTGGGTGACTTGGGTTGGGACCAAGTAGGATGGGGGCAGGACAGCAGGGTCGTCTGCCCACCCCCCACGACCAGAGTGTTCCCCCAGAAGTACCAGAATCCCAGGTACTCTGAAAGAACGTCCAGATGCCCGGGCTATCCCCCTGAGCAATCATTTAATGGATAGCTTTGTGCCTCTCTTGTCCTCTCAATATGGGGACAGTCTCGGAATTATTCTAAGAGGAAACCAATGATCTTTTTGGAGGCCATTGAAGAGTAAAAGGATCTTAGTCTGTTCAGGCTACCGTAAGACAACATCACAGATGGGGGAGCCAAAAACAGCAGACGTTTCGTTCTCCCAGTTCTGAAAGGCTGAAAGTGCAAGATCAAGGTGTCCGCTGATTCAGTTCCTGGTGAGGACTCTCTGCCTGGCTAGTATTCAGCTGCCTTCTTGCTGTGACCTCACAAATAAGAAAGAGAAAGAGACTTCCTGTGTCTCTTCCTCTTCCTATAAGGGCACCAGCCTTACAAGATCAGAACCCCACCCTTCAGATCTCACTTAACCTTAACTATCTCCTTATTCCAAAAATGGTCACATTAGGGGTCAGAGGCATAACATGAATTTGGGGGGATATGATTCAGTTCATAGCAAGAACTACGCCGATGCAGATTTTTTTTAATTCTATAAGACTAATCCAGAGATAGCACCCAGCTCACCTTGTTTCTATTATAATTTTTAGTTGTAGCAAAATTATATTCTTTCAAGTGTCTTACCTGGGAGGGGGCGAAGGGGCAGAAAAATAAGTTAAGTTTTATGAGAATTTCCTGCTTATGGAGTACCAGGTATTCTGAATTTGGACAAGGTAAAAAAAAATTTTAATGATTATTTTTGAGAGAAAGAAACAGGGTGTGAGCAGTGGAGGGCAGAGAGAGAGGGAGATACAGAATCTGAAGCAGGCTTCAGGCTCTGAGCTGTCAGCCCAGAGCCTGAAGTAGGATTTGAATCCACAAACCTCGAGATCATGACCTGAGCTGAAGTCAGATGCTTAACCAACTGAGCCACTCAGGCACCCATGGGCAAGGCAGATTTATGTGGGTGATATCGCCGAATACTTATATAATCGAGACATTTCTTTGGGTTGTGGCTGAGTGTCCTGAATTTTCCCTGCAATTCTCAGGGTGCTTTTGTTTCACTAACTTCCCTTTTGGCCTGTGAATGTTAAGGTGATCGTTTTATGATGTGTCCAAACAAAGGCAGATATTTGGGTCAAAATATTAGATTCTCCAGATTCTCTTAATCCATTTGCAAAAATTGTTGTCTGTAAGTCCGATATTTTCGGTAAGTTGGATCATTAGACCTGTGTACTTTTGCATTTTTTAATTTAGTTTTGTTTCTTTTTTATCATGGTAAGTGTACTCTTTAATCTCCATCGCCTGTTTCACCCATCCCCCAGTCACCTGTCCTCTAGTAGCCACCAGTTTGTTCTCTATATTTGTTTTAAAATTTGTTTAACATTTACTTATTTTGGGGGGAGAGACAGAGCACAAGCGGGGGAGGGGCAGAGAGAGAGGGAGACACAGAATCTGAAGCAGGCTCCATGCCCTGAGCTGTCAGCACAGAGCCCAACATGGAGCTCAAACTCACAAACCATGAGATCATGACCTGAGCAGAAGTTGTACGCTTAACCAGCTGAGCCATCCAGGTACACCGTGTCTTCTCTATATTTAAAATCTGTTTCTTGGCCTCTCTCTTGCTTTTTTCTTTGCTTGTTCTGTTTCTTAAATTCTACATGGTATTAGTCTTTCTCTGACTGACTTATTTCTCTTAGCATTATACTCTCCAGCTCCATCCATATTGTTGTAAATGGCAAGATTTCATTCTTTTTTAAGCCTACCGTTCATGTATCAATGAGCACTTGGATTGCTTTCGTAGTTGGACTACTATAAATAAAGCTGCAATAAACATAGGGGTATGTGTATCCCTTTGAATTAGTGTTTTTTGTATCTTGGTAAATACCCACGTTATTCCATTGCTGGGTTGTAAGGTAGTTCTATTTTAACTTTTTGAGGCACCTCCATACCATTTTCCACAGTGACTGCACCAATTTGCATTCCCACCAACAGTGCAAGAGGGGTCCAGTTTCTCCGCAACCTTACCAATACTTGTTGTTTTTTCCTTTCTGCTTTTCTGATGAATTTATTTTTGTGGATGAGGCTGATCTCACACACACACTTGCTCGTACCTAGAATTACGGAAACATCCCTGAACTTGAGCATCAACAAGTTTTAAAAGATTGAGAGATTTTATTTCATTTTAGGATGAATACTTCTGTGGGGAAGTGATTTTGATGACAAAACTTATGTTGAATGACAAGCCATTTTGGCCAAGTTCCTGACCTGAGACTATCATTTTTGCTTTTTGTTTGTTTATGGTTGGGGTCAGTCTTGGAACCACAATCATCAGGAGGTAACAATGGTGATGTGTGCGTGTATGTGCACAAATATACCTATATGCGTGTGTGTACACATATGCAGGTATGCGACTATGTATTTCTCACTGGTAGTGTACTATAATCTCTCTTGCCAAATGCCATGATCTATTTGAAAACAACAGTTGGTTTTCCTTCCATGAAGGAACAAATTGATTCCTTCAGGTGCAGACACTGGCTTCTTAATGGCAAAACCTGACTGCTCCAGCAAGCTGATTCAGCAAAATGAACTCTGAATTGGTCTATTAGTCACAGTGCGGAGAAGCTTCAAACCAGAATGGCTCACTTGTGTACAATAAAGATGGAAAGTGGTCTTTCAGAGAGTGGTTTTTCTCTCCACCTTTGAACGCATTGTCTCTCGTGACTGATAGGTATCAGCTGTCAGGCAGCCACATTTGCCTGAACAAATGTGCTGAGCACAGGACCAGTTCAAGTCTCTGATTGAACGTGTTTTAGACAGAAGTTGGGGAGATGCTACAAGAGAAAACTTATTCTCTCTTGTTTTTCCTTTCCCTTTCTCGCAAGGTTGCGAGGTTCTTAAGCATTTCCAGCCCACATCCCTGTGGCATCCCCGGCAGAGCACAACGCTCATTTTGGTCCTGGTTGGGTGTCTATGGAGCTGCTTACATAGACCTATCACTCTTGTCCTACATTTTTCCTGTGCCCTTTATAAGTTGAACCATTTGAAAGGAACAAAAGCTAATGAATTAGAGACGTTTTGAACAAGAAATTCATTAGCCTCACATAGAAATATCGTGATCAAGAAAAGTGAGCAATGGGGCGCCTGGTTGGCTCAGTCGGTTAAGCGTCCAACTTCAGCTCAGGTCATGCATGATCTCATGATTCCTGGGTTCAAGCCCCACACTGGGCTCTGTTCTGACAGCTTGGAGTTTGATGCCTGCTTCGGATTCTGTGTCTCCCCTTCTCTCTCTGCCCCTCCCCCACTTGTATTCTGTCTCAAAATAAATAAACAAACAAACATTAAAATAAATGTTTAGGGGCGCCTGCTTTGGCTCAGGTAATGAATGATCTCTCAGTCTGTGAGTTTGAGCCCTGCTTGAGGCTCTGTGCTGACAGCTCAGAGCCTGGAGCTTGCTTCAGATTCTATGTCCCCCTCTCTCTCCACACCTCCCCGCTTACACTCTGTCTGTCACTCTCTCTCTCTCAAAAATAAACATTAAAAATTTTTAATTTGTGCATATGACTATGAAAAAAATACCATTTATGAGAGGAAAAATGAAAAGTTTGATCTACACGAATAAAGCAGCATCTTTCCTTGATGCTTTGATGCTTTCTTTTTATTTTAAAACCTTCTGCATGAAACAGAGAAATGTCTGAATTCATATCCCATGAAATCTGTGAGCTCAGCTGCTGCTGCCGCTTTACTGTGATGTCTTTAGGACATGAACCCATTACTATAATGATCTGATTGGTAAAGAGAGGTCATTAGATACTTTTCTCCAAAGAGATAGCTGCCAGAAAGAAATAGTGATTACAGGGAGAAAAGCCTTTTTTTTTTTCCTAAAACTTCCATTTTGCCATTTTATCTACAGGAAAAAATGTATTCTTCCATGCCCAATAAATTCCCAAGAGTTTGGAGTTCTGATAATAGTAGATTTCTTTACATGCACAGTAATTGTTGAATAGTCATTACAAATGGGTTTCCTAACTACATTTTTGATGCATGCATATTGTTTCAATGAATGAAAATGTGCATTCACTGAGGGAAAAGATACACTGGAATCCCTGATACTGATTAGTTTGCCTCAATATATGAAATACAGATTAAAAAACCAAGATGATTGAATAACCTCTTCTTGCCAATAGTATAAAGTCTACCATGTCCACTTAACTATTATTCAACGTATATGTCTTCCTTTTCAGACTTAGGGTATGTTTTTGAATATTTTCAGTTCCTTTCTGATTTTATAAATTAGAAAGGCTCACTTAGAACACATGGGCTCTTGGATCAAAGGTGATCAAAATCAATTATTATAACTGCACAGGAAGGTATTTCTATATTTTAAAATCAAAGCAGTGGGTTTATGAAGGGTTCTTTTGCGTGTCACCTAGAAAAACCCAGAGAATTCTTCAATCGGGAATGGTTGTTGGTGGGCAGGTCAGTAAGGAGTTCAGACTTTGAAACTAGGAGATAAGTAAATCTTCAGAAAACTGCAGCAGGGAGATAAGGTGGAGGAAAAGGATTTCCATGAATCATTGATCAAATATTTATTTAGTGTCTACTATGGGCCAGACAAAAATCCTTGCCATGAGGAAGCCCACATTCTTGTGGCATTCGCATCCTAGTGAGACTTATTATAGTCTAGTGAATTTTGGCATCCCTCTAAAGGGATTAGACTCATCCCAGATTCTACTTTAATACAAATTGTGGCCAAGTTCATAATAAGTGAAGTTTTATTTAAAAAAAACAAGTTAGTGAACATACTTCAGGAGAAATAAATAGCATAAGGAGAAAAAGAAAAAAGTGTGATTAGAGTTGAAGTTTAAGTGAGATTACCAGCTTTCTTATTTCTTATCAGGAAGAAGGTAACTTCTGATCTTTATTCCCTCTTAATATTTCCTGTGTGTTGTATTTGTTTTGTTGTTTTTTATTATTTTTTTAAATAGGCTCCACTCCCAGCATGAAGCCCAATGTGGGGCTCAAACTCAACAGCCATGAGATCAGGACCTGAGCTGAGACTATGAGTTCGGATGCTTAACCAACTGAGCCACCCAGGTGCCCTCTGTTGTATTTGTTTTCAATTGCTGGGCAGCAAATCACTCTAAAATCAGCAGCTTTAAACACCAAAAATATATTATCTCACAACTGTCATGGATCTGGGCTCTAGGTCTCACCAGGTTGAAATTCAAGTTGTTGGTGGGGGCTTGACCTCATCTGGGGCTTATTGTTTTCTTCCAAGCTCATTGGTTGGTTGCAGCCAGAATTGATTACCTTGCAGTTGTGGGACTAAGGTCCCCAAATCCTTGTTTACTGCTGGCTGTGGGTGGCTTTTAGCCCCTAGATGCCTCCAGCTTATAGCCCATCTCATAGCAGAGTATTTACTCTGAGTATTTATCAGAGAATCTCTACTTTTAAGGACTCAACTGATGAAGTGAGGGTTACCCAGAATCGTCTCCCTTTGGATTAACTCAAAGTCAACCCATCTACAAAATCCCTTCACCTTTGCTATGCATCCATCATATAATGTAACCTAATCACAATGGTGACATCTCATCATAGTCACAGATTCTGCGTTTATTCAAGTGGAGGGGACCACACACTGGGTACTCACCAGGGAAATCTTGGAAGCCATCTTGGAGGGAAATCTCAGAAGTCATCTTGGAGTTCTGCCCAAGACATAGTCTCCAAAATCTGCTCTTTTGTGGTTACCTCCAGGGTCACACTACCTCTCTTCTGCTTATCCAGTGGCAAAAGCCAGAGAGCTGGGGTAGAATAAAGTGAAAATCATGTCATGTAGTGCTGAAAATAAGTGAGTTTAGCATCAGAGAGACTTTGTTCAGCTTGACTCATAACTCTACCACTTGGCTTCAGTGTTCTCCCTAATAAAATGGCCAGACTTCTTTTGTTAAGTTGTTACAAGAATGGAGTGTATATCCAAGCGTTTAGCACAGTGCCTGACACACAGCCCCATGCCAATGAGAACCATACCTGTCTTGCTCCTCCTTCAATGCCTCAGTGCCTCAGTGTACCTGGCATATGGCTGGTCTTCAGTAAACATTTGTTAAAGGACTAAATAATAAATATGACATGGTAGCTATTACTTTCTTAAACATGTTATAGCCACCGAAATATAGCATATGCAGAGTTCTATGTGTAACTTACCAAATAATAATAACACAACAATCCTTTCCTATAAATGTCTAGCAAAAACATTTACTTCGTCTCTTCTTGGTTTGGTGTATGAAGTTATGGATCATTCATGTTACGCCTGATTACTGAAAAAAGATATTAAAAAAAAAAACCTGGGGAAATTAAAAAAGAAGGGGGCAAAGAAGTGCTGATTTTTGAAATGAAGTCTGGAGGAGGTACAGGAAGATGGAGAGGAAAAAAGATGGTGGCTTTGAGCATCTCTGTTTACGCACAGACAGAAACTGGGAAGCTGAGAGGTATATAAAGGGGTGAGTGGCTCAAGTTTCAGCGGGAGATTTTTGTGGGCGGCCGAGTCACTGGGTTCCACAAGGCTTCGGTTGGACCCTACAAGAGACTCAGAGGAAAGATGCACAGAATCAGTAAGGCACTAGACACGGGGTCGTCAGAGCAGACGAGAGTCAAGAGTCGGCACCATAGCGACTCGAACACAGCCATTCACTCCGCCGAGTGACGGTTTTACCCAGCTATTCACTATAACTGCCACTAAAACTTCAGTGCAGGGACTGCTGAAAAGTTTCTGAGTGAGCAAAGGATGGCAAGTGAAATGAACAGTACCACAACCCATATTGCAAAATATCACTGTCTTGGGATTTATTCCGCATGGGTATTTATTTATAGTAATGAAATTCGTAGCATTTTAAAAGTCACTTTTGACTTCAGTCCTTCAACCATATGTTTTTCCTATGGTCTTAGGACTTCGGATTTGGGAAGGAACTGCTCTGTGTGTGCATCTTCGGATGCATGGGTGTGCATTGCATTGGCTTAAAACATAGGTGTGTGTGTATGTGTGTGTGTGTGTGTGTGTCTGTCTGTATACATGAAAAATACCCGTGGATATACAAATGAGATACTATTATACTCAAACATAGGGATGCATACACACATGCAATGAGTCCCTTGCTCTCTTTCAGGATATCAAAACCTCAAGCCGAGACTCTGTATCATATGGTTCTCATATAGCGCAACATTTATAGCACTGCTTAAGTGCTGAGCACAACATGAACACTTAACAGATACTAAAAATGTTTTTTAACTTTAAGAGAGAAGTGGTTTAAAAATCCAGTCCATTTTAAAGGGTTTTAAGTGGCATAAAAATTCAAAGAAATGGAGGCACTGTTTGGTTAATTAGAGCATCTTCTAGTAAAAGCTCGATATGGCTGACTGAGCGTTAAGTGGCAAAATGGCAGCTTTTACAAGATAATCCTGAACACAAAAATTCTTGAGACAGAGGAAACTGCTTGGAAATATTTCTCTTTGAAGTAATTCAAAACTGTGCAGCATTTTCGGATTTCTATTATTCTCCCTAAAGAATGGAAGATTGAAAGAGAAGCCACTCTAATTTATTTGAATGACTGAGAAAATATTTTTCTTAAATAGTTTACAAGTAGGAAGAGGTATGGAATATTGGTAGCACAGGAAGGAAGGAAGGAGGGAGGGAGGGAAGGAGAGAGGGAAGGAAGGAAAGAAGGAAGAAACGGAAGAAGGAAAGTAGAGAGGGAGGAAGAAAAGAAGGAAGGAAAGAAGGGAAAGAGGGAGGAAGAGAGGGAAGCAAAGAAACAAAAAGGAAGGAAACATTCTATCTATGAATTAACTCCAGACCAAAGTATATGCTTCCTTCATTCTTAGGTCATCTTAATTCACTCATGAAACTTCCCGAAGCATTTCCATAATTGAATGGACTATGATAGTCAAAGGAAGTTCTGTAGTATTCTTGTCCAAAGGCCAAACACCTTCAAAGAGATTTAAGATTTGCCCTTAGGGGGTGCCTGGGTGGCTCAGTTGGTTAAGCACCCAACTCTTGGTTTCCACTCAGGTCATGATCTCAGGGTTCATGGGTTTGAGCTCCACATCAGGCTCTGCGCTGACAGCATGGAGCCTGCTTGGGATTCTTTCCCTCTATCTTTCTCTGCCTCTCTCTCCTTCTCTCTCTCTGTCTCTCTTTCTCAAAAATAAACAAACTTAAAAATATCTGCCCATAGAGTAGCATTCAAGAATAAATAATAAGAATGTTTACTTATTTGCACATATATCCCTAAGACTAAAATGCCCCCCTTTTCAAGAATATAATCTTACAATATGCAGTAAGAAGCAAGGGGGTTGTGGGGAAGAGAAGAGAAAAAACAATAACGTCTCAGCGACTTGATTGCGCACTTGAGAAACACTTGACTGGAGACACAAGACATCCTGTCAATTTATCTTAAAACCAAAATTCTGATGTCATATGGAGATAACATGCTGAAATTCACTGAGCTCATGCTGAAATGATTTCTCGTCATGTTTGTTTAGACTCTATCCCTTTCATTTTTTTTATTTTTTTAAATATTTATTTATTTTTTGAGAAAGAGAGAGAGAGAGAGACAGCAGGTAAGTGGGGGAGGGACAGAGAGAGAGACACACACAGACTCTGAAGCAGGCTTCGGGCTCTGAGCTGTCAGCACAGAGCCCAACATGGGGCTCAAACCGGGAGATCATGACCTGAGCCGACTTCAGACACTTAACTGACAGAGCTACCTAGGCACCCCAACATTATCACTTTTTAAAGTCTCCAATTTGCTGAGCACTCAACTGTCTCCCATTTGCTGAGCACTCAACAGGGAGAAACTAGGTAGCTCTTATATTTTGCAGAATTTACATACAATGCCTAAACAATTATATAATGAAGCCCAGGGCTGTGCCAGCAGTGGGAGTCAAATTTCTCAGCAGGCCCTCCCCAAGGGAGCTCCCTACCCCGTAGTGAGGATCTTCAATAACCAAACAGAGCCACAAGAAGAAATGCCAAGGTCTGAAAGTAAAGTTCATGTCAACCCTGCCCAGAGGGGAGCGAGCTAGAAGCTGGGCAGCAGAGAGAAAGAAAGGTGGCAGTATTTAACCACTTCAGTCCCGGAAACTTCAACCCATCCCTCATCACCCTACCACCACCAACAGCACCTCGAGCTCAACATGTGGACTTCAAAGGAGACAGGTGAAGGGGTGGCTCATGGGCAGCGAGACTGAACACTGAACGCGGCCTCCAGTTCTCCAGGCCACCTGGATGGCCAAATCGCTGTCAACTCGTCCCCTCTGGTGGGGCTTCCATGGTGCCCAAAATAAAGCCCAATGGGAGGTTAACTGGGGCCTTTGGTCCACTATCAGAGCTTTCCCCCTCTTTTTCTGCCTTTCCCCAAACTTTGAAGATAATGACTCTTAAACATTTGCAAGTAATTAGAAGGTGTGGCTGCCAAGAAAAAGTGAGTATTTTCCTTCTAAATGGGAAGAGTAGGTGCTTTGCCCTTCACACATCTCTAATTATATCCCATGTGCTTATTTGGTCTCTGATAAACTGATCTGGCCCCAGTTGGAAAACCACACCTAGGAACTAATGAGCCCATCCTGCAACAATAATAGCCATTAGGAGGCAAGAAGCTGAGTGTCATCGTGAGTCAATTATTTGTCATTTACTAACAACTTGCTTCTCAGTTTTAAGTCATTAGCGACTGAGGGGAGGGGACTGTAGATTGCCCTACCAAAAAAGAAAAAGACTTAAAAGTTTATTGTATGTTGTCCCCTTTTTTATTATGCATTTAAACAACCAGACTGAAAAATGCTGTATCTACCTTCATTCTTCGTACTTTTCGTAGTGTATGTGTTTCGTGGGTGTGTAATAAAAGGACACATACATATGTAATATGAGCAAGTCTTTATTAATCTCCACTGCTAGTGGAACAGAAGGGTTAGAAGAAAATATACCAATAAGCCAATCGGCGGGATAAACCAGCTCACCCATAAGAACCATCCAACAGCTACCCTCAAGGATAAATATTTAAGTGATGACTCGGCTCATTCAATCATTCTCCCACTTGACTTGGTCCATCTCTCAGAGTCAGGAATAATAGATGACAAAAATGTTCAAAAACCATCAAAAACAAGCAAAAGGGAAATCTTGGGAGAGGCACACAATTATCTCACTCCTTGTGTAGGTTTTGGCCAATGTCTATGAAGGAAATCTTGCTTCTTGTATTTCTATCTCAGATGTAGAAAAGACATTTAAGGTCATTTAGCCTGATTCTTTCAGTTAGCAAGGAGTAAACAGAGGCAGAGAGAGGCCGGTTGGATGGCCCAAGTTCACACAATCAGTTGATAACACGTTCAGGTCCTCTGGTCCGACAGCAATGATTGCTGTCCTTATCTGGTAGGTCTTGCCTCTGTCCCCCAGCCACGGGGCAGGACACCTTGCCTGCTGATACCGCTTGGAGGCTTCACTGCCTATAGAACAGCACCTGGGAAGCTGGGTTGTTAGATGAAGGGACTTGGAGAGTTTCATGGCAATTTTGAAAAAGAAAAAGAAATGTATGTAGAGACAATTATTAAAGTAGCCAAATGTGCTTCTTCCTCTCCCTAAACATGTGACCATCTGGTGACTCACCTATTCTTGGAAATTTTTTAAGGTTTTATTTATTTTGTTTTTGAGAGAGAGAAAGAGTGTGGGGGGGGGGGCTCACGTGTGAGTGGGGGAGAGGCAGAGAGGGAGAGGGAGAGAGAGAATCCCAAGCAGGCTCTGCACTGTCAGCACAGAGCCCAGCTTGGCGCTCAATCCCATGAACCGTGAAACCGTGACCTGAGCCAAAATCAAGAGTCAGACACTTAACCCACTGAGCCGCCCAGGAGCCCTTGGAATTTTTCTTTCTTTTGTGTTATAACTGTCTCATTGTCTTTACTAGTCTAATGTGTGTATGTGTGTGTACACATATACATGCGTGCATGTGTATAAACATACATGTTTTTGTCCTGTCTAAACTACTCAGTCCAGAAAGGACCAGGAAAAACTACTTGTCTCACCTTTTGAGTGTCGACATTAAAAACTGACCATGGCAGAGGGATTTTACTTCATATGCTACTGTTATAGAGTTTCTCAGTTTTTTGCCTGAAGGCAGTTCTCTTAAGACAAAATAAGGCCTCATATTAGGGGATTCTTTTGGGGAGACGGTGGCTGTTTGTTTTAGTTTTTTGGTAGGAATTCAAAGTAGACAGGTGACAGACTTTAGTGTCCTTAGGTCATCAAGAACAGAGGTACCCACGGGCACTATCATAAAAGCAACTTTATGGTTTGGTTCTTCCTGCTCCCTTCATGACTGGTCAGTGTCTGTTTGCTTAAGAAACATGGGAGCATGAGTCATTTACGGCATTAGATTAATCTCCTAGAAGGGAAAGAAATGTCAAAAAAACTTTGAAAGCAAAGAAAGCCACATAATAATAAAATGTATAATAATAAAAGCAGCTAGATTAAAAACCCAGGCTTCCTAGATGTCAGAGATGCCCTTGTCTTCCGTGTTTTATGTATATTAAGTCATTTAATGCTTGTGACAACCCTGTGAGATGCATGCTATGAATATACCCACATGTCAGATGAGGGAACTGAGGCAGAGAGAGGGTAAACAATAAGGTTATGAGGTTACCACTGGACCTGGGATGTGAGCCTGTACTCTGCACCATTCCGCACTGGCTCCCAATTAAAAGGTAGGGTTGGTTCAAGCTACCAGAACACATCAAGCTGATGTTCTAGGAATAGAAAGTTTCTGGAAGCCTCAGGGGACGTCTTCGTTTGAACACTCAGCCTACTCATGACCTGATTTAAATTAGACTTGAGAAACCCAGGTAAGATCGGGCTGCCTATGGGGACAGAATTTGTGCAGGATGGCGTATGTGGAAAGGGGTATGGCCTCATCCTAATGATCCTAACACCCATTTCTCCCAAACTAAAGCAAAAAACTCTCTTGCAGGGGTTTTCTCTCTTACTCTCTGTTCCCAAGCCCATTGGCCCAAGAATTCTTTGAAAAATTTTAATGATGGGATGAATTTCAGCCAACTTTTAGGACGTGACCTTGGATAAGGAAGGCAATCATTCCAGAGAAGTCAGGAGCCCAAGATGTTCAAAAACATGGGAATATCCAGAGAAAAGGAGAGAAACTCAGAAGATCCAGCCAGGGCTGCTTACCTGAGTTCAACCAAACTCTTCCAAGTAGAGAAACAGACACATAAGTAATGCAAGACAGGCAGTGATAGGGACACCTGGGTGGCTCCCTCCATTAAGCATCCAACTCTTGATTTCGGTTCAGGTCATGATCTCATGGTTTGTGAGTTCGAGCCTCGTGTCTGGGAGCCTACTTGGGATTCTATCTCTCCCTCCCTCTCTCTGCCCCTCTCTCCCCCGCACCCCGCCCCGTTCAAAATAAATAAAAACTTGAAAAAAAAAAAAGGAAAGCAAAACAAAACATACAGGCAGTGAGCAGTGTGGTACCAAAAGAACGAGTTGCTAGGGGAATATAAGAAGACAGTTCATGAAGAAATCATGGCTCGTTTTTTCCCACTCGCCCCTTCCATTCCTCCTCCCCACAAAGAGAGGCCTTTGACATGTGTAGCACACACAGTGGAATTAGGCAATTTCAAAAAGAAAGAGAATATTTAAATAAAGAGAGGCTTGATGAAGTAAGCCAACAATGTACATTCTTGGCTGGGAAGAATATACGACACTCGATTCTGAAAAATATCAGTTCATCAAAAGGTAAGATGTGTATTCCAAGCTATTTCCACCTTTTGTCTTAATTTAAAAATATGTGTTACCACGTCACATAAGTCTGTTTCAAGGTATCTCAGCTTGTTTTTCAATTTTATCAAATTGTATACCATTTACTGTCTTTATTAATTTAGGAAAGAATATATTCACCAAAGTATTAAAATGAAAAAAAAGAGAGCAAATACGCCCTTTTCAAAGGTGTCTTTTAAAGGAATAATAAGCATACAAAGTATGTCCTTATTAAAGTATAGAAGTTCTTCAGGGGCGCCTTGGTGGCTCAGTCAGTTAAGCGTCCGACTTCAGCTCAGGTCGTGATCTCATAGTTCATGGGTTCGAGCCCCACGTTGGGCTCTGTGCTGACAGCTCAGAGCCTGGAGCCTGCTTCGGATTCTGTGTCTCCCTCTCATTCTGCCCCTCCTCTGCTCATGCTCTGTCTGTCTGTCTCTCTGTCTCAAAAATAAATAATAAGCATTAAAAATTTTTAAATAAAGTACAGTAGCACTTTAATAAATAATCACATTATAATGGATGAAGCTACTGTAAAATATAAATTAGCCAACATAATACGCCTTTGTATCTCTTAAACATTTTATGGATTTTTTTAAGGTTTTCCAAAGTAACTTACAATTTAAGCTCTAACACTTGCCCCTAAATATGAAATTCATGGACTAGATGCCACTGTCTGAAGCTGAGGGCAGATTAAAAAAAAAAGTAGGTCAAATTTTTACCTGTACATTTAAAAATTTTATTTTACTTTATAGACTATCTGAGTTTTTATCCCACACCTGTGGACTTTACCTGTTTCAAAAATCTGTATCTAAGAATCCAGGGCGTAAGTTGCAGTAATATTTAAAAGATTTTTTTTAGGCCTTGTATAACAAACATTTCCATTTGATTCTGACAGCACCGCGAGGCATTTTCCAGCTTGACTCAGAGAGTTCGTTCAAACAGATAGGGGGATCTTATCTCTTTCCAAGCCTTTTTCTCAACCAAAGACCGTCTTTGACCTACCACAAAGAAACAGAACTGAAAAATGCACATTTTAGCACCTAGCTCAATAAAATTGCGATGACTTGATTTTCGGATTTGGTAAGAATGATATAATTTGGGCAACGCTTGCCACATTAGAAAAAGGAATTCTCAAGATTGTCAATAAAATGTTGCCTTAGGTTTACACACGTATATATTAGATACATACATGTACTGTATGTTCAGCTGTTAATCCTATAGACCCAAAGATATAAAATATTAAATTAAGGTATGTGTAAATCATGGGTCTTCAGCACTCAAATGGGTGTTTTTCTTTTCCATGTTCAAACAGCATGTTCCATTTTTATCTATAATAGCCCCTTTCAGAGACGCAGCTTTATAATAAGACATCAGCAAGCACCTCTTCTGTGCCCAACCTTGGCCCTTATCTTTACGTCCTACTGTAGGAGTTAAGACTGCAAGGCAAGAGACTAGAGACGGTTACTGAAAAGTACATGGACAGTCCGTTTTGCATTGAAAAGTGAAAGCTGACTTGGAGATAAAGTAGGTGGGCAGGTAGAAGGGTGGGAGGTGGGGACAAAGGAAGGAAGAAGAGAAAGAGCTTTGCAAGTAGGAAATTATGTAAATAATTCCACATGTTCTATTTTTTGATCTGTTTATTGCGATAGAAATAAGAATTACTTTGAGAACTCTACTACTGAAAAATTATTTGATGATCATTAATTTTCCTCTAAGTCCAGAAAGGCTAGATTAGGAACTAGAAATCATTAAGGTTCCCTCCAATTTTCCTTCCCATAGTTACCAAACTAATTAAAGAGTAACCACATGGGGTGCCTGGTTAAGCATCCAACTTCAGCTCAAGTCAAGACCTCATCGTTCATGAGTTCGAGCCTCACGTCAGGCTCTGTGCTGACAGCTCAGAGCCTGGAGCCTGCTTGGGATTCTGTGTCTTTCCTCTCTCTGCTCCTCCCCCAGGCACATACTCTCTCTCTCTCTTTTTCTCTCTCTTTCTCTCAAAAATAAATAAACATTAAAAATTTTTTAAAAATAAAAGAGTAACCACTGCTCCCACTGGTTCAAAGTTATAAGCTATAACCCCCTGTTAACTAGATTTACTATAGTGATCTTTTTGCAACAGATACAAATATCAAATCTTTATGGGGTACCTCTGAAACTGGTATAGTGTTATGTGTGACTCACACCTTGAAATTCATACACACATACATAAAAAGTATAGGGCCTTCTAGGAAAACATTTTATGTTTGCCTTCAAGTCAATACACCCGTGAACAAGAGAATTTACCATATTGGTGGAATTGCAAAAAGATCAAAAGCAGTAGCGTCTTTGGACTCTATGATATGAAGGTATTTGTCTTGAATTTGACAACTTGGGCACTTTCTGATACTGTGGGTCCTCAGACCCCATCCTGGAACTCTGTATTTCTACTTTTATTTTTATTTATTTTTTTAATTTTTTTAATGTTTTTATTTTATTTTTGAGAGACATAGAGACAGAGAGTGAGCAAGGGAAGGGCAGAGAGGGAGGGAGATACAGAATATGACGCAGGCTCCAGGCTCTGAGCCGTCAGCACAGAGCCCGATGCGGGGTTCGATCTCACAAATCGTGAGATCATGACCTGAGCTGAAGTCGGATGCGCAACCGAATGAGCCACTCAGGCGCCCCTGTATTTCTACTTTTAAGAATCATAGTATTTGCTTTCAGGTAAGGTTCCTAAGATGCATTCTGTCCTCAGCAAAACCAGACAAGTTGGGTTATTAAACTTTTCGATCCTTGAAACTTGCATTTTGTTGAAAGTCAACCTATACGATGGATCTCTATCCCAGCTTTCCTGTACCAGTTAGAACTTACTTCTCTTCTGCTCTCTTTCGTGGCTGTCTCCTCCTTCCTTTGAAGGCTCCTTGCTACTCCATTGACAAAACTGTGAGTGGCTTGTTTAGAGAACCAAGTTCTGAAGCTCACCCCATCCGATCCTGCCAGGGATAGCAAATGAGCCTAGGAGGTTTTCACTGTCCAGTACAGCCCCGACCACTTTCTATTTTATATGCTGTAGTTTCAGGATCCCTCAGTCAAGGTGTAAAAGCAACTATCCTCCAAAATCAGTCTCAAAACCCAGCAATATTTAAATTCTGTCAGTGACCTTTCAAAGTTGCCATTTCTGGCATTACGTCTAGAGCGCAAAACTCACCACTTAAAAGTTACAATTATTTTTTTCCTCCTCAGTTATTTATGTTTCTCAAACACATCGTTTTGCGTATGGCTCACCTACTATAGTGATATTGATGAGTAATAGAAAAAGAAATTGCAGAGAAGAAAAAATTCTGGCAAACTGATAGGATGATTGCATTACAAGTAAATAATAATTACGCAATAGTGTAGCTCGTGCTAATAAAACATATTGTGCCTACTGAACCTACAATTAGCACCGGCGTTTTTAATGCCAGCCAAATTAATTTCATAGCTGACATTTCCAGCACAAAGTATTAGTAATTTGCAGTTCCGTGGTTGCTAATCTCAGCACCACCTACTTACCGATGCTTAGAAGGAGAATGTTCAGGGGGCGCCTGAGTAGCTCAGTCGGTTCAGCGTCTGACTTCGGCTCAGGTCATGATCTTGGACTTTGGCTCTGGCCATGATCTCACAGTTCATGAGTTTGAGCCCTGCGTCGGGCTCCGTGCTAACAGCTCAGAGCTTGAGCCTGCTTTGAATTCTGTGTCTCCCCCTCTCTCCGCCCCTCACCAGCTCACACTCTATTTCTCTCTCTCTCTCTCTCTCTCTCTCTCAAAAATAAATATTTAAAAAAAAACTTTTTTAAAGAAAAATGTTCAGAAGTACTAACGACATTGAACTAGATCTTTGGAATTCCAATTTTTATCAAATTATTCCATGGCTTCCTCTCTTTATATTCTTTTAAAACACCAATGGTTCTTTGTTTCTTGAAGTCCTCTGAAGTATAATAAATAAATAGATGATAAGTAAATAAACAAAAAATATCTTAAATACTCTGAACAGAATCGGAGAGCTGATTGCCCAGAATGGACTATTGCTTAAGGCGGCAGAAGGAGAGACCTCACCTTTCCACTATTAGAAATCTTGGATTTGCTTTAAGCAGAGTAGATTTACAATACGTTGTTTTTAAGAAAATGCAAGGGTCCTGGAGGAAGACGGGTGTCCCCTAGAGACTGGAATGTGGGAATGAAGTTCTCCAAGCTCCTAGCCAGGTGGACAGCGCAGGAAACTGACCACACCTGCGGCCTCTTTAGGACAGGGGAGAGTGAATGCTGTTATTGTCATTACGGAACGAGCACTAGACATAAAAGGGAGGTTACCGTATTTATTATCGGATTCCTGGAGGTGAGAAGTGGCGTGGTGAGTCTCGAGGCAGGAGGGGCCCTTATGAAAATTAGAATAGATTTTGCCGATATTAGGATGTGTTTCCTGCTTGATCAGAAGAGAGAGCAAGCCTGTAAGTATGCAAAGCAGGGATTTCCAAACATGTCCCAGGATAAAAGCATTTGTTTAACTTCCCGAAGCCACATCATACCTGGAAAAGGATGGGCAAGGGTGTAGCAGTTGGAGCTGGCGCTCAGTGGGAAGGGATGGGACAAGATTTGCAAAGCCAACTGGTAAAACTTGGAGATTAACCGAGAGATTCTGCCAGGAGATGGAGCATCTGGAGGGTAGAGCAAGTGCTGACCTCTTCTCCATCCCCTGTCGGCTTCCTTCTCTCTCGGGGCAATAGTGCTGTATCCGCACTAGCAGGGGCAGTGCAAAGAGCCCAAGCTAAGGTTCAGCTCCAAGACCGGGCCCTTCCTAGCTGTTTGACTTTGAGAAAGTGACATATGCTGCCTCAGTTTCCCCACTAATAATCCTGGGCACTCGGCTCACTTGACGGTTCATTCCTTTCATTGCCGTGGGTTCTGTTCTCCTTTCCACTGTGTTGGAAGACATTGGCTCTGAAGTCGACTGGTATCTTGTGTATGACAGATATGGAAAGTTGCCTGTAAGGATGTGATTCCCTTTCAAAAACCATGGTATTTCAACCTTCCCGGCCTGTTTGCTGAAGTTTATTGAGATGTTCTTTAATGATATCGCCACATAAATGAAAACATTGAAATGACTCTGATGAAAGGGTTTCACTGTACTGGCTTTCTATTTATCTGAAACAAGGGAGAACAATTATGTCCTACAGACTGGAAGTCTATTCGCGGAACTTATAACAATCGGGCTGATTCTGAGACTTTTTTTGATTGAGTTTAGAAATTTAAAGGTATTATGCTCTGGAAAACAGAGGACAACTAAAGAAAAGTTGGTGTGTTTTGGAAGCAGATAACTGCAATACCAGGTGCCCCAGAAGATCGAAACTAGGTAAAAGTTTTGTATAATATTTATATATAATTCAATATAGGGGCACCTGGGTGGCTCAGTCACTTAAGCATCTGACCTCCCCTCAGGTCATGATCTCACGCCTTGTGAGTTCGAGCCGCACATCAGGCTCTGTGCTGACAGCTCAGAGCCTGGAGCCTGCTTCGGATTCTGTGTCCTCTCTCACTCTGCTACCTCCCCATGCTCATGCTCTGTCTCTCTGTCTCTCAAAAATAAATAAATGTTTAAAAAAATTACATATAATTCAATATAATAATTATATATACTATATATAATATGCAATAGATAATATATATAATATAATATAATAATCATATGTACTATATATAATATGCAATATATAATTATAATACTTACATATACTATATAATATACAATATATAATACAATAATTACATATACTATATGTAATATAGTATATGTAATAAATAATTACATATACTATAAGTAATATAGTATATGTAATATATGATATGATACACATATCAAGTATTATACACATATAATTATTATATTGTATTTCTCAAAAACTAAGGGGTATTTTAATATAGGAAATTGCCTTTTTTTTCACAGCACCCAGGCAAATTAGGTATGGATTGTCCTCTGCTTAATATTTTAAAGTGGAAAATGAAGTAGAGGCAGAAATCAAGACAGAAGCACATTGCAAGTCTCCTAACCTCCTACTCCAGGGCTCGTGGTATCAGTTTTAGGATTATCCATACATTTTTCTGGTGGCCTTGGCCCTCTGTTGGTTGAACACAAATGACTTCCCGGTAGAAAAATTGCTTATTTAGAATCACAGACCATAAGACCCAAGAAATATCATTGCAGGAAAGTGCTATTCACCTACAGAGGAAGTAACCAAAGTAAAGCAAATTAGTCCAACATTTTATCAATGTCAGATAATTTATAAGCAACAGCACCAAGCAAGAACCTAGGTCGTCTTCTTTTCTTTTCTTTTTTTTTTTAATGTTTATTTATTTTTGAGAGAGAGAGAGACAGAGTGTGAGCAGGGGAGGGACAGAGAGAGAGGGAGACACAGAATCCGAAACAGGCTCCAGGCTCTAAGCTGTCAGCACAGAGCCTGACGCGGGGCTTGAACTCACAGACTGTGAGATCATGAACTGAGCCAAAGTTGGATGCTTAACTGACTGAGCCACCCAGGCGCCCCCAGAACCTAGGTCTTCTTATTCCAAGCCTTTATCTTAGAAGGATGTCCCCAAGGATGCCAATTTTTTTTATATATATACTGGAAGAATCAGTGTATTTCCCTAAGTGCCTAAATTTCCCCAACAAGATTCCAGTAGGTAAAATAAAATTCAAAATTCATTAGTACCGAACTTGGTTCATAGCAAATTCATGATATCCCAGTTTTAAAATGATAACCAGTTTAAAAATCTGGTTAATATAAAATTTAAAAATAAATAAATAACAATTTGGTTATAACCAGTCTTACTGTCTTATCTTATTTACTACCTTTCAATTTTTTAATTAAGTCTACTACTTTGGACCCCTGAATTAGATTTTTTTGGAGCTGCCTGTTTAATCCACCTTAACATATGACCCTGTCAGCCTCTTCTCTTGGTTCTTTATAAGGGGTTGGTCCTGACCCTTATAAACCTTCGGTGAGAAAAGTCTACCAAATATATTCTACTTGTCTTTGCCAGGATAAAGTCACTATAACATCTCTTTGCATTTTACCTGGCATTTCACGCCTTGCCATTTCTGTTCAATGTTTTGTAAAATGGAAAATTTGTGTCGCATGCTAGCCAGACGCTACTGTCCTTAACTTTTAATGAGTGTTAACAGTGCTCTAGGCACTACACAAAACACCAAAAAGAGCCCCACCTCTACTTAGTCTATCTAAATAATAGATTGAAGAGCAGGTTGCACGACGTGTGGATATATTTTAATCAATATGCGTTTACTGCTGCTGTAAATTACTTGAAAACACAGCTACTTCCCAGGTGTCATCACCACCCACAATAACCCAATGGGCATTCTCCCACTTTATGTTGTTAATTGTTCCTGAAAAGTTGCACTTAAATCAAATAATGTTAAATGCTGTCAAGGAACCCATTATCCTATGAAGAACCCTTTTACGAAGCAATAGATAGCATATTATTAACTTACTGAAATTCAGTATAAAATTCTGTGGTTTTCTCCTGTAGTCATTTATTTGAATTCTGGGAATACATACAATTCATTTTTTTTCATTCGATGTTATTAAATCCCCACTATCGGCAAGGCAATATAAAACAGAGTGCCTCGTTTCAAAATAGAATAAAAAGCCAAAGATACCTATAATGCAAGGGAAAAGGGATATATTCCAAAAACTATAACAACTATTTTAGGATGCTAGACAAAATTCACACTGAAAAAAAAAACTGACAGCAAATTAATAATGCTTTATAGAAATTCGAACATAATTTTTATATACAAATAAAGGTGACTAATACTAAAATTTGGGAAAGCTCTTAGTTTTATTATTTTATTTCCTTTGGTTTAGTTCTCTAGCAACTGTGTCTGGATGAAATATTTAAATCCCTAAATAAAATCAGTGTACCTAACTGGAGAGCACATGACTCATTCATTCATTCATTCATTCATTCACCAGATGTAGGGCATTGCTGATTCTGCCATGACATATGTAAACCAGCTATCTGGGCCAGCTGGCAAAAGTGTCTTGTTAATTTAAAATAACCTGTTTGTTAATTGCTTTCAACCCAAGTGGTTCTGTTCCTGCACTTTGAACCCTAAAGGTAGTCTGGAGTAAATGTGTCTGGGAACGAGAGGTAATTAATGGATAAAAGCAGGCAGTCGTGGCTGCAAGAGCCCGGACGGAGCCAGCAAAGCCCGGACCCGGTGTCTGCGCTCCAAGGAACCGAGCCTGCTGGTCTCTTGTTGGAAAAAATTGTTCCCCCTTTTCCTTCTGCCGCCTGGTTGCAAGCTACAACTGGAACCCTCTGCCAAAGCGGGCTCTCCCATCAGCCCTCTGGCACACCGCGTTGATCAGTAGATAAAACCTTCCGGCGGTCACAGCAGCCACGGCAGCGAGCTAGCAGCTCGGCGGGGCTCACTAACTGCCTCTCCACCTGCCGTCACCTCCTTAGGTCCCCCAGGTTCTCCTCCTTGCCGATAGTCATGCTCGTTGCTTGACCTTGGGCCTTGCGGCTGGCTGGCTTCCAGAAAGTTCCTCCGATGACAAGGTGTGCTGACGATTGTGTTCATGGCATTCAGGCACGGAGTAGGGGGCGGGAGAGAAAAATCTGCCGCAGTTACCTACCTACCTGCCCTGGCGACTCCCTCCTAGGCAGCCTGTCTCCCTGCCCAAGACCCTGGAGCCAGTGACAGACCAGACTGTGACCACCTCCAGGGTAAATGAAAGCAGCAAAAAAATAAAAACCAAACCAAACCAAGTGAACAGAGGAAATGAATTATATTTTTCCACTGTGTCGAAGCTTATGTTGCTGCATGCTCAAAAAAAAAAAAAGAAAAAGAATTAAAAAAAAAAATACTGACCTGCCAGCTATTTAAACATGACTGTAACATTTTAAAACAGGTGACACACACAGGTTTTATCTGATTGATGCTCCTCTAACTCTCTGAAGTCCTCGGGCCATCTAGAAAGTTATGTCAATTTACAATTTCGCAGTGACTCTGAGAATGAGTGTGTGTGTGTGTGTGTGTGTGTGTTCCCAAATGGGGACCTGGCATCAGGGCAGCGGTGGCTTCAATATTCCTCGCTCTGGCTGACAGCAAAAATTGCACTCAAAGATTGAGCGGAGGTAGAACCAGCCAGACTAGTTTCCCCACAACTTGTGCTACGCCCTCTGAGAAAAGCTGCTTTTTCTTGGCAAACTCATTTTTGCTTTAACGTAGCAGGAAAGCTTGTGTCATAATGGAGCGGTTATGCCCAGTTTCGCCACGGCTGGGAATGAGGGGGTGGGGTGAGGGAGTGCTTCAGAAAAAACGCGAGGAGCCTTTCTAGAATTCGACCCAACATTTTGCCAAAATAATAGATTTGTGGTGAAATGCTTGTATTGGTGCCATACCTTTTTTTTCACGATCCGTCTTTCAAAGGATTTCTAATTATGTCTAGGTTTTGGACCTTAACTACAGAGCATTCAGCTCTGTATCTTAACTCAAAACAAAGATAATATTGGCCTGTTCTTCCAAGTCACTAAGTCGAGCAACAACTTGTGTTTTGTTTCTATTTAAAAAAAAAAAAAAAAAAAAGTTTCCAAAGCCCTTTCAGACCCATTTTCATTTATTTATTTATTTATTTATTTATTTATTATTTTAGAGACAAAGAGAGAAAATGCGTATGCAAGTGGGGGAGGCGGGCAGAGGGAGAGAAAGAAAGAATTTCAAGCAGGCTACGCGCTCAGGGCAGAGCCCGACACGGGACTTGATCCCATGACCCTGAGATCATGACCTGAGCCGAAATCAAGAGTCAGACGCTCAACCGACTGAGCCGCCCAGGTGCCCTTCAAACCTATTTTGTTGTTTGATCTTTACAATAACCCTGGCGAGAAACTGTCTACCTCTTGCAAGTGTGTGAAGTGACACTCGGAGTTCAAAAATGACACTTACCCTGGCTAATAGATGGTGGCACTAGATTTCAACACAGCGCTTCCGCTTTCAGACGGCAAGTTTCATTTTGCACTGAAAATTCTCCGGCTTTTTTTAGCCTCTCTGGCCTGGTGATGGTGCAAGGATCAGTCTAAGCCCCTGCTCAGGACAGACCTCCACCTTCAGGCGTGGAAATTTAACCAAACTGGAGTTAAAACCGTTGGGGGCGTCGGGGGGCGGGAAGTGGTGCGCTCTGCCAGGGAACTCACGTCCATGACAAACTTGGCTCTTTGTCACCCTCTGCTCATCCATCATTGTCTTCTTTCTCTTTCATCCCTTGGATTCGGGACCAGCCTTAAGGCAAAGTGAAAATGCCAATTCCACTCTGTAGGTTTTTGTTGTTTTTAATTTTTTATAACCGCTTTCACCAAACAAGGTCACAAGCAGCCTCGGTGTTACACAGTTACTTATGTATTCGTTTGGTTAACCAAAAAGTTGTCAAGCGTCCAATATGTTCAGGACTGTATAGGTCGGGGTCGCGGTTTTTATTTTTAGGTGATTCACTTCCCATAAGTCGTCGCTGATAATCATCCTCCAAGTTAAAAAAAAAAAAACTGTATGGAATATATTATAAACTTGCCACAACACCTGCCTGCAGTGTTAGGTTGGGGTTTTCCTTCTCAGAATCAGTCAAAGGAGTAACAATTATGTGCACGGCTCTGAGGTTAGAAGAAGCCTCGCTCCCAGATCAGATTCCTGGAAGGATGTTAACGTTCATCTTCCTAAGTGAATACAAGTCACTTACACTCCTTTAATACATGATGACTCCCGATTCTGCTCTCCCCGCTTTGGGAGTCCCGCCTGACGTGCGCGGAGCTGTGCTTCGATCCAGTCCAGTATTCGCTGCACACCTTCCTTCCCCTCATCTTTAAAAGGCTTCCTAAAATCTTGCCTCCTCGGGGAGGCTTCCATGACTAAGTCATACATGAAGGCACGCCCTTTTGCACAATAACACAACGCACACACAATCTGGAATATGCAATCCAGAAGCTGTCTTCACCATCCCGCCAAGCGCTCTGGCCCCAGATGGAGAGATAAAATCCTATGTGAAGCCAGAGTGGTGCTGGGAGACTGGTTCCAAGCTAAGGCTCCCTCGTATTTACATTGTCCCTCTCTTCCAAGATGCTCTGTAAGTGCCCTGCACATTTTTTTCACCATTTCTCTTTGACGTAGGTTGTCAACAAACACTATTATTCATAGACAGGAGCTGAAGGCGACAGAACTTTGGGGAAGTCAGGGCAGCTCCAGAGACAGAGCAGGACAGAGATTGTGCACCAGACCACACGCTCAGAGCAAACCATGCACATAGCAGGGACTTCAATAAAATACAGTCACTAGAAGGACAGAGCAAAGTAGCCGGAAGGAAGGAAGGAAGGAAGGAAGGGAGGAAGGAGGGAAGGAGGGAGGGAAAGGGAGACAAAGAAAGAGGGAGAGAAAGAGAGAAAGAGGGAGAGAGAGAAGGAGGGGGTGGGGGAGAGAAAGAAAGAGAGAGAGACAAAGAAAGAAAACCAGAACAAACTGCTTTCTGCACCACTAATAATTTCAGTGAGCAACTTCTATGTAGATTTGAAATGATGTTAATAAAATAAACTTCGATATAAGACACTTACACTGAGACAGAAAGGACACGACAGAGGCAGTCAGGCCACTACCATGAGCCCTTTCCTTTCCCCACCCTCCTTGGGAAGACGTCACTTAACTTACCGAAAATTTCTAGACACGAGTCACTCAGTTTTGCCAAGGGCATGAGCAAATCTTCGGTACTTTTCTGGACAAAAGAGGGGGAATGTTGTCTTCATGACCTCCCGGTGTGAGACCAGACTGAAAGTCAAGGCTGCAAGATACGTAACACTATATCGTTTCCACCTTCTCTTCCACACAGAGTGGATTTATCTTTTTCATAATTATTTTGGTTCTGTTGGTCTACTTCGGAATGATATAGATAATGATACATTTCCTACAGCAGAAACCTCTCTAGTACATCTGTTGCTTACAACGAATGCTCCATTACAATGAAAAACCTGCCACCATATTCAAGTCAGGGCATCCTTGCTGGATGTGTCCCAGAAGGCGGCTGTGCCTTTGTCACTCGAAGCCAGGTGCCCCTCACAGTGACTGTATCTGGAACACTAATTTCAGTGGAAGTCCGAGATAAGAGGTGATCTCATCTCAGGCTTCTTAAGTATACAATAAGAAGAAGGCATTTTCCCCTACCTGTCTTTTCTCTACTTTCCAAGCCTTTCCTTTAAAAATATGCCCTTCTTTGAATCGATGTCTTTTGTGGTAAGGAAATTCATTCAAAAGTCTATGATTTTAGCAGTTTCCAAAGACAGGGGTGATGGAAAAGCAACATATTCCTTTCTCTTCAGTGAACACGGATCGAGTGCTATTTTTCTCATTTCATTATTGCTGACATTTCTATTCTTCCCCCCCTCCTTTTAAGCTAGAGATTCAGATTTACTTTATTTCTCGAGGAAATCTCATTTTTTCAATCATCCTTTCAGAAATTTAGAAGGAGTCGACATCAGTATGTTTTGCACGAAGTGAGCTTCCGCGTCAAATAGTCTACAGAAACGTTTCTCAGTAAGTTTCGCAAAGCATTTTTGTACGAGTTATTCTTTTTCTCTGGAGTCTTTGAAAGAAACTAAAACCCTGTTCTCACGGTAGATATTTCTGTTTGATAAAGGAAGAAAAGATTTTCTCATCTTCCTTCCCTTTCAAATTTATTGTTGCTTTAAAAACAATTCTGGTTTTTTTGTTTTGTTTTGTTTTGTTTTGTTTTGGTCCAGATACTTTAGCATCTACCATGTGCTGTATGGGTTTGACCTAAAAGAGTGCCAGTGCCTTCCTCTCAGGCCTGGGAGAGTCCCCCAGTCATAAGCCCACAAGGACCTCAAGAGCTTGGACACCACCAGGGGAAAAGAGGACAGATTAACCCTTTGTCCCTACTCTCTCCCATCCTGTCTCCCCAGAGTGTCTTTGCTTCAGTTTCTCATCAGCCCTGGAGGAACCTCATTCATTCTCTACCCCAGTTTCTTCCACATTCATGTCCCTTTCTGCTCTAGGGCTCTGTTGGCAGGGATGGGGCTAGAAAAAGAGAGAGAGAAAAGAAGGAGAGATTATGAGGCTCATCACCTCTAAGTGGGTTCCAACTCGATGTCAACTTCCAAGCAGCCTCCAAAGGACCCTCGAGGGAGACTGTTCTTCCCTGTTAGTATACGAGCCTCAGGGTTCCTGACTGACCCCACCTCCAGGCAGATCCCAGTCTTCCTTTAAGGGACTCTCCTCCATCCCTATTTTTCCTCTCCTCTTTTCTAGTCTCTGCCTTCAACATGAACACCAAGACCTTCTGCAGGATTCCTTTCAGATGTCCAGCTAAAAGGGACTGAAGGGTGCTGACAGACAAGCATTAAAATGGAAGCAATATCAGGACTGACAAACAACTTTCCAGTATTTATTTAGGACTTGAGGGGAAGTTCACCGCTCCCCCTTTGACGCTGTTCATAAAAGCCCACGGCTGAGGCTTAGCTGGAGAGGTCATTACGTAAAAACCCAAAAGTAAAGCAGAGTGAATGCATCTGAAGATTGGGGCCACCTTAGAAGTGCTAAATTGAGTTAGAGAATGGTCTTACTATTTTTCCCTGAATAAGAAGCTTACATGTGGAATCTAAAAAAACAAATGACAGGCACCTGGGTGGCTCAGTCGGTTAAGCATCCGACCGATGGCTTTCAGACGGAAAGTGAGGTGGGAGGGAGGCACAAAATGAGTAAAGGGGAGTGGGAGATATGGGCTTCCACTTACGGAGTGAATAAGTCATGGGAATAAAAGGCACAACACAGGGCAACACAGTAATGGCGTTTTATGGTGACAGATGGTGGCCACACTTGTGGTGAGGATAGTATAAAATACAGAGATGTTGAATCACTACATTGTACATCTGAAATTAATGCAACATTGTGTGTCAAGTATACTCAAATTAAAAAAAATTAAAAGAGGGGATGCTGGGAGCACCTGAGTGGCTCAGTCAGTTAAAATACTGACTTTGACTCAAGTCATGATCTCACAGGTGCATGGGTTTGAGTCCCAAGTTGGGCTCTGTCCTGACAGCTCCGAACCTGGAGTCTGCTTTAAATTTTGTGTCTCCCTCTCCCTCCACCCCTCTCCCTCTTGCACTCTCTCTCTTTCAAAAATAAACATTAAAAAAATTTTAATAAAAGAGGGGCACCTGGGTGACTCTGTTGTTTAAGTGTCTGACTCTTGATTTTGGCTAAGGTCATATCTCATGGCTCTCATGGTTCGGGCGATCGAGCCCTGCATTGGGCTCTGCACTGATAGTGCGGAGCCTGCTTGGGATTCTCTCTCTCTCTCTCTCTCTCTCTCTCTGACCCTTCCCTGCTCATACTCTCGGTCTCTCTCAAAATAAATAAATAAACATTTTTTTAAAAATTTTTAAAGAAAACAGTGCTGTTAGACTCCCAAGGAGTGGTCTTGGTCTTGGAGAGCCAACGGACTGTCCTATGACCCACTCCACTCCCTTGGTTAAGTCAGTACTCCCATCCTGGTGGCCAGAAACTTGACACTGCAAATAGCCCTGATGAGAAGCCTACAAAGGTCGAAAGAATCCAAATGAATTGCCTTCATTTATTTTACCAACAAAACTTCATTGTTAGATGCATCAGGAGAAAAAAGGCCAAAGTCATGGGAATGAAAAACAGGGTTCAAAGGTCCAAGTCATCTCAAGGTTCAAGGTGAATTTTTAAAACAATTTTCAAGAAACTTCAGTCCTTCCCTGAGCTCTGCCTGTGTGCATATTTATGTACTGTCAGCTCACGGTATACTTCAACTACAAGTAGTTAAATGCTAATTAGGGCTAGGTCACACCAATCGGCTTTGTAAAATGTAAAAAGGTGCCAGGTAGGGTGTCCCCTGGCCTGGCCAACTGACAGGCCTTTCCCATCAGTAGTCCATAATTTAGGATGTGGCCTCAGGTGGTTCTTGATCATCTCATTAGAGCTGCAGTGAGAAGCTCACTAGAGATTTAAATTCTCAGGCATGAGGCCCCTCAGGCTAAGGTGAAAAAGCCCAAGAACTCAATGCCATTACCCCATTAAATGTGGGATGAAAAGTAAGCTGGAAATGAGCTGCTTTGAAAAACTGGCAGAAAAAAAGAACTGAGAACCATCCAGAACTGGTCCCTCCCAGAAGGATCCGACATTTGGAAACCAAAGCTTTATAGCTTTGAGCATGAGCTCAACCCAGAGATACTCTGGAAATAAGTGAGAAGACAAGGCAAAGAATCCCAGCACCCTGAATACCAGACCCTGTAAGACAAAACTGTCTAAGAAAACAGAGCAAATTAAACATCTAAGCCTATGTTCTATCTAGGATTAATTTTTGAGGCTTTGTTATACCAGTCCACTCAGAGTTCATGTACAGTTTACTAATTTGCTTGAGACCCATCCCCAACCCCTAAGCCTTTTCATTTCTTCTTTTCCAAGATTTTCCCCCCAACCAAAAGAATAGCCAAGGTATCTCTATGGTCCCAAAAAGCACGTAGTTGGGATGAATAAGAGGAAATTATCCCTATACTTGAGTAGCTCAAGCAGGGGCCCTGGTAACTCAAAAGAAAATGCTTATCTAATTTTTTTAAATTTTTTTATTATGTTTATTTATTTGAGAGAGACACAGAGTGTGAGTGGGGGAGGGACAGAGAGAGAAGGAGACAGAATCCGAAGCAGGCTCCAGGCTCTGAGCTATCACTGCAAGAGCCTGACACGGTATTCAAACCCCCAAGTGCGAGATCATGACTTCAGCCAAAGTCGGACGCTCAATGGACTGAGCTACCCAGATGCCTCTAATTTTAAAATAAAATAAACAAGTTTTAAAAAGTCATAAGCCCGACACCAAGAGAAAGAGATGAAAATGAATCAATTTATTTAATAATCCAGTCCTTTGTACAGTGCCAACATTAAAGACAGGCTAAAAACAAAACCAAGACCCTCCATCTTTGTAGGAAGCTACAAAATCAACAAAATCTAGGGACAGCGAGACAGGTATTTAGATGGGGCTATTTTCTCCTACATACAAAAATCCCATGTCTGAGGCACTCCAACTCCTAAACCACAGCTTCCCCAGTACCCACAATAAATGTTCCATTCATCTCCGTGCTGGCAGCGCAGAGCCTGCTTGGGATTCTCTCTCCTTCTCGCTCTCTGCCCCTCCCCCACTCACACTGTCTCTGTCTCTCTGAAGATAAATAAATAAACTTAAAACAAATTTTAATAAAAATTTTAAAAATGTGTCCCATTCAGGAGACCCCAAAATAGACCAACATTATGTCATTTCATTTATTGGAAGGTTAGTGCCCCTGGAGATGACCTCTCCAAGTGAAACAAGTTAAAAATCAACTCTAGCCAATGCTAAATTAATCTAATGTTATACAATATGAAAAAACCTTGAACATGATCTCATCATGCCCAAGGTTTATTTAAGTAACTAGATCTCTACCTATATTATTTGGGCCTTTCGCCACTGTGAGAGCAATGGAAATTCCACCTCTCGGAAGCATCAGTATCGATCCCGCTGTAGAATGATATGATGCTGGTTTAGACAGGAGACTTCCAGAGTGGCATCAGAGTGGCACAATGAGTGTGTGTGTATATATAAATATATGTACACACACATAAACACGATATTCTAGAAAGAGCATTGGACACTTGAGTATTTCCCTAAATCTTTTCTGTGGAGCACAAGTAGAACAGAAGATGGTAATAGGTCCTTGCCTAATCCCAAACCCACAGTGCCCATTGGTGACGTAAGCAGTAAGTTTGGAGAAGATGCTGTCCCCTAGAAAGGGCAGCTGAACCTACTAACAACAATGAATACTTTTAAGTGATGTTTTTCACAGAATTGGACCCTCGATATCTCGGAAGGATTTTTCAAGTTCACAACAGAGCTCCATAAAGGTTAGTCTGAGTACCTTAGAAGAACTCTCATTTATGTCTCCTGCAAGTAAGAATGTTAGGGTCTCTTGGACATTCACTTTTTAAATGTTTAAATAAATCTGTTATCTATTAAAAGGTGAGTAACGAACAGAGTCATTATTTATTGAGCATTATTATGTGCCAGCCATGGCTCTAAGTCCTTTATGTATGAGGTCATATAGTCATCACATAGCTCTACGAGGAAAACACTATATCTTAAGGTGAGGGAGCTGAGGCATTAAAAGACCAGGTATTTTCATAAGGCTGCACAGCTAATAAATAACGAAACTGGGGTTTGAATCCAGATAATCTATTCCAAAGTCATGCTTTTCTTACTCTGAGAGGTCTGGAAATTAAAAAGTTACATATTTTTGTATGTAGGAAAGAGAAACTGGCTGCCCCTTTTCATGTAGAGAAATGATAATTCTGTTTCCTCTTAACAGAGGCAGTGAAGTATATAGTGATTAACAGTGCAAATTCTAGCAGCAGACTGCCCATGTTATAAATTCCCAGCTGCCACTTACCAGTTCCGTGACCTGGTTATGACAAACTCTGGGACGTGGATAAGTTATCAAATTGTTCTGTGCCTCAGTTTCCTCATGTGCGAAAGCGGGATAATGATGATAACTGTTCCTACCTTATAGGGTCGTTGTGGGGCTCAAATAAGTAAATACACAAGAAGCACTTAGAAGAGTGTCGGACACACAGTAAGCGCTACATAAGCATAAGAAGAAAGCATCCGTCCAAAATGCTTCCAAGAACAATCACGGAATATGTAAAGAGCATTTCTTTTAGTGACATATTCCTACATTTCCAAAAGTCACCACTATAACACAGGTACTACCCCACAACACTAAATCCCCCTTTCTATTAAACCCGCATTCTTTCCCCAGTGATGGTAGAGGTCATGGGCACTGTTGGTGAGGAAGGCGTGAGTGAGCAGAGGGAAGACGAGTCTCTGCCAGAGAGCAAAAGGCTGACCACCGCCATGGCAGAGATGGTGTCAGAAATTGATTTCAAATCAGGTTCTTAAGGGTAATGTGGAAGATAATTATAATCATTATTGTTATTGTCATTATACCTTGCAATTACCTGGGCTTAATTAATTCAAGCTTGTGAAGTGCTTTGAGATCCTCAGATGAAAGGTGCCAAGTAGAAGGGTCATTATTTTTCTACTGCTCCTTTCATCCAAGGTGATTATAGCTCTTCACAAGCGTTAATTAATCCTCATAACAGCCCTAGAACGTAGATAAGTGTAGGAGTCATCCACACTGGGTCCAAAAGAGACATTTATCCAAGGGGTTTAGTGGGAGCTATTCAGTAGTCAGTCTGGCTGGTGGGAGGCCTCCAAATCACAGGGCTTTGTGACTTGAGCATCTGAAATTTCTACACGCCTGTTTTCAGAAGCCTTGAGCAAAATGTGAAGGCTTCGTTCAAATTTGTGACATTGAGCTTTGCAACAATTCAACGAGGAGCAATACTCACATGGCCCTATTTTTTAAAATTATTACGCAGTTTATAGCCAGAGAGGTATAACGTTTCAACGTCTTTGTCATGAAGTAAGGAGTAGAGAAAAATAAAACCCTCACCTATTATTTTTCAATGACCAGGCAACTTGCTCATCAACAAAGCATTCCCTCATACTCTGTAGTAAAGGATTTTCCCAAGGTCACAAAACCATGGAGCCTAAACTTAGTTCAAACCCATAGACTGAGTCTGATTTTCACTAAGATCTGTTCACTGTGGTCTTTTTCCCTGCCAATGTATGCTGCAATCTAGGATGAAGGGTACTTGTGAACAAAACACCGCGAGACAGGAATTGTAGAGACAGAAGTAAATACTCTTCTAATGGAACTTTTGGAGAGATTTCTCTGACTTCAAATCCATTTTTAGTACAAATATCCATGAGTAAAAAATTTGTTAAAAGTAGGTTGTGTATCCGACTGACTCCCAAGAGAGCATTTGAGAAAGGATTTGGGGGGATGTTGAATACACTTGTGTTCCTTTATTATTTTGAAGGATTGGGGTTTTTGTTCCTTTCGTATATGAATGTGTGATATCCTAGTGTATGTTGGGCTGTGTCTTAAGACTACAGCAGGAAATAAGGCAGTCCCTGTCCCTGCCATCACAGAGTGTCTTCTGTGTCAAGTCTCTGTCCTATTTACAAGATGTGGCTGTGTCCTGGGAGCAGTACTGGTAAGGAAGAGAGAGATGAGCTGCCTAAGCTGTTTGGAGCAAGACCACACTTAACAAGCACAACAAACCTTATTACTACACGGTCACAAATACTGATGCCCATTATTTTTTTTATTATTACTATTACTATTGCTGCTATCATCAAATATAATAAACATAATTGCTATTGGCCATTCATCAAGAATTACAAAGCACAACCTCAAAACAGGCTCCATCAAAGGTTTATGACTTAGATAAGCAGCAAATGAAACTCCATCTAAGAACCACAATTGGAATGGCCAGAATCTGTTGTGTTGTTTTTTTTCACCACGGATTGCTTTTCAAAGAATAAGACAGAATTACTCACTAAATGTGTTTGCAAGCCAAGGGGTTGCTTTCTCTATCGGTAGAAGGAAATCCTTCAAGACACTGCTATACTGCCTTTCCCATAACTTCTTGGCGTATAGTAAGTGTTCGGTAAAAGTGTGTTGCCCTCACATGGAACTACTAACACATGTGCTCTAGGTAGAATAACTTACTTGGGGTTAAAATGTCACCAAGACAGCGGCACTTGGGTGGCTCAGTCAGTTAAGCATCTGGCACTTGATTTCGACTCAGGTCATGATCTCACAGTTCATGAGTTCAAGCTCTGCACTTGGGATTCTCTCTCTCCCTCCCTCTCTGCCTCTCCCCCACTCTCTCTCTCCCTCAAAAAATAAACTAACAAAAAACCTTTTAATAAAAAATAAAATAAATAAAAATAAAATGTCACTAAGACATAGGTCATTTTTAAAGTGCATTTTAAGAAAAAGTAAAACAAAAATAAAATGTGCTTCAAAAGTTAAATTCATGCTCTATGCTTTAGATTGTATTGGGCTCTTTCAAATGGTTCTTCGCTGATTACCAGTTGTTATGATTCTAAGTATCATGAATTGTCAAAATCCTAAGACTCAAGCATCATCTCGCCAAAGGGCTGATATCCCATTAACCACGATGCTAATCCCAACATACCCTAAAAGAACCAGCTTGCAGTGCCAGCCCAGCACATGGCAAGGTCTCTTTTCCAATCTCAGTTCATTGAAGACCGAAAATATTCCCCCATGACACATATGAAATGCTCTCAAGAGATGTGTTTATGGCAAATATTCAAGTATACATGACCAAGGGTAGACAGTGTGGGAGAAGTCAGGTAACATTAGATGCTCAACTCACTGAGTAACAAGAAAAATTACTATTGCTCACTTAATTTTCATCTCTAAAGGGTTCCACTGCTTTACTTAATCGTTTAAGAAATAGTCCATCAAAGTTGCTTAGATCTAATTAGTATGAAAGAACCAGGCCTGCCTATCTACTTTTTGATACTCTAAGTACCATCCTCCCATTAAGAGCAACTTTAATTTGTTTGGTCAGTTAGCCTAGGAATGTACCAGATAGATTGACCTGCATCCTGTTCACCTGTAAAAACACTGTGGCTGTCATTCTCCATTTGCCCCTCCAGAACCATACTTCACCCCTCTTGACCCTGTTCTATATGCTGGTGGCTTCCCTCCATACACCACGACTCATGATCTCCCTTGGTCTCTGGCTTCTGGGTGGGTTTGGTCAATGGGAGGGACCTGAGGAATCATGGAAGGAAGAGGGAGAGAGAGATTTGGAAATGGGGAGCATGGTCTCACTTCTTTCCTCAAGGTGACAATTTTGACAGTAGTGCCTTCCTTTGACCACAGGCAGCCCTCGTCCATGCCTCCTGCTCTCATAATGTTCCAGTAACCCTGCCCTCTCCCCAGCCCCCTCCAGAGTAGGTGTGGTAATGACTTTCTCTGCTTCTAAACCCTGGATGCTTCATAATTTCTTATAGGTTCTCGTAACTGTGCCCCACACTTCTCTAAACAGTCCCTTAATTAAATTCACTTCAGTTATCCCTTTGAGCGTTCCATAGTGTTTCCTGCCAGCATTCCAACAGATACAAATCTCCTTCAGTTATTCACAAGACGACTCCATTTTTCTCACTACAGTCCTCAAACCTGGCACGATAGAATACATTAGTTGTAATAATGAGTGAAGATGTAGACAGATAACAAGAACATGCCATATTGTTAATATAAGCATCTGCAGAGTCGTAAGGAGGCGTGCATATATTGCCACTATAACTCCAGAAACCTATTTGCTAAACTCTTCAACAATGGCCTGAGTTAATACTAATATATGTCTTCTGTCCTGGATATCAACTTGACTAGCCACTATTATCTCTTACCGGACAGGGAGGTTCTATTCCAAAATTGACAGAAGGGTAAGGATTTATCTGCCCAGCTCTATGTGTCTCTAGGCCAATGCCCACACTCATAGTTTCTGTTGGTTTCTTGTTTGTTAGTTTGTTTTTAATTTTTATATTAGAGGGAGAGAGAAAGTGAGTGGAGGAAAGGGACAGAGGGAGAGAAAGAGAAAAAGAAGCAGGCTTCCCACTCAGTGCAGAGCCCACTCTGGGGCTCGATCCCACAACCCTGGGATCGTGACTTAAACTGAAATCAAGAGTCAATGCTCATTCAACTGAGCCACCCAGATGGCCCAGACTCATAATTTTTGAAGCAAACATTCCTTAAACAGCTTTTTCCCACACTGACACACGTGTACACACACACACACACACACACACACACACACACACACTTTTTTTAAATTTATTTATTGTTTAATTTACATCCAAGTTAGTTAGCATATAGTGCCAACAATGATTTCAGGAGTAGAATCCTTAATGCCCCTTACCCGTTTAGCCCTTCCCTCCTCCCACAACCCCTCTGGCAACCCTCTATTTATTCTCCATATTTAAGACTCTATTATGTTTTGTCCCTCTCCCTGTTTTTATATTCTTTTTCTTCCCTTCCCTAATGTTCATCTATTTAGTATCTTAAAGTCTTCACATGAGTGAAGTCATATGATATTTGTCTTTCTCTGACTGACTAATTTTGTTTAGTATAATACCCTCCAGATCCATCCACATAGTTGCAAATGGCAAGATTTCATTCTTTTTGATTGCTGAGTAATACTCCATTGTGTACATATACCACATCTTCTTTATCCATTCATCTGTCGATGGACATTTAGGCTCTTTCTATACTTTGGCTACTGTCGATAGCACTGCTATAAACATTGGGGTGCATGTGCCCCCTTTGAAACAGCACACCTGTATATCTTGGATAAATACCTAGTAGTGCAATTGCTGGGTCATAGGGTAGTTCTGTTTTTAATTTTTTGAGGAATCTCCATACTATTTTCCAGAGTGACTGCACCAGTTTGCATTCCCACCAGCAGTGCAAAAAGAGATCCTCTTTCTCTACATCCTTGCCAACATTTGTTGTTGCCTGAGTTGTTAATGTTTGCCATTCTGACAGGTGTGAGGTGGCATCTCATCGCACACACACACACTTCTTAAATCCGAGCGTTTGGTATGGTGGTTTTCTTCTTATCAAGCTAACTTGGAAGGTGCTCCTCCAGACCGTGTCTGAACTCCAATGTCACCTCCATGCTCCACCCAGTCAAGCACACACTGTGGTAACAGGGCTCCCCTGTGAGGCTTCCTGAGTTCATATCCTTCCTTTCTCCTTGGGGTCTATTCTAATGGACCTTGTCTATTGCTTTTGGTCCCTAATCCAAGTTCATTCTCCACTGACCTAGAAGGTGCCTTGTGCCTTACCTATGATCACTTACAGATCTCCTAAATGCCCCCAGTGCCCCGATTTCTGAATCTCATCCATCTGGTGCCCCACTGTCATAGTCTACCCAGCCCTTGGGTTACTGCATTACTGCATTTTAGTTGCCTGGTGCTGCTTTTCTGATCCATGACTAGATGTGATGTTGGAGATGGAGGTCTAAGTGCTTCCCACTTAATTTCTGTGTCATCCAGACCCTCCACATCCCACAACCTTCCTTCCATCCCTCCCCCGCCAAACAGTGCCTGATCCATCTGAGAGGATGGACCCATCTGAGTGGAACAGTCGTGTTCTCAAAGAGCTTGTAGAGCAAAGAATAAAGTTCTGGAAATGCCGCAAGAGGATTTGATATGTACTCATTCAAAGCATCCTTCACGGCAGCCAGTTGCTGCTTGGATGTGACGGACAGGCTGGTTTGGCACTATCCCATGGAAACTCCTCACAAAGCAGTTTATCTCACCGGATCTATTTTTTTTTTCCGTATGCAAAGGTGAAGTTTAAAAGCCAGGCTCTGCCTAAACTAGTTCCTTACAGATATGAGCAGACTATTATTTGGTGACGAGAAGTATATAAAGCGAAACGAATTACACAGAAGCTTATGTAAAGTACAGATGATACATTTTGAAGGTCAGTCCCATTACCCCTTAAAGTTGCCACCAGATGAATCATTTTCCTGAATGCACCTGAGTGGCATAAGAAACTTCACAAAATGAAGACTCGTATTCGAGGGTAATATATATCAATTATTAACTGTGTAATAATTCCATTGACCAAAGCAATATGTAGAATATGTAACAATCACATAGCCCAGCACCCAATAAACAAGAGTACATTTCATACATGAGTAAATGCTGAATTCAACATTCATTTACACTTGGTGGAATAATCATCAGAATGTCTGCCAGCTCATCCCAAAGGGACACCTCCTGCCTACGGCCACTGCTGGTCCACATTCTGTTCCATGTAGCCCTACCCACTTCTGGCTGGTGTTAAGTGGGTGAGGAATAAGCACCTGACCCAGAGGGACCCAAACCATAGTGTGTCTGTACAAAACCCGTGTCCTGGGGCCTCACGATGAACTGGTACAATCCAGTTCCCTCTTGGGGATTGAAAACAAGGGCACTGGGCTATAGAGGCTGTCTGGGGCTTTGTGAGAGCCAAAATTACGAGAGAGCAGAAATTCTGGATGAACAGACATATGAAGCATAGCTGAGTCACTTTAATAACAGAGGAATAAAGTGATGAATCATAATTCCTCTGCTGCTCAATTCCAGAGTCACTGTCTCACTTAAGTCCATGTAAGGCTTGGCCATGGTATAGTTCTGAAGCTTCTAGGGTCCATGGCAACCATTTCCTTACACTGGCTCCCTCCTTACAAAGCTCCTTGATCTAGTTTGAGTGGGTCTCTGTTCTTCTTCACCAAAACATGATCTCAAGCCCTGATTAAAAAAATAAAAAACTATAGCCTTATGCAATACCCTAAAGTTTTAAAAATCAAAGTGGATATTTTATTTCCAGCTGATTTTTTTCTCATAGCCAGAATAGTCAATATAACTGTCATATGCTCTGAACCACAAAATATCTGCATGACACTGAATTTCAAGGATGATAAGAGTATGACTTGGTCTTCACACGTGGATTATTCAGGTAACTGCCTAACCCACATGATGTTTCGGAGGAAATGAAGGGGCTTCAGTCACACACACAAAAATCTCTGTCTTAAACCACAATACTTCAAAACTTTTAGTTTCCTGTCTGTGTTGGATCGTTTGCTTCACTGAATAAAAATAGTCCAAGGGTGAGAGAGGCTTAATTCTTTAAGTACTGGTAGTCATTTACACCTTAGTAAGATTAAAGAAGAATTTTTGCTGAGGGCGAAGGAAAGACAGCACGAGAGGCCCCTGAAGAAAGGTAAAATGAAGACAGCACAAAGTAAGAAGAAAGACAGAAGATTAGGAAGCTGACCTCACAGCTTGCAGTGCCTCCTAAAATCAGACCGTACAGTTTTGGGTAAAGACTATTACCAGAAACTTTCACTTTGCTGCTGCTTGTGAAGTGTAAACTCACGGCTTGATTGGCCTTAAAAATCAAGCTCATGTTTGGCAGAACTACTTCCCTTTCCCTCACCTACTTACTTACTCTTCCCACCAAAGCTCGTGTGTCACATTTGTTTCTGACTGTCTAGGGAGCACTGCCCCCCCACCCGGCTTTTTTTTTCTGAGTATGAAGGACAGGAAGTCCCAGAGGACTGTTATGACTCACGCCTGGAAACCAGGATGAGGGCCGTGTCTATTTTTAAAAGATAATTACAATACATTCAGCACTAAAGCCAGTCATCCAGGATTTTATTTATTGTCTTTGTAAGCAGATGGCCCTCAGAGTGCTTAAGCACATTTGAACATGCAAGATCCATTATTTATTGCACGAGAAGGGAAACAGAGGCGGAACTTCGTGTGGGCCATTAGCAGGTACCGAAGGAGAACACCAAAGGGCAGCTGGCTTCCGTCAGCCAGAGAGAAACACATCGTCCGGACACAGTATTTTTCTAGTCGCCGCGCTGCCGGACGAAAGCACACCTCCAGTCTCCACCAGAAACACTGCATAGATTTCTGTGTGTGTGTGAACCTGTCTCTTTTCCGTTTGGCCAGAATTCATTGGCACATATGCAGGTTGTAAAAAGAAAAGACAGAAAGAAAACACACCCACCCGACTTTGGGTGTCTGTTACCAAAAGAATGTAAAGGGCCAGGGAGTGGGAAGTGTGATTAAACTTGGAAATGAAATGAGAAAAAAATAAAAAATAATAACTTTCTTAAAAACAAGTGATGGCCTGACCCCCCCCCCCCCCCGCCCAAATCCCCACCTTCCCTCCTTCTCTCCCGGTCTCCTCTCCTTCTTTATTATTGATACCTCTCTGCTTTTTGATCTGTGCACTCCTTTGTTTTGGCTTCCCAGGTGCCAAGGGAAAAGGGCTAGCAGTGAGTTCTTTAGTTTCCCCGGCCTCCCTCGGCAGCCGGCCCCTCTGGCTCAGCCAGCTGGATCACACTGAATTAGTCAAGTACTTCATTATCAACCCTCTCTGCACATTTTGCTCCAGGTAATAAATGCCCAAACGAGAGAGCCCGTGCCTTTTGCGGCACTGTCTGTGAAGTTCCAGGGACCCGGCCAGATCTGCAGAGCAGCTCCCTGCCCTGCAAGGGAAGGCACTGCTTTCTCTCCTGGCCGCCTGGCCTGCGGTGCGTCCCTGTCTCCATCCAATCCAGGCCTGCTACCCCTGGAGAGGCTGATAACGCGCGTGCTGCCGGGGAGCCCTCCGGGATCGCTGGTGCTCTGCGTGGACCCAGCGTGGCCCAGCCGGGCCAAGGGGAGCCAGCCCAGTTACCACGTTGGGATAGATGTCGCGCTCCGTGGACGCTGCTCTTGCTAAGAGGCGGTGGGGCCTGGGGACCCGAGGCGAGGCCGTTTTGACAATGGGATGACAAAAAGCAGATTCTAGGCTTGGTGAGTAAAGCCACAGGGTGGAATTTCTTTAAAAAATAATAAAGTGGCCACCCTTCAAGAGTCATGTCAGAATAAATCACAATGTTAATTGTATGGCCCCTTCTCCTTTGTTCGCGTATGTTCCGAAATAAGCGGCTGCTTAACCTTCGGGGGAAATTAGATCCAGGTTGAGATCCCCAAGGCCAGGCAAATTTTCTCCGCAGAATGTTCCTGTGGCTGCATGGGTTTCCACCACCACCCCCCTTTCCCAGGAAGACCTGCAGTTGAGTTTACTGCTCTAGGGAGACGAAGCTTCCAGGTTTTCTTTCTGGCTGGCGCTGGCAGGGTACCGAAACCCTGGCCAGCAGAAGCAATAGAATTGAGCTCTGCTCTGGCCTTTCTTTGCCGGTACAATAAAGCGCCTTTTAGGGTGACCAGGATGGCAACGTTAGAGAATTTAAAATGCATTTAAGAAAGCCATCTAGAGAGACTAACATTTCAAAGATAACACTGCCTCGACGTAAAGTAATGCGAGGAAATGACTTCTGGGCAAGGTGAGAATTCAAGGTAGACATGCAAGCCCTTTTTAAATCAAGGTTTGTCTGGGTTTTTTTGGTTTTGGGGGGGAGGGTTTTGTTTTGTTTTGCTTTTGTTTTTTTGTTTTGTTTTGTTCTTTTACATCCCGGTGTATTACAGAAAGGTCCACGGAGGGAGAGAGGATGTACAGATCAGATCTCAGGACTTATTACCAAAGAAGAAAGGAGAAGGAGGTCTGAGATAAGAGAAGCAACCCCCCCCCACCTCCATACCCCCAAGTAGGTAAGGACCAGGACAACAGAAACAAGGTTCCCTGGCCACCAAGATCTACACTGCAGCATTTAGATAAAAACATCAGCGGCCAAATACTGCTAAATTAATCCAACTTCTTTTGATTATTGATGTCCTACTGTTTTGTGCCTGAAACAACATACAAGATGCATCAGTCATTTATAAATTATTCATTCAGTTATTTTGGCAGCGGTGTCTTTCCATTTATCAACTGATAAATGTTCAGAAGATAAGAAGGGTAATTTTATAGCCCCTTGACATTTACCTTTGACATGATTTTCATATTTAATAAGGGAAAAACACTAATGAAATACGTTTGACGACACCAAAGGCATCACAGATTAACACCAGCGAAATGAGCCACGGGCAACCGATCGCCCAGCTTTGGCTGGAACCTCCTAGAAACTCACCAGCTCTCTCCCGTTCCTTGCTTGACAGTCTCTCAGCTGTGCCTGCATCACAGAAGGAGACACAACTGGGGATTTTGCTCTTGTTTTGCAGTTTGTTTGTTGTTTGTTTATTTGTTTGGTCTGAACAGTTTTACTCCGTGGCCTAAACAGAGAGAAGGCATTATTTATAGTTTTGGTTTTTGGCAGGGTGCTGGTCTCAACAGTTTTAGTTTCTAAAATATATCTGCCAGGTATCATGTTTTCACTGATATGTGGATCTTGAGAAACTTAACAGAAGGCATGAGGGAAGGGAAAGGGAAAGAAGAATAGTTACAAACAGAGACGGAGGGAGGCAAACCATAAGAGAACAAATTGAGGATGGATGGGGGGTTGGAGGAGAGGGGGAAATGGGTGAGGGGCATTGAAGAGGGCACTTGTTGGGATGAGCACTGAGTGTTTTATGTAAGCGATGAACCACGGGAATCTACCTCAAAAACCAAGAGCACACTTTACACACCGAGTTGGCCAATTTGACAACAAATTATATTAAAACTATAAATAAATAAATAAATAAATAAATAAATAAATAAATAAATAAATATATCTGCCAGACAAATTGAACAGGTCTATGGGGGAAGAGGGGAGGGGGTTGCCTGGTGGTTTTACCAAAGCAGCTCACGTGAGAATTCATGCTAATGTCTCCTCATGATTCCTCATGAAGTTGCAGTAAATAATCCCTTCACTACCTACGTCCCCACCATAACCAGACCTTCTTGCTGCCTGCTTCTGCCCAATCTTCTCTTGCCATTCCAATAGTCTACTGCCCTTCCCTGACCTACATCCCTGTACAGGGAGATCCAGAGAGAAGCAAACACAGGTTATCAGAGGACCCTTGGGGAATGAATCTGGGATCTAGGTTGGAGATGGAGCGGACAAATAGAGCGGAGGTTGAACAACTGGTCCCAGCCAATCAGAGGCCTGAAGAGTTAACAATGGTGGCGACTATCTTCATTCTGACTAGCTGGCTGGTTTATTGAAATGCTTCTCCTACGTGCAAAAGCTTCATCCACGTAAAATATAAATACCTATTAAGAGAATACTCTGAATGAATTCCAGCAGGGAAGTGGGGAAGACAGACATTTTTATCTGATTGTCTTCTGGATGTGAAACTTCCTGTAATCCTACAGTAACTGGGCTACCAGGCAGGAATTCAGGAATAATACCTCACAGGTGAGTTTATCAGGATCGGAACAGTAAAGTACATGAGAGTGTTTGTAAACAATGATGTTATACAACTATTAGTTTCTATTTCACTCACAAGACCGTGATTTCTTTGAGAAAAAGGAACCATTTGCACGCAGAGTAGTATCTTCATAACCTAGCACAATCTCAGGGAATCAGTAGGCATTTAATAAATATATGTTTTATGTATTTAGCATTTATTGAGGGCTTACCACCTGCCAGGCACTATATTAAACACGTGGCAGGAATTATTTCATTTCATCAGCCTTGCAATACTACCAAGATTTTACAGTTCTCAGTCCTGTAAAACATGGAGAGATTGGGGAAATGATGGCACCTGGGAGGCTCCATCACTTAAGTATCCAATGGGTCAGGTCATGATCTCACAGTTTGTGATTTCAAGCCCCGTGTCAGTCTCTGTGCCAACAGCACAGAGTCTGCTTAGGATTCTCTCTCTCTCTCTCTCTCTTTCTCTCTGTCACTCACCCCCACATGTGCTCTCTCTCTCCCCCTCAAAATAAATAAATAAACATTTTAAAAAAGAGAGAGGAAGTGAGTGAGAGCTAAAGTGAGATAACAGACAATCTGATGCCACAACCACGCATACCACCGCTCAGGGTAAACGTATAAGATGAGAAAGGAGAAAGACGGTGCTGGGTCAAAGTAGAACCAAGACAAAGCTGGCTTCATTCTGCCACTGGGCTAAAGTTCATTAAGTTCTTTGCATGTTATTGTACCGAGGGTCTCGAGCAGCAGCTTTCTGGAAGTATTTAGAAAATGAAATGCACAATTCAGAACTTGTACTTTGGTTCTTGTAATAACAGGGGTGAAAAATCACCCAGAAGCAATAAACAGAATGAAAAGTATAAAGGCAACCATTCTAATTTCTTTCTTTGATAACCCTTTGCCATAACTCTAAACAACTTCTTTTACTAAATAATAAACACCGACCTGCAATGTATTGAAAAGAGATACCAAATACCGTGAAGGTCAAGCTATTGAAAGAGAATACCCCTAACTAGAGATCTCAAGCAAAGCCAACAGGGCACACTCCTCCAAAGTAAATGGCACAGTCGGAAAAACCAACAATCCATGTGTATTAGTTAGCAAATGCCATGTAACATATTACCTCAAAACTCAGTGGCTTTAACCTTCATCACTTATTGCCTCACAAGTTCAGAAAGTCAGAATTTGAGCAAGGTCTTTGCTGATTTCTCTACTTCAAGACCCCTCACAAGCTGAAAGCCAGGTGTTGGCCAAGGCTGCAGTGATCTGAAGTCTCGACTGGGATAGAATCCACTTCCAGGCTCATTTATGGGGTTGACGGCTTTAGACTGAGGGTCTCAGTCCCTTGCTGGATGTTGACTGGAGACCCCTCTCAGTTCCTTGCTACGTGGGCCACTCCATAAGCAGTCCATAACATGGCAGCTTGCTTCATCAAACCAAGCAAACAAGAAGACCAGAGAAAGAGAAAGTGTGTGAGCAGGATGGAAGACACGGTTTTTAAAACCTACCCTTAGAATTGCATTCACTAATCCTGCCATAGATGGAAGTCACTAGGTCCAGCCCACACTCAGTGGAGGGGAATTATACAAGAGTATGAACACCAGGAGGTGAGAACAGAGGGGGCCATCTTTGAAACGCACCTGTCTCACTTTGTTTGAAACTAAAGGAACAGGTACATGTACTAGCAACGGGAAATTCCTTGGAACCAGTTAATGCAAAGTCATGAAAAGCAGGGAATATGGGGGGATGAACGGAGAATTAAACAAATAAGTTATATTTGTACAAAGTATTCTGTATTTAGCAAATGTGATCAATTGTGTTAATGGCTCCAATTCTGCAGTGCTGTATCCACACTCGTTTTCATGTGACCTTTCAGTTCCTGTCACTAAAGAGGTACAAACTGGTCCCTATCCTGTAAGCCTTGACTCAGCTGTGTTGGTTTGTTTTGGCCAATAGGGTAAGGCAAATGCCATGTCTCCATTCCAAGACAAGTCCTCAAGAATCCTGTTTATTTCCCCTTGCCCTCTTGCACCTCTGCTGTTGCTACAGTAAGGACAAACCCAGACTAGCATGCCGGTCTCAGAAAGTGGGTAAAATAGAGAGCAACACCATCTACAGCCCAGCCTAACTAAGCCAACCTCCAGCCAGTCACAGATTTATGAATGAGCCTGGGTCCAAAACACTCATGATGGCTAATAAATGGCTGTTTTAGGCCACTAGCTATAGAGTAACCGATTATACTGGAGAAAGGAAGTCACACAGCACGAAAAAGAAGAGAATATCCATATAAGAAGCAGTCCTTTGCTAACAATCTCAGTTGGTCTGGGTGAAGTAAATGAAAACTTCAAAGGAACAATCTACAAGAATAAGTTGAATTCCTGCAAGAGTGAATCATGGTTTTGTCTTCTCTACAGCTGGTCCAAGAAAATGTGCTTTCTTTAAGGAAAAAAAAAGAGAAGAGAAGAAGGAGAAGGAAAAGAAAAGGATTAAAAAGAAGAAGGCGATCTTTCTAAAAAAAACCAACTAGCACAAAATACCAAAAAAATACAGCATAAGAGAAAGGAGGACAAACGGCAAATGAAATAACATACCCTCAAAAACTATTGCCATAAAGCAGATGCAAACTGTAAGATAACGCATTATTGTCAATTTTGAAAGGGGAATGAATCAATCGATCCTGCAAGAGCTCAAGTAAGATGCAAGAGCTTGGGGAAGACACCGGGAATTAACATAAATTGACATTAGACTTGAAGCACTAAGGAAAGAAGCAGTAGAGAAACGAAGTTCAAATTAGAAGTAATATAAAAGGAAACCAACACTATTGAAAATATAAAAGAGAAAAGGCAAACAAATAAAGATGCAATGAAACAGTTTCAATATATCAGAGAGGAAATAGTTTTCAAGGAAAACATCAGATTTGAATTAAGTTTTTCTCTGCGGAAAAGATGCAAAGTAATAAGACAGAAAAAAAAGAAAGACATAATTCAAGAAAAGTTTCCAAAAATATAAGGACTTGAACCTGTAGAATGAAAAAGCATAATGCATCAAAGAAAAAACTATGGAAATACCAACATTTTCTCTTTGAGACATATCCCAGAAAAGTTCCTAAGCTTCAAAGACAGAGAAACAATAATTTAGGGATCCAGAGAAAGCATCGAGATGTTTGGTAAGAAAAAAAAAAAAAGCTAACCTCAAAGTGCAGAAAGATCCAATGCTAGAAGACAAAAGAACAACACCCAGAAGAGTTTAAGGAAAGAAAATGTGACTGAAGAGTCTTATACCCAGATAAACTATCATTCAAGTATAAAGGCAACAAACACTCTTCCACATACAAGAAGATATAGACTTTAGATCCCAGTAGCACTTATTAAGAAACTGCTAAAGGGAGCACCTGGGTGGCTCAGTCATTTGAGCATCCAACTCTTGATTTTGGCTCAGGTCATGATCTTATGGTTCGTGAGATTGAGCCCTGCATCAGGCTCTGTACTGACAGCATGAAGCCTGCTTGGGATTCTTTCTCTCTCCCTCTCTCTCTACCCCTCCTGTTCTCTTTCTCTTTCTCTCTCTCTCTCTCTCTCTCAAAATAAGTAAAACAAATTTTTAAAGAAAATTGGGTGAAAGGAGGGAGGAATACACACGCATGTGCACATACACAAGTAGAACATTAATCAGCCATGAAAAAGAAGGAAATCCTTCCATTTGCAAGAACGTAGATGAACCTGGAAGACATTGTGCCAAGTGAAATAAGCCAGACACAGAAAGACAAACACCGGATGATCTCACTTACATGTGGAAGTTCAAAAACGAAAACATACACTCATAGAAGCAGAGCGGAATATTGATTACTGAGGCGTGGAGGGAGGAATGTAGAGATGCTGGTCAAAGGGTACAAAGTTGCATTTATGTAGGATAAATAAGTCAACAGACCTAACATACAAGAAAGATTACTTAAGAATGGGGCATTGAAGGGCACATGAGTGGCTCAGTCAGTTAAGCGTCCAACTTTGGCTCAGGTCATGATCTCACGGTTCACAAGTTCAAGCCCTGTGTCAGGCTCTGTGCTGACAGCTCAGAGCCTGGAACCTGCTTCAAATTCTGTGTCTCCCTCTCTCTCTCTCTGCCCCTCCCCCACTCATGCTCTATCTCTCTCTGTTTCTCAAAAATAAATAAAAATATTAAAAAAAAAGAATGGGGTATTGAACTCTGCAAGTATGCTAACAAGGTAGATTTCAGGAGCATTTTTCACACACTAAAAAAAGGTAACTATGTGAAGAGTTTTGTTAATTAACTGGACTGTAGTAATCACTTTACTACATATATGAACATCACATCATTGTGTTTTACACCTTAAATATATACCATTTTTATTTTAAGAAATTACTCTCAGTTGCTCAGAGTAAGGAGTTGATAGATACTCTCTTAAGGTCATTGTTATGAAAATAATTGTTAGAACACAACTTAAAACTTTTAACTTATTATAAGAAACAAAGGGGCGCCTGGATGGCTCAGTTGGTTGGATGGCCGACTTCGGCTCAGGTCATGATCTCATGGTCTGTGAGTTCAAGCCCTGCGTCCGGCTCTGTGCTGGCGGCTCAGAGCCTGGAGCCTGCTTCAGATTCTGTATCTCCCTCTCTCTCTGCCCTTCCCCTGCTCATACTCTGTCTCTATGTCTCTCAAAATAAATAAACGTTAAAAAAATTTAAAAAAAAAAACAAAGAAAATACAGAACAAAATGAAAGAAGAACAAAGAACGAGGCATAATATGAAACCTGAGAGACACAATTCATCTTAAAACAAAGCAAAAACTCCAATCATCTGAAAATTTGTAATTCTCTATGAAACAAAATTGAGTCAAGAATAAGATCAGAACTGAAATTATAGAATATCAGAGAAACTATGGAAGTAGAAATACTAAATATCATCTAAGAGATATTGTCAAAGAAATGTATCAATCACGCTTCATGTGGAAACACTAAGGCAGTTACATTAAAGACAGGAACAGAATAAGAAAGTCCTTATCCTCACCATTATTTAACATTGTTCTGGAAGTACTAACCACTGAATTTATTATTTACAGTTGATATTTACCTAAAAAACCTAAGAGAAACTATTGGAGAACTACACTTAAAAAAAATGCTAACCTTCATATAAAAACAAACAACTATATTTCCTAGGTCTTGCTTATCTATAAAACTCATTCATACAGCAAAATCAAGAAATAACAGTTACCGGGACATCTGGGTGGCTCAGTCGGTTGAGCTGCTGACTTCGGCTCAGGTCATGATCTCATGGTTCGTGAATTTGAACCACATGTTGGGCTCTGTGCTGACAGCTCAGAGCCTGGAGCCTGCTTTGGATTCTGTGTCTCCCTCTCTCTCTGTCCCTCCTCACTCATACTCTGTCTCTCTCTCAAAAATAAATAAACATTAAAAATTGTATTTAAAATAAAAGAAAGAACAGTTACAGGCACATGGGGTAGAACTACTCTCCAGTACCAAGAGTTGTGCAATTAATTTTCTCAAATCGGAATGTGATAGTATTTTGCTTTTCTTCCTTTCCATTGATCTCACCAGCTGTTTTCTGCTCCAAGGTTTTGTTTGTCTTGGAATGTTATATCATGATAAATTTTTCAGAAAGCAAAGTTGTCTTCTTCAGAAATGTGACATCTTTACAATTTATGTTAAGACTTCTGCAGATAGGTCTTAGGAAAAAGCTTATGTTCCTACCATGAAATCCCAATTTAAGGTTACATCTTTATGAAATTGTTTTAAATAAAGATATAAGATGATTTTACTCTTTCTACCTTTTGGTTTCTTAATTCCATGTTCCTAAGAAAATCCCTTAGCCCCCAACCTTGGTATCTGTCACGCACTGATGAGAGGGTAGATGGCGGGGTATCTTGTCATTACTATGGCCAAGTTCAAGACCCAATAAATATAGATCCAATCCACCCCAAAACAGTTTCCTAAAACATGGGAAGCAACAAGGTTACCATTCTGTGAATCTAAATAGATGATATGTTTTCAGCCTATGCGTGTAAAAAGAATATGCACTGTCTTCGGAAACTGAGAGAGAAAGGAATTATACTACTATGGTTAAAATTGGTGAGGGTAGGGGACAGTTATTATTGTTGTTACTTTATATTTGAGCAATTAAGAGTGTTTGGATCTAATTTGGGCTATTTATATACTCCCTTGTTAGTGGGAGCTGTCTCTACAACAAGAATATTTATAGTTGTTTTATTTGTAATGGTTTCAAACTGGAAACAACTGAAAAGTCCACTAACAGTGGAACGGATACTGCCAGTTTCTTGAGTCTGCTACATGAAGGCATTTTATAGGTCAGCTAGATGGTTGAAAGTAGTTACATGTCATACTGTGGAGGAAAGGCATATACTGAGAAGATAAATAATCCAAGGACCGAGAAATGGCTCCGGGGACAAGAAAAAAGGCACAGTAGTCATCTGAGCTAAGGGAAAACCAGAGGGCATTTGGATGGACAAAGCTCCAACACGATACAGAAAAAGGCTTTAAATCCAGGATAAGGAATTCAGATGAGCAAAAAAGCAACTTTCTAATGAAGCTCAGGTATTGAACCGGGACTACCTTTATGATTAAGGTTTCCTGGAAAAGGCATCAAGCTGTGTTTAATTCTTTGAAATTTTCCTCCATAGATGTCACTTCAAACCATGCTTGGTGACACTGATTGTTTAGGGACTTTATTAAAAGCTCCTGGTGTCATGGCAAGAAGAAGACAGAACTGTCCACCTTACCTAACTAAAAGTTTCTGCTGGAAACAGGTTATTAAGTTCCTGAGCCCTAGTCTGCTAATGTGTAAAATGAGAATAAGAATGAATGGAGTTGTGCTGCAGATTAAAGAATGGAGAGTATTAAGGTCACTTAACTGGTGAGTGCCTCCTTCTTTCATTTAATAACATTATCATGTTGACCTCTAAAATGTAGACTGAGAAGGAAGGCGTTCTCCGAAGGTCTCTCTGTTTCTCTTTCTCTTCCCTCTCACCTCTTCTCTCTTACCTGGTGAGTCAGAGCATCCAAGTGTATTCAGTGGCAGTTAGTTTCATTATACATCTGTATTCCTTGAATGGAAAACAAACATGAAAGTTGACTCTGTGAAGCAAACCTAAAAGGTTACAGTGAGAACACAAATTATTGTAGTGCTTCCTGGTGAGTACACACTTCTGAAGGAACCAAAGCACGTGGATTAAATCTGGGCTACACTAAATGCTCGACATAGAAGGGTATGTATCTCCTTTCCTGTTACCCTTCCCCAGCCAAGTTCGAGTATGTAAAATCATATCATTCTCCCTCAGTAAGAAAAGCTAATATATGTCTATCTCACTTACGATAGTCACTGAGTTTAAAAATTAAGACCTACACCTTAAATTATAAGCTTTCAGCTTTTAAAAATTATCTCTGCCTACCTGAATGAACTATAATATATAGTCAGAATTTTCCAGTCTTAAAGGTATGGAAATGATCCAATTTTTACCAATCATGGTTTAAATGTATTATGCTTTTCCTTAAGCAGTCAAATGAAAGAAAATCTCCTACCTAATTATTAACACCCATGCTTAATAAGATGACCCTGAATTTGTGTCTCAGTGCTTTAAACTTTTCTTGGCATGTAATTTTCATTGCATCGGGGAAGTACCTCTAGGTTCATCAAGAGATTACCTTACTCTTCAAATAGGTCTGTTTTCAAAGGGTTTTTTGGTTTGGTTTTGTTTATCCCAAACCAAATTTATCATCTTCTCCCCGTTATCTGCACCTTCTTAAAACATCTGTATTTCTCACCTGATGTCACGCGTATTTAACACCTGATGTTAGGTTACTTCTTGACTCGTCCCTTTTTGTTGTGTTACAGAAGCAGTGAGCTATCAAGTCTAGCTGATTCTACCATCCAGTTCTTACCTTTTCCTTCCCACTGCCAAAGAGCCACCTTAGACTTTCATCACCTTCTGGCTTGTACCATTCACTGAAGTGGTCATTTCTCTAAGAATTCTGCTTCAAGTTTTTTTGCACCTCGGATTCATTCCACTACCTCCAGATGACAATTCCCACAGCACAACACTGAATAAATTATTCCTTGCACACGCATTTGCTCAAGACACTTTAAGGACACCAGCTTTTGTTCCCCAAAACAGTTTAATGGCACCTAAATAGATATGTAAGACCCACCTCTTTTCATACTTCCAGACTTTTCGCCATACCACTGCCCTTCTCTCACACTCCAGTTGCATCCAATGAAACTGCCCAACAAGCAAAACCACACAGGGCTTCCCTTCTCTGCACCGCTGCTCCTCCTTCTGCTTCTGTATATCCTTCCTTTCTTTTCTACCTTCCCTGAGTAGCTAAAATCTCAGAAATGCTTTAAATTCCAACGTAAATGCTGTGATGGAATGTCTAATCTCTAAAGTTAGAAATAACTTTGCCTTCCTTTGAGCTGCCATACCACACCGAATTTCTCTTTTCAGACTTAATGATGCATTAAGGTTATTGATATACATGGTTATATTTTTCTATTGTACCTAGATACGCTCCTCAGAGTCAAGATATGACTGCTGAAAGATAATTCTCCATGAATTGTATGTTTCTGGACATCTTGCAAGCAGACAGTGCATTTCACTTTTTAAGGATGTTTGTGGAGGGAACAATCTTGGAAGATAATGGCGGTGTCTCCTTTCAGGGCACAGGTCAGGTATGTGTATTTCCTTTAATAAAAGATTCAGCCTTCCTAAGCTCCAAGTTCCTTTCCTGTAACACACTCTACTGTATGTACAGATATTATCTAGCCCTCTTTACATTGTCCTTGGGGAAATGAGACTCAGAGGACCAGCACAAATGCTGATTCTTGGGCTACTATTCTCACTGTGAAAAATAGTCTTCTGTCTCTCCCCCAAGAGTCTCATGTCTTCTGCCAGTATCCATGAATCTACAGCAGACTCTGGCACGTAGACTCTAAAGTGGTCCCCAAGGTCCTCATCTCCTCATATCGATGCCTTGTGATGTCCTCTCCCCTTGAATGTAGGTAAGAGAGTGATTTGCTTTTAACCAGTAGCATGCAGCAAAAGTGACAAGAATGTATGTTATTATATGTACATAATTATCTTACATATATTTGTAATATCTGTCTTACGAGGAGACTCTCCTCCTTGGCAACCTTGAGGAAGCAAATGGCCATGTTGTGAAGGTCCATGGAGTAAGCAACTGAAAGTGGCCTCCAGCTGAGAACTGGTAAGAATGGGGGCCCTTGATCCACAGCCTGTGAGAAACTGAATGCTGCAAACAATTATGTGGGCTTTGAAGCAGATGCTTTTCTAGTCAAGCTTCAGAGAACAACACCATCCTTGCAGAGGGACCCAGTGAGGCTATGCCTAAACTGTGACCTACAGAATCTATGAAATAGTAGATGTATCTTTTTTTAAGTCACTAATCCTGTGGTACTAATCCATTGATAATTAATACAGAGATTCATCTGATAGCTTGAAAATAGGGAGAAATCTCAGACCCCTCACAGTTCTCGACTGTTTTGTCAACAAGGATTGGAGGCTGACAGGCATATGACTTTCTTGAAGGGGGCCATATGGGAAAATTGATAGAATTGAGGAAAGCCCATGGAAATCAATAAACAATGTACAGTGTCACTTCCCTCACTGTAAAGCAATTGGATCAACTTTAGACAAAAGTCAGAAGTCTGCCATGCAGTGACAACTCTTCCTCAAAGAACATGAGGTTCTTTATTTTTCTCACTGTGTAAGATAGTGGATGTATTGACCAGACGTGTGGATTACCATGCAATAAGTAGTCCTCTACTTTACTGCCTGTTAACAAGGAAGAAAGATTTCTAATCTCCCACCTCTATAGTTGTAAGCCAAATCTCAAGAAGCAGATTCAAAGACAATCAGCTGAACAGTTCCCTAGGTATTGCTAGCTCTTCTCTGGAAAGGGGAACTTCCTCACCAATCTGGCTCTCGGCCTCAAGTCTGCCCCATTGTAACGACTAATACTAAGATTCATTCTGGTGAGGACAGGAGGTGTTGACTTCTCTCAGGCAACAGTTACGGAGACACCCACTTACACTGTGTATGGAAGGAAGGAAATTTGCAACTACCATGGACAGAAATTCATAGCATCATGGCCATGATGAACAATGGCAGTTATCTTATTGAGGAAATTTTATCCCTCATCTCATTGCCTGAAACAAAGTTGATGGTCAATAGAACCTTTGGGCATGGGCCTTTTTCACAGATAGATGAGCTAAAGTTGAAGCCCACTTGGGCCCACTGGGCTGCTTTAGCTGTCCAGTCTCAACAACAGCTATACAAAACCAAAAATGTACACACTTGTTCAGTCAGTGGGCATAATAACTCAAGTCCATTCTCACAATTCTGGCCACTATTGTCCTTGATAAACTATGTTTTATTGTTACTGACTCTTAAACAGGAGCCAGTGGCCTAATTCTTTGGTCTGTCACTTGGTAACTACAAGACAAATTAAAGATACTCTTATTTAGGGTCATGAAATGTAAAAACAAATTGGGGCCACTCGTGTAGATACCATGTAAGGGCCTATTCTCCGATGAAACTAAGTGAAATCAAGTCACTGACTAAGTCTACACCACCCAGATTGTCACCATTGCTGCCGGATTCATCATCCTACTGGACATGGCAATATATCTTTTCCCAGTATAAGAAAAGAAAGAAAAAAGAAAGGGTCTCATGTTCTTTGAGGCAGAGTTACCACCGCACAACCAACTTCTACCTTTAGCCAAAAGTTGACCCAATTGTCTTACAGTGAAGGAAGCAACATTGCACAGGATGTGGCCCCCATTCACTCCTGGGAGATCCCTTAACCACCTCTCAGGGCTTAGGTGGAACCTCACTGCTGTTGACACTTTTTGGTTATTGGTGTTACTTTTCAGTCTGATTGGTGGGATCTGACCATAGCATTTTGGTCTTTAAAACTAAACTGAGTCACGTCTTCAGTTCTCTGGATCATTGGCATGTTGATACTGTTGTGCCTTTATCTCCAAAGCCGCTTGACAATGGGCTAACAGTCAAGATATATGAGACATTGCTAAAAATAATAAGGCAATCATCCAGCAACTCATGGAGTTTAACAGTTGAGTGTGGTCATGGGAGGAGACCCTCAGAGAGAGACCTGCTGTTACAAATGCCGGCCCAGAGTGACCGTGGGCACCCCCAAGGTTGAGCTTAGTGACGTACAATATCAGAGGGATAATACTGCAGGAGAAATAAACTCCACAAAAATATTTCATCCAATCACTAAAAAGTAGCAAACAAATAGCAATAACAAGTTCCAAGGTCGGGAGGGGGGCCTTCAGTACTAAGAGGTACTATAGGGTATTATCTAAAATTCCCAGTTTCCAACAAAAAGTTACAAGATTTGCAAAGAAACACTAGAGTAGGACCCATACACCGAGGAAAAGGCAGACAACACAAACTGTGGGAGTAACCAGATACCAAATTTAACAAAAAATGTCTCTAATGAGTCGTTATAAATATGGTCAACAGTCTAAAAGAAAACAATATTAAGGAAATAAAGGAGAGTGTGATGATAATGGACTATGTCCCATCAGAGAGAGAATATCAATTAAAAGATAGAAATTATAAAAAAAAGAATCAAATGGAAATTCTGGAGTTGAAAAGTACAATTATAGAAATCGAAAGTTCAGAAAGAGACTCAAGAGAATATTTGAATGGCAAAACACATTAGCAAACTTAAAGATAGATCAATAGAGACTATGCAGCCCAAAAAAATAGCATAAAATAAGAATAAAGAAAAAGGAACAGAGCAATGCAAGGCATTATAAAGTGTACCTACATGTGCATAATGGAAGTACTAAAAGGAAAAGAGATAGAAAAAAGTGGCAGAAAAATATTTGAGGAAATAATAGCTGAAACCTTCTTTCAAATGTACTGAAAAACACTCTGTGCTTTTCTATACTCTACGCATGCAGGAAACTCCACAAGCTCCAAGTAGGAGAAACACAAAGAAATTGATAAACAAACTCATCAAAGTAAAAACACTGAAAGTCAAAGACCAGGATAAATTCTTGAACGCAGTGAGAGAAAAACAACTCATTGTTACAAGGGAATGCCAGTAAGATTAATAATGAATTTATCAGCAAAAACATGGAGACTAAAGGGTAGTAGGATGACATATTCAAAATTTCCAAAGAAAAAAACTGTCAACCAAAAATCTTATATCCAACAGAGCAAATATTTTTTAATGTTTTTATTTTGGAGAGAAAGAGCACAAGCAGGGGAGGTACAGAGAGAAAGGGAGACAGAGGATCCCAAGCAGGCTTTGCGCTGACAGCAACCATACTGATGCAGGATTCAAACTCACAAACCGTGAGATCATGACCTGTGCTGAAGTCAGCCACTCAAGTAACTGAGCCACCTGGGCATCCCCCAGCAAAGCTATGTTTAAAAAGTGAAACCAGGGGCACCTGGATGGCTCAGTGGATTAAGCATCCGACTCTTGGTTTTGGCTCAGATCATGATCTCACAGTTCGTGAGTTTGAGCCCCCTGTTGGGCTCTGCACTGTTAGTGGTGCAGAGCCTGCTTAGGATTCTCTCACTCTCCTTCTCTCTCTCCCCTACCCCACGCACACACATACACTCTCTCTCTCACTCTCTCTCAAAATAAATAAACAAAAACTAAAAAAATAAAAAGCAAAAACAAAGACATTTCCAGACAAACAATAACTGAGAGAATTTGTTTCTAACAGATCGGCCTTATATGAAATACTAAAGGAAGTTATTCAGGCTAAAGTGACCTTAGACAGAAATTAGCATTCATACCAAAAAAATCAAGAAGTACTGGTTAAAGTATTTATGTAATAATAAAAGGCTATATAAATACATATTCTCCTTTCTCCTCTTCTTTAAAAATCAATTGTATAAAACAATATGGATATATTATACTGTTGGGCCTATTACATATAGACATGTAATATAATCACTAATAACACCAAAGAGGTGAATAAAAGCAAAACTGTATTGGGCTAAGGAAATTACTCCAGATGGTAAATCCAGAGGAACAAGTAAAGAGAATCAGGAATGATAAATACAAAGATTAATATAATGAAAGTTATAAAGATAGATTCTCTTTTTTCTCTTAGCTTGTTTGAAAGACAAAATTATATAAAGTAATAATTACAGTATTGTCTTTTTTGTAATATTTATAGATTTAATATGTATAACAATAATATCACAAAAAGGGGCAAAAGCAATAACCTTTCTATATCTCACTTGAAATGTTAGTATAAATCTGAAGTTGGTTCTGATAAAGATGTACACAGTTAACTCTAGAGAAAATGCTAAGAAAATAACTCAAAAATATACAGTGAAGAAAATCATTAAATAAATTGCTACATGAGACAATATTCACTTAAGGTGAAATAAAGCAATAAAAGAGAAATAGAGGAACAAAAAAGACACGAGTCACATAAAAAGTGAAAAGTAAAAATGCAGACATAAATTCAGCTGTTACTGAAAATAACATTAAACGTGAATAGATTAAACAATCAAAAAGCAGAGACTACCAGATTGGATTAAAACATGTGATCCAAATACATGCTGTCTTCAGGAGACATACTTTAGTTTCGAAGACATAGAGATATTGAAAGCAAAGGATATTAAACAATGTCCCATGCAAATAGCAACCACAAGAAAGATGATGTGGCTATATCATTTTAAGACAAAATAGACTTTAAAGCAAAAGAAAAGTTATTAGAGATAAAGAAGGACATTTTATAATGATAAAAGAGCCAGTCCATCAGGAAGATATAATAATTACAAATATATATGCATCTAATAACACAGCACCAAAATATATAATACAAAACTGACAGAAATAAAGGGAAAAACAGACAATTCAACTGGATAGCCACATGCAAAAGAATAAAGACATTTCTTTTTGTTAAGTTTTTTTATGTTTATTTATTTATTTTTGAGAGAGAGAGAATGAGAAAGCAAGAGCACACAAGTGGGGAAGGGGCAGAGAGAAAGAGAGACAGAATCCCAAGCAGGCTCCGCACCATCAGCCCAGAGCCCAGTGAGGGGCTGGAACCAACCAACAGTGAGATTGTGACCTGAACAGAGAACAAGAGTCAGATGCTTAACCACTGTGCCACCCAGGTTCCCCAAGACATTTCTTTAAGGAAAGATATACAAAAGGTCAATAAGCACATGAGAAGATGCTCAACATTATTTGTCATTGCATTAAAAGAAGGCAAATCAAAGACACCACTCCATCCCCACTAAGGGGGCTGGAATCAAAAAGTTAGTAACAAGTGTTGGTGAAAGTGTGGAGAAATAATAACCCTCATCTACTCCTGACAGGAATATAGAATCATGCCATCACTTTGGAAAACATTCTGGCAGTTCCACAAAAGATTAATCATATAGTTACCATATGACCAACAATTCTACTCTTGTATATATACCCAAGAAAAATGAAACCTTATGTCCACACAATAACTTGTACATGAGTGTTTATTATGGTATTATTAATAGGAGTCAAAGATGGAAATAACCCAATTATCCATCAACTAATGAAGAGATAAACAAAAAGTGGTATATCCATATAATGGATTATTTGGCCATAAAAGTGAATAAAATACTGAAGGTATTTATTGCTACAGCATGGTTGAACCTTGAAAACATGATGCTAAGTGAAAGAAGTTTTTGACAAAAGACTACATTTTACATGATTACACAAAAATAAAATTTACAGAATATGTAAACCTGTAGAGACAGAAAGTATTCTAATGGTTGTTTAGGGCTGGAAACTCAGATGTATGGGGCTGGTTTGAGGGTTGGGGATGGCTACGGAAGACAGGATTTATTTTTGAAGGTGATGAAAGTGTTCTAAAATTGACTGTGGTGATGGTTGCATACATCTGTGAATATACTAAAAACCAGTGAATTATACATTTTTAATGGGTTGAATTGTAAGGTATGTGAATTATATCTCAATAAAACAGTTTTTATAAATGCATAAATAAATAATTTATGTGACTAGACATCCACATACCTTAGTGAGACAGTTTGGTCACTGAGTGTGACTGGCCCCATAAAGGCTCATCTTCTCTTAGGTATTTCCTGAGCAATGAGCAGGATGAGAAGTATAGAATATTATATAGGTCTATTTTGAAAATTCAGGACTTCAGCCCAACAGTTCCTGGACAGGATATTTCTTGTTTTTTGCTTTTTGCTTTTTTTTTCCCCCCTTAATGTCAATCTCAGTCTTGCCTTCCTGGTACAGTCTCTAGGGAGCAGCCCAGCAAAAATGAAGGATAAGGAATTCAATCAAATAAGGAATCCAGACACCTGGATTCTCTCATTGGAAATGAAAGTATAAAGACCACCTGTTTGCACTTTAGAAAGTGGTCCACACAGGTCAAAGTGGGATCCCTAATATGTCCCTGTACACTTTTTTAATATGTATTTATTTAAGTAATCCCTACACCCAACATGGAGCTCTAACTCACAAACCCCAGGATCGAGAGTCACATGTTCCTCCCGCTGAGCCAGCCAGGCACCCCAAGGTCTCCATACATTTTATAAAAGCACCCTTGCCTGTTTCATACTTGACTTTTCCTGAAAAAAATGTAGGGGATGCATGAAATAAAGGTAAAGTTACATCTCATGGAATGGGATGCACCAATTTTGTGGAGGCGTAAGTTGACCAACAACCTCCATAGCTGGCAGGGAACCACATGGTTACCTTGGGAGGTAAGGGGAAGAGGATTATTAATGATCTTTGTCTTTCAGAAATGCCCTGGAACCTTCTTTTCCAAAGACCACCTGATATAAGTCTCCCCAACTGTTGCAAGCTCCCTAAATTTAAATGACTGCTGGGCCTGGTCATCTCTCTGCTGGCTCTGGCCCATCTCCAAAACTTGATCACCATTTCTCTTGACATTACTTATACTTCCATCAGAAACAACAGGGCATGGCTATAGCTTCCTGTCCTGCCTACACAAAACACCTGGCCCTGTTTCCAGCTGTCTTTCCAGCTCCTATTACCATAGCCATTGATCAATCATTCTAAACAACAGACAAATGACCTGTGGCTGGTGATGGGGACCAACAGGACAAGTTGGATTTACTGCCATCAGACAGTTGCTCCAAAAATAATACTAAACTCAATTATTTGAACCAAATTGGGAAACTAAGGTCAACCAGTCAGCTAGGGGACAATCCACCTGTACCCCCAAACTGATAGAAATCCAGTTGGTAGTCTCCCAAGTTGTAAACAACACTTTATTTCCAGGAAAACAATACGCGGAAGCCATCGTTAACTTGCCTCCCTACTGAAAACATGGTGACTTGCATCATAGCTGTGTGAGTTTGAAGGGACGTCCTAGAAACCTCCAGGCAGGAAAAAAAGAGAAAAAAGAAAAAAGAAAAGAAACCTCCAGGTGTTTAAGGAAATGCCACCAGTAAATTATGGAGCTTTCGTTTTAGATGAATGTAGAGATCTCTTCTAATGAGTCTACCAGGGGATTATTCAGAAGAGCCCTCCAGCAGAGGAAAAACTGACCTGTTATTTGTGCTCACCCTTCAGGCAGTATCCCCTATGACAAGATCATCCAATTAGAAAGGTGATACAAATTTTGACCCTGACTTTAGCTGAAGTGTTCACCATTATCACCTTATCCCTGGAAGCCATTCAGGTCAGCACAACTCACTGACTGACTGTGTTGTTATGGATGACAGAAATGCCGTAGGCTTTCTCCCTGCAGGCAAGGGGAAGTCTGTGCAATCACTGATACATCCTGCTGTACCTGGATTCATGCCTTGGGCTGAGAAAAGCCAATATGGAAAGTCAAGGAGAAAGCTATCTGGCTTTCCAAGGTAGATCTTGATGATTTCCTGGGGTTTGTTCAGCTAGTTGAGCCTGGGACCCTTGAGGTCACAATTGGTCAATAAGGCAGGCTGGCCTGACCCTGCTGCCTGGGAGTCTTGTTGACAGAGCACAGTCCTGTTGAAAATAATGTCAATTAAATTCTGCCTGAGACGAATTAAATGAATCTGATCCTAGCCTCTGTTGGTCAAATTTATCAATGTGGCAGATGGAGTGGATAAATTTACCAGAAGACAGGATGGTATAGAAACAAGGAGTGAATACGGTGAAAAAACAATTTTCTATGGGTTCCTCTGATTTCTGCACATAAATGTTCTTGTTGCAGGATGTTTGTATAGTAAACAATTTTGGAAGATAAGGGTGGTGTCTCCCTTTGGAGCATGAGTCAGGTTTACTTACCATCAAGTAGAAATATATCTCCTTCCAGGACAAAAGGTGGTAATGCTTACTGCTCATTAAAAAAGATTCTAAGGGCACCTGGGCACCTCAGTTGGTAGAGTGTCCGACTTCGGCTCAGGTCATGATCTCACGGTTGACAAGTTCGAGGCCCACATGGGGTTCCGTGCTGACAGCTCAGAGCCTGGAGCTTGTTTCAGATTCTGTGTCTCCCTCTCTCTCTCTCTGCCCCTTCCCCACTCACCCTCTGTCTCTCTCTTGTCTCAAAAATATAAATAAACATTTAAAAAAAAAAGATTCCTGTTCCCTAGGCTCGGTGTTCTAGAGTGCAACCTACAATATGTGCAGTCACTTGGCCCTCTTCATGTGGCCCTGTGAGAATTGGGATTTGGGGAATAAATGCAAATTCTTTTTATTGCTATCACTATGACTAATAAATTATTTGTTTTAGACTGAAGAATCTCACGTTTTCTGCCAACATCTATGAAATTCTGGCAGGCTAGCCTTCACAGTTAAGAGTTTGTTTACATGCCCTTTAAAATTCTTGACTGTGCCTGTGGCCCATTTATCTTTAGGTACTCCGTTCCATCTATACTTGATGAGTAAATATAGGAATCTGTATTTGAATATATATGAACACCCAAAGATAGACATCCTATCTACAGGTCAAATTCATGCCTCTTGCAAGCCATACACTGTAGGTGCAATATAAGGTATTAAATACGTGATTGGAAATGGTCTATGGGAGAATAAAATATCACTTCCAAAATATATTTACCCAAACAAATTCTTCCACATAGCAAGTCTACCCATTTCAGCTATCATAAATCCTCAAAGCCAAAATGTTTATAGTGTGATCCTTAGAGGTCTCCGGTACTGCTAAAATTAACACATTGGGGCACCTGGGTGGCTCCGTGGGTTAAGCATCCTACTTCAACTCAGGTCATGATCTCACAGTTGGTGGGGGCGAGCCCAGTGTCAGGCTCTGTGCTGACAGCTCGGGGCCTGGAGCCTGCTGCAGATTCTGTGTCTCCCTCTCTCTCTGCCCCTCCCCTGATCGCTCGCTCTCTCTCTCAAAAATAAACATACATATATAAAGAAAGAAAGAAAGAAAGAAAGAAGGAAGGAAGGAAGGAAGGAAGGAAGGAAGGAAGGAAGGAAAGAAAGAAAGAAAGAAAGAAAGAAAGAAAGAAAGAAAGAAAGAAAGAAAGAAAGAAAGAGAAAGAAAGAACAATTAACGCATTAATGTCCGAGATAGTTCATCTTCCAGACATCCTAGATTCTCATCCTCTCTCTCTCTCCCCTACTCCCTCTGTATTCTTATGATTCCTTGTATACTGAGAAAAAAAAACAATGATGATATATTTATTTTTTTGATGGACAGAATGAGTTAAGGATTTCCCAGGGTACATCCAACCATAACTTCATTGAACGTCTATACAAAATCAGTCACATTAAGGGTAAAAACAGATTTGTTTTTCCCATACAAATATTTGCCTCCTAAGATAAAGGGCTTATTGACTTCCACACCTTCCAGAAGAATTAGTACTCTTCTTTCAGCACTAATTTAAAAAAAAAGCAACCAGCAGTGAATCCCAATAGATTTAGAAAAAGGATTCACCTCAGTTCGGCATGGGTGAGATAAGCAACCTCCCTGCATGGTCCTATAAGCGGTACTCCAGGATTAAATGGCTGGAGACAGAGAGCATTAGCCTGGGCCACGGTCAACTAGGAGATTGAAAGAGAGTGTGGACAGCACACAGGAAGCCATCCTGTGTGGGCGACACAGCTGTATGTTCCTTCTCCCACTTTCTTCTACACCTTGGGTCAGCCTCATTCTGGGGGCCAGGCTAGTTGTTGCACTAGTTTTCCATCTGTTCAGAATAAAATAAAATAGGACCAACATCCTCCCCTTCGGTCATCGATAAACTTCTTGGCCTTGCCTGAGAGTAGAGTCACCACACTCAAATCACATCGTTTCTAGGGATGCACCTAGCCTTCCTCTGGAGACTCAAGAGAGGTGGCCTTGTCTCCATTCCCTTCCCCTCCCCCCAAGTCCCCTGCCTGTCTGTGTCAAGTACTTATGAGTTGTTCAAGAGGAGAGACCAGGAGAGGGAGAAGCTCGTTTTTCCATTCCAGAAGTGGGGTACTGTGAGGCTTCCTCAACCAATGTTCCTCAGACAAAAATCTTCCAATGAAGAGTGTTGGGCAAGTAACAGGTGGTAATTCCTGTGGTTTACCTCAATCCCTTTGGCTTGCAAATCAGCTTCGAATTTTCATAGGGTCAAAGTTCCTCATGAAATTTGGGGCTCCAGTAACTATCTTTAAGAAGGTCTATGCCCACCCTCAGTCCTTGCAGTCCTAGGGTCTACCAGAAGCACGCGCAATGAAAAAGTATAAAGAGAAAGTGTACCACCAGTAATCAAACTTTGCAAGAGTGACATCATCTGCCAAAGGCAAACCCAAATTCTCCAATCAGCTCTTCCAAATCCTTCTCGACTTTCCCCCTGTTACTTTGTCTCTATTTGAACTATTTCCACTTCCAAGAGCATTAATGGCTCAGAAATAAAACATGCACAATGATTCCACTTTTTAATTATGCCTTTAAGACAGGTGTGTAAGTATCTCGTTCTTATTGTTAATCTTACCGGTTAGGGTACTTCTCTGGCACTTGTGAATTTTACCCGTGTGTGTCAGGGCACCTGTGAAATCCCCATTTTGCCACAATTTGCTGCCAGAAAACTAATAATCGAATCAGTAAGTAGATCACTGAACCCCATCACCTGCTGCCTTCTGTTGCGATAAGGATCACCTCTCACTTTTTTTGAAACTCAGTGACAACAAGCAAGGATTCAAAAGGGGGCCAGGTCCTAAAGGTCACCCTGAATAACTCTGAGAGCCAAGCCTGCCTGCCAACACGTTGCAAAAAATGGAAGCTTCGGGCTCTGCAGAATTGCAGGTATCTGTGTAAACCATGCTGAGGGAGCTAGCAGAGAAAAAAGAAGTGTTTTGACTCCTCTGACCTCTGCCTGGAAGTTTTCAGATGCAGTAGTTAAGACCAAAGAACAGGCTCGGGCCCATCGACCCCTGACCAAAATGGATTTTCTGTCCGAGGCAGCTAAAGCCCTAGGTTAGCTCATACGGTCTTGGTCTCAGAGTGCCTTTGTTAAACACAGTATCCTAAACCAAGAGGGACCTTTTATAAAAAGTTCCCCAGGAGTGACTTTTTATTCCCTCCCCATCTTCCCCCAGAGTTTCCTTTTGTTTGAAGCTGCAACCTCATTTTCAAAACTCCCTTGAATGAAAAACCATGAACATCAATTTTAGAAAACATTCGGGTTATGGAAGTGGCCACATTTGTTGATTTCTTAAATAAACCTGAAGTTCTCTCCCCGTTACTGTATGGTGAGCCCTAGGGCTCAATTCAGATAAGTGTGCTGTGTTTCACTGCCAAAAAAAACATCCGTTTTGTTTTTTTTTTTCTACAGTCACCATAAACCAACCACCCTAGAAAAACCTGCTTTGTTGTCCTGAAGGAGCTATTATTGTTCAGAATATTTTACATGTAAGTGAAACCTGAGAGTTGTTCTTCCTTTGTTTTATAATTTGTCATTGGGAACTTCCATTTTTATTTATTCTTCCACTTTTAGCACCTGAGCTCTTGTGGGATCTGCAAAAGTACATATTGAAATATGCAAATAGTATATAGCGTGTGAGTGTCAGATGCATGGAAATTAAATCAAATACAGGGGGGAGAAAAGAAACTGAGTGCATTAAAGCTAACTTTATGGCCCCAAGCTGTAGATAAATTGTGGTCTGTGGTAGTTAAACAACAGCTGTTCAGATTTAAAATAAAATTATGATAAGGATCCCCAGAAGATAACACTTCTTGAGGTAACAGCATTTACCTCAATGCATCTGTTAGCAATGGCAGTGACAAGAGTGTTTACGTGAAGGTTTATTCCCATTTGTCTGCCTGTGTTCTATCATTCCCGTTCGCAGGGGAGAGCGACTCTTCCTCGGTGGAATTTAGGTTTGGGTCCTAGCACAACCTTTTCTTCCGTGCCTAGGCAGGGACATTTCGACTCAGCTGCCTGTGTCCCTCGTAGCAAGGGAATGTCATCAAGAAGACGACACGGGGCTGTCGTGCAAGCAGGAAACCAGCGGGGAGAAAGTTTCTTTAGCAGCAGTCCCTTCATTCAAACCCAGTCATCCCTAGACTCGTGGGGAGCAGTAGTTCCTTAAGAGCTTTACACCCAATAAAATTTAAACTTTTATATATTTTCTTCATTTACTGTGCAAGAGTTTTATGGAAGACACGTAGGAAACCACCCAGATGGAATTTCTAGGAGAGGCAACTGCCATTTCCCTCAACACTTCAAACCCGTCCATGTTCAACTTCAGGCCAGTTGGCTTGCTCACTCTCTCTGTCTATCTGTCTCTCCGTCTCTCTCTCCAGACTCGCTTCATCTTTTGCTCTCTCAAGATCTGAATCTCTGTCCTCCCCTCTCTCCTTCAACACCATCGTAGCTCCCAAAGTGTGTGTCCAAAGCAGAGAGGCTGTGTGTCTACAAATAATTCTCTCCTCCAATATGTTCTTCAGGAAATAAAATTTGCCCAAGCCAAAGAATGCATAAATTCTTTGAGCAATTTCTACTTTATTTACAATATGATATTAATTCATATACTTTAAGCTCTTCAACACATTGATTTTGAACAGGAAACTTCCCCACAAAGCTGTGTGTAAAGACAGAGAGACAATCTAAACGTAGAAACATCCTCTTTCTATGCCCGGGTGCCAAGGAAAACCCTAATGGAGGATTTCCAAATACAAATGACTTTTGAAACACTGCATTTTTAAATGAACTTTATAATTTTTTAATAAGGAAGAATTTTTGTTATTAAAATAGTAGTGCCTCTTTAAAAATGAAATTAACTTTGTAAACTCTGTCAGTGAATTGAAATGTTACAGTGTGGGTTATTTTAGGATTTTAACTTTTTTCATAATAAAAATGTTTTTGTTAATCTTCATTGTTGATTTCTCTTTAAGGTGAGAATAAAATTTCTTCCGAACCGGGGCAAAGTCTGTCTGACTATTGCGGGTTGGGAACTTAAGTGAAAATGTATTCTGCAAGGAGGCTTTAATAACAGAACACTATGCATCTCTTTATATTTAGCCAAGTGATTAAAGAAAAAAGATGCAATAAATATGCAACTGGACTTACTGGAAGGTAAATAAGAAATACTATGAATCCACATATAATTATTCATTATTAACCTGTTTAAAATACCAAGAAGATGGGGCGCCTGGGTGGCTCAGTCGGTTGAGCATCCGACTTTGGCTCAGGTCATGATCTCACAGTTCCTGAGTTCAAGCCCCGCGTCGGGCTCTGTGCTGACAGAGCCTGGAGCCTGTGTCAGATTCTGTGTCTCTCTCTCTGTGCCCCTCCCCTGCTCATGCTCTGTCTGTCTGTCTCTCTCTCTCAAAAATAAATAAACATTAAAAAAAAATAAAAAATAAAATAAAATAAAAATACCAAGAAGAAAGGTAATATATTTTAGATTCAAATGAATCCTCTGCATTATTGGCATGTAAGATAAGCAAATGAGTAAGTAAATACTGATACCATGTAGAAAAATCAAGTGAACCCGGTCAATGCTAGAAAACATAAAGTATGTAATTCACAAAATAAATGCAATTGTCCTATAAGACAATAAGATTGTTGGGGTGCCAGCGTGGCTCAGTTGGTAAGCATCTAACTCTTTTATTTTTTTTTAATTTTTTAAATGGTTTTTTGAGACAGAAAGAGACAGAGCATGAGCTGGGGAGGAACACAGAGAGAGAGAGACAGAATTCAAAGCAGACTCCAGGCTCTCCAAGCTTGTCAGCACAGAGCCCGTTGGGAGGCTTAAACTCACAGACTGCAAGATCATGACCCGAGCCAAAGTCAGACACTTAACCAACTGAGCCACCCAGACAGTCCAAGCATCCAACTCTTGATTTCAATTCAGGTTTTGATCTCAGAGTTGTGACTTCAAGCCCCGCATTGGGCTCCATGCTGGGTGTTGAGCCTACTTAAAAAAAAAAGAATAAGGGGCTCCTGGGTGGCTCGGTCGGTTAAGCATCCACTTCAGCTCAGGTCATGATCTCACAGTTTGCTGGTTCAAGCCCTGCATCAGGCCTTGTGCTGACAGCTTGGAGACTGGAGCCTGCTTCAGATTCTGTGTATCCCTTTCTCTCTGCCCCTCCCTCATTGGCTCACATTCTCTCTCTCTCTCTCTCAAAAATAAAATAAAAACATGTAAAGAATTTTCAAGACAATAAGACTATTAATAAAATATATTATAGCTTATATCAAACAGATAAATGTAAGCCATATCAACTAAATTATGCTTTCCCAGTTGTTAGCCTGAGTTTACAATGATTTAAATATTAAGACAACCAAGACAAAAACTAGATTGTTTTAAAGGCACCTGCCAATATGTATATTAGAAAATAAAACCTGTCCCAGTGAAGAAAATAGCTTTGCTCAGAGTTTAAAGCACCCTACTGGATACCCTGTTAAATACCATCAGAAAACAAAAGTTCTCTGCATCAAAAGACAAGTAAAAAGAGAACCACAAACCAGGATGAGGGTAAGCCACTAATTCCATATCCAGGATATATCAAGGATCCCTGTGCTATAGACCAACTGTCTGTGTCCTCCCCAAATTCATACATTGTAATCCTAAGCCCCGAAGTGATGATGTTAGGAGGCGGGGCCTTCAGGAGGTAAGTAGATTTGTGGGGATGGGACCCTCATGAATGGGATTGATGTCTTTATAAATGAGACCCCCACAGAGCAACCTTGACCTTTCATACTCAAAGTGATGGCAATTTTCCAATATGGTCTGGCAACATGTTGTCTTGGCAAGTGTAGGAAAGGACAGTGACTCTCCTACCCAGCTGATGGGCATATAAATGGATACTTGAAATTTGAAAAAAAAAATCTGGGCTACACGTAGCAAATTTGAAACCACTCACAGCCTGTGACTCGCAAATCCAAAGTTCAAGAAACTCTTGCCTCCATGCACTAGGATACATCTTCCAGAATTTCCATAGCAACATTGCTAAATAACAAAAAACTAAAAATATTCTAAAGTTCCATTAAGGTTATAATGTAGAAAAAAACTTACATATTCATGAAAATTTTAAAATAGCAGATACAGCAGAATATATATATACATCTGTAGAGTGAGAGAGAGAGAGAAAGACATGGGGGCATGAATAAATCCCAGAACAGGAAGTTGAGAATAAACCCACAGAACAGGAAGTTGAGAATAAAAAGAAGTGGGAAGGACAAACACAATTCAATAATACTTATAGGAAGCTTACAAATCCAAGATGGGGGTGCCTGGGTGGTTGAGTCAGTTAAGCTTTCAGCTCAGGTCATGATCTCATAGTTTGTGGGTTTGAGCCCCATGTCAGGCTCTGTGCTGACAGTTCAGGGCCTGTAGCCTGCTTTGGAATCTGTGTCTCCCTCTCTATCTGCCCATCCCCTGCTCTCTCTCTCTCTCTCTCTGAAAAATAAATTTTAAAAAAATTTTAAAGCCATGATCAAAAGCTGGTTAATAGAAATATATATTATAAAAATACAACTATATATATGGAGATGCAGATAATAGATACTGAATTCAAGAGCAAAATGGTATCAGAAAGAGAAGAGAGCAAGGGGATATGGGCTTTAGTTGGATCTTTAGTTGTTTATTTTTTAAGCTAGGTGATGAGTACTTTGGTGTTCACGATATTATTCACTATGATTTTTGTTTACTGAAAACACTTTATAATTTAAAAATAAAAATGCCATCTTTCAGCCCCTAACATGGTCTTCCTGGCTTCCCTCTAAAATATATTAATGAAGACAAATAAAAAGACAATATTCAAAATAACATTTATATTAGCTTACTGGAGCTATTATAACAAAAGACTGAGAGGCTTACACAACAGAAACTGGTTTTTTTTTTAATGTTTATTCATTTTTGAGACACAGAGAGACAGAGCACGAGAGGGGGAGACACAGAATCCGAAACAGGCTCCAGGCTCTGAGCCGTCAGCACAGAGCCCAACGCGGGGCTCGAACTCACAGACCGCAAGATCATGACCCGAGCCGAAGTCGGCCGCTCAACCGACTGAGCCACCCAGGCGCCCCCAGAAACTGGTTTTTAAACAATGCCAGAGACTGGAAGTTCAAGATAAAGTGTTGATAGAGCTGGTTACTTTTGAGGTCTCTCTTCTTGACTTGCTGTGTCCTCACATAGTTTTTCCTGTGTGAGCTCATATCCCTGGTGTCTCTTTGTGTATCCAAATTTCCTCTTCCTAAAAGGACGCTAGTCATATTGGATGAAGGCCCAACCCAATGACCTCATTTAACCCTAACTACCTCTCCAAGACCCTATCTCCAAATATGGTCACATTCTGAGCTATTGGAGATTTGGATTTCAACATATGAATTTGGGACACGTGTAAGCCCATTACAGTGTTGGCATCTAAGATCAATAGGCAATTCATTCTTGGAATCTGGAAGGATTCCAGAGTTATTATAAGGACAAAGGAGGGGTGTGAGAATAAACCATCAAAGGCAGGAATCAGAGAAGTACTATTACACCTCCAACCCCCAAAGGTAGTAGGAAGATAGTTCACCTCCTGTTGGGTGTTCTTACCTGAGAACAAACATCCAACCCCAGTGGTCTGTATCTATTGAGAATGTCAACCGATTTTTTTTTTAATTTTTTAAGTATATTTATTTATTTTGAGAGAGACAGAGAGAAAGAAAACAGGAGAGTAGCAGAGAGAGAGGGAGAGAGAGTATCCAAAGCAGGCTCCACACTGTCAGTGTGGAGCCCAGTATGGAGCTGGAACTCACAAACAGTGAGATCATGACATGAGCTAAAACCGAGTTGGACGTTTAATCAACTGAGCCACCCAGGTCCCCCCAAGAATGCTAACCCATTTTCTAAAATGTTCATTGGTTACCTGACACAGGTAATATTTCGTATTTCTCTGAGACTTCAATGGGGTGATCTTTTCCCCCTCATTCTGCAATTTTTTTCCATAAGCTTCCTACTGGTACTTTTCTGTTTTCTCATTTTCATAAAAAGACAAATCTCATCAGAGATAGGATCTTATTTGACCCCCACTTCCTCTCTGCCCCCAAAGCATACTGTGAGCATCCTGGGCATACCATATACCACCTTGAGTGAGGGAAGCACACAAAAAAAAACCATCTCCAGGAGTTCACTGTACCTCGTAAGGACCATACCTCCCAGTATACAATGTACTTCTGTGAGTCTTCCCAAATGTCTGCATCTGTTGTTGTTTTGTTTTATTTTTTAGTTCCATTCTCTAAATGGATATACAAAGTGTAAAGGCAGAAATAGCGTCGGCAGTGGAATAAAAATCAGACTGTCTTCAGAAAATTTTTCCCTTCAGCCCTAAATGCCAGAATACAGTGGAACATTGTTTACAGTATTTTGAGACAGAGCAGGGGGAAAGCCCTATGACCCTTGAGTTTACACCCAGCCAAGTTTTATTTGATGGGCAGAAGGCAACAGAAAGGACCTCTCTCGTAGGGCAGTTTCTTGGTCTTTACTAATTAAACAAAACCATAACTTCGCTTTTTCAGTATACATTTTAAAGATGCAGGAAAAATCGTTACCCAGGAATGTTGTTTTCAAATTGATCCTGCAGCCAAAGAACAGAGATTTTTGCTGCAACGTGTCACCCAATTTTTCCTTTGTTGCTTCTGATGCTGTTAATTTCCCAGCATCGCCCACTGTTCTCAGTTCCTGGCTTCTTTGAGGACGACTTAAGAAAAGAAACAAAGCTGTACTGTGCCAGCATTTACTAACAATGACCAAACTTTTCACATGGCTGATACAGAAAGTGCTCTTTTTTGCCCTGCACGAAAGCAGAACTGCCAAGGCCAGCATAAAGGCCATTGTCATTGCCAAGTTTCTTGGATATTGATTTCTTCTTTGGCATCTTTCAAAGTATATTGAGAAACCTAAGTGTTGCTTTATCTATAATTAGGAAAGACCAATAAACTGGCCTATGATATATCTTCACTGATACAAATCCTTCTCTGTTATCAACTTTCTTTTAAGACTTAAGAATATTTCTATTTAACTATGATTTTAAAATGGTCGACTCAATGGTATTGTCAGGTTTCAACTGCAATGAACAAAATCCACTCTTCACTAGTTTAGCAGAAGCAGTTTTAAACGGGTTACTAGATTGTTGAAAAGGCTAAGGAAAGAGCCTCTAGGTTAGGCTTCAGGAATGACTCCCAAAGTTACAAAACTCATCAAAGGAGCCTTTTCTGTGATGAGAAAGCCTCTTGCCAAACAAGGAAGCTACCACCTCCTGAACTTGACCACCACCACCCCAACCAAGAAGCTTGCTGTGATCTCTACCAAAAAATTGGGTCCCCTCTCCACCAACCCCCAACTCTTGAGTCAACAACTATTAAGACTCCTACTGATGCTGAGAAAACCCTACTTACCATGCATCCATGCCTGCTAAGGAAATCAGGGAATAGGGGCACCTTGGTGACCCCGTCAGTTAAGTGTCTGACTCTTGATCTCGGCTCAGGTCATGATCTCACAATCTGTTGATATGGAGCCCTGTGTCCGGTTCTGTGCTGAGAGCAAGGAAGACGAAGAGGACTCTCTCTCCACCACTCTCTCTCTGCCCCTCCCCTGTTCCCATGCATGCTCATGCTCTCTCTCTCTCTCTTCCTCTCTCTCAAAATAAAATAAACTTTAAAAAAGGTAGAAAATCAAGCAACAGAAACACAGCCTCTGTCCACCTTCCAGACCTTAGATGTATATCTAATTCACCCACTTACTGAAACCTAAGTTATATTCAGAGCCTTAGATACAAAGGATTCTGAGGAATGTGCAAGCTGGCACACTAGAGGAAGGTGAGAAAGGATATTGAGCACTATTCTACCATATATTCACAGTAATACAATCCAAATCTTATTCTTTAAAAAAAAAATGTTTATTTATTTATTCTGAGAGAGAGCTCAAGCACGAGTCGGGGAGGGGCAGAGAGAGAAAATCTCAAGCAGTCTCTGCACGGTCACCGCAGAGCCAGACACAGGGCTCGATATCACAAAACTTGAGATCATGACCTGAGCGAAATCAAGAGTCCGACACTTAATCGACTGAGCCATGCCCCTTAATCTCGTTGTTACATACATAGGGAGAATGTCTAAGGACCGCCATGGTTCTAATGGCTCGTTAAAATCAGCTGGATAACTTGTCCTAACTGCAGATAAGGGTTACAATAATATCAATAATAATAATAGTAATTGCCAACATTTGATTTTGTGCTATGTGCTAACCAATATTCTATGTGCTTTGTGGGCACAACACCATTTAATTTGTATATCGGCCCTAAGGTATGTACTTTTTTTTCCCCCTTAATTTACAAATGAGAGAAGTAAAATAATACGCTCAAGGCCACATACTGTTGAGTGAGGGGAACACGATTCTAACCTGGTCAGCCCTGCCCCAGAGACGGCCTGTCTGCTGGATATTTATTCAGTTGTTCCGAGGTGGGATCCAGGACACTATGCTTTTAATAAGGTCTCCAGGGTGAGTCTCATGGATGCCAAAGTTTTAACAATCCCCAGTATCTTCCCATTTTTGAAAAATCATCATGTATGAGTTGTATAACCGGGCAAATGCTCTTAACATTATAATATGTATAATTCTGCATACGCCATAAAATCATTGCCATGTAACTAATCTACTTTTAAAGTCTAATACAACGAAGTGTTACCGGGAGTTAGCTGTGTATGGTAGAACAGTGTACGATATTTTGCTGTCTTCTACTTTTTTGAATTTTCTAAGAGTTCTACCATAGCATTATTTTTATTTCGCTTCTGCATTGATCAATTTCCATCTATCGGTGTTCAGGCGGCTCACGCTGGCATCCAGATGGTAAAGATGTCACTCCTTTTTTTGCTTGTTTTCCTACTTCTTTTTTCCTTCCTCTCCCAATCCAATTTCATAATATGCAATTCAAAACTGGAATGGTAACTTAAAATGTCTCAGTCTTTGGATCAGACTAAGACAAGGGGGAAAAAAACAAACATTTACCATCTACTTCAAGTATTTGATTTTTATTTTCTATATTAGTGACTGTAAAAAAAATGATTTACAATACCAATTCTGAACGTGTACGTCAGTACCTGTCGATCACAGTCTATCTTTCTGTGTTTCCTCTTTCTCCTGTCTACTTCCATTCCCTCTTTTCTCTACGTCCCAAGAACCCCCACCGATGCTGTGAGCACAGCGATCTTCTGGGGACACAGCTCACCAGAGAGCAAGCCAGCACCGTCCGCTGGACCAGTCCAGCCACTGCACGGGCACGAGCCCGCCTCACACTTGGCCTCCACTGCTTCCCCGAGCCTGGCTCAGCAACCCTCATACATCATCCAAGCAAACATTAATATTTTACCTCAGTTATCAAGTGTGCCCGTTCAAACTTTTATCTAAAACATTCTTTATCATCTTTTCATTAAGTTCTCAAGAGCTAATGGTTTCTGAGTTCCCCGGGTAAGGATGATGTTCTGAATAATGGAAGCTCATTATTTCTCCACAGAATGCTTGTTAATTCAAATGATGATATTAAAACTATAGTAGCCTTTAGCGCTGGGGTGATTTCTAGCATACTTTATCATGTATCAATATATACTCTGTTTGTCAAAACTGCCCAGGGCTGGGGCTGACATTCTCTCTGGAGGAGTCTAGTGCTTCAAAAGGCACTGAATACACCAAGGTGACAACTTGCAGAGTTTGCGCCTCTAGGAAATGGAAAGATGAAACTTGAAATGCCACAGTCTCCCTTGATTTCCTTATTAGTATTCATAAAGAGACAGTGCCCTCCTCTTTCTACTCCGCACGGGTCTCCCTTTTGAATGGAATAAAGAGAGATCAATATTTTGAAAAGGAAGCCACGTAGGAGGTTCTACACATGAGAAGTTATTTATTTCCATTTAACCGATCCCCCAAATAATCCGTCCGTGAGAAAGGTCTGGTTTGGCTACTGCTCAGACACACATACACACACGCACACAGACTGCAATTCAACTCAGCGCTTAAGGTGGTTGGTGATATTCTTGGGCAGAAAGTGTTGGTTCTCTGGGTTATTTTTTTCCAGGGCATTATTTCGTTCGTTGAGTTTTGGGTCTCTTTAAGTACCTCCTACTTTCTCTCCTCCCAGTGTTTATGGCCAAGCAGATTCCCACAATTGCCATATTGCTGTAAGTTTCTTGAATGGGTCCCTTCTTGTCCACTTCAAACTGCAGGACACATGTGATGTTGCCAAAGCGCACTCCTCCCCTTCTTAATCTTTCGACTGAAAGGCTATATATGACAGAGAAGCATCCCGCCAAGAGGGCCACATTGAAAGAGTCAGCCAAGCCTATTATTACCTACATGAGCTCCATGGGTCTCCATCAGTGGACTTCCTATCTCTCCGCAAGCTCTCCACCTTCCTGTTATTATAAAGCTTTGCACAAAAATAGAATAGCTTTGCTTCCTTCTGGCAGCTTTTCAGATTCTTCTGTATGTCCCGCATTTTTCAAGCACCTGATATTCTAGTACCTTCTCAGGCCTCCGAGGAGAGGGCAGCTTTCCCCGAACTAAGTATTTTGCCTCCTTCACGCAATAGCATGAAATCTGAAGAATCCTATCTGTGCCTCCCTCTAGAACCCGAGAGGAATTGTAATTTTGAAAACCGAGCCGTTCTCTAAGTTGCTCGGAGCTGCAAGGCCAACGCACAGGAGCCCCTGTGTGTGCTACAACATGCATTTCTGTACCACTGTCTCTTAATTATCTCTCCTGTGGAAGACTCGCTGGGCGTCTGCCCACAGGCACTAGCAAAGCAACGAGGTGAACTTCTGCAACAACATAGTTGCACTTTTAGAACAGTAGCAATCCAAAAGAAAAGGATCTAGGTGCATTACTAGAATTATATTAATTATACCAGTCAATATATTCTGTGTTTTACATTAATCATGTGAGGCAACAGAATGATGCTTACTTAAAAGAAATAAGAGTCTCTCTGTTAATCCAATATATTAATGGTAAGGTCCATCTAAGCTAATTTATTATAGAAGAGCAAATGTATCCCTGGAATATCCCGGTCATTGGGTCAATTTAAGAAAAATGTAGTTTAAGAAAAATATGTAGGTCATTTCCCATTGCGTATCAGGTTTTAAATATTCTGACCCAATATCGGACCATGGTGCCAAAACATCTTCCGGGCACATATAGATAACAAAGTGGGGTGCAGAAAATATGGTCATCATATATACAGGGAATTGCCTAAGCCTCCTCCCAACGTATAAAAGGAGGCTCAGTCCTAATGCAGACAAAAATGAAGTCGACTTAGACGAAATCGTTATATAGTTATTTGGTCTCGTTCCATTCCGTATCAGACCCCAAAAGTAAGTGCAATGTTGATTTCCTTGCTATTTCACACCTCATTCTCACCTGCACAGTCTTTTAAAAGCTTAGTTTTCTTGAGAATGTGTAACTTCAGACAAATAAACATGAAATATTTGGGAAATTGACTTCTCGACATGTAGGAATAGCTAATTACGGGGCGCCTGGGTAGCTCAGTCAGTTGAGCGTCCGACTTCGTCTCAGGTCATGATCTTGTGGTCTATGAGTTCGAGCCCCATGTCGGGCTTTGTGCTGACAGTTCAGAGCCTGGAGCCTGCTTCAGATTCTGTGTCTCCCTCTCTCTCTGACCCTCTCCTGCTTGTGCTCTCTCTTTCCTCTCTCTCTCTCTCTCTCTCTCTCTCTCTCTCTCAAAAATAAATAAGCATTAAAAAAAATTTGTTTTAATGGAATTATGTGGCCACAAGCTAAGGATGACCTGGAACTACCAGAAGCTGGAAGCGGTAAGGAAAGATTCTCTCCTACAACCTTGAGAGGGATGTATGAATTTCAGACTTCAGGCCTCCAGAAGAATTATGAAAGAATACATTTCTATGGTTTTAAGTCATCTAGTTTGTGGTAAATAAAATATTTACCACATGCCCTTCAAAAATAACATGCCCTTCAAAAAGTGAAGACCCAAAGTTACTCCAAAGACCCGTCAAGTGTTAAAACGGTATCCTAAGGTAATCCAGCAGCTCAGTGATAGCGTAATGATCTACAAATCAAGTCTCTTTACTACAAGTCAGGTGCTCTTCCTTTGCTACACCATAACACCACCTGCTCACTTCTGTGCTATACTCTGTATAGAAAAGAAAAACAGTATAGTTCTTGTCGCTATCCTCAGAGATCTCACAACCTACTCATGGATAAAATACATAAATTTGTTCATTATTCGACAATAAGTGTAGCAGTTAGTTCTAAGCACAGACTCTGAACTCAGGCTGTCTGGATTCAAACACCAGGGCTGTTCCTTACATGCTGTGAAAACTCAGGTGAGTTACTTAACCTTTCTGTGCTTCCATTGCCTCATCTGCAGATCTGCATTAATGATGGTACCTAGCTCATAAATTTACGGCAAACATGAAGTGTGAAAATACACGGGAAAGAGCTGATGACAGTAACTAGCCTAGAGTATTGTTACTATCTGCAAGACTGTATGTTGCATGCCATACTACAGTGAAAAAGATACAGACTTTGACTTCAAAGAATTTACAATGTTATGCTCAAGGAAACTGCCATTATTCTAACAAGTAATAGATATACTGCAACAATCTGGCAATTTCAATGTAATATATGAGATGTAATGTAATAGGTCTAACCTCGGGAGCATATACTCATGGGGTCAGTGTGAGTTTTCTAGAAGAGTAGTTACTACTTCCAAAATAGGGGTAGTAGTTAGAAAAAAAAACTATTAGTAAAGAATACGAAATAGTATAAATCCAATCTAAATTGTAAATAATTGTAAGTACTTGTGGGACTTGAAAGATACACGGATTGGAACAAGCTTGGAATCAAATGATCAGAGGTTCAAAAGGGTTCTGAAAAGTTTTTTGGCCAAACTTCCATCCTGTGCTTGAATTATTTCTAGATCTCTTAAATGATCATATAGCTTAGCTTAAATATTTCTGCTAACAGAGTTGTCACTACCTTACAAAACAGTCCATTCCACCTTTAAGTTACTCTGATTATTAGAAAATTCTTCGTGTTGAATCGAAACATACCTGCTTTCAGTTTTTACCCATTGGTTACTCATTTACTCATTAGTTGACTCCGTATTAGCTAACACTCATGGGCAAACAGAAGACATCTATTTCTTTCTCTTGTAAGATAGCTTTCATCTGTCATGTAAGGGACTAGCAAACCTGTTCTGTAAAGGATCAGAGGAAATATTTTAGGGTTTTCAATCCATATTGTCTCTGTAATAGCTACTCAACTCTACCCCTGTAACATAGAGCAGGTATATGTGAATGAATAGGGTAACTGTGTTCCAATAAAACTTTATTTATAACACTGAATATTGACTTCATGAATGCTCTGATTTTTTTTTCAACAATTTAAACATGGGAAGAATATTTTTAACTCACAGATCACACAAAAACAGGTAGTGAACCAGATTCAGCCTTCAGGCTGTCCCTTGCCAAACACCAAACTATTTGATAACAGATTCAGTGCTACTCCCAACTTGGATTTTCCCTTCTCCAAATGGAATATTCCTGGTATCTGCATCTCTTCTTGAGACACAGTAATATCTTCTCATTACTCCAACCTAAAAATGAATTTTTTGGTTTGTTTTTGTCTTTTTCTTTGTGTGTGTGGCCATTACTCACATACATTGTATTATTGGCCTGACGGTATTCTAATACATACAAGATTCATTATCTCTTTAAATCCTCAAACCAATCCTTAAGGTACAGGAGTGCTGATTCATAGGGGCACTTGTACCCCAACGTTTATAGCAGCCAAATCATAGAAAAAATCCAAATGTCCATCAACTGATGAATGGATAAAGGTGTGGTTTATATGTACAATAGAATCCTACTTGGCAATGAGAAACAATGAAATCCTGCCATTTGCAGCAATGTAGATGGAATTGGAGCGTATTATGCTAAGTGAAATCAGTCAGTCAGAGAAAGACAGATATCCTATGTTTTCACTCATATATGGATCTTAAGAAACTTAACAGAAAACCATGGGGGAAGGGAAGAGGAAAAAATAGTTTCAAACAAGAGGGAGGCAAACCCATAAGAAACTCTTAAATACAGAGAACAAACTGAGGGTTGATGGGGGCAGCAGGGAAGAGGGGAAATGGGTGATGGGTATTGAGGGCACTTGTTGGGACAAGCCCTGGGTGTTGTATGTAAGCCGATGAATCATGGAAATCTACCCCCAAAACCAAGAGCACACTGTATACAATGTATGTTAGCTAACTTGGCAATAAATTTTATTTAAAAAAATCCTTGAAAGGAAAGCATTATTAATTTATTTCTTACCTTATTCCAAAAGCTAATATTATCACTGTGCTACAGACGAGGCAACTAAGATTCACAGAAGACAAGCAATTTGTCCTAAATGCCGTGCTTAGAACATGACAAGAAGAAGGATATGAAGATGAATCTCCTAACACCTAGTCTGGGCTGCTTCCACATCACATCCTCTGTATGTAAAGGGCTTGCAACCCTGTGGAAGGGAATGGGGTTGATCCAGTATGGCATGTTTGGTGAGCCCAGGAGGCTTCTAAAGAGCATCACTTCTCTATACTTCTGAACCATGTGTCCAGCATCTTACTCAGAATTAGAACAAAGTCAACAGTTTATACATTGCAGAATCATCCTCCTGCCTCTTTTGAGAGTTATCAAAATCTTGAAGGAAGGGAAATCTGAACTAATTTAGGTTTTAGAGAGGGAAAAAAAAAAACAGGACACTGGGACAAAGCAAGTGGGATTAACAAAGCAACTTGTCTACAATATGCCAAACCCTAGACACAAAAATTAGCTGTTGATTGATTTCAGCAAGTGAATCAGGCACCATCCTTTCAATGAAAAAAGAGATGAATCTATTCAGTCAACGTACTCAATCTTGTTCCCCAGTTCAAATCCAGACATAGAAACTGATTTCACATATATTCCAATAGTAAGATGAGACACGTAAAAAAGGAATGGTAAGCACTAATTTCCAGTAGTTCTGCAGACGGTACACTGGCTCTCACTTATTGGCATCATCTTGGTACAACTAAGGTATAATTCTAAAGTTTGGAAAGCGGATCATTTTTCTTTTTTGTTAAATGTTTATGTAATTTGAGAGAGAGCTTGTGCACACATGCACATGTGAGTGGGGGAGGGGCAGAGAGAAAGGAGAGAGAGAATCTCAAGTGGGCTCCACACTCTCAGTGCAGAACTGAGATGTTCTGAACTGAGATGAACTGAGATGGATGGATGAACCATCAGATCATGACCTGAGCCTAAATCAAAAGTCGGACACTTAACCGACTGAACCACCCTGGATTATTTTTCTTATATGACTGAGAAACTCTTTGGGAGCAATTGCAAGAGAGGTGTTTCAGACATGTTTTGCACAATTCCACTTTGGAAAGAGTAAGAAAGAGTATGTCCTCTTCCTCACAAAGTGATCACTGTGTAGGAGTGAGGGACTTGTATAAAAATCAGTCTTGCTTCTTTATAGTCTGTTAAATATCTTGTCAAGAGTTTTTTCTTCTTCTTCTTTTGAACCAGATTTCAATTTTGATCAAATATGTTAAGCTGAGCTAGCATCTTGATGACCACGTCAATTTTAAAACATTATCTTGGCTCTTTTCTGTTTTAATATTTTTCTAACACCATTGACATTTATTTCCTTTCCAGAGTGAAATACCACCTTTCAATGTGAGGTTCAAGTACTAATCGAAAATACTCTTGGGTTTAGTAGAGCCTACCAACAACTCTGCCTTCCCAGACTGCGGAGACAATGGGAGAAGGATACTTCATGAGTTAAGAATTCACTCATATTCACCATGCTCCAAACAGGGTGTCTGCAAGGAGACCTACTTGAGGAGCATTAGTTTATATCCACTAGCTTGATTTGTGTAAATGCCAATCCACTGTTTGCAGAGCCTGGTGTCAGACTGCCTCTGGCTCCATTTCATAAACACCAAAGCCTGTGCACCCAACCCCCAGCAAATCATGTTTTGGCTCCCGGCTATCATGACTTGATTTAGAATAGCACAGCCTAGTCAACACAGTTGTAAAAAAAGTTAAAAAAAAGAAAAAAGAAAACTTTGATGGTCTTAATTTACTTACTTGTTGGAGGAAGAATCAATACATTCTATTTATAAGGCTTTATCAGATCATAAAATGTTACAAACTTTAACTGGTATAATCAGGACCTAATACTTTGATTTTCTCCAGTTGGTCTTAATTATAATTGTCCCTCCTGTTATAACACATGTTATGTTGTATCATAATAAACTTTTTACAGACTAGTGTTATTTATTACTGGTCTCCCTTGGCTAGAGTGAAAGCTCCATCAGGGCAGGAATTCTTGTCTTTTTGTTTGCTGATGCATCCTAGGTGCCTGGAACAGTGTCTGGCACACACCAGGCACTTAATATGTATGTATTTAATAGATAGATGGATGAATGAATGGATAGAAGGAAGGATGGGTGGATGGATGGATGGATGGATGGATGGATGGATGGATGGATGGATGTTTGAATAGATAGATATTTGAATAGATGGATGGATGGATGGATGGATGGATGGAAGGATAGATGGATGGAAGGATATATGGAAGGATGGATGGATGGATGGAAGGATAGATGGATGGAAGGACAGATGGAAGGATGGATGGATGGATGGAAGGATAGATGGATGGATGGATGCTTGGATAGATGGATGGATGGATGGATGGATGGATGGATGGATGGATGGATGGATGGAAGGACAGATGGAAGGATGGATGGATGGAGGGATAGATGGATGGATGGATGGATGGATGGATGGATGGAAGGATAGATAGATGGAAGGATAGATGGACGGATGGATGGATGGATGGATGGATGGATGGATGGATGGATGCTTGGATAGATGGATGGATGGAAGGATAGATGGATGGAAGGACAGATGGAAGGATGGATGGATGGAGGGATAGATGGATGGATGGATGGATGGATGGATGGATAGATGGATGGATGGATGGATGGATGGATGGATGGACGGATGGATGGATGAATGGATGGACAGAAGGATAGATGGATGGAAGGATAGATGGAAAGATGGAAGGAAGGAAGGATGGATGATGGATGGATGGATAGATGGATGGATGAAAGGAAGGATGGATGGATGGAAGGATGGATGGATGGATGGATGGATGGATGGAAGGATAGATGGATGGATGGATGGATGGATGGATGGATGGATGAATGGATGGATGGATGGATGGGTGGAAGGATAGATGGAAGGATGGATGGAAGGATAGATGGGAGGATGGATGGATGGATGGATGGATGGATGGATGGATGAAAGTAAGGATGGATCGATGGATGGATGGATGGATGGATGAATAGATGTTTGGATGGATGGATGTTTGAATAGATGGATGTTTGAATAGATGGATGGATGGATGGAAGGAAGGATGGATGAATAGAAGAAAGGACGATGGATGGACAGAAGGATGGATGGATAGATGGATGAACGAAGTTATATCTGCTACTAGACTGTGAACATCTAGTAAAATAACTATGAAAAGATAATACATGCCCACTGTTAAACCCACAAAAAATAACTTGTAATGCCAACATGTAGAAAAAAATATGACACTAATTAGGGATATTTGAAAAGTGGATACTTTATATTAATAAAATATTTTTTATTTGCTTAGGTATGGAATGTATTCTAGTTATGGTTTCCATATTGAAATATGTAAAAATACAGTGATGACTGGGATTTGTTTCAAAATAATCTTGGGAGACAGAGCAGGCAGTGAAGGGAAATATAGATGAAACAAGATTAGTCATGAGTCGATCATTATTTTAGGGTGATAGTTGCATTTTATTTTCTTTGCATTTACATATATTTAATTTTTTCTTAATAAAAAGTTAAATATTAAAGTCATACAAAATGGCAAGCAGCTAAAAGTAAGATTCCCTCCATCTCTGAATTCTAAGCTCATTCACTTAAAAGGACAAACAGAAGCTAGTAAGCATCTAAAATGTGTGCCAGTGGGGCCCCTGGGTGGCTCTGTTGGTTGAGTATTCAACTTTGGCTCAGGTCATGATCTCATGGCTCGTGAGTTCAAGCCCTGCATTGGGCTCTGTGCTGACAGCTCAGAGCCTGGAGCCTGCTTCAGATTCTGTATCTCCCTCTCTTTCTGCCCTTCCTCTGCTCATTCTCTCTCTCTCTCTCTCTCTCTCTCAAATAAATAAACATTTCAAAATTAAATTAATAAAATAAAATAAAATATGTGCCAAGCATTATTCTAGTTGCTGGAGATACAGCCAGCTGTAAGGGAGCATTGCATATAGTGGGAGAAAGGGACAACAAACAAGTTAACAAATAAATACATATGACAATTTTAGAGAGTGCTTTAGGTGATTTAGGAAAACAGAACCAGTTCTTCTCCCCAAAGGCAACCACCGCTACCAGATATTCTAGGCATTTCCCAGCATGGGTGCACATGTGTGTACATATGTGCACATGCGTGTGCATCACACATTCTTTTATATACACACCCTTTTTTATTGAGGGACATCCATGCTGTTCTTTGCTTCTTTTCCTGAACAATACATCATAAGGGCCAGTATTTGTCCAGACCAGGACCTCCTGAGAGCGAGGACCCCATGGAATTTACTTTGCATCTGCCGAACTTAACACAGGGCCTGGCACCTGTCAGACCCTCACCAGACATTCGATGAATTCAGTACCTAATCAAAAGGAGTTGACGACCAGGCATGCCAGCTTCTCAATCTTCTTGCACCTCCCTCCTCTTCTTTCTGTAAAGTTGGCATCTAAGGGAGATTTGCAGAGAACCATGGTGCCTGGTATATGGAGAGTCTCCAACAAATGTTCACTGGAGGAATTCAGAATGTCATGAGGACCTTGACAAGGCAACGTTTGTCAGATAAACCTCTCATTAATGTCAACTGGGCAACAGGTGTCCTGCACCAGGAAGTCAACGAATGCCACGTCCCACTGTGGACAGGTGTTCTCCAACATTGGGAAACAAAGCTCGAGCTTATGTTCGCTGTGCATGCCTCAATGCCTGGCTTAGTTGTGGGTTTTTGGGTTTTGTTTGCTTTGTTTCGTGTCTTTAACCTCCTCGAGCTGCTTCAGACTCTAGTCTCTTAATCATATGTTTGCCCCATGAATAGCTTTTAATTCTCAACAGACCTCACTGAGCTGCTCATGAAATCCGTGGGAGATCACGTACATCACCACGTCTTTCCTAAAGGCCTTGGATCTTGCAGGAATCCAATATGTTGCATTACTTTTGAGGACTGCATCGGTAGCAGTCCTACTGATTCTGCTGTTATTTTGCTGACCAACAGCAACAACAGAAAAACTACATGAGTGAAGTGGCCACCAGGTCATTTGGTCCCAAATGTTCCTTCATTTTGAATAGCTTGAGAAAGGTTACAGGTATTTAAATATTCCTCTTTAGAAAAAAAAAAAACTGTGTTACTTGACAAATAAAAAAATGCAGCGAACGGGAAGAACAAGCTACTGTAAATTGGAATTTATTTACATACCTCTTAGCACTACTCATATTTGAGATAATGCCCTATTTGTGTACACAGAGTCAAGAATGTGAAAATATTCTTACCGCTAATGCATCAAGGTCAATATATTCTGCTTCCTTTGTAGACTACATTATTTGAAAGATGGAAAGATTGTTCCAACAGGTGGACCTGGACACTCCTTCAACAGCCCAGAATCCCATTGAACTCTCTCTCTCTCTTTTTTTTAAGTTCATTTATTTGTTTTTTTGAGAGAGATAGAAAGCAAGTGTTTTTTTGAAAGAGATAGAGGGGCTGAGAGAGAGAGGGAGACAGAGAATCCCAAGCAGCCTCCAGACTATCAGTGTGGAGCCTGATGCTGGGCTCGAACTCACAAACCAAGAGATCATGACCTGAATGAAACCAAGAGTCAGATGCTTAACCCAATGAGCCACCCTGTCACCCTGACTCTCTCTCTTTTTTTAATTGAACTATGATTGACACACTGTGTTACATTGGTTTCTGAACTCTCTTCAAAATGTCACTCAACGGACTCATTTGAAATCACATTAAGGTATAGATTGGCTGGGAGCTCAGATCTTTCCAGTGAATGCTGGGTGTCTTGAGTGGGTTGTGTGTGTTTGTGTGAAGACAGAAGAGCGAACATAAGCACACAATAATGTAATAAGCAAAAGAGGCTAGACAATGTATGTGAGTTGGAAATCCGAAGGGAAGATACCAAATAAATGTTCTCTTAAGTTAGCACCAAAACAGTACTAGAAATAAGGACTGAACTGGCCAAAATACTTAAAGCCTGGTCAGACAGCACACCTCTGTCTGTAACAAAATACAGACTGGTGGCCTAAATAACAGACATTGATTTCCCACTGCTCTGGAGCCTGCAAGTACAAGATCAAGGTGTCAGTTGGCATGGTTGGATTCTGGCAAGAGTCCCTCCCCTGGCTTGCAGACAGCCACCCTCTTGCCGTGTTCTCACATGGCCTTTGCTCTTTGTGTGTGTGTGTGTGTGTGTGTGTGTGTGTGTGTGTAGTGTGTAGTGTGTGCGTTGGGGATAGGGAGGAGGAAGAAGAAGGAGTAAGACAGACAAAGAAAGAGATGGGTCTTCCTCTTCTTTTAAGGGCACCAATCCCATCATGGGGGCCTCACCCTCACAACCTCATCCAACCCTGTTAAATCTCCTCCAAGACCTCACCTTCAAATATGATCACATTGGGAGTTAGGGCTTCAACATTTGGATTTTAGGAAGATACATTCAGTCTACAACCACACGTAAAGTAATTGTATTTCATATGGTTGCTATGAGAATCGAGGTGTTATTTTTTAAGGAAATAATTATTTATTTTTGAGAGAGAGAGAGAGAACACAGGGGAGAGGCAGAGAGGGAGAGAGAGAATCCCAAGCAGGCTCCACACCCTCAGTGAGGAGCCAGACTTGGGGCTTAAACTCACGAACTGTGAGATCATGACCTGAGTCAAAATCTGAAATCAAGAATTGGTCCCTTAACCTCCTGAGCCACCCAGGTGCCCCAAGCATCGAAGTATGCAATGAAGCTCTTTCGCTTGCTTGCTTTGGGATAATCCTTCATTTGCCATGCAAGAAATACTTGTGATCATTTACTCTGTACCAAGTACACTCATGGGCCTTGGTAGATAGAGAATGAATAAAAATAGATGTGATCCCTTGTCCTCAAGGGGCACATTCTTTACTGAAAGACGGGGAAAGACGATGACAAGTAAAACAATAAGTAAATAAAACTAAATTAACCATCATTTGCCATTCTGCTTTGAAGGACAAAAACAAGGTTCAGTTCTCAAGCAAAAGTGGGGGGATACAGGGAATTCACTTCAGATGGAATACTTACAGAAAGACTTTTTAAGAAGGTAATGTTTAAGTCGACACTTAAAAGATAAGGAAGAAAATTCCAGCAGATGTGAGACCTCCTGGAGGAAGAGAGTTAGGCTTGTTCTAGGAGCCAAACAAGGTCTGTGTGTCTGGGGCACAGTGAGTCAGGAGGAGAGCGTCACAGCATGAGGCTGGGGAGGTGGGCAGGACAAGACTGGGGACTTGCAGGTCAAAGAAAGGCGTTATTTTTTTCCAAGGCCAGTGGAAACCATCATAGAACTTTAATCCAGAAAAGATGTAGTTTGCTTTGTGCGGCTTCTATTCTCTTCGTTCATGGGAAGCACTCAGTAGCTGGAAATAAAGAAGGCAGGAAGAGACAGAGACGAGAGTCTTGGATGATGGAGACAGAAGCTGTGTAGATATTTCGAGTCCATGAAATTGTTCCAGCCCTAATGACCTCAGAAAATTATTTGCAGATCGAGTAGTGCTCGAATGCCATTTATCAGGCGATGAAGGGATGGTGCATTAGGCAAACACTTGTTGGATGTCTACCCAGGCAGACCATGGGGTGGCAGTACAAAGATGAAGAAGACCAAAACCCTGTCCACCGAAAGTCTTCAGCTAGTCAAGGACACTGACAAGTCCACAGAGGATTTTCAGAGAACCTGCTAAAAGCTCTGAGAGGGGTCATTAGGGACATGGAGGAGGTCCCAGAAGATTGAGCCCAGCTGAGGAGGGCAGGTAGCAAGGGAAAGTCACATTCTCAAAAGAGATGACAACCAAGCTGACTTCGGGAGGAATGAGGAGGATGGGTGGAGTTGGGTGTGGAGGGGAGATGTGTGAGCAGGACATATGTAGGCCACCATGTTGGTGAGTACGGTCCTGGGTGCCCAAATGGAGTGGCAATAAAGAACCTATGTACCAATGGTGAGCCCGGGTGCTCAGTCAGTTGAGCATCCAACTCTTGGTTTCATCTCAGGTCATAGTCTCGTGGTTCATGCGTTTGAGCCCCATGCCGGGCTTTGTGATGGCAGTGCAGAGGGATTCTTTCTCTCTCCCTCTCTCTCTCTCTCAAAATAAATAAAGAAACTTAAAGAATTTAAAAACAGAACCAATGTGCCAATAAGAAGATGATAAGAAGACTAAGATGGATGTCTTCAGAAAGAATTGTGAAGAACAGTTAGCAAAGGGAACAAAGACTGACACAATAGCCCAGGCAACAATAGATAAGTCAAATCTAAATCAAGATCATGAGATACATAAAGGCCAAGACTCCATTAGAGTCTTTCCTTGTATTCCCTAGAGTACCAGGTACAATGCTGAACACACGGGATTAAACAAATTATCGTTCAATTGAACGGAGTAAGTATAATAGTATCCTCTAATATACAGAGTGTCCAGTTCTAGATTCAGCACAAAATATTATTCTCCCACAGAGAGGCAAAGAGCTAGGTGCTATTTTTACATATTTATAAGGCCCCCAAACAGGTTAATGTATATTCTTGACATCACAGATTTATTTCTATGTTAATTTACTTTCAGGAAGCATGTATAACCATAATATACATGGTCAGGAAGTAATTTTATTCATATGTTTGGACATAAAAAATATCATTATGCAGTCCAATAATCCCAGTTGACAGTCAGAACCATTTTTAAAAAAAAAAACAGACATATTAAGAAAGAATTCAAGGAAAACAACGACTGAGCTCTGATGGGGCTCCTCTGTTTTTCTGGGTGGCACTGATTTATACCAGCACGTACAACCATTTGCAAATCCATGTCATGATCAATGCCCAGCCAAGCTTGCGTTTCTACAGCCTAATGAAAAGTTGCCTCAGCATTCACCTCTGTGCAAGCAGGCCTACTGAAGAACTCTGACTGCCTATACTTTGCAAGTCACTGAGAAAGCTGTTAATCTTTTATTTTTTTTCCTGTTCTATTTATGCATATTTTTACCCTATCATGATGGCACAGATATTGGTCTCCAAAGAGACCCCGAAGAATCCCTGAAGGGACCACTAACACGCTGCTTAAAAAGCCAGATAAGTGTGTTTTAGATGTTGATTCCAGTCTTTTCCAAAATAGGAAAGGGCATGTTTATTCTATTTGGATAATTTTGAGATCTTTCTGAAGATATTTAACCTGTAAGGCGTGAATGTCAATCAGGGAAAGCGGGTCTCAATTACCTTGGCCAAGGGCCTCAAGGTCCCAAGCCCAGGCCAGCCTCAGCCTAGCCTGTGAGCTGTGAGTGAATCCTGCTGCATCTTGGCATACCTGAGTCCCCACGTTTCCCTCCACCCCCTTGAACCCAGAGAGAAAATGGTTCCACAATTTGGAACCACAGATAATTGAGAAAGCTTTGTAAAAAAATTTTTTTTTCTTTTCTCGTCCTTGCTTCTCTTCATATCTGAAGTTTAAACAAGGGACAGATCTCTGTCTTTCCCTGCAGCTCCCCCTCCTCAGCCCCTCCTTTTGGATAAGCCTCAGCTTCAGGGCCTGGCTTGCCGGAGAAACTGGTTCTTACACACCCAGGGGAAAAATGACAGCTTTTCACTGCGAGCTCCTAGACTCATAATAGCAAGGGGAAGCATCCACACACGTCCCAACCTGCCTCTTTCAAAATGTCAGTGCAGCCAGCAGGGGAGAGAAATCTTCAGGGAGCATTCACAACTCTTTACATAACTTTCTGGAAAGTAGTTTAATGATGTTTATGCCCTCAACAGATCACAGGTGCCCACTCTGCCATTCTAACGCCTACAGGTGAATGATCAGCCCACCCTATGGCTGAAGCCTGGGCTCTTTCTTCTTTTTGAGCGTCCCTGGAAGGCAGAGAAAGGGACGGAAGGACAGAGCTAAATGGAAGGGAAGTTAGCTTAGTAAGGAATGAGGTGTCCAAAAACCTGGCAAAAGACCCATTTTTTTATGCCTTGAAGTGAGAAAGCCAATTGCTTTTCCTGGAACTGGCTCTAAATTTCACACCCCTTTTTGCACAATATCTGCTCGTGAGGTGTGTGAGCTCCTGCATAAAAGCAACAGAATAAGTACTCAGTGGGTATAATTTATTTGTAAGCGCGTGAGTTCTGAAAGACGTTAAATTCACCCAGGGTTTATTTAGCTGCTGCGTGGTTCACGGAAAGTGCGTGGCACACTAGCAAAACACCCCCAAATGCTCATTTAAATTCCCTTAAGGCCATATCTAAACCTGGAAGACACGGCGAGCTTCCAGCTTCATCATGTCATCCTTGGGGCTTTCAAAACTAATATATTATTAGGTCCATGTGAAATCACGAGAGAAATATTGACTATGAAAATTAAAGGTTTGATGTTATCCTTTAAGACTGAAGAATATAGGGGAAAATAAAAGGCATTTCAGGATAGGTTTGGAGAAGGAAAGAAAAAGGCGGCAAAAATAGATTGTCATTTGCAGGTTACAATTTCATCTCAGTGTAATAAGGTTTGAAGTTTGGTGACTTTTGCAAGTCCAATAGAATAGCGATAGGGATTCGAGATCTTTGGGGTTGGCATTGCATGAAAGGCTAGACCCGTTTTATGTATCATTTTTAAAACACATTTCACCGTATTTACCGCAGAAGTCTCTTTGGGAAAATTAGCAATGGAACAATTTCTGTGTTGAAGAACCACAAACTCTCATATATATTGCATTAACCTATTGTGTAACTATAATACCAGGTACAAGAAACAAAATGTTATTAAAACATCATTTTTGTGCCTTTTCATTTTCCCCTTCTCCACTCAGTAGACAGTCTTGGAAAATCTACCATGGCCTTAACTTTATCCTGAAGACAGAAAGTGACCACATGCTTCCAATACATCCTGTTTTTGTTTTGTTAAAAATAACTTTCCTCTAAAGAACAATCAATGGCAGTCAGAAATTAGACAATTATGAACAAATTATTTACTATCTTTATTTAAAATTACAAACACGAATATGAAGATACATAAAAATGCAGGAATATTAAGTTATATGCTCCATGTGTCAAGACAAAAACATAGCTTAGAAGGCAAATTTTTTCAAAATGAAGATGCACTTTCTTGTCTATTGGGTTAAAGTCCTGAAATCCTTCAGCAAATGTATTATTCTTCATCTGGAACAATGTTAATATTTTCTTGTCACACAAAATATGGAAAGAGCTGGTCATATTAGTATGACCACTATACTACATTTGTGTGTATAGTAGGAGTCCAGTGGGAAAGAAAATACCGTTCTTGCTTATACGGCAATGAGAGATATCAGAATAAATCTGGAACTAAAGTAGGCCTTTGAAACAATTTAAATGCAAAGTTAAAGCATTTCTTCATCTACGGTGCGTATTTATACACTCCACAATGTCTAACTCTTGTATAAGTTGAGCTTTTCACATAGATTAATACCTAAATCCTACTTTCTGGACACTCTTTTACTCCAGGGTTGGCCTTAAAAACCCTTTCCCCACCGTGGATAAGTATTCTTGAGACGTGTGGAACAGAATATCCGGGCTCCTCCAGAAAATAGATAAAGCTAAATCAGAAATGTAAAAGAAATAAATACGACCATGCAATAGAGACAGTATAGAAACCGTCCTGGTCAAACGCTTTCGCTTCAAATGAAAAGACAAGTAAATTAAACCCTCGCGGATAAAAATCCATTCCACTTCTTGTACCAAACCCAAACTACTACCAGGAGTTTGAGTTAACTCAGTGTAGACATCCCGCCAGACATAATGTATTTGATAAAGCTTCTGGCTTTTTATCTTCAGACTGGTTTGCTATATTAATTCGAGAGTCTCAGGAATATGAGAAACAATGGCAATAATTCAAAATTTTTCATTATCTGTTCTTGGATGTGTCTTCATTTGTCATAGCTGTTGGAGTCTAATAAAGGAGCTGCTTCTGTCTTTTTATATAAATTCGGGTTTATTCTTTCTCAGTCTTAGTTTCAGGCCGGGGCTACCCTGGCCCAGGGGGAGAGTCTGGGCTCCTTCTTCCCCAGAGAGCCTCAAGTTGGTGTTATCACTTCCTCCACCAAGACTGCCTTTCTCTCTGATCTTTCGGGCCTTAGAACCCTCTTCAGCTACAATCATGCGGTTAGTGAATGGATCAGGGAGACCCAGACTTTTCAAATTAAACTGATCACAAGTTCATGAATGTCTTAGGGGCAGGATTATTTTACAATGGAATTTTAGGCAGGAAAGCTCTTCTCCTACAAGAAATGCAGAAATAACCTGTAGTCAGTCAACAATAGAATTCCCTGGAAATATTTACTTCCAGAAGTGTGTATCTGGAGAGGGTGTCTTCTGCCCCTCACCATTTTTAATAGGCGGTAATCCGTCATCTCCCTAAAGGCAGAGGGGGTGGAGGTGATATACCAATGAGGTGAAAAAAGGTCACAACCTGAGAAGTTGTGCTTAAGACTCTGTTAGCCTAATAAGATCCCAGAGCTTGAATATAAGAACTGGGCAATATTAGCAAGAGACAGGACTGTTTGGCTTGTAGAAATTTCACTCAAAGGGACATGTATGAATAGTCACCCCCCTCCAACTCCCCTATCTCTTAAGGGGAAACCAAAATGGAATGATTGGTGATGAGTGTGAGCCCTCGAATAGAAGCCCCACAGTAAAAAGACTAAATGGATTTGGGGAGTACCAGAGACAGATCAGAGGGGAGATCCCGTAACACCCATGAAAGGTACTATGTGAGGGCACAGGTAACTTGTGGACAAAATTATCTTAGGCTTTCACATTGGTTGTTTCCTTTTCTTGAAACCCTCATCTCCCTGACACCCATACGCATATCTCACCTCCATATCCGCATATGGAGAATTCTCACCTCTTCCCAGTCTTTCCTCAAATGTCACCATTTCAGTGAGACGTACCCCACCCATGCTACTTAAAATTTCAGACTGCCGTTTACTCATCCACTCTAGATTCTATTTCTTTCTTCTTACCATCTCTGAACCATAGACTGTATTACGCAATTTCTACTTACCATCTCTGAACCATAGACTGTATTATGCAAGATCATTTACTTTTCTTTTAATGTTTATTTAATTGTTGAGAGAGAGAGAGACAGCGTGCAAGCTGAGGAGGGACAGAGTGACAGAGGGAGACACAGAATCTGAAGCAGGCTCCAGGCTCTCAGCTGTGAGCACAGAGCCTGACGTGGGACTCGAACTCATGAACGGCAAAATCATGACCTCAGCCGAAGTCGGATGCTTAACCGACTGAGCCACCCAGGCACCCCTGCTTTTTTTTTTTAAGTCATCATTTATGGCCAGCCTCCCCTCACCCATGGGAGGGGAGGAGGTTTGTTCACTCATGTTCCCTAATTCTCTCAAGCACCTAGAACACAGCCATGTATAGTCAGTTCCTCTCTGCCCTTGGACTCCACACCACAGGCCACCCCCAATATTACCCAGTATGGTGAATTACATTATTGTCACCTCAAAAATAGTCACCATGACAACAGCGTGGACAACTCAGACCACCATCTCCAAATCCTTTGGTCCAAAGTTTTTTTTTTTATTATTTTTTTTCATGTTCATTCATTTTTGAGAGAGAGAGAAAGAGAGAAGGCTCAAACAGGGGAAGGGCAGAGAGAAAAGGGAGAGAGACTCTGAATCAGGCTCCAGGCTCCAAACTACCAGCACAGAGCCTGATGTGGGGCTTAAACTCACAAACTGTGAGATCGTAACCTGAGCTGAAGTTGGACACTTAATCGACTGAACCACCCAGGTGCCCCTGGCCTAAAATTTTCTATCAGAGTTTGCATCCAATCCCCACATTGCCTTCAATAACCGAGGTCTCCTTTTTCAGTTTGGAGCAGTATTGCTAATAACTATCACTGATAAACTATGCTCAGCTGAGAGGCAAACTTTATAGAAAGGAGAGAGCTTTAGAAAAACAAAAAAGTAAAAGAAAAATAAACGTTCCTCTCCCATGAGTTACTACCGCCACACCATCAAAATTATAACAGTGAAGAACAAAACGGGAAGAGAAAATAAGACAGAGGGAGAGAAAAGATGTTAACATATTAATTAGTTACATTGGAAAAAGAGCTACTTACGTAACATCACTGTAAACTGTCAAATCTCAAATCTTTGAATTCCAAAGAAAAATGTCAAAGAGGAAAAAAAAGAAAGAAAACACATTGTAAGATGGAGTAAAACCTGAGACCCCCCAATCAGCATCAGAATGGTCATTTTAGGCCTTAACAATTTTAATAACTTTTTTACTTTGGCCTGGAGAGACCAGAGAAAGTTTTTTAATAGGCCTCTGAAAGCTAGAAGACTCAATTATAGGAATTCTCTATCATTAATTCTCTCCCCTAAACGGGTAGTGCTTGAGACTCTTGTTTTTTTCCATATTTGCGTTTCGACACGACATCTGCTGTTTGGTTTGGCACAGGTGCGTTTTGCTGGATTGTTTATCAGGACTCACAAAGTTCAAACAGATTTTGGCAACTCTTGGGTTCTCAAGTGAGACCTTGAAATTCATAAAGAAACCGCATTTCCGTTTTCTGTCGCACATCGTGTGAGTTCTGAAGAGCCGAGTTCCAAAATCTTCTTCCTGTGAAAAGAGCTCCCAACCCTGGATAAGCCAGGTGAGCTGTTTGGTTTCCATAATTCTATTGGTTTCTAAATAGAACTGTGCAACCATCCGCCTCTTCGTCAGGCGCAGGCGAAGGGGAGGGGTGAGGATGCTTCCTCCTTAGGGAACCAGAGCAAACGCTGAAGAGTCGGAGCCGATGTCCACTAAGATGAAGGTGAAATGTCATTGGCTCACTCAGCGCCTGTTTAATTATTAGTAGGTATCAACTTTTGCAACTGCAAGGTGGTAGACACGGCGAGAGAGAGGATACAAAAAACATCCAAATGCTTAGAACAATCGTCAAGTGATGCATGAATGAATATGTCCTTAAGAGACACACATGCATGTACAGAAAGTCAAGGAACAAAATAAGGATCTCTTAAGCAAATGTAAATTTATGAAGTATTTTATATATATATATTTTTTTTAATTTAATTCGAGAGAGAGAGAGAGCTGGGGAGGAGAAGAGGGAGAGGGAAAGAGAATCTTAAGCAGACTCCATGTCCAATTTGAGCCTGAGGCAGGACTCGATTCCATGACCATAAGATCATGACCTGAGGCAAAATCAGGAGCTGGATGCTTAATCAACTGAGCTACCCCAGTGTCCCTCAAATATGAAGCAGTTTAAATTTTGGACTTTTAAATCTTCCCCATAAACTAAAGGGACAGGGAAGATGACTTAGAGGGAGCAGATGGGACGGATATTTAAAAGAGCCATATGTATTTACTGTAGCAATTTGTATCATAACAAAATATAATGGAAACCACAAAAGGAGACTAGTTAATCAAATTGTAGTACATCATATGTAGGATATGTATATATATCTCTAAAAATAACATAGAGGAATTTTTAACAGAATTAAAAATCTTTTCAATATATCATTAAGTGGAGGGAAAAAGGTTTACAAAGGAGTGTATATAATGAAGCCATGTTTGTAAATAAGAAGACACATAAATGCATGAAGGAACATAGTTGTCACCTATGATGTCTCCAGTAATGAATCAATGAATTATTAATCCTACTAACATATATTACAATGTATTCTAATGTCTTAACATATTGTATATATGTAATATATATTACAATGGGTTGTAATGTATTTAATGTATTTATTGTATTTAATGTATGTATCATAATTGTTTTAATAAGGAAATATATATATTTTTTTAGTTTATATATTTATTTTGAAAGAGACAAAGAGCAAGGGAAGGGCAGAGAGAGAGAGAGGAAAAGAATCCCAAGTAGGCTCTGCACTGCCAGCACAGAGCCTAACATGGGGCTCAAGCCCACGGACTGTGAGATTCTGACCTAAGCTGAAATCAAGGGGTGGACCCTTAACCAACTGAACCACCCAGTGTCCCAAACATATATATTTTTTAATTTGGTGCAATAGCAGGTAGAATGATGGTTTCCCAAAGATGTCCATGTTCTGATCCCTGGAACCTCTGAGTATATTGTATGACATGGCAAAACGGATTCATGTTGCGGATAAGGTGGGGGTGGGGGGCGGTTGGTCAGCTGACCTTACATTAGACAGATAATTCTGGATTGTCCAGGTGGATCCAATCACATGAGTGCTTAAAGTAGAAAAGTGGGGCAGAGGAGAGGGTCAGAGAGATGCAACATGAGAAGGACTTGGCCTGCCGTGGCTGGCTTTGAAGACGGAGGAAGGAAAACACCCACTAAGGGATGTAGTGGCCCATAAACCCTAGGGACAGTCCTCAGTTTACAGCCAGGAAAGAAACATGGAACCTGGTCCTGCAACCTCAAGGAATTGAATTCTGCCAACGACCCAATGAGAAGGGAACAGAGTTTCCCCTAAAGGGTCCAGAAAGGAGTGCAGTCAACCAATACCTTGATTTTATTCTGGCAAGACCCAGTTTGGACTTGTCACCCACAGAACTGTGAGAGTAGCTGCGTACTGTCTGGAAATCTATGTCGGTGGCAATTTGTTGCAGCAGCAATGGACTACGGGCCCCTTGGGGAGGAATTTGGAAATGCAGAGAGGACAAGGGGAATGAATCCCACACAGGTGGGAATGCACACACGATGTTTGGGAGACCAAACAGGAGCCAAGGTTAGTAGACGAGAGAGGGAGAGACAAAGTTGGAAAGGTCCAGCTTAGAGAAGGCTCAGGTCAGTGGCTCTGTCTCCATGAGGCGCACCAGGAGGAGGCTGCCTTCTGAACGTAAAAGAGAAGGTTATGGGTGGGAGGGGGGAGAGGACTTTCCTGGGACTAAGTACCTAGAGAAAATGAAAGAAATTTTTTAAAGGGTCGAAAACAGCCTTTTGTGGAGATTGGTGGTCTGGGGTCAGGAAGGAGGACACAGAGAAGGTGACCAGCCAGTAATATAGCCTCTGCTGGGGGTGCCTGGGTGGCTTAGTCAGTTAAGCGTCTGACTCTTGATCTTGGCTCAGGTCATGATCTCACGGTTCATGGGAATCGAGCCCCTCATCGGGGTCTTCGCTGACAGCGCAGAACCTGCTTGCAATTCTCCCTCCTTCTCTCTGCCCCTCCCCCGCTTGCAGTCTTTCTCAAAAAAATGAATAAACTTTTATAACTAAATAAATTCCCAAAGTGATCTGTGCTAAACTGGCCCAGCAACACGGATCGGCCTGGGAGCCGATTGATGGAGGGCGCCTCATCTATTCCTGGGGACTGGCAAAAAGCCACGGTAAGAGCTGCAGCGAGTCATGATCCAGGGGAAAAAGGATAAATTCACGCTAAAGCTCACCCATACTTAGCCCTCCTGTCGCTCCAGGTTAAGATTAAGCAACAAGGGATGGCTAAAATGGTTTCATTTCTTCAGAATGAGAGGCCGTGTTCTTCAGATTTGCTCAGACATACACAGGCAGTATTTGTGGAAACGGCAGCTTATTAGACTTGCATCTCACCAGATCTAGAGGAAGTGAATGACCTTATTGACTTCTATTTTTTTCCCCTTGTTTGTTGCCTTATTATGTGGAGTTTGGATCAAAGCCTACATTTAATACAAATAGAAGTTGATCTGCTAAAATATTATGAAAAAAATCATTAAATCCCAGAAAAGTAGCCATTCCTAAAACTTGAAATTTTCCAGTTTTCTGATAGACTGCCAGCAACACTTTGTTTGGATTAGAATTAAGTGTCTGCCAAATTGGAAACTGTAAAACTCAATCTCTAAAGATTTTTTTAATAAATTTAACATAAGATTTTAAGCAGTTTCTCTCAAACACTCACTCTAGCAAAAACACATATTTTCTATATATAAAAAAAAAATACAGTGAATTTATAAGCCAGTTGCTTCCCACGAAGTTGGAAAGGAGGAGGAAAGAGAGACAGGCCCACTCTAACTTTATTTTCCACAGATTCACAGAGTTCTAGAATAAAGCGCCTTATATGGAGGAATAAAACTAGAGGCGACCGAGGTTTTACCAAGTTCTAGTCTAGAGTATGACAATGAGCCCAGCACACCTCAACACACTTTAAAAATCAGAACGAAGCAGACAGACCAGCACAGCCCTCCCCTAGAAGGCATATAGTGGATGGGTGGGGACCAAGGAAGTCTTCAGTAGCCTGACTTTCATTTATTGAGAGCTGGCCATGTGCCAGGCCTTAGCTAAACACATTGTAAGCTAGTAACTAATTCTCAAGACCCATACAAGACATGGGTAATACCATTCCCTTTTTATAGAACAGGAAACCAGAATAGAGGGGATAAGGGCTTATTTCTCCCCAACCAGCCAGTATAAAAAGTAGACCCCCAGTCATTCTTGGTTCGATTGCTTGGTTTTATTATTTCCTTCAGTACATATGTCTCTATCTGGAATTATTCAGTATATTTGTTTGCTTCTGGGCTCACAGATGATGCTTAATAAATACATACCGAGGGGCGCCTGGGTGGCTCAGTCGGTTAAGCAGCTGACTTCGGCTCAGGTCATGATCTCACGGTCTGTGAGTTCAAGCCCCGCGTCGGGCTCTGTGCTGATGGCTCCAAGCCTGGAGCCTGCTTCAGGTTCTGTGTCTCCCTCTCTCTCTGTCCCTTCCCTGCTCACGCTGTCTCTCAAAAATAAATAAACGTTAAAAAATATATTCTTAAAAATAAATAAATAAATACATACATATCGAGTGAATAAGTGAACTCATCTGAGGCCCCATGGCTGTTGGTGCCAAGGTTAGAATTTGAACTCTGTTCTATCCAGACCCAAAGATGACTACATCTTTAAAGATTTTTTTTTAAATTGATACTTACTAATAAATGATATGATGATGTCTGGGATATGATTCAAAATAATGCAAGGCATTGGGGATTGCATGCAAATGAAACGAAACTGACCCTGTGTTGGTAACTGTTGAATTTGGGTGATGGACAGGTGCAAGTTTATCGCAACTTCTCCCTGTTTTTGCATATGCTTGAAGTTTTCCATAAGAATGTGTTTAATTTAAAAAACAAAGAGAACTTCAGTGCTCATGTTTTATTTCTGTTCTTTCTTCTCCTGATGCAACCTCTAACTTGCCAGTCTAAATTTCCTTCTTCTTAAGCTCTGCTAGCTAAATAGCATCTATTTCCCTTACTGCCTTTCTTCCCCATTCCTTTGACTTATGTGCAGTAGTCAAAAATTCTTATTTTTCCCTGAACACTTCTACATATAAAATATTGCCCTCTTCTCAATACCCCCAATAACATAAAAGCAGGAATTTCACTCCAAAACTGCATACATGCCAACTAGTGAGTTTACCTACAACTTTAACACATTTAATGGTTTTGGTTTTAAGTAAAATTGAAAATTCATTTATGCGAAAAACTGTAACACAAGACACATCTGACTCATTGTTATTTAAACTATTAAAGATAACTTATAACATTATTCACTCACTGTTCTCCTGACGTAAGCAAGCAGTAATACCTACTCAAGGCAAATTATAGGAAATAGGACTGGCTTTAACACCAAGTGAAAGAGAAATTTCCTGGGTTTGCTTTCATTCTTCTGATACCCTTTATGTTCTATCACTGAGACAGGGCAGACATTATTGGTTTCTCAACCCATTTCCATTTTCTGATGCTTCCTTGTCACCTGGACCCAAGTGTTGGAACAGCAACATGCCCAACCCCAGGTGAGGTGTTCACTCTGTCACCTTCTCTCACACCTAAGGACAGCCTCATAAAACCATCTGGCCAGCTAGATATATGTCCCTTGTACTCTTTAATGTTTATTTATGAAAGGGAACAGAAGCAATTGTCATATACATCTGCTCTCCCCCACCCAACACACACACACACACACACACACACACACACACACACTTCTTCCAACCTGGAATGTAGATGTGATGCACACACACACACTTCTTCCAACCTGGAATGTAGATGTGATGATTGGAGCTACAGCAACCATATTGCAACCATGAGATGGAATCCAACAAACGTAGGGTGATAGAGTGGAAAGAAGTGAGAAAACTGAGCATCAAATGGCATCACAGGGCACCTGAGCCAATGCCAGCAACCATCTACCTCTAGATGTCTGCTTGTATTTTTCCAAGTTGGATCTTTCAATAGTTATAGCCAAATATCTTTCATTTTTGTTTTTGCTGAAATTCTTCATATGCAAATTACTGTTGATAAATTTCATAGACAACATGAGATTTGAAAATGAGAAGGCTGCTAACATAGATGGGCCTTACAGACATACATCATGGTTTCAGTCAGATCATAGGGTTTATTCAGTGGCCTCAGATAACACCTCGGCCTTGAGGTTCTGTGAGTGTTAAAAATACACAAGCCTCAGGGTTCCTGGGTGGTTCAGTCGGTTAAGCGTCTGACTTTGGCTCAGGTCATGATCTCACAGCTTGTGAGTTCGAGCCCCGTGATGTCGCACTTTGCACTGACAGCTCAGAGCCCGGAACCTGCTTCGGATTCTGTGTCTCCCTACACATGTGCGCTCCCTCTCTCTCTCTCTCTCTCTCTCTCTCTCAAGTTTATTTTTATTTATTTTGAGAGAAATAGAGACCACATGAGTTTGAGCAGGGGAGGGGCAGAGAGAAAGGGAGAGAGAGAATCCCAAGCAGGCTCCTGGCTGTAAGCCCAGAGTCCGATGCAGGGCTCAAACTCATGAACCATGAGAGCAACCTGAGCTGAAATCAAGAGTCAGACACTGAACTGACTGAGCCACCCAGGCGTCCCCCACAGATTCTCTCTTAAATGTCATCTCAAGGTAACTGTTCATGCATTGCTTCTTATTTTTATGTGGTTGGAACTCATGCATATGAAGCAAGCACAGGCTTTAAAAATGTTTTGAAGTTAGGTATTCCACACTTGCTATTGCAAGTGAATAATTTGCCAGCGACCTTTAGATGCTTTAATAGGGTGACAAACCCACCTGGGCAAGAATAAAAAATGGTTCTGTATGTTTTAATATGTACCAAAAAAAAAAGGTATGCTTGAGCATGTGGGTTTCCTTCAGAGGACATCAGCAACACAGAAAAATTGTCAATACACACACACACAAACGCACATTAAAAAGTATATAGGGGGGCCTAGGTGGCTCAGTAGGTTGAGCGTCTGACTTTGGCTCAGGTCACAATCCCGTGGTTCGTGGGTTCAAGCCCCATGTCGGACTCTGTGCTGACAGCCTGGAGCCTCCTTCAGATTCTGTCTCCCTCTCTCTCTCTGTCCCTCCCCCACTCATGCTCTGTCTCTCTCAAAAATAAACATTAAAAAAATTTTTTTTAAATATAGGATGTTAGATTTAAAGCAACCTTAGAGATTACAGTCCTATCTTTTGACACGTTGAAAAACTGGATTCCAAAGAGGTTCAGTGATTTGGTTAAAATTACAAAGCTAGTAGATGCTTAAGATCCAATTATTTACAGCAGAAGTTAATTAAATTAGATAGTAGAATGAGAGTCATCAAATCATGGCTGAAAATCTGACTCTGGTCCTCTGCTGAAAAGAGACAATTATAGAGAGAGGAAATAATTCTCAGTGTGCTGTTAAGGGGAGAGGGGCGGGTACACTAGCTGGCTTGAGCCGTGAGCAGAATGGCGATGGGCAGTGCAGTTGCAAGTTACTGACACCAGGGTTATAGCACTGAAGGAAGTAATTGAAATATTTTTTCTGATTATGGAAAATGCCTTGTTTTAAATGCTTGCTTATGGGGCGTCTAAGTGGCTCAGTTGGTTAAGCATCCGACTTCCACTCAGGTCATGATCTCGCAGTTCGTGAGCTCAAACCCCACATTGGACTCTGCGCTGACAGCTCAGAGCCTGGAGCCTGCTTCGGATTCTGTGTCTCCCTCTCTCTCTGCCCCTCATGCACTTACACTCTATCTCTCCCTCTCTCAAAAGTAAATAAACTTTTTTTTTTTTATTTAAAAGACTGCTTAAGATGAGGGAGATGGAATTCTTCCACGAATATGGCTGAGTGGCCTTCAAATCGAGGAAGCAAATCGATTTGCAACTTTATCAAAAGAAATTAATAGGAAAAGTGAATTACAAGGATTGAGACTAAAGAGAGGTTACCAGTTTGTCCCCAGGTGCCATTTCTTTGGCTCGTTCTCCATGTGACTGGCACTTCTTTGCAACATAGGCATGGTGTCCATGAGGACCCGCCCATGGAGACTCACCATGGAGGTTCTCAAGTTGGCACTCCTGCATCTTTAGGGAGTCTGTGGATGTAGCGTATTTCACTGTGTATTTTGAGGAGAGAGGGTCCAACACTTTATCAGATTCTCAAAGAAGTTTCTGACTTCAACAAGGCTAAGCATTAGTGGATTCCTGGGTGGCTCAGTCGGTTGGGCATCCAACTCTTGATTTCGGCTTAGGTCATGATCTCACGGTTCATGGGTTCAACCCCACGTGGAACTTTGTGCTGAAAGTGTGGTGCCTGCTTGAGATTCTCTCTCTCCCTCTCTCTCCCTGCCCCGCCCCATCTCCCCCACTCTTTCAAAAATAAATAGTTTTTAAGAAGGCTAAGGATTCTATTAATAAACTTTGTGCTTCCAAACTTACTTCATGGATAGAAACGTGGTCACTAAATATTTACGCTTCTCCCAGTCTCTCTCTCTCTCTCTCAGGACGACCAATAATTTATACCAAGAAAGTAGAAAAGAAATGCAAATTTCACTGATTTTATAAGCTTTTCCTAAGGGAAGAACAAAATGATGAAAACAAAAAAAGTTATCAACAGGTACAATTTTGTACTTACTTGTAAGAAAGCTAAAGTGTAGACAAAATATAGGGTAGACAGTCTAGATAAAAATCACTGTTTTATTCAGTCCTAGCAGCTTCCTTGAAGCAACTTCCTACCATTTCTAGGCCCGGCCACAGTTGCCCAGGGTAATGTGAGAAAGTGTAGGAAAACCATGATTAATGGTTTTTACTTATCTGCTATTAAAATGCCCAGCGGCCTTTGAATATAGGTGCCTGAACATTTTTAATTTATTAATTTATTTTTATTAGAATCAGTGTATCCTGACACTAAATTGCTTTAGCACGCTGCAAAAATTCTGTAAAACTGATTTAGGAAGTGAGTTGGCTATGCATGGCCTGGACATTTCTCTATAAAAGATTCAACTTTCTTCTTTAAAACTCCAAGCTTTCATTTTTCCACATATAGGACTTCCTTCCCCAAACTGGCAATTTGCTTCGACCGCCCTCCTTTAAATATTGTGCTTTCCGAACCGCGCCGGGAGTTCCCTAGCCTTACGCCGTCAGCCATTCAAAGAAAAAGAGCATATTTGATTTTAAACAGCATGGAAAGAGACCAAGTGCCCATCAACTGATGAATGGATAAAGAAGTTGTGGCACATATATACAATGGACTACTACATGGCAATGAGAAAAAATGAAGTCTGGCCATGTGTAGCAACATGGATGGAACTGGAGGGTATTATGTTAAGTGAAATAAGTCAGTCAAAAAAAGACAGATATCATATGTTTACACGAATAGGTGGACTTTGTGAGACTAAGCAAAAACCAGGGGGAGGGGAAGAGGGGAAAGAAAAAAAAGACACAGAGAGGGAGGGAGATAAAACATAAGAGACTCTCAAAGACTAAGAACAAACTGAGGGTGAGGGGGGTGAGAGAGGGGGGAGAGGGGGTGATGGGCATTAAAGAGGGCACGTGTTGGGATGAACACTGGGTGTTATATGTAAACCAATTTGAAAATAAACTATTATAAAAAGAAAAAAATTAAAAAACTAAAAGAAAAAAATAAACAGCATGAAAATGTCTTCTATTTCGTTTCTGAGAAGGGGAATACATAAATACAAAGAACGCCAAATAAAATGGATCAATGCAATGTAGATCGTGTACCTACAAGGTACCAGGAACTGTGGATAATAACAGTGAGCAGACAAGAATTTATCACCGGGTGCTCAGCACCAGCCTCTGGGACGTGAACTCTCTGCATCAATCCTCACCACAACCCTATGTGGGAGACCTTATTTTTAAGCCTCACTTTACAGGTGGGAAAACAGAGGCAGAAAAGGTTAAATTCATTACCCTGTGTCTTACAGCCATTAGACGCCAGAGTTGAGACTTGCGCTCAGGCCACTCCAGCGAAAGACGGAATGTCTAAACAGCCGATCTTCACTTTCTTATTCTGGGGATAGTACAGAAAACAGACAAGTGAAGCTAAAAAAACAAAAACAAGAAAACAAAAAAACCCATTCTCTATTTTTTGTTTTCTAGGGAGTAGCCCAGTATTATAAAGAGAATTTTAAAGCCACTTCAGGGCGCCTTGGTGGCTCGGTCGATTAAGTGTCTGACTCTTGGTTTTGACTCAGGTCATGACGTCACGGTTCGTGGGATCGAAGCCCACATCAGGCTCTGCGCTGATGGTGCTGAGCCTGCTCAGGATTCTCTCTCCCCCTCTCTCTGTCCCTCACCTGCTCCCTCTCTCTAAATAAATAAATAAATAGAAAAAAAATAAATAAATAAAAACATTTGAAAATAAATTTAACGAAGCATATTATCATCTCATGTCTCATATTTTTAAAAAATGTACGACATTGAAGAAAAGCAAATGAGGAGCTTTAAAACTTCGTTTCTATATACCATGCGTCAGTCGACACTCCACTCCATGTTTATTAATTCATTAACACTTGAGAGTAATATCTGGAATCTTGTCCAGATAATCACTCACAGAAATCCTGTGCTGAGGCGTCCATATTCCCATGCACTCTTTCTTACCAGTGAGGCAGGAACTGAGGGTCATACATCTTCTGCCAGAACACCATGGAGGGCAGAGCAGGTTTCGTATTGCAAATACGAAAATCCATGCAGTAGGTCGTTAAGAAACAAAGCACAGGCACTGAAGGAGAACACCTGTGTTCCTGTTCCTTTCTCATGTCCAGTCACCCCGTTCCTCACATGAGGTGTGGATGGTGGGGGCAGGGAAGGTGATCGCAGCAGACACACATCACCCAGCGGCCCGTACGCAGCAGCGACAGCGGTGGCGACGCATCTCTCCACTTCTGAACTCTGACCTGGTGCCACGTGGAAAACGCAGGCTCCTCGCCCAGGGACCGTGCTTGCCAGCTCTCCAGACCAATAAAAGGAGAGCAAACACCACCATCATTTCAAAAGGAAGCTTGCCCTGACAAGGTTTTGGGACCATGTTCGCTAAATGATGGTGTTCGAAGAGCCAAAAAAAATTTTTGCACGAATTTTCACTTGTCTTGAAGTTTCCAAATGTTTCCTGTGAGGTTCATCTACCACACGTGGTGACAGGAACTGACCATGTGCCCAGCAGGAGGAGGTGAATCCCCAGGCAGAGATGGGGGGCCTTGAGTTTGCAGTCACTTTCCTCTCTGCCACTGTCCACAAATTCACATCCTAAAGATGCCTTCGTATGCTTTAAAGCTTTGTATCTTTTGAGGTCTTCCACTTACATTCAAATATCCCCAAAACATAATGAGCCCCAGAATATAGTCATAAAGATGGTTTATCCAAGGGGCACCTGGATGGCTCAGTTGGTTAAGCACCCGACTCTCGATTTCGACTCAGGTCACAATCTTATAGTTCATGAGTTCAAACCCCACCTCAGGTTCTGCGTTGATACAGGGAGCCTGCTTGGGATTCTCCCTCTCTCTCTCTCTCTCTCTCTCTCTCTCTCTCTCCTCTCTTTCTGCCCTCCCCCCCCACTCGGGTGCTCACTTTCTCTCAAAATAAATTAATAACCTTAAAATAAAAACGATTGCTTATCCAAGAGTCTGAAAACTAGAAGGAACCACAAAATTGTTTAAAAAGGATTTGTGTTAATGATGACTCAATTTCTTAATCCCGCCATCGTAATCATCTTTAAAACATTTGGCATAATGCGCAGCAATGCATGAAGTCACCTGCCTGGCTGCAAATTATGGTTGGTGATGTCATCACAGTTTCACCCAGACCAACATGGACACAGCAGCACGGATCATAATAGATACATCACAAGAGAACCCAGCATGGGTGTATCAGGTAAAACTCTCATACATTTCAAGGAACAAACGCTATTATTTCTGAGGAGATTATATGCAAGAGGAACGGGTTAAACAGACTAGAAAACTGCTGTGCAGCAAGAGTGAGAAGGGAAACTTGATGGACATTTTCTCAAAAGCTACTGTGTCATTTTTACCTGCCATCTGGGATCCTTTGACAACTCAAACTCTCTTAAGCGGGAAAAAAAGGGGGGGCGGCTGATGGGCGACTCAGTTGGTTAAGCGATGGACTCATGATCTCATGGTTCTTGGGCTCAACCCCCAGGTCAGGCTCTGTGCTGACAATGTGGGGCCTGATTGTGATTCTTTCTCTCTCTCTCTCTCTCTCTCTCTCTCTGTCCCTCCCCTGCTTTCTCTCTCTCTCTCTGTTTCACAATAAATAAACTTTTTAAAAAGCTGGGGGGCGGGAGAGGAGAATATATTGGCATGCACAACTAAAAAGTCCAGGAGTAGAAAACTTCTGGCAGCACTAGATCTAGGCACCCAAATGATACCGTCAGGAACCTGACTCTCTCCACTACTCCCAGCTCGTTTACCCTCTGGCTCTTTTCTCAGGCAGGCTCTCTCCCCAAGAGAGAGGTAAAGTCGGCTTCCAGCTTGCCTCCTACCAGCTTAACAACTGTAAGAAAGAACACCTCCCTCCCAATGGTGTGAGGAAACAAGAGCTGGAGGAGTCAGCCCTATTTGGGGCCACGTGACCAGCTCAAGCCAATCACCAGGGCTGTTATAAACTATATTCTCACTGGCGGTGTCTGAGTACCTGAGGCAATGCGGGGGACAGCCTCACTTCCAAACCTATGTATTGGTCTGCTTAGGGTGACTGTAATAAAGTACCAGAGACTGAGTGGCTTAAACATCAGAAATAGCTTTCTCACAGTTCTGGAGGCTGAGAAATCTGAGGTCAAGGTGCTGACAGGGTTACTTTCTTCTGAGACCTCACTCCTAGGCTTGGAGATAACCTTCTCCTTCCATTGCCTTTATATGGACTTCCCTCTATGCGTGTCCCTGGCCTAATTTCCTCCTCAGTCATCGAAGGGCCCACTCATATGACTTCATTTTATCTTAATCACTACTTCAAAGGCCCTATCTCCAAATATAGTCACATTCTGGGTGCTAAAGAATTAGGATTTCAACATACGGATTTGGGAGGACAGAGTGACACACTTCAGTCTTATAGATAAAAGACTTAAAGATATATATATATATATATATATATATATATATATATCTTTTTTTTTTAATTATGAGGCTGGTAAGAGGAAATCAATGCTGAGCAGACAAAACGAGGCCTGGTATCTCAGTGTGGTTTATAACCAAATCACGGAAAGAGACCAAGTGCCCATCAACTGATGAATGGATAAAGAAGATGTGGCACATATATACAAGGGACAACTACGTGGCAATGAGAAAAAATGAAATCTGGCCATGTGTAGCAACATGGATGGAACTGGAGGGTATTATGTTAAGTGAAATAAGTCAGTCAGAAAAAGACAGATACCGTATGTTTCCACGAATAGGTGGACTCTGTGAGACTAAGCAAAAACCAGGGGGAGGAGAAGAGGGGAAAGAAAAAAAAGACACAGAGAGGGAGGGAGACAAAACATAAGAGACTCTCAAAGACTAAGAACAAATTCAGGGTGAGGGGGGTGAAGGGGGGAGAGGGGGTGAAGGGGGGGAGAGGGGGTGACGGGCATTAAAGAGGGCATGTGTTGGGACGAACACTGGGTGCTATATGTAAACCAATTTGAAAATAAACTATTATAAAAAAAATTAAAAAATAAAAAGATTATAGGGGAAAAAAAAAAAAACGAGGCCTGGTAAACCTCAGCTTCTGCAGACACGGTCCCAGCAAATCCTGCCATGACTTTGCTACAACCTCATTTCAGACAGCAATATTTCCTCTGAGAACGCCCCGACCTGGCGATCAGCACCTTTAGTCAATAGCGCTAAGAAGTGATCTTAATGCTTTTGAAGCATACTCCCTCAGCTCGTTCTATTAAACATTAGTTCATCTGGGATTTAAATAGACGTTCTTGGAAAAGAAAGATTATATGGTAAAAGAAAGATTTTTGTTTTGTTTTGTTTGGAAACGCTCGACTCAAAGTAGACAAGTTTCTAAACCACAGGACGCTCCAGAGCATTTTAATATGTTAATAATGACTGTGTAGTCCGTAACATTTACCATCCCTCCAAACACGCATCAGTGAATGCTCCCTTATAAAACTGCCAGCCACACGATGGGGCGTAAAACTCCACTTTGACTGGGAGTAGAGGCAGGGCGAGGCAGTGTCTGGACCCCGGGACTAGTGAAAATTGGCTTTTGCCAATTCTGGAGAGATTTGGCCTAGTCTCGCAGACAGCATACTAACCAGCTCACCTTCCGCTGGCAAGCAGTGGAAAGTTCAAATCTGAAAGAAAGTCAACTGAGGCTAGCTACAGTGAAGACGGAGGAAACAATCAGGGGAGACGGAGAAAGAAAGAGAAGCCATAGTCCAAATCACCAGAGTCAAGAAATGTAGCAAAACCTAGCATGAGCTGGGTGGCAGAGTCTACAAGAGGTCCTTCTATCTGATCACGGTGGGGCAGGAGGGCAGGGGGCTATTGTGAGATTTCCTTAACATGAGTTGAGTGTCAGGACGATGAACCAGGGAGACCCGCCTGAGCTGATAGGATGAATATTAGACGGGATTAGTCCAGAGAGAAGCAACCCACTCATCTAGACAAAGGATGCAGGGTCAAGTTCTAATTCTAGCACGAGAACAAGAGCTGGAATCCAGGGATATAGGTAGAAAGCAGTAAGACACCCCCCCTCCCCACACTATGCTCAATTGAAGTCTCACTTGGGGTAAAAAGGGACTGATATTCACGTAGCTTTCAAGATTCCGTATACAGTCGAGATCCTTCAGGTGGGAGTAGCAAATTTTAGGCACATTTCCTTGGGGTGGGGGAGGAAGAACTGCCACCATATACCAGGCCGACTGCTCCTCCTCACCTTCTCAGTTTTAACTTCTATGACTGATCCTTGCCCTTTGAGCTCCAACCAGAAGGTCTATTGTTATCCCACTCTGCACTACTGCAAGACTTCTGCTTTATCCCTTACTGTTCCGTTTCCCTTTACACATTTTACCTGGGGAACTCCTGCCGATCATTTAAAGACTTTGGCTGGACAAGACCTCCCTGGGAAAGACGTCCCTCCATCCATACACTCTCTCTCCCCACTCCCAGCCTGGGTCAGGTGCGTTTCCTCCACACTTCCATGGAAAACTTAGTATAGCACTCCCATGCTGGACCAAGAAATATTGCGAATGTCTACCTTTCACTGGGATAAGGTACAAGTGCAATAAATGTTTGCAGAACTTCACTGACCTACGGCAGCAAGGTGCACACAGAGTTAATGAGCTACCGCAGAGAGTCGGGATCGAGCTCAGCATTGTACATTTACTTTCTACTTGCAAACGTGGGAAGGATACCCTTTCACATATAATTCTCCTGCCATTTGACCCCTGAAATAAAATTGAGCACCCAGTGTCAAGGGAGCTAAGGCATCTTTCTGACACATGGTAATTACCCTTAAAAGTATACCTCCCAACGAATCCCCTAAAAAACACCCCAGCTCAGATTCTGGCAGTGTTCATAAATCACAGGCTCTGGCCCCTCAGAAGTTTAGGAAGTTAGCAAGGACACTTGACAGAATTACTGCCTTTATTAATGCCGTGGGCTTGGATTATTTATTTAAGATTACTAGGATCTGAAAACACGCGCCCCAATCAAGGCTTCACCTAAATCACAAGGAATGGTACAAAGTCCCCTCCAGATAGAAGCGTCTTGCTATTTTGTGCTGTTTGGAAGAAGCTCTCCAAGGGATATAAAGAGCTGGGTAAACTCCAGGAAACAGGATGATTAAAAGTATCTTTTCCATTCCATGCACCATAAATGTTAAACACATGTTTTGCAGTTCAATTGTTTTCAAATATTTTCCAACATGACCTTTATAAATATTTGTATGTCCCTCCCACTCCAAGTAGTAAATGACTGCTCACTGGAGGCCTCCCAGGAGATCTACTGAGGAAATGCTCCCAGTGCGTGAACTATGCCCTGAGAGTAAGGCAGACCCTGTGAGGAAGCGTGTTACCTCTTCCGGGTCACAAGTCTTCCCAATTAGACTCTAATTACTAGGACACTAAATTATTCAATGTCACCTGAAAAAAAAAATAAAGCTTCCCAAAGTTGGAGAGGCACAAGGAAACTCAGAGTCAGAAAAGGCTAAGGAAATCATGGAGTTAAAAACCCTCATTTTACGGATGAAGGGAATGGGGCAGAGAGCTGAAGGGAACATCCGGGCCACAGAACACCACCATCCTGAATCACCTGAGTGGCTATGAGCATGTCTTTCCGGACACACGTTGGGTGGGTTTTCCACTTGTCTCCCCCTTCCTGTCGCCTGTGTTCTCGTCCTCTCTCAGACTGCAGTGGGATAGTCTACAGCATCTATTTCCTATCTCTTTCCCAGCACCCCTGTGTGCCCAGTCAATCAAACTTTCCGCACTCCCCAAGCCCAGAACACACCTTCAATCTGTACCTTGGAATATGCTTTGCCTGCGCCTCCACTGCCTGCCATGAATTTCTTTCCCTGGGAAGCCTGACTGACTTCTTTCTACTCAGACTTTAAAGCCCACCTGCCCAGTGCCTGGCTCTCCCCAGTCGATCAGCTCTGATCTCTTGTGTCACCATCGTCCTCACCCATATTCGTTGTAGTACAATACTGACGGCATTGATGTCTAATTATTAGTTTTCATATCTGTCTCTTTGACTAAACAGTGGCCCCTACACAATGCTTCCCCGATTACTGGACAATCTCTTCCACTCCTTCAGTTTCTACTTCAACTGTACCCTGGTAAACTCAAACCTGTATCTCCCAGGTCACTCTTAATGCATATTCCAAGTCTCTGGTAAATGTCCCATCAGCACCTCAAACCCAACTTTTCCAACACAGAAGCGAGAGTTTCCTTTGCCCATCCATCCACCACGCCAAAATCTACTGCCAGTCCTCATTTGCCCTTCTCTGTTCATGCCATTATGATCCCATCACTGACTCAGATTAAAAACCCAAGGTTCGCACTGACAACTCCTTCCGATCTTCTTGCCAGTCCCTTTCCATTCCACCCTGACCATATCTCTAGGAGCATTCCCCCCTCCTTTATTGGGGCCACAGCTTGAATCCAAGCCTTCATTGCTTTCTGTCTGATTGTTTTCAGGACTTTCCATGGTGTTCTCTCAATATTCCAAGCCACCCAACACACTGCTGCCAGAGCAATTATCCCCAAAGGCAACTTGGTCAGAGCATTCTCTTGCTCACACACTTTCAGTGACTCTTCTTTGTCCACAGTCCAGACTCTTTAGCATTTCATTCAAGATCCTTTACAATTCAGCTCCAACTTCATTTCCATTCTTACCTCCCAACTCTTCCAATTGCTCATCGTAACTCCAACCACAACTTTTCCTAAGACGTTGCCTTCTGTGAAAATACAGAGACAATGAAAATTAGAAACAGATCTGTAAAATAGTATCTTGTGCAGATAAGAACAGTTCACGAACCAGGAGCTGTCAAATTCAAAACTGATAGGAAGTTCAGAGGACCGACATTGCGGATCACTTATAAAGTGAAAATGAGGAAGTTGTTCACCCTTTCCAATGATTGGTTCTTACAGTGAGAGTTTGCAGACAGCAGCGGATTGGGTAAAAGTGATTAACACACAGCATTTTAGGAAGATGAGTTAAGTTGCTTTTATGATTTAGGAAAAATCACTTAAATTCAGTTTTGCTTACGTGGCTTCAATGGTTTTGTCTGCTTGGGGAATTTTCGAGTTTGGTATCCATTTTGAATCTCACTTTTTAATGCTTCTCATTTAACTATCAGCTAAAATTCAGCTCAGCATATCGCATCTTTCGGGAGGTTATTGCCAAATCCATAAACCACTTTATTTATAACAACTGTATTTTAATAAGATCCTATTTTCACCTGTATTTGGGGGAAGGGTGGAAGCAACACAATCAGAACAGAAATCCTGCGTTTCCCACAGTGCCCACCATAGTATTTAGCACACTGTAGGCACTGAATACATGTGCATTGCATTGAACTTGATTTTATAGGAAACAGAAGTGTATATAGCTACCAAATTCATGGAGTCTAAAACGCACAATTTTGCACATCCACCATTTCTGAAATCACAACGCATCTTACAGTCAATGATATCTCAGTAATTAATTAGCAGTCTTTTTCTTAGTGACACATAAAATAGTGATACCTCTTAGGATTGATAATGTTTTAACGTCCAAGGAAACAGGGTATTATAGAGTAGCTCGATATTAGGCTCGCGTTGTAAAAATGCCCCTCGGAGGAAGCAACTGCCAGATGTATGGAAAACACAATCCCTGATACCACAAGATAAAAAGAACTGACCCATTACTTTGTCGTCAGCCAAAAGAAATCTGTCCTTCCCTCTCAAGTCTACTATACGGTTTTCCTCATGATCTAACTGTAACCAAATCTCGGTAGATACAAGATGGTTGAGGGACAAAATCATATCCAACTCTTCAGATGTGATCAATGTAGCACTTTATATACAGTAGATATTCAATTAATATTTATTTATTCATCTTTAGTGCAAATCTGTTAAAATAACCAGACAACTAGAGGATAGAGAGCTGGCCCAAAGCACGATCAGAATTAAGTTTGAGGCACCAAGCAAGAAATTATAAAACTTTTCAGTGCAAACCCTTTCTTCATCATCCACAGAGCCAGTGTTAGTAATGACATTGTCAGTATCACAAGCAGCATTACTGTCACTAACACATATAGAGCAGGATCACCTGGGTGGCTCCGTCAGTTAAGCATCCAACTCTTGATTTCGACTCAGATCTCATGGTTCATGAGTTCAAGACCCGCGCGGGGCTCTGAAAGGACAGTGTGGAAGCTGCTTGAGATTTTCTCTCTCTCCCCCTCTCTCTCTGCCCATCCCCAGCATGTGCTCTCTCGCTCTCTGTCTGTCTTTCTCTCTCTCTTCTCTCTCTCCTCTTCAGGAGACCTTATTTCAGCCCCACTCCCATCCACAATAAAAACTTCAAGCTACTCTCCTTTCCCTGCTCACCCAAGCCATTTTCAGACCTGCCTAAGACACCTGCCCTGCTCTTTCCAAAAAACCTCATCATGTAAGTAGCAAACCTGTTTATATCATCTTGTCATGTGGCATCACATTCAAACTAAATTTGGGCTGGAGATCCATCCTGACTCTGAAGGGATCAAAAAAGGTGTAATTACTACTCCCACCCTTTTAACCTATGGTTAACCCAACTTACTGGAGGTCACAGGGGAGTAAATGGTAGCACTGCTTCCGGAGCCTGTACTCTGAACCCCACATTTCATTTTCTCCTGCCCGCGTTACTAAGAGCTTTCTACCTGGTCTCCTTGTCTCCAAATTCCCCTCCCCATAATCCTTCCTCCAAACAGAAAAGAGTAGGTTGGGGCACCTGGGTGGATCAGTCGGTTGAGCATCTGACTCTTGATCTTGGCTCAGGTCATGATCTCACGATTCATGAGAGAGCTCTGTGTCAGGCTCTGTGTCGATAGTGCAGAGCCTGCTTGGGATTCTGGCTCCCTCTCCCTCTGCCTCTCCCCCACTTGCTCTCTGCCTCAAAATAAATAAATGAACGTTAAAAACAAATATAAAAAAAAAAGAAAGAAAAGAGTAGGCCACTTTTCTTTTTCTCTCAGCTCTTCTTTCCTACACAGATCGCACTGTGTAGCCCAACCTTCTTTTCTAGCCTAAACTCATGGTCTCCACAGATTCCCAAGAAAGCTGTCCTATGCTGTATAATTTCACAGACTCTTCTCTATATACTGTATTATAATAATTACCGGCTGTAATATAATTATTTGTTCACAAACCATCTCCCCAGCTAAACTGTGCTTCTGGTACAGCACTCCACACAAGGAGAGAAATAACATCTAATGAATCAAAGGAGGCAACACAATAGTGTTATAAGAACCTGATGGAAATATAGTTTTGTTCCAAAACTCTCAGTAGCGACACTTACCCAAGACCATTACATGGTAGTTTGCCCAGTTTACTCATAAAGTAATATTTGATATATTTTAAATTTAAATAATGCCTTTCTTCCCAGAGTAGTTAGATTCTCATACTGTACACTGGAATTTTGAAATGTTAATAACCTTCTGACTAGTGTCTTTGCCTTCAATTCCTCCTACTTCCAATGCGAGCTATGAATTTTCACATAAAGGAAATCACTGTCTCTCGTCACTTATGTGTTATCCATTTGGAGACAGATGGGGCTGTGTATTGCCCTCGTCTCCCTCATGCCCTCATTTAAGTCAATAAATTCATTCCTCCATCAAAATACCAAGTGAGATGGTTTCCTATGTAAGTGGCACCACAAGAAACTAATAGATGGTGATTTCCCCAATATGAATCTAATAACCTAACAGGTTTTCCAGAAAGTGAAAAGATGACCCTTCCCTGAATATTATGGACATCATTATCCCACATACGCTTTCAGCTCTGCCACTCTCACAGACTATTGGATGAAGAAGAAATCAAAAGGTTTGAAAGGATCCAACCCCTCTTTCTTGGAAATGGAAGGTCTAATCTGGGAATCCCCAGTCAGGAGATGTGAATCCTCTTATTGCTCTACAAGCCTTTCCAGATTAGTTTCCAATGAATTATAGATGGTCCCATTTCCTTTCTAAGTTGCTATATTTTTCAGCAGGAAGAGAGAAAGACATTATGAAAGACATCCATGGTCTTCCCTTCCCCAGCCCTCCACTCAGAAGGTACCCTCATTAGTCTCCCCCCACTGAACTGAAAGCTTCAATATGTGAAATTGAAATACCACATCCAACACCAACATTTTCCCCAAAGGAGTTTAAGAGCCTTGACTTGGTCCACTGAGAAATACCGGAGCTTTTATTTCTGAAATTACTAAACTCCTCTTACTGGCCAAACTGACCAGACAACTCAATCATATAACCATTTAAGCCCATCAAATAACCAATTTAAACCATTAAATTCACTTGTCTACATTGGCTGATTATTTTAGTGTTAAATAGTAAGCCTCTCAGTTTACAGATAATAAATCTATTACCAGAGGTCAGCGTCTTTCGTACAATCACGAAAAGCACTTTTGCAAACTGGTATAATCAGTTCCCTGTTCTATTGTCTGTACAGGTAATTTAACTTAAAAAAAAATCTCCTTTTGTGAATCCTCATTGTGAATCTACAATGTTGCTTTGAGCTGTGACTCATAAATTCATCTGAATAAGGATGGTATTAATGCTGCCCTCAGAGGACTTCTAGTTACACAATCTAGTGACTTGGAATGGAATGAGCACCAAGGGTCAGAGTCCTGGGATCTTAAGATGGACACTCTAAGCAAGACTAAAAAATCTATAACATAGATTAACATAGGGGTAATACACAGAGCAATTCAAGTAGGAATTTGGATGGTGCTAAACTTGATTGTCTAAGTCGGGCCCGAAGAGCCAAGCTTTTTAAAAGTGTTAAATGTGGTACTTTCCCATGGATCTAGGACCAGCAAGGCATGCAAATTCTCCATTTGTGGGTTGGCAGGTATTACTTAATTTGCACAAGCAAATGTGGGTTTGGGAGGGTATAGAAACAAACAACAAAAAGGGACAGGGAGTGCTGATGTTAAAACTTCTTCCTTAATATCCATTTATTTTGGGTTTCTAATTGGGTAAATGAAAATCATATTATCCAATCACACCGAGGAAGAAACACGTGAGAAATCGGTGTGCAAAAGTAGGAAAAGTAGGTATGGTGCCAAATTCAGAAAGTTTCCCATCTGATGTAAGGACAAAGAAAAGGCCAAGGATCTGTTCTTCTTCTTATGGCAACCAAAATAAATAGAAAGGATGAAAATGATTTCTGGAAATCTGTAAAAATGAGATTTGTAGATGTGGTCCTTCTAGATTTAAATAATCTTCCTACCCATGGTGTGCATTTTGCCTGTTTTCTTATTTAAAATCAAAACTTAAAGGCAATTCTCCCCAAGGACAGACCAGATTAAAAATCACTTTAAGTACCTAAAGTGCTTATCTTAAAGACACCAAGACATATCTACAACCCTTGTGGCTAAGTGAGGCAAATCTTACCTAGAAACACCTAAGCAAAATGTACAAAGTCATTGTTAGGGCCAGGAGAAATATGTTTTATAACAACGTAAGAGCAAAAGAATCACTGATATTTATTAATAGAGATAATTAATACAATATACATGTTTATTAGGACTAAATTCAGACTCCTCATTTTATCGCCTTGTATAGGAAGGGCCACTTACAAATCCCTGTTCTATAGAGACACAGAAATAATTTCTATTTTTGCTCTATTACTCCTGTATGCTAAAATATGATGCAGGCAAATGCTTTCAAACTGTATTAGAATTTCCACTGAGATATTTTTTCAAAGCAACTTATCATCACATAATATTTTATTTTGTTCTGTCTTGCTTTGTTTTCTTGTTTATTTGGTTTGGTTTTTATATTTTTCTTTTTTATTGAAGTATAATTATCATACAGTGTTATATTAGTTTCGGGTGTACAATATAACAATTCAACAATTCTGTATATTACTTGGTGCTTCTCATGATAAGTGTGTTTTTAATTCCCTTTGCCTATTTCACCTATCCCCCCCCCCACCCACCTGTCCTCTGGTAACCATCAGTTTGTTCTCTAGAGCTAACAGTCTATTTCCTCTTTGTCTCTTTTTTCTTTGTTTGTTTGTTTTGTTTCTGAAATTCCACTGATGAGTAAAATCATACGGTGTTTGTCTTTCTCTGACTGACTTAGTTCACTTAGCATTACACTCTCTAGATCTGTCCATGTTGTTGCAAATGGCATGATCTCATTCTTTGTTATGGCTGAATAATACTCCATTATATGCATATGCTACACCTTCTTTAATCACTCACCTATCGATGGACACATGGGTTGCTTCCTTATCTTGGCTATTGTATATAATGCTACAAGAAACATAGGGGTGCATGTATTCTTTTGAATTAGTGTTTTCATTTTCTTTGGGTAGATAGTAACACCATGTGGTACTTCTCTAAGTTTTTAAGCTTCTTCAGGGGGTCTTGGGGTTCAAAACTACTTTCATAAGATGATGTTATTTGCCTTTTTTCACTGTGTTGACATTTGCACTGATTGTTGGCCCTTGACCTAGATCAAGGAATAAGCACCAAATGGAACTACCGGCCATTGGATTCTTCCCTACCACCCACTCACGGGAGAAAGGGGGAAAAAGCTGTTTTTACTGATGTGATTGACAAAGTAGTAAAAATGAACTTACTAAATCTGAATCCTTGCATACACATTTTTTTTAAATATTCTGTTTGACAAAATGGGAGGTACCCCTTAAGTACTTGTGCTGTGGACTGAAGAACAACACTTGTCTTGAGGAAAAGCACTTGAGCAATCAGCTGAATTAGTGGCTATCTTCATAGAACACCATTTTTACTTGGAAGAATTACTGACAGACTAACTTGGGCTACTCAGATTTGGTTACCTGGCAGACATATTTCAAAAACCAACCGAAAGGGTGTGTCGGCTTAAGGTAAACAAACTGGCATTATTTGTTGCCAAAGATAAAATGCCAAAAAAGCAAGGGCTTACACTAAGGAGATTGTACTTCAGAATGAATAGCAATGGACTAATCCAGGACATTTTGCACTCTGCTCTGCTGTTGACAAGACATTTCCCCGACTCCAGCTGACGTGAGCTACAAGTCCCCGATTTCCTGGACCTAATGGGATAACCATTCAGTGTTACAATGATGCATCCCACATAGCTTGGCCGAAACTTCCCTCTTTGTAGCCAGAGAGGCTCTGAGAGTGTGGCCCTCTTTACACTTGGGGAGAGGGGAGGCTGGCCCACTACAAAAGAAACAGGAGACCCTCTGACTCATTTCATTAGTTACATCATCACGTGTTTTTAACCACGAATGCCAGAGTGCAAAATCACCTGGATTATTCCATATGCTTCTGACAAATCTCCGTTTGGTAAGGAAGCTTCTGGTAGCAAATTTTGCAATTGGAATTCATGATCTTCTCTAATTGAGGCATCACTGTTTTGGTTTTATATATGTTTCATTTTTGTTTTGTTTTGTTTTAATGTTCTAGGTATATAAAGCAGAGGGAAGTTTAGAGATTTATTCTGAACAGGACAGAAAGTGAGCAATAATTGATGGGGAAATTTAAGTCAAGTTAATAATAACCCAAGAGTCTAGGCCACTACCGTTTATAGAAATATAATGCAAGACACATATGTAATTTTAAATTTTTTACTAGACACTTTTTAAAAAGTAAAACGACATAGGTAAAATTAAATTTAATAATTTTTCTTGAAGTTTATTCATTTATTTTGAAAGAGAGAGAGAGGCAGAGAGAGAAGGAATGAGAGAATCCCAATCAGGCTCTGTGCTGTCAGGGCAAAGCCCAACGTGGGTCTCAAATTCACAAATTGTGAGATCATGACCTGAGCTGAAATCAGGAGTCTGATGCTCAACCAACTTGATCCGCCCAGGCGCCCCAATAATATTTTCTATTTTACCCCATTTTCCCAAAATATTCTCATTTTAACATGTAATCAATATAAAAATAGCAATAATAATTTATATTATTTTCCCATACTTTGTATTAGTCTGCTCAGGCTGCCATAACACAGACTGGGTGGCCTATACAGCAGAAATTTATTTTTTCACAGTTTTGCAGGCTGGAAGTCCAAGGTCATGGTACCTGCAGACGGGGTTCTGCTGAGAGCCTTCTCTTGGTTTACAAACAGCCACCTTCTTGCTGTGTCTTCACATGGCAGAGAAAGAGAGCAAGCTTCCTGTCATCAGCATCCCACCTGATGGTAGAACCTGATCCCACCCATCAGTAATGACCTGATTTAGCCTTGATTATTTCTTTGCTCCAAATTCAGTCACCTTTGGAGTTAGGACTTCAACATATGAATGTGAGGGGGAGTCCATGGTGTATTAAGTCCTCAAAATTTGTGGATACTGGCTCCTGATTAGCCAGGACAGATTCAATGAATGGCATTGACTTCAGAAGTCAGAGCAACTCTGAAATTGAGAGCTCCAGTCCAAGAACTGAAGGCTTGATCTTCAGATGAAAGGCAGTTATCCTGGGAAGAAGCCAACCCAGTGGCCACAACTACAGTCAGAAACTAAGGTTCACCTGAGGGCAGCCAGGGAAACTGACTACACACATGTAAGGAGCAATTGTTAGTTTTGGGAACCCAACTGTCAGCGTCTGCAGTTTGGTGATGAAATTGATAGGGTTTCCTATCCAGCCAGAGTCTCATGGAATCTTTCTTCAGCTGAGAGAAGAGTGGCAGGGCTCCGGGAGGCAGCTCTCATACAAGGTGTGCCTGCTCAGCCCACAGTGACCTCCCTGAGGACTCCGTGCACATGGGGTGGGGAGGTGGGGGCAGAAGGGGTGCATTCTCTGGTGACATGTCTCTGTGGAGGAATGGCCATGCTTGGCATTCCTCACTGGCAGGTATGGACAATACAGCAAGCACACCAAGCCCAGCCATGTTGCATTCTGTCTACCAAAACTGCCCACAAACTAAAATCAAACAAGCAAACAAACAAACAAAGATGATGAAACAGGGAACCAATTCCTTCGGAAACAAAATTCATTTGATTTCCACAGGGTAACAGCAAACAATGAAGCACTGAATTAATTAATTAATTAAATAGTAAGTCATCTTGGAGAGTACAAATTGTTGTGGATTTTTTTAATATAAAGGAACACCTGCAGCAAGAATGCCATGATTGTACAGAGAACTTTCCGATACCACAAATTCAAAAAAAAATCAAGACAAAAGTTTTCATTAGTTAAGAATATTGCTGTGGCTCATTGAGCAGCAGATACATTCCCATGGAGCATTTGCCATTAGCTTAGTATTTAATTCTACTGTGGACTTTTATGGGCATTCTTTTCCCAAGGTTACAGTAATGCTCAGGGACTCACCAAGGCCCGAACTAGCCTCAGGTGAAATTGTGGACCTTTGGCAGCCCCGGCCTCTCCAACCTGTGACTCCAGAACCCCTCCCTCACTTCTATACCAGGTCCCACTATCCTGCAAGCTCCTGGTCCTCACCAGCCTAGAAGGACAATCAAGTGGGTACATTTCCCCTCCAATATTAGTAGCTGCACGGGAACCTGTTATTTTGCTGTCCTGTACCTCTTCTCCTTTCTTCCAGCGCCAGTGACAGCCTTGCTTTTCTCCAGGGAACCACCTCTTTCTCACCCTCTGCATGTGTTTGAGAAGGAATTGACCTCACCCCCCCAGAATCCAGGACCAATGGAGGACTAAGCATCCTCAAAGAGCATACTCTAATCATGGACCACGACAGTGACTGGCTAAAGAATGGGCACGTGGCCGAGTCAGCCAGATCAGCATGTCCCTGCAGGACATTATCAAGGGCCACAAGGAAGGTGCTGCTAAGACCACTACCTTGCCACCATTTGGGGATGAGACTGCCTAAATGAAAGAAGTCAAGAGAAACAGATTCAAGAGATGAAGGGATATGTTCTCTTGACATCATTTCTGTAGCTGGATGTAGTGATCTAGATTTTTTAGTAAGCCGGCTTAAACTCGGTCTTCTGTCACTGGCAACCAAGCATCTTAGCAAATAGAGTGTTGTGCTAACTTCACCTTTTAGGAATAGACCTGCCAACATCAACGCCACCACCACCAGAAGAGGGTAGTGCTTAAAGCGAAGGAAGGAAACACCAGTGAGCAAATTGCAGGTACCTAATGGCAAAGTGGTGAAGCTGATACTTACAGGCAGGAAGGTTTTCCAGTGTCCATTCAGCTTTTTTATGTATCGTGTAAATAACAGCCTACATGCACTCTGGACAAAGCCAGTTTTGTTGTTTTGCCTTCTCAGTCTACTAAGTTTTCATTTAGTTATTGGAGCCTAGTGCAGAAACTATCTCAATACGCTAAATACTTTTCATTAGAAGGCCAGGGCTGGGTTCTCACAACTATGAGATGAAACAGCCATGCCTTATTTGACTAAGGAGAGAGGAAATAACAGTTTTTTACAAAGAGACTTGCATTTTACATTGAATGTCTACCCATGAGTCACAGCCGCTGCCAGTAAAGGAGACAAAGAATATAATTACCGATCTACGCTTACTATTACCACCATCCATAAGTAAGACTGTGAGTCACTATTACCACCACTAACACCATCATCGAAGGTAATATTGTTCACTGCTTTCCGTGGTTTCTCTTTGTTCTACAGAAATTCTCTCTATACTCTCATCTCTTAGGTCTCTAAGATAACGGGAATGGGATTTTTCTAGAGGAATTTGAAGAGAACTGGAGCTGTCTTCTTTAGCTCTTTATGGAAGAGCGTAAACTCAGAAACAGACATTAGAATTTAAGATTTATACTGTGTTTTCAAAGTGGGTATATCTTCCACTCAACAGACATTAATTGGGGACCTACTATACGTATTAAGATGAAATAGGGGCCCTTGGGTGGCTTAGTTGGTTAAGCATCCGACTTTGGCTCAGGTCATGACCTCACAGTTTGTGAGTTTGAGTCCTGCATCGGGCTCTGTGCTGACAGCTCAGAGCCTGGAGCCTGCTTCAAATTCTGTGTCTCCTTCTCTCTCTGCCCCTCCCCCACTCATGCTTGCTCTCTCTTTCTCTCAAAAATAAACATTGAAAATAAGTAAAAATAAAAATAAAATAAAAAATAAATAAAATGAAATAAATCTCTCAAGTTGTACCCTTGGCCATAGCATCTTTTAGGAATCCCACCCCTACCAACCTGCCATCACATGCATCCAACTGTCTTCCTTTGGGAGTTTCAAAGAAAAGACACCTAAAAAGACTTCCAAAGACACGCGAGAGCTTTGAGCTCTTCTAGCGATATTTCTGAAGTAACCACCAAATGCAGGGTATTTTGTGCCCTAATTGTGGGTAAATTTTAGTTCCTTAGTAATTCCTACGTACTCTCAGAGTTCCAACACTGGAGAATACTATCTCCAAATGTAAGGAGAACCTGGTTTCCTTACACTTAGTTTCCTCTCTTCTCCCTCTCACAATAAGTAGAGAGAAGCCTGTTACTCTGGTGTTGAGTGGGGGTGAGGGGCAGCAGTTATCAGTTATCAACAATAAAAAATCCCCACAGTCTAATTTTAAAGGCTTAGCATGACATTAATTCTTGATGGATAAAGGCAAGATAATGGATTTTTAAAACCTATGAGAAACCTATCGTGGAGGGCCCAAAGATACCATGAGTCAATCTGCCTCAAATTTTGCAGATTTCTCCCCACAGTGTTATTATTTTCAAAATATTAATGAGTCATAAAACGGGAGGAGGGCATTTCATTACATTTTAAATAAAAACATACAGTAATTCAAGTAAATAAACATGTCAGTACCTGAGTGTGTGAGCAGTTAGTGATCAAGTTGGTAATCTTCCATTAAAGACACCTGCCCTCTCCTTTGCTATTTTTGTATGAGGTCCCTTCCTTTCCCACCCTTTCTGTCACACCTCTCCAAAATGACCTTTCAGTCTTCCAAACACTGGTCCTACATTTTCAGCTGTCTGCTGGTCAGCTCTACTAAGTTGTCCTGCCTATACTGAATCCTGCCATATCCAAAAGGAAAGTTCTTATCTTCCGAGGTAAATCTGATACTCCTCTTGTATCTCTCTACTCAGTTAACCTCATCCACATATATAATAGCACCTGAGCTGGAAGTCATTTTTAACTCCCCTACTCCTCGAGCACTCACTCATTGACCACCAAGTTGAGTTGATTCTTTTTTTTTTTTTAATTTTTTTAACGTTTATTTATTCTTGAGAGACATAGAGACAGAGCGTGAGCAGGGGAGGGGCAGAGAGAGAGGGAGATACAGAATCTGAAGCAGGCTCCAGGCTCAAAATCACAGACCGCAAGATCATGACCTGAGCTGAAACCGGCCGCTCAACCAACTGAGCCACCCAGGCGCCCCCAAGTTGAGTTGATTCTATCTCTCCAGTCAATTTTGGGTTTATTCTCTCCTTCTTTTGTCCTATATCAAGACCTTCCCTGCCTCCACTTTGAAAACCGAATTACCCTCCCAATTACTGAAACTAATCTCCCTGATTAAAACCTCCCTTTGCCCAATTATCATTAAGCCAAATTCATCTTTCTTTTTTTGTTATTGTTTATTTATTTATTTTGAGAAAGAGAGAGAGCATGCATGCAGGAAGGACAAAGAGAAAGAGAGAGAGAGAGAAAGATCCCAAACAGGCTCCACACTGTCAGCGCAGACCCCAATGAGGGGCTGAACTCATGAACTGCAATATTATGACCTGAACTGAAACCAAGAGTTGGATGCTTAACCGACTAAGCCACCCAGGTGCCCCCAAATTCATGTTTCTACAACATTAATCTACTTATTTTATCTCCTGTTCAAAACCTTTGCATGGAACCAGAATATTTAAAGTACATAGCATTGGTATCTCTTCTGGGAAGACTTCCTAGACAGCCCCTCTCTCCAGCACAGGATTAATACATCATCGGTGGATCCAACATTTAATTCATTCATTTTCAGTGATAGCTATTTGTATGTCTATGTTCTCTTCACCTAGAAACTGAGGACTTTGTCTTTTACGCATCTTATGCATGAATTAATCTTATGCACGAGTCCAAAATGCCCGGCAGAGAAACAGAGAAAAGCAGTGAAAGATCTATATAGGATCTCTTGATCTTTTGACTTTCACTACTGTACACACCCTTCATGTTCCTCTGCTCCAGCCATATAAGATGGCTTAATCAGGCATGGGAGCTTACACAGACCAACACACATAATTGAGTTTTAGGGTATGACTGTGTGATTGGACAAGAAAGGAAAATATCCTATGGAAACCAAAGAAAAGGAACCATGGTCCCATGAAGTTGTTCAGAGACTGGAGCCAGAATGTGGCTTTATTTTATTTTATTTTATTTTATTTTAGGCAGAAACATAAGCTGGGGAGAGGGACAGAAGGAAAAATGAGAGAATATTCTTTTTTTGAAGTGCTTATTACTTTTGAGAGACCCAGAGCACAAGCAGGAAAGCGACAAAGAGAGAGGGAGACACAGAATCCAAAGCGGGCTCTAAGCTCTGAGCTGTCAGCACAGAGCCCGACACGAGGCTCAAACTCGTGAACCCTGAGAGCACGACCTGAGCCGAAGTTGGACGCTTACCCAACTGAGCCAACCAAATGTCCCTAGCAAGTGACTCTAGATCCCAGGTAGCTCCAGACCTGGGCATTAGTCAAGGGGAATGTTAACTCTAGTGTTCTGCAACTGAATGCTTTATACTGTGCTTCTGTCACGTCTACATTCTGGCTTCCTCTTTCCCCATCACTCCCACTTTTACCTCCTCCATGGTTTCTGCCGCTTTGTGACTTTAACTTCTCCATAGCATTCCTTACTCATTATGTGCTTCTCTGCCTCATTCCCCCCCTCCCCCGTCGTTCACATTCTCTCAGCCTCACTTCCCAAACCTTACTGTCAGCTTCTATTTTTATTTCAAATATAATTTCCCAGGATCAAGACCCTAATCAACCCAGCTCTTCCCTGTTTGTGCAGAGCTTCTCAGGCCACAACATAGGCTGCCTATGGACTGGCTGCCTTTGGATCAGCTGCCCTTCTCTTGTTCAGGCAGCCTGTGCAGTAAGGGCAGGGTCATATGACACAACGCACATCTGTCTAGGGTTGACAGTCATCATGAACAAGGTGGTCACCGTTAACTGAGGTTGGGGTGATGACAGTCACCCCCTACTTGTCCAAAATGCTCAACAACATCATGCATCCCAAACACTAAACACACCCACTGACACTGTTAAATTGTTGCATAAGTCAGAAATTCCCTTCCAACCATCTTCTCCAGTGAAATCCTATTCCTTATAAAATCCAATTCAGATACTACTTCCCTTCCATGAAAACGTTCCTGAATCTCCTAATTGGAATCAAACTCTCCTCTTTCTGTAATCCCAAAACACTTAGTGCTTCATTTGAGTATTTATTTATTATACCCTGTCCTAGATGGTAAATATTCACATATGTCTTGTTTCTGTTAGATTATAGATCTTAATTTTTTAATGCTTATTTATTTTTGAGACAGAGACAGAGCGTGAGTTGGGGAGGGTCAGAGAGAGGAGACACAGAATCCAAAGCAGGCTCCAGACCCCAAACAGTCAACACAGAGCCCAATGTGGGGCTTGAACTCATGAGCTGTGAGATCATGACCTGAGACTTAACCGACTGAGACACCCAGGTGCCCCTGGATTTAAAAACAAACAAACAAACAAAAAAGGCCCATAGCATTTATATTTTGTCTCCCACACTACACCTAAGGCAGAGTTTTGAAAACTGTAATATTCAATAAAATGCACTGAATAGAATTTAAAATGAGGCTTCAATTCTAAGAAAATTTAAAGATGCCAGCTGCCCTATAACATAATCAGCTACTGTCCCTGAATTCTTTTCACTGAGTACAAACTGTCCCTAAAATATATCCAATTTCTATGACAATGTGTCAATGACTCTTGTGGATTTCAAGACACTCTGCCTTCTTCTATCCTGAGACCTAGTCTGAAGGTCCCACTCTCTGAGGCTCACTTCCAATTGGAACAACAGTCCGTCAAGTTCCCCAGGTCCTGGAGGTCAGCTCATAGTTGCAAACTCCCCTAAAAGCATCTTTCACAAGCAGACTCCGAGATGCTGCGTCCCAAGTTTGAAGTTCGGACTGCCTATCCAGAATGCCAAGAGCTTGTAAATGCGATTTGCCACAGACGCAAACTTGAAAATCAAATGGGACTTTTGCCTTTTCACGGAAAACGTGAAAGGGGCTTAATTTAGCTCGAAGCTAATAAATAGTTCTGCTTTATTGTATGATGAGTGACATCCAGCACTTTGCATGACTAATTAAACAATCTGGAATTTGCTTTGAAGGCTAAGCCATTCTTAATAATTTTAAATTACTAACTGTCTACGCTGGAAATAATACTCCCAATTGTTAAGAAACTTTAAAAGAGCTTCGGCCTTTAGATAGAGCTTTCATAAAACAGTTTAAGCATCTGCCAGTTTTCTCCATCTAGAAATACCCACAATTCTTGATTATTCAAGAAACTATTATATAATTTGTGGATTTCCTGGTCTTTAGCTTCCTATTCTTTCTTGAGACTTGCTTTTACTCTCTGAGACCCCCTCAGGCAAAGCGAAGGGAATAGACAGTAAAGGTGAAATGTCAAACAAAAGTTTAAAACACCTCATGTTATAGTTATCTGTTTCATGGATGTTAGTTCTTCCTGAGCCCCTCTTCACCGAAAAATCTACAGTTGACCCTTGAACAACATGGTTTGAACTTGGGGGTTCACTTACACGTGGATATTTTTGATAAATACAGTACAGTACTATACTGTATTTTTCTCTTCCTTATGATTTTCTTTTCCTTTTCTTTTCTTTTCTTTTTTTTTTTTTTTTTTTTTTTTTGAGAGAGAGAGAAGTGAGTGAGGGGCAAGAAGAGAGAGAGAAACCCAAGAGTGGCAGAGGGAGAGAAAGAAAGAGGTGGGGGGGAAAGAGAGCGAGAGAGAGAAAAAGAGAGAAGTGGGGCTCACCTGAAGCAGGGCTTGTGTTTACCCACATGGAGCTCCTGCTCACCTGAAGCAGGACTCAAACCCATGAACCGCAAGATCACGACCTGAGGTGAAGTCAGATGCTTAACCAACTGAGCCACCCAGGTGCCCCCCAAACAGCCTTTGTTTATAGAGTTTATATCTATTGATATTTACCATGTTAGAAATTAAAAGTACTTTTAAATTTTTTAACTTATTAAATCACTTAAAATAACTATAATGGGGCACCTGGGTGACTCAGTCATTGAGCATTCAACTCTTAATGTGAACTCAGGTCATGATCCCAGGATCATGAGATCGAGCCCCACTTCAGCCCACACACTGGGCCTGGAGTCTGCTTGAGATTCTCTAAATTAATTAATTGATTAATTATTTAAAAATAATGACAATATACATATTAATACATGCAACATAAATTTTGTGGGGAAAAATGACTGTATTTTCTAAAACCAAAAAAGAATTTTCTGAATAGAGCATCATTGTTTTACTTTTTTTGCAAATCTATTTATTTTTTTTTTAATTTTTTTTTAACTTTTATTTATTTTTTGAGAGACATAGAGACAGAGCGTGAGCAGGGGAAAGGCAGAGAGAGAGGGAGACACAGAATCCAAAGCAGGCTCCAGGCTCTGAGCCGGCAGCACAGAGCCCGACGCGGGGCTCGAACCCACAGACCGCGAGATCATGACCTGAGCCGAAGTCGGCCGCTTAACCGACTGAGCCACCCAGGTGCCCCTGCAAATCTATTTAATATCTGGCCTAACAGAAGACAGCTGGATCCTCAGATCTGCTCTGCATTTAATCTGTTGTGATGTGTTATTTTGGTTGAAATAGCTGAAAAAACATGACTTTCAGCTGGAACGGAGAAGACCTCACAGATGCCCTGAGAGGTGCCGGCCTGATGATAAATCTATACCTACCACACATCATTCGTTGTGTAATTCACGTCCAGAGTTTCATGCTTTTATGTCAGCAAAGCATTACTGATGGGCTTTGAAATCAGCCGTCTTGTGTTAGAATGCTGTCTCCATCAATTCTGGCCACGTGTTCTTGGGTATGATGCGTCATCTCTTCAGTAACTACGGCTGTTGGGAGGGTTTCAAAATGTTTGACCCTTAGTTAATATAGTGAGCACTCTATTATAAATGCTCATTTTGTCTTTTGTCCCTTCCCCTCTTTGATGGTTTATTTTATGCATTAATTTGGCCAGGCCATGGGATGCCCAGTAATCTGGTTAAACAAGGTTTCTGGATGTGTCTGGGAGGCTGTTTCAAGAAGAGGTTAGCACTGAGTTGAATCACTGAACTAAGTAAAGTAGATGGCCCTCCCCGGTGTGGGTGGGCCTCCTCCAACCCACTGAGGGTCCAAATAGAACAAAAAAAGTGGAAGAAGTTTGAATTTTCTCTCTCTGCTTGACTACTTGAGCTGAGACATCAGTCTTCTTTATCTTGCCCTAGGATTGGAACTTACACAATCATCTAGCTCTCCTGGTTCTCAGGCCTTCAAACCTGTACTGCAATTTATACCACCAGATTTCTTGAGTGTCCAGCGCTTAGATAGTAGAACATAAACTTCTCATCCTTCATAACCGGGTAAGCCAATTCCTTATAATAAATCTCATTCCAGGAGGTATATGTACATATAGCCTCTATTGGTTGTTTTTCTGGGGAATCTTGAGTAAATATATCTTATCTTTGCTTTTTTTTCTTCTTTTCCTCTGTTAATGTCTGGTCACTAACAAAACATAGCACTTGTCATGGGCATTTGCTTACTAGCAGGCATCTGTTGTTTGCTGCCCAATATCCATGCCCTCCCCCCCATTCTGGTTACAGAGCTCCATTTTCAATTGGGTGGTTTGGGTGGCATTCCCAGGGGTGGGCTCAGCTCCAGGGACAGATTATGATAGGCTTACTCCAGTCAAGGGAGACCATCAGCCTAGCAAAATGATTTCTTCAAGGATAATAGGAACCCAGCAGAAGAAAATTTTTCACTCTTTCTCTAGACCTCTAGAGTTCTCTAGAACTTTCTCTAGACTTGATCATGTGAAGACGTGGAGCATAGGTTGCTGCAGCCATCTTACTCCATGAAAGGAGCTTGCTGACAGTTCCAGAAAGCACCGCCAAAGAGGGAACCCTCTAGACACTGTCTGAGCTCTAAAGCAAGCTACACCCCAGTCAGACCCTCCATGGGGCTCTGCATTCTTTTTCTGCTTAGGCTAATTTGACTTGGGTTTTCTATGACTTCTATCCTGTAGAGTCCTGATATTTTTCAACACAAAATCTTTTCTGAATTGTTTCCACAGCGTCTCCTAAACTTGGTACCTCAGGGAATAGGCTTGGGCTAGGGCTACTACAGACATCCAGTCACCTACATTAACACCCACACATGGAAAAAGACTAGAAGATGAGATAGGAAAATCTCATGTTAATTGCATTGTTGGAGCCACTAAAAACCCATTGGTGTCTGCTTCCCTCAGTTCTGTGAGCCAATAAATTACCTTCATACTTAAGCCGATTTGGCTTCCGTATTCTGTCACCCATAACCAAAAGATTCCCAACCAAGACACCGACAATGGCAGGCACTCACAGATGGTTGTGAGTGATTTGCATAACCATCAATTCCTCAACCACTATGTAAAAATATCCCTGAACCATTGTCTTAAAATCTTAATATTTGACATCAGTTTGGGTAGCTGAAGGAGGAAATGCAGAAAAACCAACTCCGTTCAGCATGGTTTTATACAAAACCCACCACCTTTACTTCCGTATTTGTCTTGGGTATCATTGTCCAATATCCCAGGCATGGAGCCTGATGGTTTTGCACACTCTAATACATATTTCAATATACTTTGCCCCCTTTCCAATTTTCTAGCAAATCTCCCAAGAATTTCTTTTTCAAATGAGTGGAATTTCTTGAGTGAAATTCATTCTATCAGCCTCACTGTAAGCAGAGATGCATTTAGAAAATTCTCATGCATAGAGGTGTTTTTCAAACTTATATTCTACCAAGAGAAAACATCCTACCACATTTCAGCTAAGCTACACCCATGGGGCCAGAAACAACTAAATTCAGAGAATTCCACTTTGCATTTCCAACTGAAAATATTCTGGTTGGTCCTCAACTTTCAGCACATTCCTGAAGTTCCTTGAGGACACCTCCCAGCTTTGCCCTGGTGAGGGCAGCCTATTGGCTTCAACATAAACCTGGTCTCTTGAAAAGGAAGTTGAGTTAGTCATTGCTCAGAGATCAATCCAGACTGGACTGGACATGGCATCTGAATTATCTAACTTGGCTATCACCTCAAATCACACTCACCAGATAATTGTCAGTTTCCTGTTTCCTTCTGGGCTATTCTTTATCAAGCCATGACACCACAGGGAAGCTGCTACTCTCTTTCCACCCCTGCCACACCACTCTCCTGCTATCAGTAGGAAGATGCAGGAGTTATAGGCCCTGAAGTTGGCACCATTTGAGGTCCCTCTTTCAGAATACAAATTTAAAAATAAAATTTTGAGAGTGGCGTGTGCAGGTGAAGAGCCCAGAAGCTTAAGTTTCATTAACTTCTTAGGAAATCCACCACTGCCCCCACTAAAAACAGGTGGGCTCCCAAGGCAGACAGTACCTTGCATATGTAGATGCTTAATAAATACCTTTTGATTACCAAAAATTCATGCTTTTTCTATGTTCGTATAAGTTTCTTCCTGTTTTATCTTGACTTTTTCATGGGGAAAAAAAGAAGATAATTCCTTTTTTTTTTTTGGAAACAATTAGAAAATTCTCAAAATCTGCAACAAAACTCAAGAGAATTCTAGAATATTCTATGTAAAAGAAGTGTAACAACTGGATTGTCAGACACTCTTATTTCTAGATAAAGAAACAGGCCAAAAGCCATGTAGATAGCAGAAAGGTCAGGATGAAAATCACCGTTTTTGACTGTAGAGCCCGCTCACATATGCTCCCATCTTCTCTCTCTCTCTCTTTCTCAAGACCTAGCCCTGTCTTCCAGTAACCTCAGTGAAAGAGTAACTCTTTCTTACGTGTGTTGAGGAAATGATTTCTTCGCATCTCCCCTTTAGTAAAAATTAAGATCTCAGTTTAATCATTTGCCAACTACGTGACCTTAAGATCGGTTCCTTAATCAATCAGACCCTCTGTGTCTTCATGAAATAAAAATGACACACCTGCTTGACAAGGCTGCAGTTTGGGATGGACAATATTTCCCGTAGTAGTACTTCTAGTCCAAAATGCAGACCACACAAATGGATCCGCCCCAGTCTTTCCCAAGATTCCCCAAAGAAAAGCATGGAGGTGCAAAAATGAACCCGCTGTAAAAAAAAAAAGCATAGAACAGTCACCAAGAAAGGAGAGAGTTGAACCAATTTCAACAACTTTCTGAAACATAGAAAGTGGATAGGAACTGGCAGATGAAAGAAAGAAGTATAAGAAGCCGCATCTTCTAAGGAAGGAGAAAAGGATGAGCATGAAGTCTGCCCCACAGAATGTCAAGCCCCAGAGAGGGCTCTTGGAACCAATCACCCAAGATTCCTTTCTTAAATGCAAACACACAACCAACGTCCAGGTCTAGAGAGAGTATCCAGCAGCCCCAAAGAAAAAGACCAAGAGAACTAAGCAAAATAATCTAGAGGAAACAAAAAATCCCCAAAGCAAAAGAGACACTTTTTAAAAATCCAATTATTCTAAAGAGAGGTCTAAGAAAATAACAATGAGAAGCTATGAAGAAAGAAAAAGACAATAAGAAATACGATTAGGGAGAATTAAAAGTATAAATTCTTACATTAAAAATAAATTAAAAGTTTCCAAAATAAAATTGAAGAACTCTTGCAGAATGTCCATATAGTAGAACGAATAAGGTAAGAAACTAGAAAAAGAGGGGCTCCTGGGTGGCTCAGTCGGTTGGGCATCGACTTCAGCTCAGGTCATGATCATGTAGTTCACAAGTTTGGGCCCCGTTTCAGGCTCTGTGCTGACAGCTCAAAGCCTGGAGCCTGCTTTGCAGATTCTGTGTCTCCCGTTCTCTCTGCCTCTCCCCCACTTGTACTCTGTCTCTCTCTCTCAAAAATAAATAAACATTAAAAATTAAAAAAAAAAAAGAAAACTATAAAAGTAATTCAGGAGATCAAACATCTAAGAGAAATCTTGAAAAACTGCCAGTAGAAGCAAAATATAACAAAAAACAGAAACATTTTAATAGATCATAATAGGAGAAAAGAGTAAAGAAAAGAGACAGAGGAGCCCCTACACTAAGCAGCTTAGCATTATCCAGCTCTTAGATACCATTTGGATTGTTAGCATATGCATATGGCGCAGTGTTTTCACAGTAAGTGAAAGGTCTTCTGTTCTTTGTACATTTCCATTCTAGGCGGGCATCAGGACCATGGTGTCCAAAGGGAGCTTTAAGATTCCCATAATCTTTATCAGCTTTCCAAGCCTCCCATGAGTAAGCATGCATGATTTCTATGTGAAAGCAAGTCCAAGACAAGCCCTCGATGTCACTCTCCCTTTTAGAATTAAATTGCCATCATGTGCCCCTCGTACAGAAATTCTGGAGTCACCTATGCTATGGTTTCCCCTTGATCTAGTTGTTTCAGGGATACGTATTAGCCTGTCTCAGTTAGCTCTCAAGCTCAACCATCGAAAATAGGTTATCTGACCTCTCTTCAATTTCCTTGCATTCATAGAAAGCCAGTAGACAAACCTTCCTCAATAATAAGCCAGCTACCTCTGTCAGGGGCTGAATTATAACAATACTTACCTTTGTGCTAAGGACCTGTTTTATGCTAGGCATAGGCACTTTCTATGTTTTTGCTCTAATTACTGCAGCCCTGCAGATAGATATTATTATCCCCAATTTTTAAAATGATAAAATTTAAGAGGGTTAAATAATTCACCCAAGGGCACAAAGTTAGTAAATAGGGGAGCAAGGATCTTTGCTCAAGGTCATCTGACTTCAAAGTCTCTGCTTCTTACAGTCTGCATAGCACTGCCCTAATAACTTCTATTTGCATTATATTTTATAAGTACATGTATGTTTTCTCCCAGTTTTATTGTTTTAATGGCCCTGTTATACAGGTCATTATTCCTATTTTACAGGTGAGAATACTGAGGCCCATAGAACTTAATGATTTGCCCTTGGTTACAGGATGCATTCCATGTTCACGGACGCTTATTACCAACAAGCGCCTGTTTTTTATTTTGCTTTTCTGCTCAATTTTCATCATTCAACAAGCGTTGTACCCTTATGAAATGTCAGGTGTCACTACGAGTATGACTTTTTTATTTCTGGTGCCAATTGCTTCATGGTCCAACCCTTTACTCAATGTCACCCTTAATCTGGTCACAACACACACCTTTCACCCCTGCCAGGTGGGTCTCCCAACCATACTTACAGTGCTTGTCCCCATCTTTAAAACTTTGCCTTGCATCTACACCTTCCTGAGACACTCTGTTTCTTCTCTCCATCTGCCCAAATTGTCCCCATTATTTCAAGGCCCATCTCAGATTCACCGTGAGGACCTATCTTCCCCATGCCATAATATTTATGTTTATTCCCTTATATGTTTGGCATTATAATTCTTATATCAATCATATTATTATAATATTCAACTCTTCTAATGTTTTTTTAACCCCTGGGAAGGTTTTGTGTTTTCAGACCTCTATAAGCTCTTTGAAATCAAGGACAGAATCACGTTATTCTTTATAGCTTTCCCACACGCAGCGCTTTGAACCTAGAATATGCACAGTTCCTAGTAAATGCTCAACAAACACCCGAGGAACTGAATGTACAGCTTCGGAGCTGTTTGTCCCCGAACCCGGCATCTCTCTTCCCCTATTGTTCAGCCTCTCTTGACCGCTTGCCATGTCTTCGTGACTTTCCTTTGAGTCATTGCTTCTCTCCCCCACATTTTCCGGGCTTATTTTTTCCACTGACCTGATGTTCTGATGTGCCCCATGCCTACTCCTCATTTGTCTTTCCTTTCTGCTCTTTCACAAAGCAAAATGTGAAATGATCCATGCTTTCACTGGCACGGTTCAGTCTTGGGGTTTTTTTCCCCCCTAACTAAACCATTCATGTGGAGGAAGCTTTTGATCCAGGATTCAGATATTCAATCGCATTTTACATAACCAGAAACCATGCTAGGTGGTTATGTAAACTCTGGTTTTGACTTGAATAGCCGGAGAAGAGTCTTTACAATTTAGGTTAAAGCATGTTGTCAGCTTCCATTCATTTCTGATGGTCTGAATGTCAAAGTTATCCCACATGGGGCCATCAGAGAGACACACGCGTGTATCAGGGGAGAATATTTAAAGACAAAAAATGTTTGCTAGGCCCTTTTTCTTGGTAATGCGTTGTTATTATCAGCAAGATAGAGATAATCAAGGAGAGATCAAGTTTGCTTATATAGTTTAGTGAACAACTGCTAAAAAAGAGAGAAAGTAAATAAAGCATTCCATTACAAAGCCAGGCACAGGGTCAACATTGAGGAAAAGTGTCTTCATTTTTTCATTTGTATTAAAACGTCCAGGTGAGTGGCCACTTCTTTAGACACTGATGAAGTAAGAAATGTTTACGCTGCTGTAGATGACCTTGTATTTTTGGCAAGGACTGCTTTCTTTTTTTTTTTTTAAACGTTTTTATTTATTATTGAGAGACAGAGAGAGACAGAGCATGAGCATGGGAGGGGCAGAGAGAGACAAAGGAGGGGGAGAAACAGAATCTGAAGGAGGCTCTAGGTTCTCAGTTGTCAGCGCAGAGCCCAACATGGGGCTCTAACTCACAAACTGCGAGATCATGACCTGAGCCGAAGTCAGGTGCTTAACCCACTGAGCCACCCAGGCACCCCTGCTTTCTTTGTAAACTTTTTTTTAATTTATTTATTTTGAGAGAGAGAGCACAAGCAGAGAGAGAGATGAAGAGGAAGAGAATTCCGCAGAGGTTCCACGTTGTCCCTGCGGAGCCTGATGTGAGACTCAAACCCATGAACCGCCAGATCGAGACCTGAGCGGAAGTCGGACGCTTCACCCACGGAGCCACCCATGCGCCCCAAGGACTGATTTCTATACACACATTCGTTGTCATTTAGCAAACTCTGAACATTCCTGGAAGGAAACGACGACTAGAGAGAGAAAATAAAGAAACAACTAGGGACAGCAAATAAAGAAACCAAGGAACCAAAACATGAGCTGACACAAGTCCACACAAAAATATATTGGGCTACTTTCAAACCCAAATTTCCTGTCTTCAGGAAATTCCACTTGTCATGGCCTTAGGACTTTGCTCTTCAATGCTATGTATTTGGCTTCCCTAGAAAACTCCATGCGCATGTAGGCTGACTTGAACTCTTGTCAATAAGCTTCCACCTAAAATAGCTGGTGCATTCATTTTTCATAGGACCATATAAGTGTCATATGCGACAGTTTTGTGCCATGGGGCTTGACATTCGGTCAAGCCGCCGTGAAGGAGATATGCCACGTGCTTTCTGTCTTAATCTGGCAATGCATAGGTCAATATGACCCCAGTTAGGGCTCGCCAACCCTGGGGACAAAATTTGCCTAGTGATTAGTAAGAGGAGTCTGTGCTTTATGTATTTGGAAGGGGCCAAGGAAGGCTGCCATCCCAGAGATTCTACTGGTCATCTGGAATTTCAAGAAATTTTTCAGCCTGATTAGTAGAGTGAGCTCTCTAGTGCCTCCTGATCAAACACCTTGGTCAGTAGGAGTTAATCTTTCAAAAGAGGAAAGTGCCAGCCCCTACAGAAATCATTGAAAAGCTTTTTTAGAGCTAATAATATGGGGGTGTTATGCTAAATGAAATAAGTCAGACCGACATACAAAATACTGGTTGGTTTCACGTACACGTGGAAACAAAAAACAAAACAAATGTACAAACAAAAAAACCATACAGACTCTTAAATACAGAAAATAAACTGGTGGTTCCTGGGGATGGGGCAGTGGAGGTGGGGGTGAGAATTGATTAAGATCACTCTATTGTTCACCTGAAGCCAATATAAAATTGTATGTCGAATTATACTTCAATAATAAAATAAATGTCAAAAAAATCTTCTTATCTGAAGTTGTTCAATTTAAAAGCAATCACAAAATTTGCAAACCAAAGATGGATAGATTTGACAATAAAATATTTAAACCTCCTTATATCAAACCAAACTATAGTAATAAATCCACAGATGGAAAAAATATTCAGAATAACCATTCCGATGGTTAATACTCCTACGATATGAAGAACTTACATAAGTCAATAAGAAAAACACCAAGATACCAATAAGTAAGTAGGTTTAAGATAGAAATAATTTTATAGAAGAGAAAGTTTAGAAATTATAAGCATAAAAAGTATCAACCTCACAAATTATTAAAGAAATTTAGAGGCGCTTGGGTGGCTCAGTTGGTTTAGCGCCTGACTTCAGCTCAGGTCATGCGCTTGCTATTTGTGGGTTCGAGCCCCACATCAGGCTCTGTGCTGACAGCTCAGAGCCTGGAGCCTACTTCAGATTCTGGGTCTCCCTCTCTCACTGTTACTCCCCCATGCACCTGTGCTCTGTCTCTCTCTATATTTCAAAACTAAACATTAAAAAAAAATAAACTTAAAAATACAAGCCATTTTCTCTCATCACACAGCTATTTTTTGAATAACAATACTCAGTAAGAGTTTGCTAAAACCATCCATGCCATATATTTCTGGCATGAAAATGTCTTATTAAAGCTTTGGAAAGAATTTCAACAGAAATTATCAAGGATTTAGTATAACAATTTTATTTCTGAGTATCTATACCAAGGAAATCATTTAGAACAGGATGGAGAGCAATTTGCGGATATGTTTGCCACAGTGTTCTTTAAGGCAGGGATAGATTGTATAATTTAAAATATTTTTCAGATTATAAAAAAAATTGAGAATAGTTAACACGTGCCTAAAATTATCCTAAAGGTCAATATGATTAAGTCACTTATCCACATAAAAATCCGGAGCGCCTGGGTGGCTCAGTCAGTTAAGTGGCCAACTGCAGCTCAGGTCACGATCTCACGGTCTGTGAGTTCGAGCCCCGCGTCGGGCTCTGTGCTGAGAGTTCAGAGCCTGGAGCCTGCTTCAGATTCTGTATCTCCCTCTCTCTCTGCCCTTCCCTTGCTCACTCTATGTCTCTCAAAAATAAATAAAGACGCTAAGAAAATTAAAAAAAAAAATCCTACTAGGTAGGTGTTCTATTATTATCTCATTTTACAGATGAAGAAACCAAGGCACAGAGAGGTTCAGTAACTTGCTTAAGGTTAAACAGTAAGTGGTAGGGCCAGGATTGGCACCAGAAAGCCATTACTGAACTAGTAACCTGTATACTCCCTTTCATTACGTAACAATGTCTTTGTAAAGAACTTGGAAAAACACAAGTAAACATCACAAAATTTGTAACTACCCACAATAATCAGAGATAACCAGTATTTCCCTTCAGTCATTTTGATATGCATGTATAATAATTCCGTCTCATGCTGCATTTATTTAACATTATAGATTTTTTTCCATTCTTCTCCATAAATTATGTTCTGCATGATATTATAGCATGTAATGTATATGGCCATTTTGTTTGCTTCTGCTTTTAATTACTTTATTTACTGACACGATAAACATCTTTATACATCAAGTTTTGTCTGAGCTTCTGTTTTCTAGGAACAGAACTTTCTGGTTTAGGGGACATGCACCTAAGAAAAGTATACGGTTTTAAGTTGTGACATAGATTTTTCAAACCGTTTTCCAGAAAACATGTTAATCGATTTAGTTTCTTCTTAAGGATATCTGATAATTCCCATAGTACCACAGCCTACAAATATCTCTTTTTGAAATCTTTACTAGAGTTAATTAAACAGGTTAAAAAATAATACCTTGTTGCCATTCTACTTTTCAATTCTTGGTCACAAACCTTTATTATATATCTAAGGCCACTTATATTTCTTATATGAATTGCTCATTCATATTCTTTGCCCATTTTTTTATTCAATTGGAAGGTCACTTTCAATCATATGAGCTCTTTATATATTAAAAATAGTATTCCACTTAGGCTGCCTTTTTGTTACCTATATTTTTAAAGCTTTTGCTTACTTTCTCTGAGTGTTATTTATAAACATAAAAAATTTGAAACGTTCCCTATACAAGCATATATTACATACATTATGCTACATTTATCTGATGAGATATCATTCACTGAACAAAAGACCTTGAAAAAATTTCAAAATATGGGAAAATGTGTCTTTTTGGTATTACAGGAAAAGAAATAAGGAGTTAGGTGTTCAGTATCATGAAAAATAAAAGCTAATAATATGCATAAAGAGACTGGAAGAAAATAAACTCTTAACAGCAATGATTTTTTTTAGTATGGGTATTTTTTTTCTTTGGTAGAGGGTTAATATTTCCCAAGTTTTCAATGGTTAGAATTCACTGCTTTTTATAAGAAAAAAAGCCATAAACTTGAAGAAGAGGGTAGAGAAGAAAATGACACCCTAGGAGCATACACAGAAAGGAAAAGAATGAATCTTCCCCCCAGCACTGCACATTGCTAAGAGTTCTGGGAGAGCTTCTCCAGGGAGGCGCAAGCTTCTCCAGGGAGTCGCAAGCTTCTCAGACTTGAATGTCTTGCTCTGCACAAGAGCTCGGCTCCAGAACGGGTAAGCACAGCGCAAGGCCAGAACGCAAGACGATTGTCCTTCCCTGGTCTTGTCTGGTCCTGACCAAGACGAGCAGGACTCCATCTTCTCACAGACCAGAGGGGCTGCCTTGACCCCAGAGCACAGTAGGGAGGGGGTTGCATTCCAGAACTCTAGGACTCCCAACGGATTCCCAGCTGAGGGGAGTTGGATCACCCGATGCCCCACCTCCTGGGCTGGGAGGCTGCAGGTGACCAGCTGACTCACACAGGGCCACTCCTTCACCAGCTGTTAATCACCCAGCTGCAAAAAAGGAGTAAAAGATCAGGTGGCTGGGATGTATACCCCTCCGAGTTAGTTTTCCAATTCTTTTTTGACCAAATTCTGTTTTACCTTCTCAGGGTAGTACAGCCCTTTGTAACAGGACTCACAAAGACCTGCTTAGTTTAGGTCTACAATCATCCTCTTTCTTTTTTGTTTTCTTTTTTTTTTTTAAGATTATTTATTTATTTTTGAGAGGGAGAAAGAGTGAGGCAGAGAGAGAGGAAGAAAGAGAATTCCAACCAGGCTAAGAGGTGTCAGCGCAGAGCTGGACTTGGGGCTCGGACTCATGAATCATGAAATCATGACCTGAGCTGAAATCAAGAGTCAGATGCTTAATTGGCTGAGCCACCTTAGGTGCCCCTCTTTCTTTCTTTCTTTCTTTTAATGTTTGTTTATTTTTGAGAGACAGAAGCACACGTGGGGGAGGGGCAGAGAGAGAGGGAGACAGAATCGAAGCAGGCTCCAGGCTGTAAGCTGTCACCACAGAGCCTGACACGAGGCTTGAACTCATGAACCGTGAGATCATGAGCTGAGCGGAAATCAGATGTTTAACTGACTGAGCCACCCAGGTGCCCCAAGGACAGGAATTTTGATCTCTGCACTGCTGGTAATGGCATTCTCAACCCATGCTACACATGGAAAACACCTGAGGAACTTTACAAATGACTGATGCATCAGAGTTTAAAAGCAGCCCAGAGACAGGGAGCCTGGATGGCTCATTTGGTTAAGCATCCAACTCTTGATTTCTGCTCAGGTTAGGATTTCACAGTCTATGAGATCGAACCCCATGCTGGGCTCTGAGCTGACAACATGCAGAACCTGCTTGGGATCCTTGCACTCCTTTTCCCTCTGCCCCTCCCCTGCCCACACACGCTCTTGCGCTCTCCCTCCCACTCTCAAAATAAATAAACGTTTTTTATAAAAAGCACCACAGGGTTATTCTACTTGCAGCCATGATTGAGAATCTCTAGGAAAAAGTGATGCATTAAGAGTGATGCAATTTGGGTGAAGACAGCTAAATCCACATGGAGGGTTCAAGGAACAGATCTGGTACCTCTCAGAGCCGGAAGGAACATAAGTAAATGTATGATTCTATTCATTTCTTTAGCAGACGAGGAAGCAGGGGTTAAGAGTGTACCATGTGGGCAGAGGTTGTACAACGTGCCACGCGGCCAGCGAATACCAGAGCTGGGTCTCAGGCACCAGCTCTCCAGGGCTGGTCCGTTCCCCTTCCCACCACTCCAGGCTACAGTTCTCTTTAAAATCATCTTTGGGGCACCTGAGTGGCTCAGTCCTTTAAGCGTCCGACTTTGGCTCAGGCCATGACGTCGCGGTTCATGGGTTTGAGCCCTGCATCAGGCTCTGTGCTGACAGTGCAGAGTCTGCTTGGGATTCTCTCTTTCCGTATCTCTCTCAGCCCCTCCCATATTTGCACTTTCCCTCTCTCTCAAAAATAAATAAATAAACTTAAAAAAAAAAACAAATAACAAGTGAAATCATCTTCCCTATTTTCAAAGACAGCCAGGAGAGAGTTAAATTATCTTACCCAAATGTCCCCATACTCAGATGGGACGAGGCACAGCTAGATTGAATAATATAATGGGAGCCTGAGGCCCTACGCCCTAACGCCCTAACATCCTTGCTATTAATAGAACACTGTTTACAGTGGAGTGGAAGAGCTATTTAATGGAATTGGTGTATTGTGCAGAATAATGTTCAATCAGTGGAAGACTGAGAAAATATTAGGGGGAAATTTGCTGCCACTCTCATTATTAATTTGTAATGGGTCTTTAATACAGCAACAAAGGAAAACATCTTTGACTACCTGTTAAGCCACTAGAAATAATGAGAGAAAATCAGTGCGCTAAACAGCATTTTAGAGACACTCACGGGCATTGGGTTTAGTGGCAAAGTTCTGTCAGACAGAAACTGAAAACAAAACCTCTATCTTTCACAAAGCGCATGGCCTACTGTTAAAAGTATTAGTAGAAACCCAAAGGAAAGTGCTGGTGATGTAAAGTCAGTGGGTGAGAAGTTTATCAGTTAATGAAGAGACCACAATCGATTCAGTGATGTAAAATTTAATTGGTCATTTCTTACAACTTTATAGATTGGAAATAAAGGAATCAGTAAGAAACACTGCTCGGGAAGAAACAAGAATGGATAATTTGGTGATTTAGATGCATATTTACACGGGAAAATGTCCCAGATCTTCTGGGATGATAAAAGGTCTGTTGAAAGAAACATTAAAGGAAGATGATGGGAAATTTAATAAACCCAAATTATGGAATGTTTTCTTTTCCAGAGCACAATTTGGTTGTGGTTTCATACAATAGATAAAGAAAGATCTAGAAATGCGATAGCAAGCGAAGACCAAGTTTACTCTTCTTGCTGAAAAATATCCAGTAAACAGGCAGGAACGTTTCCTTTTAAATGGATGTTCTCCTTCGCATGCATTCACATCTTGTTAGCATGAAAGACCAGAGAGCTAAAGCGAAGGAGTGAAGCGTATTTAATGAACATGGGAATTAGCATGGGGGTGGGTGGGCAGGGAAAGATGTGGGGTGGGGTGTGGACGAGTTCGATTTATGTCCGCAAACCTGTCGTTAAGTGATAGGTGTAGGGAACAAACCTACTCTGCAGTTAGAGACAAGTTCAGCAGGTTTCTGGACCAAAGAGGGAACTTGAGGAAATGCCAATCCATCCACAGTCCACTATTAGTAAGATAGTGTAGATGACAGATCTGGAAGGACCCACTGAAAGCCCGGTTGAAATATTTAGTTGCAAAAGAACACCAACAGAAAAATACAGCTCAGGGGGCCACGGACTTGGAGATGGTCCTCAGCCAACTCAAGGGCACGTGCTGAGGGACCGGTGGGCTCTGCCTCCCCCACCATGTTTGCCGCAAAATGGAACCTTCCCACAGCTGTTTGGACCAGCTTGTGGCACATTGTTGTGTCTGTTAAATATAATTAAGAACTGCTTGCTCTAGGGGAAATGAAGGATTTGATTAAGGGGGAGTGTTTCTTCTTCCTTTCTTCTTTCTTGCTTTTGTTCAGCCTTATCCAAATTTTTTTAACTGTTTTTTAAAACATGTCACGTTCGGGGGCAATTTTCGCTTTTTGTTATAGACAACCAACTGCCAAAGGCACATATTTATGGCGTGTGAGGAGTGTGTGTGTGTGTGTGTGTGTGTGTGTGTGTGTGTGTGTGGTGTGTGGAGATGAAATAAAGGAGACTTAGAAAGGGGAGCTCTCCCCAAGTGGTTTATTTTGGTCTCCCCCAAAAAACCAACAAAAAAGAAAAGAAACTCGTAAAACCAAAACAGACTACAGGAGATTATGAAGAATGCCAAGCGGAGTATTCCCCGGGCTCTGAGTGGCATTTGCACTCTGCAGCTATAATTTCTTTGTTAACAAGTCACCCCCCCGACACAAGTCCTGTCTGTGGCTTCTGGTGAGTCACGATCATCTAGCACTACGGAACGACTGCAGAGGGTGGGCTGGGAAAGGAGGATACGTGACACCAACCATCAATCTTTTACAAACCACAGTTCTAAAAGATCACTGGATTTATGAGCAAACAAGTCTGGGGAGCCCCAGCCAAGGAGTGCAAGATCGAGGGTTTGGGATGACTGTGAACACGTCCGAACCAAAGAATAAAGAGAGGGAGGTGACATGACAACATAGGTCTTCCTTCTAGACTAATCATTCCGATCGGTGTCCAACCTAATTTCAAGAGTATTTTTCAGCTCTTTTTTCCCTTAAAAAAAAATCAAATAAATATGACATGCCTGTAAACGTGACCACTACTTGGAGTGTGCTTATATTAGTTAACTAATATCCCAGGAAGGACATTTGTATTGACTTGATTCTTGGTAGTGGTTCAGTTGCATATTTGATGGACCCACTCTGTGGGTTGGGCAGGACCTTGAATACAGTCTCGTTCAGAATATGAGGGCATTGAATTGGTGGCATTCTACATAATTGTGGTTTTTCTTTAACCATCCCTTTCCTTCTCCTCTATTTTTCCCTCAATTATCAAATGCTCTTCGTACACACTCCCAAATATTTTTAAATCAGCCTTTCCTTCTCCGTTGCCAGAACTGCACCCACCTCTCAAATACATGATGGCTCAAATATTGCAATACCTACCTAGCCAGTGTCCCAGCTTCTGGTTTATCTGAGTACTCTTCCTAAGCATCCCCAAGCTCAACAAGCTCTCAACCACTTTCCAGTGCTTTTGAGACAAAGCTCAAATCCCTTTGCTGGTATTCTGGATCACAATTCCGCCTCCAAATGTTCAATACACCTCAAAAGGAATGCTCTGCTTGCATCAAGCCGATGTCCTCATTGGTCTTTGCAGCAATCTTAGTATGTCTACCAATGTAAATTTGCTTTTTGCTATTCACCCACTGGGTTCCACCTGGAATGGTCTCCATTCTCCCTTCTGTTTGTCCTTCCACCCTCCCTGGCTTCAGCATCATATACCACCTTTTCTACTGAACCTGACTACCTCTCTTCCTCCCGAGGTAGACTCTCGGAATTCTAGTAGGTCTTTACCATCTGTTGCATGATCACCACCCAGTCCAGGCCAATAGTATGATCTCCTCTCTGGAAGACTGCCATGCCTTCTTGAGCTCTCTCCATTGAAATCCTTACTTTCATTCAACAGTCATTGATTGAAGACCTATTTTGTGTCGGGCACCATGAAAGTTTACGTGTATAGTAAGATAAATTGGAAAGAGTCTGTTTCCAAAGCTCTCTTAGTCAAAAGGAAGGAAATTATAATGCATTGTGCTTCGTTTGGTACAGCATATTTTCATACAAATGCATACGATCTTTCTTACTGTTCGGCTCATCAATTCCTGAGGCCAGAGACTATACCGTGGACTTTTTCTGTGATCACTATTAGTCTTATTGAGCATATATCTAGCCTTTGAAACATACCTCCTGCATGTTGTTGAATGTTTCAGTAACAGATTAGGACTCGAAATTATCTAGATAATTGTCTCAACATCCCTCCATCCTGCCAAGAAAAAAACGAGACTTACGTGCGCATAACGTCTCTGAAAGGATCCACAAGTAACTAGTTGCCTCAGGAAAGAAGTAGATGACCAGAAACATGGGGTAAGAAGAATGTTTGTCCATGGACACATTTTTGTACTTTTGAATTTTGTACCATGTGAGTTATTTACTGCAAATGAAATTAAATGATGCATTCTATTCAACACAGTTTCAATGAATCAATGGGGACAAAACTCCCAAGACGCCAATTTTTTCCATTTCCTGTTGTCCTTTTGAGGATGGATGGTGAAGGACAATTTAGAAATCTTTACAATAGACATAGATGAGAAAAATTATAGGAAGACTTCAGGTGAATACATAATGCACGATGACATTTCAAAAATAATCCCTAACTCTCTTCTTTCTGATGGATTTGCTTCTCCTTCCTGCATCTATTTCTAGACTGGGTGCAAGTTTGACCCCAGAAACAAAAGGGAAAAAAACCCTCAGGCTTGGCATTAGCCACCTCTGTTTTGCCGGCCCTGATGTTTTCTGGCCCACTTTGAAAATGACCCAGAGTAAAGTCTCTAGAGTGTCCTGGAAACTTTCTTGGCCCCTGCCAAGACCACCTGTGCGGGCCATGTCTATAACAGAGTTCGGCGCAATAAAGCCTGGACTGCCACCGGAAACCTACTCGATGCCACTTCACTTCTGTGTATTTTCATGGATCTATTCACCTTTTCCATCCCATGAAGAAAGCACTGCTTTTAGGTGCTGACCGTGACATTAACACGATCAGCGGACAAGCATTTAGCTAAACAACATAACGCTGATTATATCCTTGACTACACAACTACCCTACAGTTGGTAATCTTGCTTTGTCAAGAAACGAAAAACATTTTTATATGGGTATTCTTTGTGTATGCAACAGGACATCCCTTTTTTACAGGACATCCCTTTTAACAAAGTATTGGGTGCCCAGATAAGAGGGAGCTCACCATCACACGCTCTGAGTTGTTAATGAAAATTAAGAGCTGTCCAAATTCTATGGAATATCTATTAGCTATCTGTTACTCTTTTTTTATTTTCTTTTGTGAAAATCACAGTCAACCCACTTGTGATCATGTTTCCACTGGCATGCCTGGAAACTATTAAAAACAGATGTCAGGACCCAGCTGCAGACATCTGCGGATGGAGCAATTCTGGTTATATCATAAACATGCCTCTGTTGCATGGAGGAGAAGTTCCCTTCAGGTGTCTTTTTTCGGTTTTCTTATAATACCGAATATATAACCTCCAAATCATAAACTAAAGGCAGCTTCTTTTTGTATTTGCTTTGTCATTGTTTTGTTCTGCCAACTGGTCCTGAAATATGAGCTCTTATCTTGAGCTGTTGAGTCCTTCCTAAAGATTGCCATCAGACCACACATTTATACACTGAAACTAGAGATTTGTCTTGTGTACATTACCCACCCTGGAAACTACCAGATCCTATTCTGTTGCATCCAATAAATATTCTATTATTAAGGAAAGGAAGAGGGGGAGAAAAATAACTATATCTAAATCAAGTTTTATTTGCCTTCACCATCATTGTGAATCTGGTATTTGGTTACCGGTTTTTTTTTTTGTTTTTTCATTTTTAATTTGGTTACCATTCCACTGGTATTTGCAGTTTCTGAAATTATATGAGCCAAAGCAACTGTTGTCCTAATTTTTTTTTTTTTTGTAATAGGGAGAGTATGTCTGATTTTCTTTATGCCATCAGAACACAAGAGTAGATTTGAGGCATGGGTAAAGGGTAATGATTGGAGAATCCCAAAGAGTCTAATTGTATGAAGAAATATTTAAAATTGAGTGATACATGGCACTCCTTACTCCTAAATCGTTGACGTTTGAGAACCACTGCCATGCCGGCCGCTTGTTTCCCACCTACATTGTGGGGAAAGGATTCTAACTCATCCCATTTTGGAAGGAATGGGTTTTAACTGGCAAGTGTTGAGATCTCCAGAAAGATAAAAATGAAAGATGAAATAAATGGCTTTCTCTTTCGTTTCTCCCTTCCCCCACCTGCCCCCACCCAGTCTTTCGCTCCCAGGAACCCATGCGCTATGAATGCCTCTGTGTTCCTCTCCAGCAGCAGATTTGGGAAGGAGTGAGCTAGTGGAAGTTCACAACGCAGATGGATTTGGAGCCTCCTGAGTGTGTGTGTCAGGCTTACTGGGAACCACAGCTGTGCCCAGAGCTCACGTGTGCCCCCCCAGTGCTGAAGTGCTGAGCCAACGGATGGCCTACCGTAACCAGAAGGCCTCACCTATGACCGCTTTCATGAGCTAACGTCACAGTAACCCTCCAGGGTGCTGCTAGAGATGCAGAGCACAGGGAGTTACTAGTTAGTAGGTTTGACACAATTAGATAGATAAATAAATAGATAAATAAATAAATAATCATCAGCCCCAAAAGAAATAGGAATGGATATATATGATGTTTACCTCCACATTATAATTTTTTTGTTTTCAAGAGATCCATTAAAATTTAGAAAAAAAGATCTTCATTAATTTTTTAAGTATACAGATAATTACTGATTCTGGTGTTAATATCCTTATGATGTTTCCAGATCTTTCTTAAGATTGAGACCACCTTCACACACCCTTTGGTATAAAGAATCACAGATGAATTAAGGACAAATGTCTTGGTTATTTCATAAGCTGAAAAAGTAAAGAAAAATAAGTAAACAAAAATTTCTTTTCAGAGCAGGCAAAGAGAGACAGCAGCTAAAGAAATAAATTGCTGGGGTGCCTGGGTGGCACAGTAGGTTAAGCATCCGACTTTTGATCTCTGCTCAGGTCGTGATCTCGCAGTTCCTGAATTTGAGCCCTGCATCAGACTCTGCGTGGATGGTGCTGAGTCCACTTGGGATTCTATCTTGCCTTCTCTCTGTCCCTCCCCTGCTTGTGCACATGCTCTCTCTCTCTATCTCTCTCTCTCAAAATAAATATATAAACTTTAAAAAAATAATTTAAACAGAAATAAATTGACTCTCAGACAACAAGATGACGGTGCAAATATTTTTATGAGAATTTTTTTAATAAGTTGTTTGAAATCTTCCAGATCAATATTTTTCAGCCACTATGACTCAAAGAGTTTTGCCCCGTATCTTCCTTTCCCCCCATTGCCCTTGGCGCTTTGCTATGCATACTCCCAAACACTCGTTAAATCAGAAGCATCTACTGGCTTCTGGAATCATAGGATTATACCAAAATGCAAAGAGAAAGAGCTCAATCACACTCAGGTCTGAGTTTTTCACAATTGACCTATGAGACTCATAACTTAAGTAATAGTCATGCACACCAAAGGTTTTTATTTTAAGAGCTGGGTTTTTGAGTTTCAATAGACCAAACCTATTGAAGCACATAAAGTTTATGACATAAACAACAGAATGGAAAGAGTACAGCTGAAAATGGAATGACAGCTCCACTGACTGAGGTAGGAAGTTAGGAAAGGGGAACAGTAAGGTCAGGTGCTGATGCAGACGGGAAAGGAAGTTCTCTATACTCTGCACCATGCCCTCCCTGAAGCCAGATGCCAACAGGAGGGCAACTGATAGAAGCTCCAGATAAGTATAGGAGAGGAAGGAAGACTGGCATTCCTAAAAGAAGCCCAGGAAGTTAAGAAACCCCAGCACAGTGTAGCAGACAAAGAGGGAAAATGGCGGTAGATCTGAGGCGGCCTGCCTCCCTTCGCCTTCCTCCCCCCACCATGTCTCAGCCCCAGAAAAGTGCGAGAGGGCATGTACCCTCTTACTTCCCAAGGGAGCAGAGGGCTGAGAAAGACAGGGAGCCAGAAGGGGAGGTACTAAATCAATTTGAGTTTAACTTGTCAGTGTGTGGACCAACAACCAGACACAATGGTGTGACTATACACAGCTCAAGGAATGCTTCAATGAATAGACAATGAACACGGACGACTAGACGCCCCTCCCCTCCAATTCACTGACAACACACAGCCCTCCCCTACATTTGCAGATACAGCCCCAGGGAGGAGTTACCCCTGGTTGACTAAATTTTAGTGCCTATCATTAGGCAGAATAAAGATTCAATTGAGAAATTAAGTGGAGTTTCTTTTTAAGTTATATTTTTTACACACTTAAGTTTGTGGATAGTGAAAATTATATACTTGCTATGCTATATTAGCAAGAAAATCATAATATATAATGGCCATGTAATAGAGAATATTTTAACAATCTTAATACCTGGATGAGTCTGGATGGGTTATCCTGGGTAGGTCACTCTCATGGTAAGAAATAAGATTGACAAAATTTAAGTAAGTATATAAGCATCTCCTAGGAATTTTTATTTTATTATTATTTTTTCTAATTATCAGGTCTTTCTTAATTATTGAATATGAAATATAAATATGATATTACTCTGGTCTGAGCACAAAAAAAAATTAGAAGTAGAAAAAATGAAAAGCAACTAGGGTCACAGGGAAGGAAAAAAGAGCTATGTTTCCAGAGCTCAGAGTAACATAAAGAATGAATACCTCTGGGGCACCTGGGTGACTCAGTCAGTTAAGTGTCTGACTCCTGTTTTTGGCTCAGGTCATGATCTCACAGTTCATGAGTTCGAGCCCTGTGTTGGGCTCTGCGCTTACAGCGTGGAGTCTGTTTCAGACTCTGGCTCCCTCTCTCTCTGCCCCTCTCTCACTTGTGCACATGCTCTCCCTCTCCCTCTCTCTCAAAAATGAATAAAAATTAAGAAAAAAGAACAAATACCTACACAATGATCTTGAGGACTTCATAATAGTGAACACTGAATAAACATTTTTGAATAAATAGCTATTTGTCTAGGGTGTATCCAAAATCACCCATAATTTTGCTCCTTCTTATTCGTCTCTTTCTTCCATGAAAAGAAAGCAATATTTAAATTATCCGTTCATGTTCTGTGTTCTCAATATTTCTTTTTTTTTCTTTTTTTTTTTACATTTATTATTTATTTTTGAGACACAGAGAGAGACAGAGCACAAGTGGGGGAGGGGCAGACAGAGAGGGAGACACAGAATCTGAAGCAGGCTCTAGGCTCTGAGCTGTCAGTAGAGAGGCCAACACGGGGCTCGAATCCATGAACCATGAGCTCATGACCTGAGCTGAAGTCAGACGCTCAACCATCTGAGCCACGCAGGCACCCCTATGTTCTCAAAATTTCTATCATTATCCATGGACTAATTATTTTTATTTATTCCTCCATCCACTTACCACGGATGCATTGAATGCCTGGTAAGTGCCAAGCACTGTAGGGTAGGGAGAGGTTGGAGGGAGAAAGTGTCTTGTTGAGGTGGTGACATTGAGGAGACACCTGAAGGAAGCGAGGAAGTAATTTCTGGAAGAGCGCTCCTGGTGGAGTAAACATTAAGTGTAAAGGCCTTGAAGAAGAAGCATGCCCGCTGTGTTCATGGAAGGGCGAGGACACCAGTGTGGCTGAGGCAGACAGTACACTGGGGACAGCAGCAGGAAATGAGGTCACAGAAGTAATGGGAACCAGATTGCCAGGCCTTCAGACCACTGTGAAGACTTTAGCTTTTACTCTGGAGGACGGTATGCAGAGGGGTGACATGATCTAAATAAAATCTTAACAGGACCACCCTGGCTGCTGGGTTGAGAACAGACTGAAGTGGGCAATGACAGAGACAGACAGAACATTAGGACTGTTGAAATAATTCAGGCGAGAGATTCTGGTACCATGGATGACACTGACAGTCATGGAGGTAATAAGAAACGATCAGATTCTAGATATATTTTAAAGATAAAACTAATATTACTTATTATTTATGGATTAAACATGGTGGGGGGAAAAAAAAGAAGTCAAAGATGACTGAATTAGAAGAACCAAAAGTTTGGGACCCCTAGGTGGCTCCGTCGGTTAAGTGTCCGACTTTGGCTCAAGTCATGATCTCACGGTTCATGAGTTCGAGCCCCTTGTCAGGCTTTGTGCTGACAGCTCGGAGCCTGAAGCCTGCTTCAGATTCTATGTCTCCCTCTCTTTCTGCCCCTGCTAATGCTCTGTCTCCTCTCTGTCTCATAAATAAACATTAAAAAATAATTTAAAAAAATAAGAATCAAAAGTTTGCAGTTACTATTAACCAAAAGAAGGAACACTGAAGAAGAAATCTATCTGAGGGCAAAGATCAGACACTTAGACACCCGAGGGGAAGAGTCAAGTAGGCAGTTGGTTATGGACCCAGACTGGAGGTATAAATGGAGGCTGATTGGTGTATTAATGGATTTAGACCCATGAGCCTAGGTGAGATCATCAAAGAAAGTGAGTTTACAGAGAAAAGAATTTTAAGATCTGAGCCTTAGCGAAGTTCAAATACAAAAGTTTAAGATGAGAAAGAACAAGCAATGTGGCTTCCTTTGAGGTAGGAGTAAAACCAGAAGAAGGGGAAATCCTGGAAGCATCAGAGGGAAACTAATGACTTAGGAAATGACATTGATATTGGCTGCTGGTTGCCCTTGGGACATCTGCAGCTCTTGAGTGCCCTTAGCTTTTTATCTGAATTGTCATAAAAGGTGTGAGGAATAACAGGTAAAACCCAGGACCTGACTAAACAGGTAAAACCAATAGGAAATCTCTGCGTAAAAATGGGGGTCTGAATAAATCCTCAGGCCAAGACATTATTGTAAAAGGGCCACAGAACAAAACAAACAAACAAACAAAACTCATAGCTACAGAGAACAGACTGATGGCTGCCAGGAGAGAGGATGTTTCAGAAGGTAGGCAAAATGGGTGAAGGGGATCAAGAGGTAGAAACTTCCGGTTATAAACATGTGATAGGGATGAAAAGAGCAGCACGGAAAATATAGTCAATAGAATTTTATGGTGACAGATGGTAACTAGACTTACTATGGTGACCGCTCTGTAATGTACATAAGTATTGAATCACTATATTGTACCCCTGAAGCTAATAGGATGTTGTATTTCAATTATATTAAAATTAAAATTAAAAAGGTCACAGACTGATAGTAACTCCAGGTTCCTGATAGAAGCAAATTCTTTTCTGGAAGAATGTTACTTCATCCAAGTTGCAAAGAACTTCCATAGATAAAATTTCATTGAACATGATTCCTCGTTCGAAAATCATGGAATGCATAATGAAACAAGGATCCCTGAGCAAAAATCAGAAGTGATAGACCTGGAAAGCCTTCAGATGTCGACATATTTTGAAAATATGTGCCTTTAAAAAATGTATTTGGGGTGTCTGGGTGTCTCTTGATTTCAGCACAGGTCATGATCTCACGGTTCCGAGTTTGAGCCCCGCTTCGGGCTCTGTGTTGAGAGTGCAGAGCTTATTTGGGATTCTCTCTCCCTCTCTCTTTGCCCTTCCCCTACTCTGTCTCTCTCAAAAAATAAATAAACTAAAAAAAAAAATTCTATTAACTATGTGTGTGTGGGATTATTTCTGTATTCTGTTTATTAAAAAAAAAGAAATGTTTTATGGCTTACAAATGTTTCATTATACTTTTAAAGAAATTAAAGAAGTCACCGAAATTATGATTAGGAGGAAAAAAGACTCTAAAAATGACCAAGCAGTTCTGGAAAAGCACCAAATAGAACTTGTAGAAATGAAAATGAGCACAATCATAATTTTAAAAATACATTAAATAGAAAACTAAATGCATTTGAAAAGCAGATTCAAGACAGAGTTGAAATTATTACCCAGATGCAACATAGAAAGACAACTAGCTGGAGTGGGAAGAAATGACACAGGGTAGGTGGCCAGAGGACATCTGTACATTTAATCAGAGTTCCAGAAAAGTCTAAGAGAATGAGAGAGAAGCAAAATTTGGAGACAAAATGGCAGAAAATTTACAGATCTGATGGACAACAAGACTCAGATTCAGGAATTAAAATGAATTCTAAGTAGGATAAATAAAAAGAAATATGCACCGGGGCGCCTGGGTGGCTCAGTCGATTAAGTGTCCAACTTCAGCTCAGGTCATGATATTGTGATTTGTAAGTTTGAGCCCCATGTCAGGCTCTGTGCTAATTATATTTAGACCAAAACCAATCCACTTCGGATTTTTGTCTGCCCCTTTCTCTCTGTCCCTCCCTCGCTTCTGCTCTGTCTCTCCCTTCCTCAAAATTAAATAAACATTTAAAGATAAAATAAATAAACATAAAAAAGAAAAAGAAATCTGCACCTATGCCATTGTAGTGAAACCACAGAATAGCAAGGCAAATGACAAGATCTTAGAAGAAGCCAGAGAGAGAAAAGAATATATATATTCTTTTGTATATTAAATTAAATTAAATTAAATTAAATTAAATGTATATTAAAAAGAACAGTTGTGCGGCGCCTGGGTGGCTCGTTCGGTTAAGCGTCCAACTTCGGCTCGGGTCATGATCTCAAGGTGCATAAATTCAAGCCTCACATCAGGCTCTCTGCTTTCAGCAAACAGCCCACTTCGGATCCTCTGTCCCCCTCTTTATCTGCCCTTTCCCTGCTCACACTTGTTTTCCCTCTCTCAAAAATAAATAAACATTAAAAAAATTATAATAAAGAACAGTTGTTATACAGATAGGACACAAGGAAGTCACAAAAGAGCAAACTAGTGTCTTCGAAGTGCTAAGGAAAAAAAAAAGGTATGCCAACCTAGAATTATACAACCTGTGTAAATTATATTTAGACCAAAACCAAAATAAAGACATTTTTGGACAAAAAAAAAAAAAAAAGAGAGAGAGAGAGAGAGAGAGAAATTTTACAATCTAGTCCTTATTATAGGAAATAAATCAATACACTGAAGAAGAACTTCAGAAGCACTATGGAAAATCCCAGAACAAAGATGAGACAGAAAGTCATGCTGAGCAGAGGGAGTGGTCAACATTTAAGAAAATTGAAACATTGACCGTATGAAACAAAAGAATGAAGTACCAGGTTGCCTGGCTGACTCCTTTCATAGAGCCCGTGACTCTTGATCTTGGGATTGTGAGTTTGAACCCCAAGATGGGTGTACAGATTCTTTAAAAAATATATAATAAAAACAAAGAATGGGGTATCTAATTTCTAATGTTAAAAAGAAAGAATTAAAATAGCACAAAATAGGAATAGTGTGATCAGATCACTTGCACTATTTGCAAGGAAGGTAAAAATACTAATTAACTTGCTAAATTAGGCATGTTACATATCAAGGATAACCAAGACTCAAATTATAATTTATTACATTCAAACTCATAGAGGGAAAACAATAAATTTTAAAAAAATCGATCCAAAAGAAGGCAAAAGATAGAACAAGAAATATGGAAAACTATGGCAAATAGAAAACACAAAGTAGCAGAAATAAATCCAAACACATCCAAAGTTTGACAGCCTGGATAAATACATCCAGCCTGGGTGAAAATATAAACCCAGCTTTTAGCTGTTTATAAGAGACATACTTAAAGCATAAGGACACAGAAAGGCTAAAAGGAAAAAGATGGGAGGGGCACCTGGGTATCTCAGTTGGTTAAGTGTCTGACTATTGATTTCAACTCAAGTCATGATCTCACAGTTCATAGGATCTAGCCCGCATCTAGCCTGCTTGGAATTCTCTCTCTCTTTCTCTCTCTCTCCTTGCCCCTCCCCTGCTCTTACGCATGTGTGCCCTCTCTCTCAAAAATAAATAAACATTAAAAGAAAAAAAAAAGGAAAAAGATGGGAGATGTATCAGGAAGATATTAACCAAAAGAAATACAGGGTAGCTAGCTATATTAGTATGGCACCACAACAATAAGAATACTTTAAGGTGAAAGTATTCCTAAAGATAACAGATGACTGTTGATAAACACCTCTGTTCACACAAGAAAAAAGATTTAGTAATTATAAACTTTTACATACTTAATAACAGATCCTAAAAATATAGTTAGCATTAATGGAAAAAAAAGTATTGACGAAACTATAAGGGAGAAATTCACAAATCAACCGTCTTTGCAGAATATTTTGACACAACCATATCAATGATTGTTAGATGAAGCACACATAAACGACACGTAGTTGTGAGACTTTTTAACACCTCAATTAACTAGTTCGGATTTATATACGTATTGCCCAAAAATTGAAGAATATATAGCCACTCTAGATGCCTAGATTATGTTTTGGATGGACCATGTGCTAGACTATAAAGCAAATCTTAACATATTTCAAAGAATTAGTATCATATGATACATTCTTTCACAACAGTGAAATTAGGTTAAAAATCAATAACACAAAGAAAACTAAACAACTAAACAAAAAATTCATTTGTAAATGTAAGTCATGCTTCCAAACAACTTATGAGTTAAAAAGAAATTATAATGCAAATTAGAAGAAAAGTAAAATGGAAAGATACAGAAAAAAAACGCATTTCGAATTATGGAACACAGCTGAAGTGTTAGAGAAATGTTTGTAGCTTTAAGTGCTTATAGGCAAAAAAAAAAAAAGGCTGAAAATACATAAGATACACATCTTAAGGAGTTGGATAAAAAAACAAGAAGAGCAAATTAAAGGAGAAAGAACTCAAAAAGAAAAGAACAAAAATCAAGAAGATAGAAAACAGCATACAATAGATAACAATAAAGTCAAAAGTTGGTTCTTGGAAAAGACTAGTTAAATTGACCAACTCTTGGGATACCTGGTTGACTCCGGTACAATGTGTGACTCTTGATCTCAGGGTTGTGAGTTTGAGCCCCATGTAGGTGTAGAGATTACTTAAAAATAAAATCTTTAAAATAAATAAATAAGTGGACATACTCTCATAAGGTTAATCCAAAGAAAAGCAAGAACATGTAACAAAACATTAGTAGGAGTGAATATAGGGGCAAGACTACAGATACTATAAGGATCTAAAACAATATAATGAACAACAGACCAATAAATTTCCACGAATTTGATGAACTGGAGAAATTCACAGAAGGAAATATAACTTTGAAAACTAACTTAGTAAGAACCAGAAAGTCAGATTAGTTCTCGACCATAAATGTAATCAAAATCTTCTCACAAGGCCTTATTTCTATGGCAAGTTCAGCAAACTTTTAAAAAACTTATTCTGACCTGATCCAAACTACCAGAAAAGAGAAAAAGTAGGAACACTATATAGTTCATTTTATGATGCTTGATATCAGTACCAGACAGGAAGCGTACAAGAAAGGAATTTTATGGCAAATTTCAAAATGGACATAGAAGCTAAATCTTAAAACAAATCTAATTATATATTTAAAAGACCAAGTTAGGTTTTGTCCTGGAATTCAAAATTGGTTTATTATTGGGCAATTTATATATTTAATTCACCGAGTGAAAATATTAAAAGAGGAAACCATTTCATTTTCTCGGTACTTGCAGAGGAAAAGAACATTTTTAAAAATTAGGAAACTAAAAATTGACAGGAACATCATTAAACTCATAAGAAAAATGTAAATAAACTTAATGCAAATACAATCATATTTTGTAGTGGAACATTAAAGCATTGGCTTTAAAATTAGAAAAAAGACACAGATAGCCAATTTTATTCGCCATCATACCATTCATCCACCCCAGGACAGTAAAAGCATCCACAAGATTTGAAAGGAATATGGGTTAGAAAAAAATATCACTATTTTTCTTCATGGTAAGCCTCATAGAATCCACATACAAATTATTGGCATCAAGGTTTAGTAAAGTTGCTGAATACAAAATAACTAAAAAGTTAATTGCATTTCCATAGACCAGCAGCAAATAATTAGGACGTGTAATTCTAAAATAGTATTTACAATAGCAACATGGTGGAGGTGGAGAAGGCACCGAAGGTCTCAAAGAAAAGAGATCCAAGAGACAACTGACTGTTTAAGTCACTCAATTTGTAGTAATTCCTTGTGGCAGCCCAGGGAAACCAATACACCTTGGTTGGCCACAGGACCAACTAGCCACCCAGAAGTGGGACTGGGCTTTGTTCTGAATTCAGGTTGGGACGGTCACACGGTAACCCACCAACTGGATCCAGCTATTTCTCATCCACCGTTAGTGGCTCTGGTCTTGCCACAGTGGCCTCCCAGTGCTGACTCACTTCTTAGGGGGATGTAAAGGGCACACAAAAACAGCCTCGAGAGGCACAAGGAGACAAAAGGTGGCCGTGAGAGCCCTGTGCGTGGGACCTTGTTGAGAAATGAGTTCGCAATTGGACTCTTAAAGACAGAGAGAGAGAATGGACCTCAGAGAGAAAGATATAATTGACTTCATCATAATAATCAAAGGCCGTGGCCAAAGACGATGACTGGATTTAAGATTTCAGAGCTGAAGCCACTCCAGGTGCTGACAATGGACAGGGCGCATCGCCAAGAAAGCCCGTGGCAGAAGGAAGCGGAAGCGACAGCTACTAATCGTTTCCTGGTAGGATCCAGGGGGACTTGTCCAGAGATGTTTTGCATATTTTGACTTAGGTCAATAAATATTGCAAGATACTTTTCCTCCCATTTCACCGTAACAAATGAAAACACGCCTAATCTGTATTTATTAAATGAATTACGGTGTGGCTTAGGAGTGTGGCAGGTGGGCCGTAGGGGGAAGGTTTAACCACCGCCTCCCACAGGCAACTCCTAAACACGACTGCCGAGGCAACATCAAGTCCGAGCAAAATGGGAAACATTTACTTTCCAAATCCACATGTTTTACAACAAATGCGTGCAGCAGCGACACACTTGTGCGTGCTTGAGTTTTCGTGTGCGCGTTTTGGTGAAACACTCCGGGTCAGGCTCTATGGAATTGCCTTTTTTTGTGGTCGGACGAGTCAACGTCAGCAATTTCTTATGATGGAATCTAATATTTTCTGGGTTTGCCAAATGAAAAAGCACTGACCAAGCGCAAAGTTTGGTTGTAAAGATAAAGGGGATGGAATGTTACAGCTTACTTCACGCTTTCCCAGAGCAAACAAAAAACAAGCGGAGCTCGCTAAGTGCCAATTATATTTTGCTATTATTGCCAAGACGATTCTATTAACTATGTTAAGAAGCTATCAAGTAAAATATTTTGCAGGTTACTTCTTTAGTCAACTGGGGGAGATATTATCTCGTGACTAATGAGTAAGGGTTCATTTGATTATAAAACGCAGGCGTGTATTAGCGTGGTTTAAATGTCCATCATATGGTGTACACTATCTAACTGGCATTGATTCTAATTCCGACGATGTTATGGAGGCCTCGCTTCTCTATTAAAATTGAAAGTGTTAATTTGCCAGTAATCATTCCACTTTCTCCTATTGTCTCACTCAAAGGACAGGCCCTTACTGCATGGATAAAATGTAGTAATGCATTTAGTGCTAGGCCATGATTTTAGACCTCCAGCTGTTTTACTGGTTGTGTAACTAAAAATAAGATAATGTTATGCTGGGTAACCACGGCTTTTGTAGGCATTCACATTTTACAAATCACTGCACAGTATGCAAACCGTGATATTTTTTTAAATGCTTCGATCCCAGCTTAGGAGTGGAACACTTCCCTTATGAAGGGAGAGACCCATCTAGTCTGCTAGACTGTGAAGTGGATCGAAGCCCGGGCAGGCAAGCTGCCGGGCTGAGTTTACACTGGCAGAGTAATTCCTCGCTAATCTCTATCCCTCCCGCTCCGCTGGAAACAAGCATTCCTCACCATCAATGATGGAGAGCAGGATCTTGAAAGGTTGGTGGGTTATTTTTGTTTTTTAAACTTTGATGTGATCCGTAAACCTACTACTGATTCGAATAACGCAAACCAGAGACCAGTATATTGAGCAAGAACAGTGCGGAGAAATAGTATGCTTCTCTAAGCAGGCTTATATTAAAAATAAAGGGTCAGAGGAAAGAACTTTGCTGGTTCACATCATGCAAACACATAAAAGCCCTGTGATATTTATACTTCTGGGATCGAATCAGAGCCCCAAAGCATGTTGCCTTTAAGTGAATATTTGTTTTGCATGAAAGCATTGATAAATAAGGGAAGCTCTTCTAAGCTGCGTTTCCACAACGACATCTTCTTTCAAAAATACCAGTCATTCAGGACAAATGCCCCTGAAGCATATTGCCTCGCATTGACACAAACACTGGCGAGGACTTGATGAGACTTTGCAAAGTACCTGAAATTGCTTTCAAGGGTCTATGGGCTATTTGTGTTTTAAAAAAGAAAAAAAAAGTGACGGGCACAGAGGAGGGCACTTGTTGGGATGAGCACTGGGTGTTATATGGAAACCAATTTGACAATAAATTATTTTTAAAAAAATAAAATAAAATAAATCAAAGGTAAAAAAAAAAAAGAAAAAAAGAAAAAAAGTCTCTGATGATCTGTAATTTCCCTAAACACTGCATCTCATGTAGGGTACCAGGCTTATGTAAAGACATCTCGGGCTCATATAGAAGTGGCTGCAGGGAAGACTGGGTTTCCCTAAGATCCCTTGGAGACAGTCAGCCAAGATAAGCCAAACATAAAACAAAATGCCTGTAATTAGAAGTGCGTAAACGTCCAAGCAATAGGAACTGATTTTTAGATCCGGATTTTAACTAACTCACTTATGTCGACCAAATGAGTAGAGGGGAGGTTACCCGTAGAGACAGATAAGAAAAAATATACATAAGTCTGCGGTCTCTAAGCAAACGTTAATCGAGGGCTGCTTCTCCAGGAAGAAAGGAACTTGGGAGAGTGGATTTGAAAAATGAAATGTGACAAACAGGAAATGGAATTAAGAACTCTCCATCTGTGAGTTTTTAAGACCAGATTTCTATATGGGGTTGATAGAAGAAGGCTCTAACTACTGATTCTGTAAGAAAACAAACAAAGCTTCCAAAAAGACCAATCAAAACCTAGTGTCCCAGGGAACTCAGAAGAATTAAAATGCGTAAAACCCATTTTCTCTCCCTAACAAGTCTCTCATCCTCTCCAAACGTAACGACTGGAACCCTTCTCTTTTTGTACCGCCACCTTTCCAGGAAAGGCCAGAACTCCTCTTTTTTTAATGTTTATTGATTTTGAGAGAGAGAGAGAAAGAGAACCAGTGAGGGAGGGGCAGAGGAAGAGAGAAAGAGAGAATCCCAAGCAGGCCCTACCCTCGGCGATGAGCCCCACATGGAGCTCTATCCCACAAACCACGAGATCATGGCCCAAGCCAAAAGTCAAGAGTCAGACACGTAACCAACTGAGCCATCCAGGCGTAGAACCCCTCTCATCTCGCCCTCCCCCCACCCCCATCTATCCCTCTCACACACAGGCAGCATCTGTTACTCCGCTAGGTGCCAGAGAGGGTCTTTCACGGAGGCAGGGGTGGGCAGGCCTGTGTTAGGCTAACATGTCTCCTGCTGGATTGGTGTCAGGATCTTTTGAGCTGGTGAGGAACTCTGAATGCACTGGACTCCAAACCTCTAACTGCACTCCCAGGGATCTGTGACACAGAGAAGTTAAGGGACTTGCCTAAGGTCACGAAGCCAACAGGCTGTCAACTAAGCCAAGTCTTTGTGAGCCAAGAGCTGTATCTGAGCTGTAACTTTCTATCCTTACCACTTCTAAAGGGCAATTAAGAATGAATGAAACTAATTCTTTAAAATTGCTCATCCCTTTCTCACAATGGACAAAACTAGACGACAAAAGGAACAATTATATCTGCCATGCTCCAGCTCGGGCAGCAAGCAAGCTGTACAGCCTGAGTGGACAGGAGGCCGTGGCTCAGGGCGTGCTAAGGATGAGCAGGCGGACTGCAGAGGCCTTGGCTCAGGGGCCAGACAGTCAAGTGCAACCTCTTCTGCTTGACTCCCTGAATCACGGAGTCACACCTCTCTTTTCTAGCTGACGCGAGCTTAATCTGAAGGGTGTGGTGAAAACTCCCAGCCCTCAGCTGAAATTTAGCCATTTTTTTCCCTAGGGAAAGTGAAAGACCCAAGGGATTTTTAGTTTGGCATGTGGTTGTGCTTCCAGAACTTTAGGAAACCTACATCTTGGGGCAAACTTATAATATCTCACTACAAATCGTGAAGTTAGTGTTTGATTTTGGTTTGTTTTTTAATGTTCTAAAGAAGCCATATGCCTTTGCAAGCATTTTCAAATAGTGCCAAGTTCTTAAGGTTTCTTTCTTTCTTTCTTTCTTTCTTTCTTTCTTTCTTTCTTTCTTCCTTCCTTCCTTCCTTCCTTCCTTTTTGAGAAAAAGAGAGAGCGTGTGGGTGAGGGAGAAAGGGTGCAGAGCCCAATGCAGGACTCGAACTCATGAACCTCGACGTCATGACCTGGGCCAAAGTCAGATGTCTGACCAACTGAGCCACCCAGGCGCCCTTTAAGATTACTTTCTCAACTCTAGGTAATTAATTCTGTTCTACATAATGTTGCCCCTACTGTCTTCATATTTAAGAACTTGACTTTTACCTTGCAAAAATGAGACAACAGATATACGATATGAAGTCATCCAGGTGAGTTGATGTAATGTCTTCACCTCTCTACCAGCCCCCCAGAAAGAGCCCCTTCACTAAGGTTCCCGGGATGCAAGGTTCTGAAATGAGAGCTCTCTTTCCTGGCTCAATAAAACCGTGTCACGTCTGCTCTGTCCCCCACCCCAGTTTCTTGGCTGTCCCAGGTCTCTGCCTAATAACGACATATTGATTTACTTATTTTGTCAGTTCTGTCGCTGGAAAAATATCACGCAGAGTAGATAACTTATTGAGGAAGGCCCAACGCACCTTTTCTGCAGCATGGTGACAATTACAAGTCACTCGGCCTGTCTGCAATCGGGTTTTCCTCTCTGGAAGATGCCCAGATGCCCTGGTATCCTTCCTCATACTGGGCCTTCTGGAAACAGGAAATGCCAGAATGACTTCCTCTTCTTCCACTTCCACCAAAACTTATTTTCCTTGGGGAAAGAAGCCTTTGACAAGGAAAGTCTTAAATAAACAAAGAGGGCTCTCCTTTTTTTCCGACCTTCAAGTCATTAAGAAGTGGGTATCACATTGAAAAGATAAAGAGAATTAGGATTTTTTTTCCAGTCACTCTACCAAAAGCCTTTAGTAGTTGTAAATCGACTAGGCTAAATTGTCTCATCGCATTTTCTGTACCACACACAATCTAGGAAACGTCAAGTTGCACGGGTAGAGAGTGAAAACAGATGTGCCTTGGGAGGGGATTCAGGCCTCCTCGACTGGCGGGATTTTTCTGCTGAAAAAGGAGCATTTTGGTGGGGTTCTCAGAAATGGTGACAAACTGTAGGGTTTTACATCAAACCTATTTATGTATTTTAACAACTCAGGCAATAACAGATGTTATCGAGAATGCGGAGAAGGGGGAACCCTCTTGCACTGTTTGTGGGAATGCAAACTGGTGCAGCCACTCTGGAAAACAGTACAGAGTTTCCTTAAAATCTTAAAAATAGGACTACCCTACAATCCAGCAATTGCTATACCAGGTATTTATACAAAGGATACAAAAATGCTGATTCGAAGGGGCACATGCACTCCAATGTTTATAGCAGCGCTATTAACAATAACCAAATTATGGAAAGAGCCCAAATGTCCATCGACTAATGAATGGATAAAGAAGATGTGATAGATATATACAATGGAATACTAGCCAGCGATCAAAACGAATGAAATCTTGCCATTTACAACAACATGGATGGAATTAGAGTGTATTAAGTCAGTCAGGAAAGACAAATACCATATGCTTTAACTCATATGTGGAATTAAAGAAACACAACAGATGAACATAGGGGAAGGGAAGGAAAAATAAGATTAAAAACAAAGAGAGGCAAACCATAAGAGACTCTTAATTGCAGAGAACACACTAAGGGTTGCTGGAGAGGAGATGGTGGGAGGGAGATGGGCTAAATGAGTGGTGGGGATTAAGGAGGGCACTTGTTAGTATGAGCACTCAGAGTTATATGGAAGTGATGAATCACTGGGATGAATCTACTCCTGAAACCAATACTACACTGTATGTTAACTAACTTGAATTTAAATAAATGAATTTTTAAAAATCTTTTTCAACTGGAAAAAAAAACTTATGTGTATAACTAACAGTCCCATTTTTGCCAATTACATAAACCTTTTAGCTCCTATTATTTCTTGACAATTTCTTTAGCTGGAATTTCCCACTTCCTACGTTAAAAAACAAACAAGTAAATAGAGTTGTGTTCATACCCCTTTGTGGTTGTACTGTTTTTTGTGTCCACTTTCTCTGAAGATCCTACGGGATAGCAGCCCATTAAGTATGCCTTGTGTAGCTGTGGAGAAACTCTCTCCAGTATCTAGACTTTGGCTTTTAAAAGCACTTCTACTCCTGAGCCTGGGTGGCTCAATCCATTAAGTGTCTGACTCTGGCTCAGGTCATGATCTCCTGGTTCATGAGTTTCAGCCCCGTGTTGGGTTCTGTGCTGACAGAGAGCCTGCTTCAGATTTTCTCTCTCTCTCTCTCTCTCTGCCCCTCCCCCACTCGTGCTCTGTCTCTCTCAAAAATAAATAAAAACATTAAAAAAAGTATTTCTACTGCTTTGACATTTTAATATTTTATTATTATTTATACAAACATTCCTTAAATTGGAAATACAACTCATTGTTTGTGGAACCCATAAGAAACTGATGTTTTCTCTGATGTCTGCTTCAGAGACAAGGAAATAAGAGATTAGGCAAGCAGGATAAATATTCTTTCTGAATTCTGTTTCACAGCTTCCTAAGAGACAGCACAGATTGGAAAGAACATGGGCTTTTCGGTCCTGGAAGCCAGTATACCTGGGTCCCAGCCCAGTCTTGCTCAGGCTTTTACTAGCTGTGTGAACTTGGGCAAGTTACTTAACACCTCAGAGCTTCCATTATTTCCTCAAAGTATCGACCTTTTTAAAGTCAATAGGATAATTTGTGGGAAATAATTAGCATAATGTTAATATGTAGTAGCAATTATTATTATTGGGCCCATAAGAATAAGGGAGGCAGAGCTTCTAAACATAGCTGGTTTAGTCACTCTGTTGGAATTGACTGGCCTTCCATGTCATGTGGCAAAAAACTGGAGTCTTAACCAACTACTTTTAGTAAAAGCATTTAGAGAGATCATTTTGAACCCCTTCAAAGATACTTCTCAACATCAAAAAAACAAACAATCTAACTAAAAAAATAGACAGAGGATCTGAATAGACATCATTTCAAAGAAGACATTCAGATGGCCAACAGACATGTGCAAAGATGCTCAACATCACTCATAATCAGGGAAATACAAATCAAAAACCACAATGAGGTATCACTTTACACCTGTCAGGATGGCTAAAACCAATAAGACAACAAGTAACAAGTGTTGGTGAGGATGTGGAGAAAATGGAACCCTTCTGCAAAGCTGGTAGGAATGTAAATTGGTGCAGCCACTATGAAAATGGTATAGAGGTTCTTCAAAAATTTAAAAATAGAAATATCATATAATCCAATATGCACCTCAATGTTTATTGCAGCATTATTTACAATAGCCAAGATATGGAAGCAACCCAAGTGTCCATTGATAGATGAATGGATAAAGAAGTTGTGTAATATATATATTTTCTTAAAAAGAAAAAGTATGATATCTTGCCATTTGTGACAATATGGATGGACCTACAGGGTATTATACTAAGTGAAACAAGTCAGATGGAGAAAGACAAATACCATATGATTTCACTCATTTGTAGATTCTAAAAAATAAAACAAATGAATAAATGAACAGCAGAATCAGACCTATAAATACAAAGAACAAACTAATGGTTGCCAGAGAGAAGGGGGGGTGGGGGAAAGTTCAGGCAAAATGGGTGAAGGAAAGTGGGAGATACAGACTTCCAGTTATGGAATGAATAAGTCATGGCAATAAAAGATACGGCACAGGGAATGGAGTCAATGCTATTGTAATAGCGTTGCATGGTGACAGATGGTAGCTACACTTGAGGTGAGTATAGTGCCATGTGTAGAGAAGTGAAATCCCTGTGTGGTACACCTGAAACTAATGTAGCATTGTGTGTCAACTATACTTAAATTTAGTTTTTTAATAAGGCACCCCCATCATCCTCTGTTAAAGTAGAAAACTAGAAAGCAACATATCTAGAGTACAATGTCTTATTGTCGAATAAAGTATACTGCTTCTGCAATGGACATGGTTGTTTTTCTTCAAAGCATCCATTCTACCTCACCCCAATTGCAGTCATGAAAATGGGTGTCACCCTAGCCCATTGCCAGGGTGGATCCTGGTTGCTCTGTGCCAGTCGGTTTAATTATTAGTTCAGGTAAGAGTGCGTAACCCAAGCTAAGTTAATCATAGACATGTCCTGGATTTTGTTTAGTGGTTTGAGGAAGAGGAATTCTCTCTTTCTCTGGAAAGGTGTGGCTTGCACACAGAAAACTGGGAGCTGCTATAGCCATTCCCTACTCTGGGAGAATCCAAAATGAGAATGAAGCCAACCAACAGAGAAGGCCAATGCCAAAGTAATCTCAGAGGAATGAACCTGGGGAGCTGATCAAAGCACTCCTAACACTTACTTGAATGTTGGACTCCTCAGTTTCTTCGGTAAAGAAATGCCTTTAAGCTCATTTAGAATTGGGTTTTAAGATATGTGTAGCCTAACTTGGCTTAGCTGTGAAGACTTCATTGAGATTCACTATTATACCACCACCACCCTCTACAAGGGGTGATGTATAAACCCTCAATATAGATGTTTCTGCAGCTTTTGAAAAACCAGTCTAAAAGACATGTTACTAGTATCTTTGAAGCCTGAATCCATATGGAGAATACACCCTTTGACTGTGATGTTAGACCTGCCTCAAAAAAGGAAGAAAAATCTCAAATACACAACCTAACCTTGCACCTAAAGGAGTTAGAAAAGGAACAGCAAATAAAGCCTAAAGTCAGGGGAAGGAGGGAAATAATAAAGATTAGAGCAGAAATAAATGATACAGAAACAAACAAACAAACACAATAGAACAGATCAATGAAACTAGGAGCTAGTCCTTTGAAAGAATTAATAAAATTGGTAACCCCCCAGCCAGACTTATCAACAAGAGAAAGGACCCAAATAAATGAATGTGATGTTAACGAGGAACAAAGCTCACCTCTAGAAAATCTACATGCTATCATTTTTTCAAACTCTAAAAATCTATAAACCAACATAATTCCCTTTTTACCTCAACTGTCTAGAAGAGCAAAGATAGGTAATGTGAGCAGGTTTGGTTATGAGAACTTCAGGGACCTTGGCAGTGTGTGAAAATAAGAAGATAAAAGATGCAGAGAACATCAGCAGAGTCTCCAACACCAACCAGCATTGGGGAGCAGCATGGGTCCTGGTCATGCTTGAGAAGACAGAAGGCCAAGGTAGAGAGTGAGTGTACTCAAAGTTTTAAAACAGCTCGGACCAGTCCACGGCACAGAGTAGACCCTTAATCAATATCAGTTCTTTCCTGGGACAGCATTCCTAAAAACACACAAGAGAATCACTCATGTCAGATCTACCAGAGGAAAATACAGGAGTGTATTGAGAATGCAGATTCCTGGGCCTCAGACTAGGCCTATTTATTCTGATTTTAGGTGTTCTTAGGAAATCTATACATCTAATGAACACCTCAACTCTATCTCATGTGTTTCAAATGTCTTAAATTTGTCTGCCCATGCGTGTCCTTTTAAATATACAGACCTCAGTGCCCCATCCCAGACCTTATGAATCAGGATCTCAAGGGGAAAGGTCTAGGAATGTTCATATTTAGCAAGCATCCCAGGAAATTCTTACGATCAAGTTCATTTAGGACAAGCTTCTTTGGAGGATACTAACAATCCATTGGCAGTGGAGTCTGGGCCCTTATATCCCAGGTCTGCTGAGTGATAGAGAAGTCCGAGGGAATCACATGACGTGGTAGGCGTGGCTAGGTCATCAGGTCTTAAATCCCTTAGAACAGTGTATACTTCCCACCCCTGTCAGTACCATCCTGCGATTGTGATGGTGCCCAACATCAGGGCCAGCTGCCCAAAGCTTGCAAACCCAAGTCAGGTGATACGAGGCACTTGCCTGCAGTGACCCGCTCGGTCCCCATCTTCTCTCCCTCACTTTTCACTGGGCCTCTTTAAGTTGCCTGAGGATCTTTAAATGAATTCAGTGCAGGGCTCCAATTCAAACTAATTAAATCAGAATGGCAGGGGCTGGGGTGATTGCTATTGTTTATTGCACCTCCTTCTGCCATCTAGCTGATTCTCCCTTGCAAGTTGGGAAATACTGCAGAGTTGCGACCACCCTCTCTCTCTAATCTTCACTATCAACTGCCCTGCCTCAGCATTTTTATTTTAAAAGAACCTCTTTAACTGTTGTTACAAATGGGTTTGGGAATACATTAAAATGGCTTAATTGACTCATTAATTCAGTCAAACAACCAGTGAATTCATTTTTAAAATACCCAACATATAGGTGAGTAGGCTTTTTTTAAATCCTTCTTCAATGATGGAATATAAATCATATGGATTTCTAGCCCCAGAATTATTCATGTGCTTACCTCTGTAGTAGTCAGTAGTTAGTATTCAGTATTTAGCACTCCTACAGGGTGGGGAAACAAATCTCCACAAACACTAAGAGGGTAGACCTTGGCCTTGCACCTGACAGAAGTCTTCGCCCTCTGCAGACTTTGGTCAAGTACATGACAAGCCACGCTTGCCCAGGAAGTGCTCCAGGCACCGTGGACTGTACAAGAGAGCAGTGCACTAGAGAGGGTTTGGAGTCACCTTTCCCACCCCACAAGAAAATATCCTTTTTAATTGGAAACCATGCAAAGAACCCTAAAGGCCAGAGTTTTACATAGCAATGTGCATCATTAGGAGTAAAACTCTAGATCAGTAACTCTGAAATTACTCTGAAGGGAGATTCAGTGTTACCCAAAGCGTCTCTCCAAGGCCCTTAATTATGGAACACACTCAGCCTAAGCCTACTCCCTCACCAAGTGTCTACCTAGCCTCAGCACACGGCGGTCAAAGTCCTGAAGAATCAGTGAGTCAAGTGGAAGCGTTTGGTGGGAGGAAATTAATAAAACCTACTCAACTACAGTGGAAAAAACAAGCTCTTAGGAAGTAGAGCAGAAAACTCTTCAGATGACCATGTACTTTACAAATTGTTTATAAGCATAAGCCTGGATGTGGTGGAAAGAACATTGGCATTTAGAGACCAGACTCCCTAGACTCCATGCCAGCCATAACATGTCCTGTCTCTGTGACCTCAGGCAAGTCTCTGAATCCTTCTAATCTCAGTTTCCTCATCTGAAAAGGGAGGACGGTTGTACCTAGCTCACTGGATTGTAATGTAGATCACAGGAAATAACATGTAAGAGTCCTTTGAACATTACATTTCTTGTACAAATGTAGGATGTTATTAGGATTCCACAGCACAACAGCGAATTTTAAAAGAAGGCTGGCCTGTGTGCACAAATACAGTAGGGCATCTAGAAATAGTACAGCTCCACTCCACGTTGTGAAAACTTTTAGCTGAGAACTTTGAGCAATTAGGCACTCCAGAGTAAATTGAAGGACATGCTGAACTTGGAGAAGGTTCAGAAAAGAGCCACAGAGATGATTAAAGAGATGGAAAATCAAAACCATGCTCAAGAGAGGTTAAAAGAACCAAGTTCATTCTGCTTAGAGAAGACAAGTCTACAGGGTAATTTAGTAATTGTTTACAAGCACATGTAGCCTGGTGTCCAGCTGTTCTTCCAATGGACAGAGAAGAAAGTATTGTAGACCCTCGGCTCTGGTGGATTTGACATGTGAGGCTTCAAATCATCATGCATGACTCTGATGGTTCATGACGTATAATAATTTATAAGTTTTCTAAGCCATAAATTTTCTAACCATGGGTGTGTAAATGAAACCCATTAGCTCACCAGTGACTGAGTCTATCCAGCCACCCAACATTGAAATTGCAATGGGAATGTGTTGTTCTCCACTAATTGTCTCCCATATTGTAATCCTCAGAACTAGCAATAATAATAACTACCTTTGAGTGTTTACTGTGTTCCAAGCAATTTGTGCTAAGAGTTTTATGGGAAATATTTCATTTAATGGGCAGATAAGTTAAGAAGTCTTCTTGAGGTCACCCAGTAAGTGAATAAAAATGTCAGGATTTTAACCCAGGTCCAAGCCAGAACTCAAATTCTTTATCACACTAGCAAATTCCATTGGGGAAAAAGGATCCCAAAATAAAGTCACCAGCCAGTGCTGATGGGAGCAATAAGGCCACAAGAAGAAGTCACATAAAGTGAAAGTTCTTACCAAAACCCAAAAGTTCTGGAATATTTCTGTAAATAAAAAAATAGCCAAGGAACTCACAAAAAAAAAGGATATGAAATATAATAACATAGACTTAAAACATGGGAAGGAGAGGAGTAAAGAATGGTTTCAAACCTATGTAACTTCCACCTAATATAGACTGCTATATGCAGAAGAGGTTATATACAAACCTAATGTAACCATATCAAAAACCAATACTAAATATGCAAAGAATAAAGAGAAAGAAATCCAAGCACATCAGTAAAGAAAATCAGCAACACATGAAAGAAAGACAAGAAAGGATCAGAGAAAATCTTCAGAAACAACCAGAAACCAAAAGTTTCATTGAATGTGGGTTTGGCTGATATTTAGGACAGAGACGGGACTGCTGGAGAGTCGGACATCCCACTCACTATTTCCTGTGTTTCCTACCTAGATTTCCTGTATCTGCAGCCTTTATCCAGCCTTTTAAGACCAATCAGGTTGGACTTAGATCATCTTCCTTCCAATGCTTGTCTAGGGTGCTCTCTCCCTTTTTTTTTTTTTTTTTTTTTTTTGCAACAGCCCATCTTGCTGTCTGCACAACACAATTACATCAACATCACACGCAATCCTGCTTTTTGTCTATTTCACACCTTCCCATACTCTCATCGTTTTCCCATAATCTGATTACAGCACATGTGCTTTCTGGATAAATCCTTCAGTTCTTTTTCACAGAGTCTGAGATGAACCAGACCTGAATGTTGTTTGTCTGTGCGCTGTGCAAAGAGACAAGGGAATTAATTCTCTACTAGGTTGAGCTGTTACCCAGAGGGACTGGGTGTAAATTCACTGGAAGCAGAAATTAGAAATCAGACTCAAGAAAAAGGCAAATCCAGGACCAGAAGCTCAATATCCAGATTCAGTTGGTGAGAAGCCATCATCAGGAAATGAGGGAAGAAGCCAGAAGCCAAGGAGAAAAAGAATGGAAGTTGGCAGGAAAGAGTAGTAGGATTTGCTGCATAGACCTCAACAAACCAAAGATAAGAAGGCTCACTCATATTGGGACACATGGCATGGAGGAATTTTGCCAACTGGAAATACAAGATTGGGCCAGACTTATGTTCCTATGTTCTGTTTGTCTGGAAGGGGAGAAGATGACATAAGCCACCTCAATGCAATATGGCCTTCTACTACAGTGGTAAACACAGGGTGCAATGGGATCGCAGAAGAGCCCTCAGAGGGGTCTTGGAAGAAATGATGAAGCTTAGTCTCAGTTTTAAAGGAGAGCTAAGTGAGAGACAGAAGGAAAAGTATTCTAGGAAGAGGAACAGCATACACAAGGACCTCTACCATTGGTCCTGATGGGAGTCAAAAAAGCGAAAGGTCAGTGTGATGGACGTTTTGGGGAAAATAAACTTTGACATATGGCTGAGACTTAGAATATCTAGGCTAAAAGCTCAAGCAGAAAAACAGAGGCAGGAGTACGTTGAGCTTGATTAACGAATATCCAAAGTCAGCCTGGCATCGGTGGAAGATTTTGAATGCTAATATGGGAAGTCTGACCATAATCAAGAAAGAGCCACTGAATGGAGGAATCTCAATGCTGCAGGAAAATTATCAGGTGAGCATATACACTGTCAAGATGCTGTCAGCAAAGAGGCCAATGAGGAAGTCAGCCACCCAGTCACTGGGCAGAGCAGGGACTGTAAAAAAGAAAAAAAATCACAGGCAATTTGTCAAAACAACAACAACAGGACCTGGAAAGAGTTTGCAAAGAGCAAGAAAAGTAAAACTGTCAACAAAACCAGGTGTGTTCTCTGAGCTCCTAGGAGAGTCAAATACAGTTGCTCTGAAGGGTAGGACAGCACACAGTGTCCTGGTGTCTTCTGATTGGAGGGGATGAGAGAGCTGGGGAGGAAATTATGGGTTTTGCCCAACCTAGAATGCCAGGGCAGGCTGTCCCTGGACAATCAGTGATTTCGCCCACGGCCTCTATGGTCGTCTGCTCTGTTGGTCTGCTGCCTATCATATTAGAAATGATATCATCATTACATTATCTAAGTATTAGAAACATGAGAGGCAGAAGAGTTTAGTGCTAGATCCCACATTCAAAAATCACAGACCCAGGTCCAAGTACGACTTTTGGAAGTACTAGCCATGTGACTTGATCATGTATCAGTCTCTTCATGATAAAATAGAGATAAGACCACCACATGGGGTTGCTGTGAAAAGGAACCAACATTAGGAGTTTCGGGCAACCAGGTTAAGGTCAAGTTGTTGTGGTGGCTGGCCCCTGCCCTCAAGAGCACCTGGATGGAAATTCTGGGTAGGAATAAGGCCAAGTAACCAAACCAGAATCACGATGCCAGTGAGGAAATACAATCCAGCCAGGTAGCAGCAGTCCTCTTTGGCTATCAGGGGAAGCTCAAATGTGATGAGTCTTTCGGGCACAAGCAAAGTTTGGTGTAGGACTAATATCTGATAAGAGTGGTCTACAAACAGCAGGGGAGTTCTACAGAAATCATGCAGGACATGGGGAGTGCTTCAGAAAAGTCTTACAGGCCACAATTAGGCCGGATGGATTTTGTTAGCTCTTCCTGGAAGAAAATACTTTAAAATCAAACAAGTGTGACAGACACATGGAAAGATTTATTTTATAGGCGAGTTAAAATATGATTAGGATTCCTTACTTAGAATATGTCTACTTTGTGCCCTAATCATGAAAACAGTATTTATTTGCCTTGTGCTGAGTGAATTCCTTCAAATATCGATGGTCTGTGAAATCATTCCTGACCCTAGGAAGAATTTAAGAACATGTCTCCTATTGATGACATGAAAACCTTGGAAAAAAAAAGCCTAAGCAAATCCCCACTGCTGTTACAGACCTCTCATTTATCCACTTAGGGATTATTTACTGTAAGATTCCTTGCAAGTCCTGTCTCAAACTTCTGGGTTCTGTTCTACCACCGTGAGTTTATGTACCATTGAGAAATAGTAACATATTTCACACATTTAACAAAACCTAATTAAGAAGTTTCTCATTAAAATTAGGTGCTATCTGGGGCACCTGGGTGGCTCCATCAGTTGAATGTCCGACTTTGGCTCAGGTCATGATCTCACGATTCATGGGTTCAAGCTCCAAGTCAAGTTCTGTAATGATAGCTCGGAGCCTAGTGCTGGCTTCAGATGCTGTTTCTGGCTCTCTCTGCCCCTCCCCTACTCTCACGCTCTATCTCTCTGTCTCCCTCTCTCTCTATATCTCTCTCTCTCTCTCTCAAAAATAAACACTAAAAAAAAAAAAATTAGGTACTAGCTTCCACAGCCAAATCAAAACCATTGCTTCATGCCTGTTTTTCTGATGATTTTTTTCTGGTGATTTTGTGTATGACTTAGAGCCTACCAGAAATTGTCCATTTCCAGCAGAACGTCTTTCCTGAGATTTCCCTCTATCAACTCTACCCAGCCGGACCCAAACATTGCCCTTCTCCCTTAACTAGTTCACACTTTCAAACACCTTCTTCAAACAAGCACAAACCCTCCAGCACACAGTGCCTTGCAAGTACTCGGAGTTCCATAAATGATCCCTGAGTAGCTGGTGAGTGAGGGATACCTGGAATCCGTCCACCTCTCTTTTCTCTTCTTTCTCCTTTCTTCCCCTGACTCACTCTCTTCCCAACACACTGGCCTCCTGCTTCTCAAACACACCAAGTAGCATTCCTGTCTCAGAATTCCCTTTGGCTCAAATGCCCTTCCCCACAATATCCATATGGCTCCTTCCTTAAGCTCCCCCAGGGCTCTTGGCATCTCACAATTTAACAGTGAGCTCTTTTCCATCCACTGAATTCATTAAAGCCTCCCCACAACCAGTCCATTCCTCTGCAGCTACCTAATTTCCTCGCCTGCTTTATTTTTCTCCTTGGCACTGATCAACATCTGATGTTTACCTAGTTCACTCATTTATTTGCTTAATTGTCAGATTTTTTTCATATACGCTCTGTGAGGGCAAACATTACACATGTTTTATTCACTGTGGTATCCATAGTCCCTAAGATAATTCTTGATACATAGGGGACACTTAACAAAACTTGAGTGAGTGAATGAATGAATGTTTGAACGAGAAGAAAATTCAGTGTTAGGGGAAAATAAACAAGAAATGACTAATGTGTCTTGGTTAGAGTTCCTTGGAGAAATTCTTTTCTTCCTGGGACCTGCGATGTGTCTGCACACACAGTCAATTAAATGCTATTGTGAAATGAGACTTTCTTTCTTGGGCCATCGGGCTTTCCCATAAGGTATTTAAAACCCTAGGCCTTTAGCGATAAAGCCTGATGATGCAACTTGATTTTAATATGGCAGTTTGATTCAGGCACCAGTGATATGCTTGAAATGCAACTACGTGGTTGGGTTCGTGAAGGATTTGTTGATGATATGTGAAATAACTGGTTGCCCCAACATGATAAGTCCACCAGTCCCTGTGATCTAGCCTTCTTGATAAGAATGAGGATTACATGCAGCTGATTCCATTAGGGAGCCCTCTGGGTGTCTTCTTACAAGAGCCTAAGGCAACAGTACAGGTAGCCATAGTTGCACCTGTCGGGACTGGCTTCTAGAAGTGCTGTCTCTCCTTCCATTGGGTAATAAAGGACTCTGCTTTCTCCAAGGTCAATGAGCTGTTCATGTGCCACTCCAACCAGCACCCAGCTCTTACTTAGAGTGGAGAGAAGCTGTGACCCTTAACCCCCATAGAAATCCTCAACACTCCCCCACCCACCATTTTCCCCATAAGCCTCAAGAAAACAGATATGTTTTATTCTGAGAGTCTATGTCTCTATGCAAACATCTCTTCTCCCAAAAGAAAAAGAATTTGCTTCAGTTCTGCTTCTGGATCTAGAAAATCAGTTTTTGGGGAACTAATATACAAAGGGATAGAGTCACAGTGGCCATTCCCTCAAAATAACATCAACAAATATTGACTGAGTATAAGACACTGCGGTAGCTGCCATGAAGAATGGAATGAGCACTTCTTCTATAGATCTTAAAAGATATAGACTCAGAGTGCCTGAGTGGCTCAGTCAGTTGAGCGTGATACCTTGGCTCAGGTCATGATTTCACAGTTCTCGAGTTCGGCCCCACATCTGGCTTGCTGCTGTCAGCACAGTCCGCTTTGGATCCTCTGTCCCCCTCTCTCTGCCTCTGCCCCACTTGTGCTCTCTCTCTCTCTCTCAAAAATAAATGATTATAAATACATAATATATTTCAAAAGTACAAATAAAAATTAAAAATAAATAAAAGATATAGATTCATTATCTGTAGCAAAGTCTCATCTAGCCCAATTGTTGTGCCCACCTGATAAACTTTGGAACACAAGACAAGTTTGTGACAGGACACCAGTGTTCTTGGCTGAAATGGAAATAAGGCTTTAAAACTGACAGGCAGGGGCACCTGGGTGGCTCAGTCAGTTAAGGTCTGACTTCGGCTAAGGTCATGGTTCGTCGGTTCAAGTCCCGCATCTGGCTCTCTGCTATCAGCACAGAGCCCTCTTCATATCTTCTGTCCCACTCCCTCTCTGCCCCTCCCCGCTCACACTTTCCTCTCTCTTTCTCTCTCTCTCTAAAATAAACATTTTAAAAAATTAAAACTGGCAGGCAGATAAATCCTAAGAAATCACAATAAAACTTTATAACCAACAATGAGAGATGGATCCAGCCCCAGGGAAAGTGGAGACAAGAGGAGGCTGGATTGTGTGCAGGAGGCTGGGACTCACCCTCAAGTCGAGGAAAGTCTGGAGACACGGGCCTTTCCCGGTGTGAGGACACAGCTTGTGTTCCATTGAGATTATTTTGAGTGGGACACCAGGTAATGTCATCTGAATTAAGCTTCATCTTCTGGAACTTTCCAAACCTCTCACCCTCTTCATTTTCCATTCCCTAACCTTGACAGGGAGAGTGTCTGTTAGTGGAATAAGATATGAAAGTTATGCAAGGTCATCAGTGGAATCAAGAGGCTTTGTCTCGTATGAGCTCTCCTCCCAACATGTGGGAGGGCCGGGCCTGTGCACGAATAGTGTTGTGCTCCTAGACAAGCCATGACTGACCTCTTGGGTCACTACGGGATAGACCTACAACTTGGGTAGAAAATGAATGGAGTGAAAGTACAAAGGGATGTCAAAGAGAGAAAAGGAGCCTCCACCTTTCATCTGAGGCAACTTTATGAGCCAAACAATGAATGCTTTATGTCACCTACAGGTGTGTTCTAGGGCAAGGGTGAGCAAACTATGGGTCACAGCTCGCTTTTGTAAATAAAGTTTTATTAGAACACAGCCATCATCCATTTTCCTGTATTATTTATGGCTGCTACTGTGCTACAGGAGTGGAGTTGAGTGGTTGTGATAGAGACCATACGGCCCACACAGCCAAACATACTTACTAACTGGTCCTTCACAGAGAAAGTTTGTTGACTTCTAGTGTCCATCATGAAAGAGAACTCTGCCAGCCCATCGTGTACCTTTTGTGAGAAAAGTAAGATTACTTCAGCATCCTCCAGCTTTTTCCTTTACTGCCTTTTCCCCCTTTTCGAAATTGCTTGTATTTCCCCTGGCTTCTTTCCTCATTTCCATCAGGCCTAGGGATGGGCTGGCAGTGGGTGACATGAAGGAGAGTTTCAACACTTTCTTAAGAAATGAAACACAGGGGGCTCCTGGGTGGCTCAGTCGGTTGAGCATCTGACTTCGGCTCAGGTCATGATCTCACGGTCCGTGGGTTCGAGCCCCACATCGGGCTCTGTGCTGACAGCTCAGAGCCTGGAGCCTGCTTCCGAATCTATGTCTCCCTCTCTCTCTGCCCCTCCCCTGCTCACGCTCTGTCTCTCTCTCAAAAATAAATAAACTAATAAAACAAACAAACAAAAAAACGAAACACGGTATAGACATATTTTAAGAAGAGCTCCCCCTATGCTCTTCTATCAACACTGACAGTTTACCTCTTTGTCCAATAATCACACGTGGTGTCTCTAAATGATGGCTTTTTTATATTGAACATAAATAATTAACATTTTTTGAGCTCTTACCGGATGCCCATAGCCATTCTAAGAACTTTATGAGAACTATCCCATTGGGTCCTCATGCAGGTTCTAAGGTCTCCTACCATCACCATTTCACAGATGAGCAAACTGAGCTACTTGCCCAAGGTCAGAAATGCCGACCACTTCTGTGCTACACCCTTGACCACTGTCTTTGCCTCAAGAATATGTGGAAATGAACTTAATTAAAAACAGTAAATTTTCACCTGATAGTCAACGTTTAAGCTTCTATCAAATGCTAATGGGGAAGGACAATATTAATTTTTATGTGTCAGTCTATGACTTTTCAGATAAATATCTTCTATGAGACTTTTTAAAAAGCATAACCTTTAGCCATTTTTATTCACTTTCGGCACATTATTGAATTTTGACTTCTCTACTGGATTGGAAAGCAATTTGGAGTCATTCCTACCAAAGTCAGCGTATAGAAGACTCTCATAAACTAACGATTTTTTTCATTATATCTGCAATACAGACAGTGAAAGGAAGCAACGCACCTATGATTTTTTCCCACCCTTTACTTAACTGTGGTTGTTAAGAAACTTGCAGAAATTTGGGAGCTCACAGGAACGGCATCTCAGCATCAGTACACTTTCCATTCTTGCAGTTTCCATTTGTTTCTGTTTGTTTGTTTTAGTTTTTATTTAAGTAACCTCTACACCCAACAAGTGGCTCGAACTCACGACTCTGAGATCAAGAGTCACGTGTTCTTCCTACTGAGCCAGCCAGACGCCTCCTATTCTTGCATTTTAAGTTCTGCTGATTCATCAGGGGCCCTCAAGCAGCAAGTCCTTCTTTGTTTATGGACACAAAAAATCTGCTAAAAGTATAACTCATTCATGATAGCTAGATTAATGACTTTGGAAAGAACATTTTTTCCGTTAGAACCAGAATCCCCTCTGCTTCTGCCCCAAGCTCTCCTCCAGAGAATCCAACACAAAAGATTCCAGTAATTCCACCAGAGACTCTTCCTCCAGTTTTAACCAGTAACTGAGGGTATAGGTACCATACGGTGGATTCTTTAACAGCTATGTTTGGTTTTATAACAAATACAGTTTGAAAAAGCTTTTTACAAAGACATGAACTTGTGGTTTCTGGTCCCGCATGTAAGAAACTTGAAAGTCTTCACGTTGTCCTAACAATGGGTAAAAAGCTGCACACACAGAAAAATCAACAACTATGCTTCAGTCTGCCGGTGGAGTGAGGGCACAGGGCAAGCTGCTACCCTCCAAACTGGAGAGACAGACAGGCACACACAGAAAACCTCCACTTCCCAAAGCAGAAACTGCCATGAGAACCAGCACTGGAGAAGGAAAATCAGAACTATAATTAAGGACTTTCTGGAGGTTCAGTGTGGATGAACCTGAGAGATAAAATTCCACAGGACTCAGTCTTTGGGATCCCCCACGTTTGTGAGTTCACCTCCAGGAGTTCACATGGTACCTATACCCTCATGGTAATATTAGAGAAAAATGTTCTCTTGTTTCCAGCAGGGGAAGAAGAAAAGGAATAATTTTGAGATATGTCATAGCATTCTATTCTTCTTAACAAGACCTCCTCTGTAAAGAGACTACTTTACCAGAGTCTAACATGCTGGGGTTTTATCAGAGCCTAACCTACCTAGGGGAAAGGAAATACCCAACTCTGACCAGTTCTAGCCTTTTTTGTTGGGGAAGAGAAATACACAAGTCCAGCCCCTTCTTACCATCCTGTCCCACCTAAAAAACAGAAGCACCAGTGACATTCACAGTCCAGGGACACAGGGTCACCAAAAGACTAAGACCCAATCATAGGACTATAGCATGCTTCTTCCCCCAATACATCTTAACTCCATATTACTAAAAGCCTATTTACCACAGTTCCATGTACACAGTACATCATATAGGCTTATCAACAAAAACCTACAAAGCATACTGAGATGCAAAAAATGCCATTTGAAGAGACTAAACCAACATCAGAACCTGAGTCAGATATGGCAAGAATATTGGAAACATCAGACCAGGAATTTTTCAAACCTGTGATTAACACGTTAAGAACTTTAACGGGAGAAGTAAGCAGCATGCAGGAAATGCAAGCAGAGAGATGGAAATTCTAAGGAAAAAAAATCAAAAAGAAATGCTAGAAAACCAAAATGCCATAAGACGAATGAAGAACATCTTTGAAGGGCTCACTGGAAGACTGAAAGAAAGAATCTCTGAGTTTACGAGTATGACAGTAAAAACTTCCAAACTGAAAAGCAAAGAGAGAAAAGACTAGAAAAATATAGAGCAAAGTATTGAAGAACTGTGAAACAAAAGATGCAATATATGCATAATGGGAATATCAGAAGGAGAAGAGACAGAGAAAGGAACGGAAGCAATATTTGAAACAATAACAACTGAGATTTTTCCCAAAGAAGGGAAGGGAAGGGAAGAGAAGGGAAGGGAAGGGAAGGGAAGGGAAGGGAAGGGAAGGAAAGGAAAGGAAAGGAAGGAAGGAAGGAAGGAAAGGAAAGGAAAGGGGAAAAGAAAGCCTGATCATTGCTGAAGCAGCAGTCTTGAAATTTCCATAGCAATGGGGCTGGCGTTGCTAAGCCCCCATTTGGCCGGAGTCCCCGCGCTGAGGTCTGTGGGAGCCTCTCAGGTGGCTGACCCGAGAATGGCAGCAGAAGGGGCAGCTGAGCTGGTGCCCAGGAGAAAGGGGGGGAAGAGAACGGGGATGGGGTGGAAAAGAGACAGAAGAACGTGTACAGGAAAAGTGCACTCAGGAAAAAGCAATATTCGCTGAAAATTTGGACAGAATAGCAATTCCCTGTGATGGCTGAAGCTTTAAAGAACAAAGTTACTGAAGATTGAACCCCAATTCTAGAAATACATGCTCAACCCACAGTTTCCCCCAAAATATTTTTCAATATTAAATTGAAGTCTTGTTGAATCAATTGTGTTATTTTCATGACCACCAGCTTTATTCCACACACATTTATGTCTTCTATCTCCTCAAATCGCTCTCCTCCCTCCCCCCCCCCCGCCCCCATGGGAGAAATAAATGTCTATAATAATACATGGAAGTTACAACCTTCCAACTCTCGTTCCCATATGGATTAGATACCTTGGAATACTTACATTGGGATATCGCCTATCTTGTTATCCACTTTGATGATCTAAAATACAAAATAGAGGCGCCTGAGTGGTTCAGTCGGTTAAGCATCTGACTTGGCTCAGGTCATGGTCTCCCTGCTTTTGAGTTCGAGCCTGGCGTTGGGCTCTGTGCCAACAGCTCAGAGCCTGGAGCCTGCTTCAGATTCTGTCTCCCTCGCTCTCTGCCCCTCCCCTGCTCATGCTCTGTCTCCTTCTCTCTCTCAAAAATAAACATTAAAAAAAACTGTTTTAAATATAATAAAATACAAAACGAATAAAAGTTTAAAAATAAACTGAATTACAAAGTTGCTGAGAAGGGTGGAGTTTGCAAATGAAAGTAATTAAACTCATCAGTCACAAGCAAAGGAAGAGAAAACCCAGCCAATAGTTCATTAGAGTAGAAAAGGTTTTTCTTAATCCAAAGACATTACAGGGGTGACTGGGTAGCTCAGTGGGTTAAGTGTCTGACTTCCACTCAGGTCATGATCTCACAGTTCGTGAGTTCAAGCTCCCTGTCTGGCTCTGTGATGACAGCAACTTGCTTGGGATTCTCTCTCTCTCCCTTGCTCAAGCTCTCTTTCTTCTCTCTCTCTCTCTCTCTCTCTCACAAAAAAAAAAAAAAAATTAAAAAAAGAAAGGCATCATGAAACCGATAATTAGAAATGGAATGAATTCTTATATAATAAGAGACAACACCCTTGCTAAGGAAGCAAGAATCCTAAACTAATTTCAAACCCCTCGGTCATGTGATGATATACAGCATCTCGAATACTTTCAGTAAATTATTTTATTTACCTGTTCCCACTTGGTTTGGGGCATTGCTTCATCATGAAGAATCTGGGAGGTATCTATAAGCTATGGTAGCATGGGGACAACTTTATTCAAACTCCGGACTGATCAAGTTTATAAAATGTCCTGGAGACACATTTACTCGGGCTTAGAAACTCAATCTCAGTTCCGGCTCTGAGGAACGTATGTTCCTTTGAGAATCGGCTTTGCCACTTTGCCCTACTTGCGCCGGGGGTGGACTAATGCGCGCTCGAAACCAGTTGCCAGTGGGCTAATCTCTGATGAGCAGGCACTCTCCCGCAATCTGCTCGATTTCTTTCCTTTTTTCATAAAACCGTCAGCCCAGGATCCTTGCCGCAAAAAAAAAAAAAAAAAAAAAAAACTGCCAAGTCACGCGAGTTGGACTCATAAAAAGTTGGATGCTTGACCTTTCTGGTTTTATAGCTGTGCATGTGCGTTTGTTTGCTGACATGCAGCATGAAAAGACCATTTAGCTGCGTGATCCTTCTCTGACCCCCCGACTCCAGGTGGGGAACCCCTGGAGGGCCCAGTTCTTCTCTTAGGACCGGGTTTGTTCTCCCAGGCACTTTGGAGTCCGGAGGCCTAGAGAGGAAGAGGAAGGGCCAGCGTGCACGCACAAGCACACGGAGGCAAAACCGGCTTGGGCTGAGACTTGCAGCCTGACGCACAGTGGGAACCAGAAGACACAAGGCTGCCCGTGTAACAGATGCAAGTTTCCCGTGCTCCGGTTCAGCTGGGAATGCAGGCTGGAACGCAGAAATAAATCACATGGAACTTGCTGTCATCTCTCTACCTTCCTGCTAAACCCTCCAACGCCGCCCGCTTGACTGGCTGGAGTCGCCATAGTTTTTAAATGAAGGCTGGAGACGCGTTGGCAGCGCTGCCTCATTTTTAGCTAATACCTTTGTGGGCTCTGCGTTCGCATCTGGCCAGTGCCATCATGCTGGGTATGATTATAATAGGCTGCTGCTCTTTCCCAAGCAGGAAGCTGGAGTCCTGTTACTGACAGCCTAAACAGAGGCTTGTTCCAAACACAACAGCACATCGCAGCCAGGGAAGGGTCTGCGGCACGGGACTTCTCCCAAGGCATAAAAAAAAAAAAAAAGAAAAAAGAAAAAAAGAGAGAGAGAGAGAGAGAGAAATGTGTTAACTGTGCTAACAGTGCCAAGTAATATGCTTCGTTAAAAATTTAATCACCTACAAGTGCAAAACAAGTGCAAAGCAATCATGTTGTAATTAGCACAGCAATTAACACCTCCCTTTTCGATAGCACATGCATCCTAGGAAGTGCAGGATTGCAAGTGTTTATGCCGCTGACAGGCTCGGTTCCTATAGAGAGGGGAAAAAATTGCTTAAATAGAATTTTTTGGTTTTTGGCATTTGGACTGTTATACGTTCATGAAATCTCAGAACCAGCTGCCATTTTGGTTTTGTGCATGAGTCGTTCTGCTGTGTGGTGTGACTAACTGACTTCCCCACTCTGTGTTCTCTGAAGTTTCTGATTTAGCACTGCCATCCTCTTTTTTAATGTGAAAATACGAATAAATCAGCAGAGGGACCAAATTTGCATGCAAAATGGGGCTTCCTACCAAAAAACTGTCCATAAATCATTGTCTTCCTCAGATCATTATCAGAAAGAAAATTCCATTCCCGATGGCAAGAGAAATGGCTATTGAGGAGAAAAATGGTGCTGAAAGTATTCACTCTGTCACTTCAGAAAACTTAGGTCTTGTGGATGCCACCAAACTCGGTCACTGTTGCAAAGATCTTAGGGACTAAGACCAAGCACGAGCTTGGAAAGAAGCAGAGAACATGACACGGGAGCTGTCTGGCATGACCGGGAAGCACTTATTCTGGTATATACTGGCCTACTAAGCTGATTTATAGGAACCCCTGCTCTCATATAGAGAGATTTGTGGGTGAGACAGCTAGAAAGAAAGAGCAAGAAGTCTTCAATACCCCACTGGACAAAGAGAATTTTATCTTTAAAGAGAAATATCTTTTAACTTCTCAATCTGTTTCAGGTCCCCGGACAGACAAAAGTATGACAAGAGTGCGCAGTCTATTGGAAATTCTTCCGAGGCCCCAAAGTTCATGGCATGGTTTGGAAATGACCATGAAATGAAACCGAGCTAGTGACTCTCACACTCTAAAGGTGTTCGAAAGGAGTTTTGTAAGGAATTAAAGAAAAACACAACTAATGAAAGATTCAGGGATTTAAGGATTTCCTGAGCAGCACGAAGGCAAAGCCAATTAAACCTTTGGGATGAATCCGTTTTATTCTGGTTGGCCATTGATAATGGAATGTGTACGATTCAAGGAGCAGAGGGAATGTTTGCAGGGTGAGATTTGGGGAACGGAAAAGCAGCGGCCCAACCTCACATTGGGACCCTTGATTTTGTAACAATGCTGCTAAGGTATGAGGAGTCAGAAACCAAGAGCCAGTAAGAACCAGCTACTGTTCCAGAATTCCGCGTTCTCTGCAAAGTGCAGGCGTTCTTAGAGGCTCGCTTTCCTGGTTTGGGATTCCATTTCCCCAGCAATCTTTGTGTTCAAGCTCAGAAGCTGATCCTGGAGAGCTGTGAGGAAAGAAGGCTCAGTGAGACAGAACACACGCTTCATATGCTTTACACGCAGGACAAACTGCAACAGAAATTTCGCCCTGGAAAGCTCTGTAGGAAGTAAAATGAAACCCCTGTCTCAAATACAAAGAGGACAAATGTCTTATTATGCTAAGAAACCTCCAATTAAGGATGGAGAGCCAGTTGGAGTAGACAGTTCCCATAGTCATGGTTTTTATTCATTCTTACAAAAATACGTCTTTTGAGACCGATGTCCCTTAAATATTGCTATCATTTGTAAAACTGGCTGAAAATGTCTGCCACATCGTAGCCTCACTCCAAAGACCCAGATGATATATTCCCGCGTTTGCATTTATTTCTAAGAAATATTTTGTCTCTGCAGCTCAATTTTTATTTTCTCTTTCACCAACTAGGCTTAAGTGATGGAAAGTTTGAAAACAAAGTCATTGTGTGCCTTCGGTAATCTTATCTTACATACTTGCTAGTGTATTAATTTAATAGGAAGGCATTGACCTAAGACCATGCCAGGCATTAACGGGGAATGATCCCAGGCACTGACCTAGGACCAGGCATTCTTTACAATATAAAAACAAACTAGCAACAACTAAGAATAGGGGTGCCTGGGTGGTTCAGTCAGTTAAGCAACCAACTCTTGATCTCTGCTCAGATCATGTTCTCACGGTTCGTGGGATCAAGTCCCGAGTCAGGCTCTGAGCTGACAATGTGGAGCCTGCTTGGGATTCTCTCTCTCCCTCTCTCTCTGACCCTTCCCTGCTCACACACACATGCGGGCACCCTTTCTCTCTCTCAAAATAAATAAGCCTTAAAACAACAACAACAACAACTAAGAATAAAGACCCAAGGCTACAAGCAACATGAGGTTTTTTTACTTTCATATTCCCACCACCTTGCTCAGAACCTAAGATGCCTTGGAAATCTGTTGAATGAATGAATCAAGGAATCATGGAGTGATCATCCAACTTCACTCTGAGTTGACACCCTAGTAGAAGTAAAGTCAATATATATAAACATCCCTAACCCAACTTCTAAATTAATGAGTTCTCTAAGAAGAAGACACATTAAGTGTTAGGGGAGGATGAAAATACCTCCATTTTAACTGCTGGAGGGGGAGGGGAGAGTTAAGATGACAGAACAATAGGTACTTCAGTTTTGCAGGAGCATGCCGCCCCTCAGTGGGAATAATACTGGAATAATGCTGGGAAGGTAGGTGGAGGCCAGAGCTCGGAAGTGTTGAATGCCTGCCAAACAAAATTAAGTTCAGGAAGAGAAGCCATTAAAGGGAGATTAATCTGGCCACAATGTATAAAACTGATTACACTGGAAATTGACTGGCAGCAGGAACACCAATTAGAGAACTACTGGAATAGTCTAAGCAAAAGTAGAAGTTTACCCAGACTGGGTACGCTGTAGATGAGATGGCAAGAAACTGGTGATTTTCTACTGGAAGCTGTCACGTGAGAGCTGGGCCATGTCAAGCGACACACTGAAGTCTCAAGGCTTGGTGACAGGAAAAGTACTGGTTCCATTCACAGAAATTGGAAACACAGACACACAAGCTCATGATGGAGATAAGGTGAAGATATGGATTTTACGCATACTTTTTTTTTTGACGGATTGGCTGGACATTTGGTGGCAAATGAAAGGCACTTAGAAATGTCAAATAAAAGCCCAAAGAAAGAAGTCAGCAATGGAGGTAAAAATTTCATATCCTCTGCATATTATTGTAGAGTCATCCATGTGCTGAAGGTATGGAATTGAATGGCAGAGAAAAGCAATATGAGAGCAAAACCTTGAAGGTAAGACAAGTGTTGGAGGAAGAAAGGAAGTTGGGGAAGGAAGAGGGTCATTCAGAGCCACGAAGCCCAAGGAGAAAGGAATTTCCAAATGCTTGTGGGGTCGAATGCCACAGAGAAGTGAATGTGATGTGAATGAGGAAGGGCCATTGGGTCTGACTTCCAGGAACCCATCGGTGACCTTTGAGAATACAGTGTCAATAGACTGGTGGGGTCAGTAGAAAGACCGCAAAGGATCAAGGGTGGAGAGGGCGGCAAATCAGTGGAAGCAGAGAGTACAGATATTGCTTTCAAGAAGACTGACATTTAAGGGAAGGAAAAAAATAGAGGACTATCTTAGGAAAGAACGTGTCAAAGGTCAGTTTCTTTAAGACAAGTGTGCCTCAAATTGAAGGAGGGTATTTATCTAGTAAGACTCAAGATACAAGCAGGAAGGGATAATTGGTGGAGCAGATTTTCAGAGCAGACAAAAGGAAATGTGATGGTTGGAGAGACCATACAACCCCAGACAGCTAAGTAGAATTTATCCCTAGGAGGCAGTTAGAAAGGGGGAAACATTTAATGAAAAGAAATACTGACGTGAAAAATGGGAGACTTTGATGGACTCAGCAGATGAAGAAGTAGATTACTTTGCTGTCTTCCTTCTGCTAAATACAACTAAAGACCTTGGGTGTTGTATATAAAACAAACAGAAGAAGACTCTGAAAGGTAGAGAGAAGAAAGCAGACAAGCTAGAGAATCTCAGATCCCAAAAAAGGATACAGCGATTTCTGCAAGTTTTCTTTCCACCACATATATCCAAGATTTGGAGCTAAGAAGTCAACCTGGAAACTCCAAGAAGCACAGACTAAAACAAACAAAAACAGGAAAGGGGCACCCTAGAAAGGGAGAAAAACTTTCAGATAATAATTGTTCTATGAAAAAACAAACAACACAAACACTACAAAGCCCTGTGACCCCACCCACACCAACACCAGCAAAAGGCCAGTGGAGATTCTAGAATTCTACCTTCCCAAGGCTGTAACAAGATGCCCAAACACACCTGCAGAGCTGGAAGGCCTCAAGGAAGGCCAAACAGGGAGCTGGAGCTTGCATCCCCCACTAGGAGACTGTGTCAGGGGTGGACGTAAGAGGAATACATATAGGCACTCTTACACCCCGTTCCACATATTAGCGCTCAGTGGAGGCCTAGAAGAGGGCTGAAACTCCCAGCCCATTGTAGCACTAATGAGGAGCCCCCTAAACTTGTACCCTTACTTGACAGTAATGAGGATTTACCATCCCCCCTCCTACTGCCATAGAGCATCAAAAGAAGCCAGCAAAGCAGAAGGTTTCAATTAGATTCAGAATCTCATTACATAACACTACAAAAAGGTCCAGGCTTCAAACTCACTCATCAGACCAAGAACCAGGAAGATCTTAAACTGAACGAAAATAAGACAATCAATAAATACAAACATTAGGGCACCTAGGCGGCTCAGTCAGTTGAGGGCCGGACTTTGGTTCAGGTCACGATCTCCCGGTTCGTGAGTTCGAGCCTCACATCAGGCTCACTGCTGTTAGTGCGGAACCTGCTTTGGATCCTCTGTATCCCTCTCTCTCTCTGCCTTTCATCCACTGATTCTCTCTCTGTCTCTCAAAAATAAATACACATTTAAAAAAATAGAATACCACCACCGTGGTGACAGAAATGTTAGTTTGTCTGGCAAAGACTGCAAAGCAACAATCATAAAAATGCTCTAAAAAGCAATTACAAATACACTTGTAACAAATGAAAATATACAAAATCTCAGAAAAGAAACAGAAATTCTCAGCAAATAAAGGATATAAAGTAAGTCCAAATGGAAATTTTAGAACTGAAAAATTATTAAATTTCTATTTCCAAAACATAAAATTCATGGCGCTGGTTCAAACACAGAAGGAATGGGACCAAGGAAGGGATCAGTCAGCGGAGATAGAACTGGGGAAATCAGTCAAACTGAACAACAGAGAGAAAATAAACTGGAAAATAAAATAAATAAACAGAGTCTCAGAGACCCGTGGATCTATAACCAAAGATTTAACATTCTCTCTCTCTCCTCTTTTTCTGCCCCTCCCCCACTCCCACATATGCACATGCTTTCCCAGCCCCCGCTAAAATGAATAAACTTCAATAAAACTCTACAGAATGTAGTCCTCATTAATATAAGCACAAATCTGATTAACAATATACTAGCAGATAGAATTTAGGAATATTTAAAAGGTTTATATGCCATGACCAAGTAGATTTCGTTGCAGAGATACAAGCTGGTTCAATACTGAAAATCAATCAATGTAATCCAGCATATTAACAGAGTAAAGAAGAAAAAGTGCATAATCATATAAAATAATACAGAAAAAGGGGTTCCTGGCTGGCTCAATCAGGGGAGCATGAGACTCTTGATCTTGGGACTGTGAGTTTAACCCCTCTATTAGGTGAGATTTCTTAAATAAATAAAACTTTTTTAAAAACTTGATACAGAAAAGGCTTTGACAAAATTAAACACTTACCCATGATTTTAAAAAATATACTCTCAGAAAAGTGGGAAGAGTGGAACTTCCCTGAACTGACAAAAAATGTATATTTTTTGTCTACAACGTTATACTTCATAGTAAAAGACAATGCTTTCCTCCTAAGAGCTGCAACAAAGCAAAAATATTCACTCTCATCATTCTTATTCAGCAGAGTGCTAGAAGTCCTAACCAACGCAATAAGACAAGAAAAGGAAATAAAGAAATATATGTCAAAAGGAAGAAATGAAACTACAGAATAAAACTTGCAAAAGATATGACTGTCTATATAGTAAATCCTAAGAGGGGCATCTGGGTGGCTCAGTTGGTTGTCTGACTTCAGCTCAGTTCATGATCTCATAGTTCTCTGCCCCTCCCCTGCTTATACTCTCTCTCTCTCTCTCTCTCTCCCTCAAAAATGAACATTAAAAAAAACTTTTTAATTAAAAAAAAAAATCCTGAGAAATCTTGGGGTTCCTGGGTAGCTCAGTTAGTTAAGCATCCAACTCTTGATTTCGGCTCAGGTCATGATCTCATGGTTCATGAGATCAAACCCTCCATCAGGCTCCGCACTGACACCACTGAGCCTGCTTGGGATTCTCTCTCCCTCTCTCTCTCTCTCTCTCTCTCTGTGTCCCTCCTCACTCACATGCATATGCATATACTCGCTCTCGCTCTCTCAAAATAAGAAATAAACTTAAGAAAAAAGAATATCCTAAGAAATCTACAAAGCTCTTATAGAGTAAATAAAAGTTCAGCAAGGTCAAATGATATAAGATAATTATACAAAAGTCAATTGCATTTTTATATACTGGAAGCAAACATATGCACGTCAAAATTAAAAATTATAAGAACATTTATAATTGCTCAAAAATAAAACACCTAGGGGTAAATCTAACACTACATGTACGGTACTTGTATGCTGAAAACTACAAAATTCTCATGGGAGAACTCAAAGAAGACATAAATGGAAAGATATATGCTGTTCATGGATCGAAAATCGCAACATAGTAAAGATGTCAGTTCTCACCAAATTGAATATACTATTTTCCTAAGACTGCTATAGCAAATTACTGCAGACTAAGTGGCTTAAAACTAGAGTGTTTTTTTTTTCCTCTCATAGTTCTGAAGGCTAGAGTCTAAAATAAAGGGGTTGGCATGGTTGATTTCTTCTGGGGTCCTTGAGAGAGATTGATTATGGGGCTCTCTTACCTTCTAGTAGTTCCCAGAAATCCTTGGCATTCCTTCATTTGTGACAACATAGCTTCAGTCTCTTCCTCCACCTTCACGTGGCCTCCCTCCATGTCTCTATGACTCTGTGTGTTCTCTCTTCTTCCTATAAAAACACACCAATCATTGAATTTAGTATGACTTCATCCTAAGCCAGTATGTCTTCATCTTAATTAATTACATCTACAAGCATCCTAATTTCCAAATAACATCACACTCCGATGTTCTAAGCAAATATGTTGCAGGGGTGGGGAGGAGCACTCTCCCCTACAAAGTTTAACTCAATTCCTATCAAAAGCCCAGTAAGATTTTTTGGTAGATATAGACAAGATTATGCTAAAATTTATATGGAAAGGCAAAAGATCCAGAAAAATTAAAATAAATTTGATAAAGAACAATAAACTTAGAGGAATCATTCTACCCAACTTCAAGACTTATTATAGAGCTATAGTAATCAACACTATTTAGTATTGGAGGACACATGGATCAATGGAATGGAATAGAGAAGCCAGAAATAGCTCATAAACATATGCCCAAGTGACTTTTGACATGGGTGTAAATACAAGTCTATGGAGGAAAGACAGCCTTTCAACAAACAGTGCTAAAGCAGGTGAATATTCATCCATAAAGGAAAAACAAATAAGCCTCAACTGACCCCTCACATCTTCTATCAAAATTAACTCAAAATGAATCATAGGGGGTGCCTGAGTGGCTCAGTCGGTTGTGTCCGGCTTCGGCTCAGGTCATGATCTCACGGTTTGTGGGTTTGAGCCCTGCGTCAGGCTCTGTGCTGACAGCTCAGAGCCTGGAGCCTGCCTCAGATTCTGTGTCTCTCTCTGCCCCTCCCCTGTTCGTGCTCTCCCTCTTTCTCTCTCAAATATGAATAAACATTAAAAAAAAATTTTAAATGAATCATAGGCTTAAATGTAAAATGTCAAACTACAAATCTCTTACAAAAAAAATAGAAGAAAATATTCACTAACTAGAGTTAGGCAAAGAGTTCTCAGATTTGACACAAAGAACACTACCCATAACAAGAAAAAATAATAAAGTGGACTCCCTCAATATTTACAACTTTTGCCCTATGGACCCTGTCAAAACAATTAGAAAAAAAAAGCAGCAGGAGAAAATATTTGCAAACTGCATATCTGACAAAAGTCTAGAGTCTAGGAGCGCCTGGGTGGCTCAGTCGGTTGAGCATCCGACTTCGGCTCCGGTCACGATCTCACAGTTTGTGGGTTCGAGCCCCGCATCAGGCTCTGTGCTGAACGCTTGCTCAGAGCCTGGAGCCTGCTTTGGATTCTGGGTCTCCTTCACTCTCTCATGCTCTCACCCGCTCATGCTCTGTCTCACTCTGTCTCTCAAAAAAAAAAAAAAAAAAAAAAAAAGAAAAAGTCTAGTGTCTAGAATAATAAAAAAAATTCTCAAAATTCAACATTAAAAAACTAATAATCTAATGAGAAAATGGTGCCAAAGACACACAGACATTTCACCAAACAGGATATACAGATGGCAATAGGCATATGAAAAGATGCTCACCACCAGTGGTGACTAGGGGAATGCCATTTAAAACCATAATGGGATAGCACCATACACCTATTAGAATGGCTAAAATAATAGTGACAATGGCAAATCTCAGGAAAAATGGGGAAAAATTGGATGACTCATACATTCCAATTCAATTCAAATTGTATTCCAATACAATTCCAATTGTGGGTGGAAATGACTGATATAGCCGCTCTGGGAAGCCAATTTGAATTTCTTTAAAAACTAAACACGTAAATACCACACAACCTACCAATTGAACTCTGGACATTTATCCTAAATAAATGAAGGGGGGGGGAACATCCCGACCGTATCACCGTCAGTAGCCCAGTTGTGAGGGTGCCCTACAGTTTTGCGAGATGGTGCCATCGAGAGGAACAGGGCAAAGGGTAGGTGGGATCTCTGTACTCTTACAGCCGCGTGTGAATCTACAATTTACCTTAAAATACAAAGTTAATCTAGAAAGAACTGCGGGCGACACATAATAAGTGGTGTATATGAGATTTGTTAAGTAAAATTAATTATGAAACTACAAATAATAAAGCAAGGGACGCCTAGGTGGCTCAGTTGGTTGAGCATACGACTTTGGCTCAGGTCACGATCTCATAGTTCGAGAGTTCAAACCCTGCGTCAGGCTCTGTGCTAACAGCTCAGAGCCTGGAGCCTGTTTTGGATTCTGGGTCTCCCTCTCTCTCTGCCCCTCCACCCCTCATTCTCTCTCTTTCTCTCTCTCTTTCTCTCTCTCTCTCTCTCTCAAAAATAAACACTGAAAAAAATTTTTAATAAAAAATTAAAAAACATTAAACAAGAGAAGGTACCAACAGGAGATGGGAGTAGAAAGACTTTGAATGGGTGCTATATTTCTTTTGGATAGAAAATCAGAGATTAATTAGAATGGATTTCCTGCCCCCCCATTTCCATATCAGCCATAGAAATGCATTAAAATATCAACATGTACCTACACACAAATACATAAATATCTTTATGTCCCAAAAGAAAAACAGAATGTCCAAAAAATAAAAATAAAAAACATGGGGCACTTGGGTGGCTCAGTTGTTGAGCATCTGACTTCAACTCAGGTCATGATCTCACGGTTTGTGAATTCAAGCCCTGCATCGGGCTCTGTGCTGACAGCTCAGAGCCTGGTGCCTGCTTCAGATTCTGTGTCTCCTGTCACTCTCTGCCCCTTCCCTGCTCACGCTCTGTCTCTATCTCTCAAAAATAAATAAACCTTAAAAAAATTTTTTTAAATACGCAAAAAGATCAAAAACAAACAATGACACAAAAAGAAGAAGAATGTGAGAAAAGAAAGGAAATACACACTTCAGTGAGATGTGGCAGTAACATGAGGGGTAATAGTAGTACCACTGACCACTTGCCGAGCACAAAATAATAGCCACCTATGAGGACCTTCCCATGCACTGCCTCACTGGGTCATTTTCAAGCAAATTCAATCAATATTCCAATTTTACAGATGAAGACATTGAAGTCTGCAGAAGTTAAGTCACACAGCTGGGGAATAGCCAAGCAGGGTAATACAGCTGGACTTGAGAGCTGGCGGTCCTCCTGCCTACACTGTCCACCTGTTCCCAAGAACAGAAAATGACCTCATGACAGACCATGTGGCATTGACCTTGAGGTGCCCCGTACCTCGAAAACCGGAAGAGACAGTAACTCAGGGACACCAGGCTGGAGCCCAAGAGCTCAGCCTTCCAAATTTAAACATCCACGAGTGTGAAAAAACTCAGGCCCAATTCTGACAACCATGATTTCCAATGTTTTTCATCATGTGATTTCCAAAAATCCATTTGAAGTCTGGTGCTATTGATGTAAGGATGGAATTAAAATGAGAACACTCTTAAAGTGTTAATTTGTTGGGCTTTGTTATGACTGTTAGTGACAGCAATTATTTAAATGATACTGGTTAATTTGTTTTATTGTTTCACATAGTTTGATTTATTTGCTATTTATCGGTTCACTTATATAATGAGTAGGGTTAGATTAATAGATTTTAGAATGTAAATTCATTTCCACTAATGTTTATGAGCTACATTTGTAGATTGGTTTAAATAAAAACACAACCAGGAATCAGGATTACAGTACATGTTTGAAGTAATAAAGATTCAAATATGTTCCAGGCACAGATAAGAGAATAAGATTCACAAAGAAAACTACCCACCAGAAACGAGAGGCAGGGTCAAATTCTGTCACATGGTAAATATGCCTAATTTTCTTCTTGCCCACCAGCAGCCCCCCCCAAAATAAAAATTATAGGGGCGCCTGGGTGGCTCAGTCGGTTTAGCATCTGACTTTGGTTCAGGTCATGACCTCACAGTTCGTGAGTTCGAGCCCTGCTTTCATCCCTCTTAGTTGAAAATGTTCTAAAATACACCCACATATAGTTGCCAGCTGGTTAATTCGCTAATCGATTAAATTCATTGTATATTGTGACCAATGTAAGTAAGCCAATTTGACAATAAATTATATTAAAAAACAAAAAACAACAAAAAAAGGAATTTTTCTAAGCAGAATATAAGTCTATATCTCAGTGTCCAAATATATTAACGCAGAAGATCAGCAGAAGGGAGCAGCAATTTAAAATAAACACTCCAAATTTGAACTACTTGGGACAAATGCAGAAAGAGACAAGTAGCTTTCTTTCCTTTTAGTTTCTCTCTAGAACTGACCTCCCAATAATCCTACTCTTTATTTGACTTTGCACATGCAGTATTCTGTGTGAATTTGCACAGTATTCTGTGTGAATACTGCATGTGCAAAGCCAAATAAAAATACAAGTAACTTTTTATCAGTAACACCAATATATTGTATTTGTCTAATACTTATGTGGGAAGCCTCACTGAGAAAGTCTTCCACGCTGTCCTGCTCAGAGCTGGATTTGGGGTATCCAAACAGAGCGTATCTGAGACCAGAGCTCTGCGGAGCCCTTCCAGACCTTGCTGCTGCCCTACCGAGCAAGATGCATAGAGACGAGTGAAGGGAACGTGGGAAACGCTGGAGCGCCCTGTGAAATCCCGCGCATGCTCAGAACTGAGCAAGCTACTCACGCTGATCTTCTAGAAGTCAACTGGGGATCAGTCACTGCCACGCTTGCCCAGAGTGAACGTTTTCTCAGCACCAGGGTAGCCCTGAGCAAAAGAATCCATAGGTGAAGTGTGTTGTGGTGCCCAGAATGAAGGGATTCATCTCACTTGGAAGAGCAGCAGACATATCTGTTTACCAATCAGAGAAACAGCCAACACAGCCAGGGGGTATCTGCCGTGGCCTGAACTCATCAGCCCAGTTACGAAGTCCGGGCGCTCTGTACAAGCCAGTCAACTCTGCATAAAGCAAAGGTGTTGGTTATGGGGCAGGCCGAAAAGTAGAAAGTGTAAATAGATAGCCTAACTTCTCCGGGCATAAGTGATTGTTTTGTGTTTGGTTGTTATTTGTTTTTTGTTTTAAGATTTTTTTATTGTTTTAAGCAATCCTTACACCCAGTGTGGGCGCGAATCCACAACGCTGAGATCAAGAGGTGCAGACTCCACCAACTGAGCCAACCAGGCGCCCCTGTTTTCTTTTCAATTTATTTTAAACTTTACATTTCTTTTAGATTTCCTCTGTAGGTAAATGTTGCATAAGAAAATGGCTAGGAGAGACAAAGAAACTGCTCTAGACATGAAAAATTGAGAGCCTTCAGAATCCGGGTTTGCCTAAGACATGCATGTTGCACCATTCACTTATAGAAACTATGTACAGGTTTTGAACTACATAATGTTAAGCCCCCAAGTAAATTACTGTTTGGAAGGTAGGAGGAGGGCTGAAGGGTAGATACGTGAATTTATAATTCTAGCCTTATATTAAAGATCTAAAATCTTAAGACTTGGTGTTCATGACTGTTAGAAGCATAGGCTACAGATGCAATAGCCACCCCCCTCTCCCACCCCAGGCCATGCTCTGGGTGTGAACTCCCTCGTTCTGTTCGTTCATCCTTAAAATGAGAAGTAACACTTCAAGGGGCATCTGGGGGGCTCAGTCACTTGAGCAGCCAAATCTTGATTTTGGCTCAGGTCATGATCTCACGGTTTGTGGGACTGAGCCCCACACTGGGCTCTGCGCTGACAGTGTGGAGTCTGCTTGGGATTCTCTCCCCCTCTCTCTGCTCCTCCCTTGCTCATGCGCTGTCTCTCTCCCTCTCTCTTTCTCTCTCAATAGATAACTAAACACTTTTTTAAAAAGGGTAACACTTCAAGATGCTCGCTTCCGGTTATGATGGAATGAAAGGAGCTATATTTACCCACTTGTCTTAAACAACTAAGAGACAGGACAAAATACATGAAAAATACATGAAACTACATATCTCAAACAGTGGATCTCTGAACAAAGGGAAGCACTCGAGGTGAGCCCTAGAGTTGCTCCCACACTCTACTTGGAGGGAGGTCCCGGGCCACGGTGGAGGCAGGGAGTCCAGGTGGAGCCCAGCAGTCTCCCTGGGTTGAGAGCTGGGAGTTCAGGGAGTCCAACAAGTCGAGATGTCACAGAGAGAGAGTTCTGGAAATTCGGGGTGAGTCTGCATGGAGTCTTCACCCAAGTACTAATCAGAGCATGCCTCTGAGGGAACTACTAGAGATCAAGACAGAACTACTCCAAAGGAGCAGGTGAACCATCAATGGAGCTCAGACAGTTCCTGGAATATTCAAGTTCCCTCCTGCCAGAGTGGAAAAAACTCTTAATACACGGGGCATTGGGTAGCGGTACTTAGAAGGATACAGCTTCAGCGGTGGGGAAGACTAGCCCCAGACTTAAAGCTGGCCTTACCTACAAAGTTTAAAAGTAAGCCTTGGGCAAATGGGTGGCTCAGTTGGTTAAGCATCGACTTTGGCTCTGGTCCGATCTCTCGATTCTCAGGTTTGAGCCCTGCGTCCGGCTCTGTGCTGACAGCTCAGAGCCCGGAGCCTGTTTCAGATTGTGTGTCTCCCTCTCTCTCTGCTACCCCCCCACCTTGTGCTCTGTCTCTCTCTCTCTTTCTCTCTCTCTCAAAAGTAAATAAATATTTTTAAAAATTTTTTGAATAAAAATAAATAAAATTTAAAAAATAAATAAAAGTAAACCCCAAAAGGATCAAACTGTTTCTGAGTATCTAAACTGCATCTTCACACATAGCTCAAAATATTTAAAATAATAAAAGAATATCCAGCACCCAACAAGATAGAATTCACAGTATCAGGGGTCCAATCAAAAACCACCAGCCATGTGAAGAAGCAGGAAAGAAAAATCAATCGAAACTGACGTAGAAATAATAGAGAATATAAAATTAGTAGACAAGGATATTAAAACAGTTGTTAAAACTAGCTTCTATGCATTTGAGAAGGTAGGGAAAGCAAAAGCATACCAAAGAGAGATATGTACACTATTTAAAAGGCACAAATCAAACTTCTGGAGGTAAAAAAACAAGTCTGAAATAAAAATATATTGGATAATATTAAAATGAGACCTCATATTATTGTTATTAGGATTAAGATAACAAATTTAAAATGCTTAGCACCATGCCTGGCACTTCATTTGTGTCAATAATTGATAATAAATGGTAAGGATTTGGTTTTAAATTCAGATTGGCACAGGGGTACCTGGGTGGCTCACTCAGTTGAGTGTCGGACTCTCGATTTTGGCTCAGGTCATGATCCCAGGGTCGTGGGATCAAGCCCTGTGTCAGGCTCCTTGCTTGAATGTGGAGCCTGCTTATGATTCTCTCTCTGTTTCTCTCTCTGTCCCTCTCCCCCACTCTCTCTCTCTCTCTCTCTCTCTCTCTCTCTCTCTAAAATATAAATAAATAAATAAATAAATAAATAAATTCAGTTTGGCATAATAATAGCTAACATTTACTTAGTATCTACTTAGGTTCTGTACTGTGCTAAGGACTGCAATTTATTTTTTTTTTATTTTTTTAACATTTATTTATTTTTGAGAGACTGCAAATGGGAGAGGGACAGAGAGAGAGAGGGAGACAAAGAATCTGAAGCAGACTCCAGGCTCTGATCAGCACAGAGCCCGACGCGGGGCTTGAACCCATGAACCGTGAGATCATGACCTGGGCAGAAATCGGACGCTTAACCTACTGAGCCACCCAGGTGCCCCGGACTACAGTTTAAATATTTCTAAGACATATAAGTAAATTTTAGATACCAATAAATATGAGGGTTTTTCTTGTTATTACTAGAGATTGATTTCCAAACTTAATTTTGGCATTCTGATTTATTTCTATCCCTCTTTTTACACTGCAGTTAAAAACAGCATCAAACAGGGGTGCCTGGGTGGCTCAGTCCATTAAATGTCTCACTCTTGGTTTCAGCTCAGGTTATGATCTCACCATTTGTGAGTCTGAGTCCCAGATTGGGCTCTGCTCTGACAGTGCAGAGCTTGCTTTGGATTATCTGTCTCTCCCTCTGTCTCTGTCCCTCCCCTGCTCATTCTCTCTCTCTCTCTCTCTCTCAAAATAAATAAATAAACTTAAGAAAAAATCATCCATAAAAAAAAAAAAAAAAACCAGCATCAGACTACATGACCAAGTTGAGAGCCTTATCATGGAATATGTAACAACGATGTCCAAAAGACTATTTCACTGCAGGACGTTTAAATTTCTTAAGACACTTAAAAAGAAGTCACATAGAGAAATGGATATTCTACATAATTCTACCTCGATCCTAATATTTTTAAAGTTTATTTATTTTGAGAGAGAGAGAGAGAGCATAAGCAGGGGAGGGGCAGAGAGAGAGGGAGAGAGAGAGAATCCCAAGCTGACTCTATGCTCCATGCTGAACCTGACTTGGGGCTCGATCTCACAGACAGCAAGATCATGACCTGACCTGAAACCAAGAGTTGGATGCTCAACTGACTGAGCCACCCAGGCACCCCTGCCTCTATCTTAATATTAATAACACTTATATAGCATTTTCTAGTCTATGTATTTATTTTAAACATTCCCACATTTGATTCTACAACACATGAGGACATCATTATCCACATTTAACAGAAAGGAAACTGAGGCACAGAAAGATGAATTAGTTAGCCCAAGTTTACATAACTAATCAATATAGATCTAGAATCCAACTTTGGGCCCCCTGCCAACTGTGAGCCAACCCACTGAACTGTCTCACCTTCTAAATCCCCAAGGCCACTACACTGGCTATTTTCTGCTAGTGACAGGAAAAAATTAAAAATGAAAACACACAGACCATCTAGGAATCTCTCTGCATTTTGGCACCTTCATTCTGAAACTTAGACATGGATTTGTCAACATTTGTCCAGCTCCTTCTGCATGTTACCAGGTTTCGAGTCCCAGCTGTTCTACTTAACAGCTGTGTGACCAAAGGCAAAGCACTTAACTTCAATGCTCCTGAGTTTCCCGACTTATAAAGTGAAACTCCTAGCAACTGAACCTATCTCAGAAATGTATTTTAAAGATTTTATGAGCCAACGTCTTTGAAGCCTTTGCAACCGTACCTGCCTTATGTTAAGTTCCGTAAGGGTTTACTATTATTATTGTTATTTCTGCATAGAGATTCTGGGTGAGGGATGCCCAGATAGCTGGTATAACATTATTTCTGGACATATCTGTAAGAGTGTCTCTGCAAAAGAATAGTACTTCAATTAGTAGATTGAGTAAAGACTATCCTCACCAATGTGGGCAGCCATTGTCCAATGTGTTGAGGGCCTCGATAGAACAAAATGGTGGAGGAAGGAAGAATTCACTGTCTGGTGGAGCTGGGACAATCATCTTATCTTCTCCTGCCCTCGGACATCAGTGCTCCTGGTTCCTGGGCCTTTGGACTTGGACTGGGATTTATACCACTGATTCCCAGGCCTTTGGGCTCCGACTGAACTACACCACATGCTTTCCTACTTCTCCAGTTTGTAAACAGAAGACCATAGGACTTCTTGGCCTTCAGAATTATGCGAGGCAATTCTTACAATAAATATATCTATCTCCTATTGGTTCTGTTTCTCTGGCACATCCCAACAAACACACAGGTCCTCTTCATTTTTAACCCATTTCTTAAATATATGGAAACTGGTCCTGGGCTGAATCACTGGATTTGGCTATTCTGATGAATATTCCATTCAGGACAGAAATTTTCAGTTAGGGATATGCCAACAAAGGGATTTCCATGTGTTTTGTGTCAAAAGCTAACCACTCTGTTTGGGAACACAAATGGAAATTTGAGTGCCATAACTCTGCAGTGAACACACGCATACATACACACACATGCCCAAATACACTTCGAGTTTCTGCCAGGCTAGACTGATTGCTCCCTGAAAGTGCAGTGGAATCAGTTCTGGCCCAACCACAGTGCTGACTTATTCAGTCCTAGGCAAGCTGCCCCAGGGGAGGTAGGTAAAGAATACAGGGCGAATGAGGATTCCTGCCAGGACCTATCGGCATTATTATCAGGGTGAAATGTGGTAGCTAATGTGATTTCCACTCATTCCTATTTTGTTGACTTTCTCAACAGGTAGGATGAGGGCAATTGCAAGAGGAAAGAATTCAGGAGCCCTTCATTCTGCGACACTTTAAGAAGTATAGTTTCGGAGACTTTTGACCCCAAAGATCACTCAGAGCCATTTAACAGAAATTATATGGGGTACCTGGGTGGCTCAGTTGGTTAAGCGTCTGACCTCAGCTCAGGTCATAATCTTGCAGTCTGTGAGTTCGAGCCCTGCATCTGGCTCTGTGCTGACAGCTCAGAGCCTGGAGCCTGCTTCAGATTCTGGGTCTCCCTCTCTCTCTCTGCCCCTCCTTTGCTCACACTCTGTCTCTCTCACTCTCAAAAATGAATAAATGTTAAAAAAAATTTTTTTAAAGAAATAATCTGCACTTGGGCTCTCACCCCAGCAGTGAATAAGGATCTTGTCACCCCAGGGTCTAGTCACACGTCCCTTGAAAAATTAATACGGTCAATTCCCGAGTCTGACAGAGGTAGCAAACACATGTTCTGTCATGGCACAGAGTGACTTCAATTTGGATTTCTTCAAGTCTCTTTTCAAAGTAAAAAAATGCAATTACTCTGATCAACACCATGACAGGGTCCACAATAATGGGACTCCACAAACAATTTGTGGATGGTTGGTATAGCAAAACCAAGCATATACCATCCAACCCTGTGGACTGTCACTTGGGCAGAAGTATGCATGTCTCCTCACTCACTCTTTGCTGCCCCTCATTCCCTTCCACCATGCCACGCGTGATAAAGAATCCATTTCCAGGCATCCTCCATTGCGTATTCTAGATGGGAGGTGGCAGGCAGCACCACACTGCAGACTGAAAATACTTTCCACAGACACACATCCTGCCAACGTTAATGCCACTTCATTGATTTAGGGTTGGCATTCACTAGACCTCTTCTTCAAGATGCTGCGAATTGGAAACTGTTTCCCTCAACCGTTGTCTTACCAGGGCTGGTCATTTCCAACGATCATTTTCCCCATTGGGTTGGCATGGGAAGCATAATCAAAGTGGGAAGCGGTGCTGTCTGTTATTTTGGTTTTATTGTCTTCTGCATACACAGAGGGGTCCCTGGTGTCCCCTTCCATATCTAAGTTCAATATTTTGGGCGCAGAACTCAAATTCAGTAACGTGCAGTTATGGAATAAACAAGGAAATGAATCACAAAAGCTTGGATGAAGACAGAGTTCTGGAGCCAAGGAACCCACAGAGTGCCCGCATTTATAGGCATGGTCGATGTTGCTGCTGGTTTTATTTAAAGCTGGGGAAAGGCTGGACTCGGGCTGCAACAGGGAAAGGCCATTTCAAGGCAAATGCATGGTTTGCAACTTAGGCTCGTGCTGATTGTAAGCCTGGGGTTGGTGAGCCTTGTGCAAAAATCCATACTTTCCAAACAGGCCCCGTAATTCCTGACAAGATTAGATCCACCAGCCAGGGCCGCTTGCAAGAATTTTCTGGCAACCGGCGTTCATCAGCATTGCAGCAGATCTGGAATGCCAGAGTGTGAAACTGAGCTGATGGAGATAGGGAAGGCAGCCTGGGAGGAATTATTTCTTTCTTCCACTCAGCTATGCGTAGTGTTCCTCTGCATTTTGGAGGCACAGAAACTCTCCTGCTCTGCTACGTATTTTCAGGACAACAGCATGTGCCTTTTCCGTATCAGTGAAATATCCCAGATGCCCCTGAGCTCCACACCGTCACAATATGGCGCCTGCCATTTAAAACACCAGTTCATCATGGCCTCTTCCTCGTTCTGGCATTTCATTGGCAGAAGTGTCATTAACTTTGCAGTGACAATTATTAGAGGACCAAGTAAACTGTGGAAATTTGTAAACTCTTGCATGGCTAAATTAAATGCTATTTTAACTAACAGTTAATAGTGTTTACTGCTGTGTAATAGTAATTTTCATTTTTTACTGTATCTAATGACATTCTGATGACTGGAATTCTCTGTAGGGATACCAAATCATTACATTAAGGATGAGTGATTTTAGTATGCAATGACTGATCAGTATAATAATATGTAGACTAATGCCTGAGCTAGTAAATTAAATCATTTGCACCACAGTGTTTGTCAACTAGAATAGGGATTCCATTATGCCATTAAATTATAATGTAGAGCCTGCTTAAAGTAAAATAACAAATGAGCATCTTAAATTGGTGATGCATTGGTAGAACTCTTTCTTAAGAGGTAAGGGAAAGACAGAAACATTCCTAGTCAGCCCAAACAGCTCAGCACCTCCTTAGTAGGTGGCATGGCCGTTGAACTTAATTATAGAGAAAAGCCTGTAGACACTTTAAAGTGTGAGTACAAGAGAGGATTTGCCTATTGGAGGGAGCAAAAGGAAATAGGACCTCAGGGAAGGTTTGGATAATCAATCACGTGAAGAATTGGGTTTTTGTTAGCATGTGAGATATAATGAAAAAACACGACTGAAAGGAGAAAGAAAGAACTCTCTTTCGATCTCATGATTGACCATACCTGGGAGCATGATCAAACCGTGACAGCCCCCTGGGTGAGACCCTTGCTTCCAGGCCACAACGAAAGACTTGCCTACCTGGAATGAAAGTCATCAAGGTTTCCCTAGCTCTCAGAAAAACTAGACCACCCTTCACAAGCAAGAGTTTCTTACTAAGTCAACCTCTCCAAAAGATAAACCAAATTCAATGTCTAAGGTAGGAGATCAATCAAACTCAAGAGACTGCAACACTCAAAGGAAAAAGCCATCCAAGATTTTAGACTTCCTTGAATCTCAGTGATTCTCAATCATCAGATCAGGTTTTGGAATCAATATTAAGGAAACGTCTGGAGACTAGAATTGTTAGAGTAAAATACCGGAAAGAGAGAAGCAGTACTATGACCCTCTTTTTCCTCAAGCAGAGGTTTGAGAGTGGAGTGAGAAGGGAGGTAAACTTTACTTGAAAACCTCAGCGTTGTTTGGAAAGGAGCATTTAGGAACAAGGTCTACTCCAATCAATTCCATTTAAAATTATTTTTGAGCAACTATTATGAGTGAGGCATGATGAGAGTTCCTGTGTTCGTAGAGATGAGTACTCTGAGTCTCTGTCTTGAGGAAGCCCACAAAAGAGTAGTGAGACAAGCATGGAATCAAGAGTTGCAGGATCCTACAAGTACCCAAAGAGAGGCCCTCACTCTGAACATGAAGTAAGGATGGCTTCCCAAAGACTACATCCTTTCTGTCAAGTAGAAGTTGGCCAAAGGAGGGAAAGCAGAAAAGGTTTGCCATCATATCAAAAGGCCTAGAGGTTTAGGAAAATGTGTGGTATTAACCAAGCTTCAAGAGTGTAGGAGGGATAACCCTTTTTCTTTTTTTAATGTTTATTTATTTTTGACAGAGACAGAGACAGAGTGATTGCAGGAGAGGGGCAGAGAGAGGAAGGCACAGAATCTGAAGCAGGCTCGCTCACAGCTGTCAGCACAGAGCACCATGTGAGGCTCAAACCCATGAACTGTGAGATCATGACCAGAGCCAAAGTCGGACACTCAACTGACTGAGCCACCCAGGTGCCCCGGAGGGATAACTCTTGAGTGTCAATAAGAGATTAGGTCTTGAAGGGTTTCTTGCATAACCCACTTTAGGGCTTAGGTTCCATTTTGAAGGCCATGGTTATCACTAAAGAATTTAAGTCAGAGTGAAATAACCAGTGATCAGATTTTATTCTGGAAAGGCCATTCTGATGGTAATGTGGAGGTACTTTAAAGAAAGGGGAAGGTACCAATGGAGATATCGGTAAGAAAGTCATAGTGGTAATTATAACAACGAATGATAAAGGCATGTGAGTGACGGCAAGAAGAGAAAGGCCAAAAACGTGTATTTAGAAAGTAAGATGATAAGACTATTAACTGGGATAGGGGACTGACCTAAAATAAGTACTAAATGAATTAGTACTAGGTATGATACAATGAGCCCCTTCATTGGTTGCATGTATTCACTATCAAACTTTATTCTTCAATGGCCTCTCTCTGATAAACACAAGCATTATTCATACTGGATTAATATGCATTTCAGTTTCTTTCCCAAGGTATTCAAAAAGAAAACTCTCATATAACATTATTAGGTATTCTCTTATAAATTAATTCACTTTGCCCAAGATGTAATCCAGAGCAAAACATTAGTCTTGAAGATTACATTATTCATGACTGTATTCAGTGGGCAAATTCTCTACCAGGGTTTGTGACATCCGTGCCCTGGATAGTACTGATTGGTTTAGGAATGGCCTCCTGGCTCCTATGAGCTAACGAGCTGCCCTGGACACTATTCCTACCAACAGGCGACTTGCCAAAACCACCAAATTCTCTTTCAGGGAGTCCGAAGTAAAGACAGCAAGATAGAAGTACTAAGTCTATAATGACAGAAGTGAAAAAAGTAGAGAGAGAAAAAGCAGTTAAGTCACTAAAGTGGAAGGTCACCCAAGCAAGGAGGAACACATCCCTGCTGTGTACAAGGAAACGAACTTTGTGGTTTTGCTAGAGCTTTATTGCATCCTGAATGATGGGCTGTGCAGGCTGGGCACTGCACAAGACCCTCTGGCTGACCCCTCAGCCAGAACAGACCCCTAGCATGAACAGAAACACAGTTTGCCCCCCACCCGTCAGGCCAAGCACATTGGCTCGGCACAGCAACTACCCCAAAAGGGCTGCCTTTTCTAAATGTTACAGCGATTCAACAGAAGACAGTCTAACCTTCTGTGATATGTGGTATGTAGAGCTGACACTTTGTCATGCCCTGCTTTTTCCCCCGAGACATCCTTATGGTACACTGTCATTAAACAGTCTTCAGGAACACATAGCTTTACCCTGCCAGCCGCAGACATGTTTCATCTTAAACAGTATCACCTATTTTTTAAACTTGCATTGCACGTACTTTCAGGCAGGGCATGCATACCGCTGCGGCACAGCCCACCCTCTCCAGTCATACCCAAGTGATTTGTTCATCACTGCTTTGACTGAAGGCAGTTGAGTCTCCATCCTCAAGGTAACTGTGTGTGGCTCTTTCCCTTGCCACCTAGAAGACCCTAGTGAGCACAAGGGAGAAAATATGAATAAGGGAAGAAAATCTAGACGTACAAAGACACCATAATTGCAAATACCAAGTAAACTACCCAATTCATTAAGCATGCATGCACTGCCTATGCCTGGAATGTCATTTTACAGGGTTTGGAGGCTGCAACTGTAGGTAATAATTAGCCTCAGTCTGGTCTCCAGGCTGAAGCCAGGGGAATCTTTTAAATATCTAAGTTAGATCCTGGAATTCTTCTGGGCAGAGCCTGCAGAGTGAATGTCAAAGTCTTTACGATGGTTTAGGAAGCCCTGTGTGATCTGACTCTGTCACTTCTTTGACTTGGTCCCCTAGAGCTCTCCTCCTTGTGTACAGAGCTCTAACTGTGGGGTTGGGATCAGGATATGGACTGACACAGAAGGTGACAAAGTGACTTGCTATTCCCCAAATGTCTGGCATTAGGGACTTTGCGCTAGCTGCTACCCCAGCCTAGAACATTCTCTTCTCTGCCATGCCTTTGTCCAAACATCACCTCCCCTACAAAGCCTTCTACCACCATCCTATTTAAAAATTGTAGCCCATGTCCACATATTCTGACCCCCTCCTTCCCCCTTATTCTGCTCTGTATTTTGTCCCCATTTCTCCCTTAAACTGCTGACATTCTCCATCTTATGTTCATGGCTCATGGTCTGTTCTCCCACCCCCCACTGGAATGTCACCAACATGGGGACAGAACGTTTCATCTCTGTCACTTGGGTCCCAAGTGCCCTGAAACATCGCCTGGCACCTCATGGGTCCTTAATAAATATTTGTTGGAGAAATCAGTGTGCTGAAATTTGACCCTTACCTAGGGTTTCACATAGGTTAGTGAATTATGACAACAATCCTAACAAGCCACCGCTATGCCCAGTCTTCAGATGAAAAAACTGAGACACAGAGAAATCCAGAACAAGCCTATGATCACACAGCCCATAAAGTGGCAGAACCCAGGGTCAAAGTCAGATGCTCTTATTCCAGAGGCCATAACTTAACTATGAGAAACTGCCCAGACCTCGACAGTTTTCTAGTTTAGGGGAGGCAAAATTAATTCAGGCCATCTTTCAGTTACTAGTTTGTCTGCAAATATCCCAGTGGAATCCAGCCAACAACTTTTCTGGAATCTTTCCCTCTAATCAAAGACTGAGGGAATTACGAGGGAAAAACAAGGTGGAGAAGAAAGCGAGCTGATAAATGTATTTATTGGAAAGGGCGGACAATATAGAATACAGTTTACCCCCAACAAAGAATGTCCATAAAGAAAAACAATCAACCTTAGAAAAAAAAAAAAAGAAAAACAATCAAAAAACATTTTAAGTACTTTGAGAGTAAGTGGTGCAATTTTTAACTCATGGCTCAGATTAAGTGAAATTAGAATGATTTTGAATGTCATTTACTATCTGTAACTTTCATAGGAAAGTCAGTTCATGAAAGAGGTGGCCATGATTCAGTTGTACTTTTGTTCTCGCAAGAGGCTTCCGTATATACTGCTATACGGTGATGGCGATCAATGCTTGTTGAATTAAATATTAAATGATATGTTTTCAAATGCTACCTGGTAAAAATGCATGCAAAAAAGAAAGATGGTTTTGTTTCCTCTTTTTTTTCCTATTCTATGCACTGAACATCTTTCTTTCTTTTTTTTTTAAAGATTTTATTTTTCAGTACTTTCTACATCCAACATGGGGCTCAAACTCACAATCCTGAGATCAAGAGTCACATGCTCTACCAACTGAGCCAGACAGGCACCCCTGTATATCTTTCAGGATATCAAGAACAGATTAGTCTTTTAAAAGTCAAGGTATGTCTTTAGCATAAAACTATATATTCCATTTAAAAAATCTCTTTTATACATGTGAAACTGCCCAACTCAAAATAGTGTTTTGGCAATACATTTCAATTTATTCTGATTTTATAGTAATTTAGGCTTCAGTTTCAATTAGTACCGTGATTTTCAAAATATAAACCCAGTTTTCTCAAAACTGATTTGAAACATTTCCTTCGCCTCTTCCGAGTCTACTGACTTAAATGTGATAAGCATCTCTCTAGATATGTTGGGCTCTTTAAAATAATTTCATAACTACATTTTCTTAGCTGTGAACTATTTCCTGCTAATGACATCACAGCTATAATATGTAACGGCAGATGAGGACTTGACTAGATTACCTTAAGTAAATACATATGTGTAAACAGATTACCTAGCATTGTGCTTTATTTTAGTCCTGATTTCAAGGACCTATTGGGGATTGTTTTGTTTTGTTTTGTTTTTTAATGTTTTTTTATTTATTTTTGAGAGAGAGAGTGAGTGGGAGAGGGGCAGAGAGAGGGAGACATAGAATCTGAAGCAGGCTCCAGGCTCTGAGCTATCAGCACCAAGACTAATGCAGGGCTCAAATTCACAAGCAGTGAGATCACGACCTGAGTCGAAGTTCCATGTCCGCTCAACCAACTGAACCACCCAGGCACCCTGGACCCATTGTTTTGAAAGGATCAACAATTTCGTCAGTTACCTGACATAAAAGCCCTTTGCCACATGCCACTTTGCATAATGGGTCAAAGATAATCAGATTTGGTTTTGGAAAGGAAGTTAAGTGACATTATGGAAAGAATTTTTAAAATTTGAACTGAGGTATTTAAAAAATTCTGGGTATTTTGGGGATATCTGATCACCTGAAACAAGTTATTAAAATTTAACACAGTGTTTTGAAATTGAATTTAAAAGTTCTGTGGTAATCCAGGAACTATAGATTTGAAATAGGGACAGTCTTGGGGTTTAGTATGAAAAAAGGAGATAAGGGGTGCCTGGGTGGCTCGGTGGGTTAGGCATATGACTCTTGATTTCAGCTCAGGTCATAATCTTGTGGTTTATGCGATCCGGCCCTGAGTCACAGAACCTTCTTGGGATTCGCTCTCTCTCCCCCTCTCTCTGCCCTTCCCCTGCGCGTGCACGCTCTCTCTCGCTCTCTCTCTCTCTCTCTCTCTCTCTCTCTCAAAATAAATAAATAAACTTAAAAAAAAAGAAGAAGCAGATGAGACCAGGAGATCATTTCCTTTCCCTGTTATCTTCACTAATTTGTGTTATTGGGTGATTAGAAATCCTTACTTAAGGGATTAGCCACCGTTGTACTCTTGTATTCCAGTGTTCCAAGAATTCCTTTGGAGATTAAAAACAAATCCTTGGAAAAAGGATCCAATTTTTTTAGTCCAAAATTACTGCTCGGGACACCAGTGCAAAACATCAGAAATGAGCTAATCCCTTAAGAAAGGGATATTTGATAACTCAATAGCACAAATTAATTGTGAGAATGCTCAGGGAATCCAAATGCATTATGATTAATTTAATTCTTAAGAAATACATTGAATAATGTAGTTAATCCCCATAAATGTAACCTAGTGGAGGGAAGGTGGGAGTTGGCGTTCTTGCCCTTCTTTGATTTTATGAGCCAATAATCAGCCTGAAGTTCGAGAAGCACATTTTGCCTCTGCAGCTCTAGGGTCTACGCATGCATATATAAAAGGTTGTGCAAATGTGTAAATGTATTGCAAAGACACGTGTCGTTTTCAGCGTAGAGATAGATGGAAAGAAGTAGGCGCTGATGACTCCTGCTACCCACTGTAATAACCTCTGCTATAGTAAGATGATGTTCTTCTGATAAAGGAAAACTCTTGCATCCCAGAGAAAAGCGCCTGTCTGGTGAACGCATTTAAAGCCAAATGCCTATATTGCCTTTCATGGACTTAATGACTCATTTTATTTTTTTCCCCCAAGAGGTCCGGAGTTACAAAAGCATTATATTTTAAGTTGCAGATTCCTCATTACGGAAGTGTTTTATGTTCTGCAGCATTCGGATTAAGCTTCTCTAGTGATATAAAAAAAAAATCAGTTTATCATGTCTAGTTTATGGCCTACTTGGCATGCTTCAGCGAGAGACACTTAGCAAATAAGATCGGTAGTTTGTCAACTATCTTAAATAATATCTTCGCTCCTTATACCATGCAGCTTCTTTTCAAACAAAGACTCTCAGTGGTTTCAAGCCCTTTTTAAAAAGTAAAATCATTAGCAGTCTGAAGTTCAGCGTGAAGCAGTCTAGGAAGGCACTGTAAGTGAGATGAGGGACTCCTGTACTTAAATTAAATACAGACAACCAAACCATAAAACCAGATTTTCATCAGGCCAACACCTGAGTGTTCCAGATAAATGATTTCGGAGGATATGGACAATTCTGATGGCTTTTCCACAAATGGTAACCTCAAAAGGAGAATGGACCATTGCGTATCTTGCAAGCTGCGTGCGGCTCAGACATGAGTTTTTTCCGGCCCAGTTACAACTGAGTGCTAGCTGGGAAAAGCAAAGCCCGACTTTCCTGTCTTACGACCACATCTGTCTGTGTGACCTCATGTGACTAAGTTAAAGTCATCGTCCCTCCATTTGTCCTCTGACGGACAGCCATTGTCCGTTTCATACAAATGTCCTGAATGCCCGCCCTGTACTAAGTTCCACAAATATGTAATTCGAGGTCCTGTCCCAGTTCCAGAGGAAGTGACCATTGAGTTGAGGAGGCAATAGTGAATCACAAGAGGCCAAAAAACAATATAGATTAAAATAACCACAAAAGGCAACTACAAATGACGTCCGAGCAAGCAGAGAGCTAAATGACAGATGAGTGGGTCAGACAAGAAGTCTTTAGGCAGGAAATGACTTGGAGGTGGGCAGGACCAAGGCAGGCAGAAAGGAGAAAAAGCTATTATTGCATTTCTGTATCTGTATGCCCACACACCACACATGTGCATAAAGAGGGAGCCGTACTAAACATGCTTGCTGCTCTCCCTCATCTTCTATCCTTGTTTCCCTTTTTCATTTTCCCAAAAGGAAGAGTGAAGATAGAAATGGTATGGTCAGCACCTGGAAAGGCAAGGAGACTCACAGGGCTACAGCCCAGAACAGAAATTGTGTAAAAGGATCAAGCCCGGCCCGTTCTCAAAGGCAGCAGCAAGGGGACTAGAGCAAGGGTGAGTGCAGGGTCAGAGAACTGAGCCCTCCCTTTCTTCCTTCTTGCCTTCCCTGAAGCATGGCAGGGGATAGACCAGCAGACTGATAGACCACACCTCCCTGGGAGATAGAGGGAGAAGAGTTGGGCTGGCAGAAGGAACAGAACAGGCTTGGAGAGAGACCCCAACACTCCACAGTAGTCTCTGCCTCTGCCATGGGTTTTAGGCTAATCATTGTTGATTTTCCTTCAACAAATAGAAAGAGTCTACCATGTGACAGGTGAGAGACGTTCTTCATTCTCTTAGCTCTGGTAAAAGGGACCACAGCTCCGAGTAGAACAGCCACTTAAGATGCCAGATGCGGCGACCGCAGAGTCAAAAAAGGGTCCTGTACCATGGCTCGCTTTGGATTTTTTCAGGTGTCGAGTGATTTTGCTTGCCTATACATATCTTCTTTATTGTCAATGGGAAAAGCAACTGGTGTTTCACAAGCTTTCTGAAGTATTTTGAAGACGAAATAGCTAATTCAAAAGGACTTGGGGTTCTTGAGAGAAACATGCTTTAGATTATGAGTATGATCCTGTCATATCACGGGCACTTGAAGCCTCGGGACATCTCTCTTCTATATCCACAGAAAGCATGCCATTAATTATGATAAAAATGTCTAATCTTAGGATGTGTTTAGTTTATCATACGGGAGAGTCAACATGTATGCAAGACCCTCCAAATAAACACATTTAAGGTAAGTATCTCTTGCTCATGATTTTAAGCTACTAAAGGCACGGCACTCTTTCCGCTGTGACCCATGGCTTTGGCAAGAGGAAAAGAAGACTTTCTACTGGAATCACTTCGTTAATCCCCTTCCAAATAAGCAAGTCAAAAGCAAACAATAATACTTATAAGGGAGGAGAGAGTTAAACCAGAAAGGTAAACATTTTCTTAGTACTTTCTTACTAAATGAACAAAGAGGTTATAACAGAATGCATAGCCTTAAAAAGAAAGGAAATCTCACACAGGCTACAACATGGATGAACATTGATGACATTATGCTAAGGAAAATAAGCCATTCACAAAGGACAAACATTGTACGGTTCCACTCATATGGGATACTCGGAATAGTCAAATAAATTCTTAGAGACAAAAAGTGGAACGGCAGTTGCCAGGGGCTGGGGAAGGAGGGCTGGGGAGTTAGTGTACAGGTACAGAGAGTTTCAGTTTGAGAAGGTGAAAAGGTTTGGGAAATGGACAGTGGTGATGGTTGCAGGCAACATGAATGTATTTATGCCATTGAATCCTACACTTAAAAATGGTTAAAAAGTGGCTCAATTTGTTGAGCGTCTGACTTTAGCTCAGGTCATGATCTCATGGTTCTTGAGTTCAAGCCCCTCCTTGGGCTCTCTGCTGACAGCTGGGAGTGAGCCTGCTTCAAATTCTGCACCTCCCTCTCTCTGCCCCTCCCCTGCTCACACTTTGTCTCTCTCTCTCTCAAAAATAAACATTTAAAAAAAAAAATAATGGTTAAAATGATCCATTTTAGGGGGCCCTGTCTGGTTCAGTACATAGACCATGCATTCCCTGATCTCAGGGTCGTGAGTTCAAGGCCCACGTTGGGTGGAAAAACTACTTAATAATAATTTTTTAAACCTTTAAAAGAAATGATACATTTTATAGTATGTATGTTTTACCACAATTTTATAAAACAGGATGCAATGGAAATGTACAGAATGAGATGATGAGAGGGTCTGGTATTTGCCTCCAAATAAGAAAGAAGGGGAGTAAGTTAAGTAGGGCGAAATAAAGCTGCTGCCAATTCCAGTTGTTAAAGCTGAGTGATGGGTACATGGAGGATGTATACTATTTGCATTCTTTTGTTTATGCTTGAAATGTTCCAATAGAAAAAAATCTTAAAAGAAAAGTCAGAATGGAGAGCATGATCACAGTTTTGTTTTCTTTGAAGGATTACCTGCATAAAAAATGCATAGGGATATACTGCATAAGCATGCATTGCTTTGGGAAAAAATGTAATATCTTTTGAAAGAAAAAGAGTTGCACAAGTAGCAGACTAACATCTGACTGCACAGAATTCTAGTACCTTCGGAAGGAGCAGCCTGGGCTCTGTCTCTAGCCCTGAGCTGAAGTGTGGAGACATGGTTGCGGGGCTCTGGGGAGCGGGTTTCTAAAATCTGGAACTACCATGCTGCTGTCCCTTGTTCCTCCCGCCTTCCTGCACTTCCAGACACACACACACACACACACACACACACACACACACACACACACTTCTATTAGTTCCCCTTCCCCAGGTTAGATTGATGAGTAGAAACTACTAAACCATGGGTCGACCCCGGGGAGCAAGGCCAGTGACAGCAATCAGCAGGGGCCCGGCCCCGGGGCCATCTCTCAGCAAAAAGCCCAGACGCTAAGGCTGGAAAGAGCCTCTCCACCCGCCCCAGGCCAGGCCCCTTTAAAAGGAGCTCAAGAAGAGGCTTCCATTGTGGCTCTTTACATTATAATCGGCCCAAGGCAAAGAGCATGAAATGGTCTTGATGTGCAAATTTCACGTTTAACAATGAATATTGCGCCCTAACATTTTATATGTACACACGGGCCTTAATTTTAAGTCTTCTGCCCTACCATTTATTGATTTCAAGGTCTCCCACAAAATAACAATGCGTTGGTCATCCAAAAAGAACCCTATGTTTATAAAACTGTACATACACCACACCTAGGAACCACGGCTCACAGTATTTACGTGTGGTTATGAAGGGGAATGGAATGGGAGGTGGTTCTTATTTAACGAAGAAGGGCAAAATCACGGGACATTTCTTCTCACAAGGAGAAAATAAGACTATACAATAAATTTGTTTGGAAACTCCAAATAAGATCATCTCAAAGACAGTAATCCCCAACCGGAAATTGACCAGGGCACCCCAGCCCCTGGGAAACATGAGGAGTCGTCGGGAGGGTCGTGAGTGATCCAAGTCTTCGGTGTCCAGACTCCAGTGGGTGGTCCTGCCTGCTTGGACAGAGACAAAATGACCAGCTCGAGATGCAGCTATGTGGAGGGATAGTCTCCCAAAACATCGAAAAGGCATTACACATCTTTCATTTTCCACGGAGACTTGCCGTTTGCTTTCAAGAAGGGCGTGATGGACTTGTCCCCTGAGTGCCCTTTGATAGTGGGTCCTGATCCAGGACAAAAATGTCAAACCCCACACATCTTTATCAGGTGAGCAGCGGTGCGCCAATAGGCTCTCGAAGAAGGTTCCTAGTGCCCGGATAGTGCCCTTGGAAGTGTCCAAGACATTTCCGCATTTGGAAATATTCAAGATGACTGGATGGGTGGATAAGATGGACCGTTGACCTCCAAGAAATAAGAGAAAATAGTGCTTGGGAGCAAATTCTCGTGTCCCTGAATTGGGCCTATTACCGAAAACCTTAAATGATCCTAACCATCTTAGGAAAGCTTTTCAAATAAAAAGGAAGAAGCTGCAAACAACTATCACAGATTTCCTCCCCTCCCCCATATTCTGGTCATATTTTAATAATTTTATTGGATTAAATACCTGGCTTAAATACCCGCCAGGGCAATGACCGTCATCAGCGTCTCCTATTTTATATATGAGGCTGAGAGTAAACTTCCCGATCACTGACCACGTTTCTATGATTCTGAGGTCCTTCTGGCACAGTTACCAGCTGGTTTGGGTCCCCCATTCATTCGAACCTCCACACACCTGAGAGAAGTAGTTAGCCAAATCACTTCACCTCCCCAGGCTGAACATTTCACGTCCGCAAAATGAAGATGCTGGTAGCTTCCAAGTCCTCCCCATATTCCCTTCCCCTGTCTACGATTCCATAAATAAATATTAGATGCAGCTTGGAATTCCTGAGAAGGAGAAATCTGAACCAACAATTGAGCCTACACAGCCGACGACCTGAGCCCATGAGTCAGGCTTTGAAATGCGAAATATGCAAAACCAGTGGGGAAGACGGAACAAAAGCCCCTCGACCGCGTGGCGCTGACCCAAGCCTTTCTCTCCTTCCACCCTTCATTCTGTCCCCGCCCTTCTTCTAGATTCCCTGAGACCTTCCCTTCTCCTCTCCCGGCTGGTAGGTCCACTTTCCGAATACCCAGAAACCAAACACATATTATTCATGGGACTGACTACACACCATGTGTCACTTGGCCGGGTTTTCATTTTTTTTAATAAGCTCCCTTATCATTTAACCTCTTTCATTTCAACTTCTCTGCATCCTTCCAACAACCGTATAATGAGGGTGCAGTAAAACGAAAGCACATAATAAGAGCAAATGACTCCTTTTAAAAAGCTGACCTGAAGTTCTCGTGCACTAAAACCAAAATGACTGGAGTCGGGCATATTAGCCCTTTACCCTTTCTATTTCGTATATACGTGGAGACAATTAAAGCTGGTGATTTTTTTTTCCCAGCGTATTATCATTTTGTCTTCCCCCTGGCCTTTTCCATCACATTTCAACGAATGTACATAATATCAACGGCAGAGTCTCTCCTCTTTCCATTCTCTTCCCTCTTTTCCTCTTAACAACTGTCATCCTTTTAAGATTAGCCAACCATGGGCTATCATTACACCCCAGCGGTGCAGTGAGGTCGGGACAACAGCCGCAAACGAGAAGAAAAAAAAGACAGGAAAAAAGGGGGAACAAGTTGGGGGAGGGTGAGGAGGGAGGCGTTTAAAGCTCCTCATAAAATTAAATCTTAGATTTCAATTCTCCCTCATATTTTATTGTCTTTCCTTTTCTTTTTCCTGTGGTAAATGGTAATTAGAGTCAATAATCTTTTGCTGAGAGAGCACCTTGTCTTCACAGTGCTTATATCATCATCATCAAAGATCTGCCTTAAGGCCCTGGCGTGTTAATAATTTAAGGTGTGCACAGCCTAGTTATAGCAGGAAGCCTAGTTATTGAGTTTGTAAACCAGCCGATGATTTATGGGAACACCTTGCATGAGTCATGCTCATTAAATAAAATACTTCAGTTTAATAAGGAACATGGGGTAAACAGCTCTTCCCGTTACCGGGTGACTGTGCGATTGGAAATTGTTGAGTTTTGTCACCGAGTTCACCAATGTCATTTTGTCTTAATTGTGTTAGCAGGCGGGAGGGAGGGAGGGTTGCGCGTCCGTGTGCATCTGTACACGCACCCGGTGTTAACGCTGTCCCTCCTAGAACTTTCCCCTGAGAAGCCGTATCATGGAAGCCAAGTCCTCTGATGGAGAGAGAATGTTAAATCTCTCTCTAAAAGGCTACTAATTAAGAAACCAGAAATGCTCATGGAAATAAAATTACAGGAAAAAATCAATATATGGTTGTTAAATGTAGCCTGCATTCAAGAACCATAACCATATTTTACTGTTAAACACTACGGTTTACTCATTAGGAATTCCTAAGCAGACTGAGACAGCAAAAGCCAAACATAGCATTCTGGTCTGTTAAAAGGAAGTGTGTACACAGGGTGCACTTTTTCTTTTTAATGTCCCATATCTGAGGCTTTGCAAAAAAAAAAAAAAAAAAAAAGATTGGAACAATTTTGTTGGATGTCGGTGCTGACGGTTTCCTGACCAACACTGGTCCTGTGACCACTTGTGTTTCTTTCACACCGAATTAGTCCATATGAGCCTGACGTTAGTGCTGACACCAGGAACTAAGTTCGTCCGGTTCCACGGATTTCTATATAAAGTGAACTTTGATGTTCGGTGGTGCTGAGTATCGCATGATCTCTTGGGTGCTTTCAGAGAGGAAAAAACAAAAGCGAGGGAAGTCACCCTGAGCTTGTATCTCATTCACGAATTGCTTACCAACCTCCCCGAACCTCTGTATCCAGTTGATTAAGCTCTGGGACGTTCCTAAACAATACTCGAAAATGTTTCATGTTTTTTGAATCACGAAAAGAGCATCAGTTGCATTCACTCAATACCCAAACACAGTCGGTGGTTGTTCTCAGCTTTCTTTAGAAAATAAATGTATCCCAAGAAAGAGATGCCACTGTGAGGTGGTTTGATGAGTTGAGTACGTGGACTTTGTGGTTTCCGTTTTACCACAGAGAAAACGGCTAATCTGAGTTTCAAATTACAGTGTTTCCATCCCAGGAGCCCTACCTGATTTGGTTTGATGTACAGTTTACACTACGGTGGACACTCTTTGGGGCTGCGGCTTTCCTGTTCAGAAACACCGCATATTATCCTTAGCCTCCTCAACTAGGAGAGCACCTACGAGGGGCGCCTGGATGGCTCAGTTGGTTAAGCCTCTGACTTTGGCTCAGGTCACAATCTTATGGTTCGTGGGTTTAAGCTCTGCTCCAGGCTCTATACGGACAGCTCAGAGCCTCAAACCTGCTTGGGATTCTGTGTCTGTCTGTCTCTGCCCCTCCCCTGCTCATACTCTGTTTCTCTCTCTCTCTCAAAAATAAAAAATAATTAAGAAATTAAAAAAAGGAAAAAAAGGTGAGCACTGATTTAAATCAAGTTTTATGTTTCGCTCTTATAGTGTGTAATACTATATTCCCTTTCTGATCAAAGAGAAATTATGGGATCATGCAAAAGAATGCACAACGAACACTTCCACGGGGGAAATTTCTGAAGAATGACCTCACCACCATAGACACGTGTCTGAGGATCTTTAGTTGACGCTGCATATCATAAATGACCCAGTTTCCCAAATACGCTCAATTTTATTCAACCACAACAAATGAACAAGGCCTGCCTTACACATCTCTCTTCTAAGACCTATTTTATCCCTTGCCTCTCTGTGCACAGAAATCTTATGTAGAATAGTAGTTTCCAGTAGAAACACTTTATTCAAAACACTTTAAATTCCAAGTAGCCTCGTGGGCATTTTAATAAGTCACATTTATAATACAAATCAGACTGTAAGCTTCCAGCAGGCCAAAAATAGGTATTTGTATTATTTTCCATATTATATTTAGCAGTGTTGTGTAATTAAGTTCTTACTAACTAATGATTGTGTTAACGGGACCCACACTATTATCTCATGCCCCCAGGTTCGGTACTGTTTCCCTTTCCTCTAATGGCATACAGCTCTGGTTTACACATAAGTTTTACAAATTCTGCTTTGATTTCAGAAATGTCTTTTTTTTTTTTTAAGAAAATTAAATAGCTGTGGGTCCATTTAAAAACCTCCCTGTGTGTGTGTGCACGCGCATGTACGCACACACGTGTGTACGTGTGAAATCTAATAATCTCACGTTAAGACAAGGAGACTAAGGCCATTGAGATGTTAATAAATATATCCAGGGTCATATAGTTATTGATTATTTTGGTTCTCTTGAGAGTGAAAATGTAACTGTCATTCTTGGTGTTCCTACGATACCTTTCTCCCTTCTTTCAGAACCTCAAAACTCTTGGGCTATTTTGCTTTTCACCTGCTCAAGCCTCAACCTCCCTGGAGAGGTAGATCCTTCCAAGTGGCACCACTGTCCCTTCCATGGTGCCTGTGACAGCTCACAGAGGGGACAAGGTTTCCACAGAGGGCTTGGGGAACAAAGCCACCTCTGTGTGACTAGCTCACCTACTAGACAGAACCCAAGGTCAGTCTCTGTTACCATCAACTTCACCATAAGGTGAATTACGTTTGCTCCCTGGAAAGGTCTGATTTTCTGCTCCTACGGTTCCACGGATAAGCATCCAAAAATAAGAACGTCTGGAAGACGCTTGTTTCTCCAGCTGACACAGAGTGTTTCGCTATAAAGCATTTGACATGAGCCCTGAGCCCCTGCACTCCCACAGGCCACCTGCCTTTGACGTCACTGGGATCTGGGCCTTCTTGGAGATGGAGGCAAAGATAACATTTGCAGAAGCTGCTTTGCAAAATTTAGCTTTTCTCCTGCGATTCTGATAAGCCAGAGACCCGCAGAGCCAATGCTCTCTCGGGACATCCTCCTTGCTGGCCTCTCCTACCAAATCCACCTAAATCAGGCTTTAAGAAAACCAGAGGAACTGCTCATTATGGTCCCGTCCACCACACCTGCCTGAGAGCCTCTTACCTGCTGCCTTCAAAGACAACATAGGGCAGTCATTTTTTTTTTAATGCCTCTGTTCCCATACAGCGTGTTTTACTCACAGTGCCAAAATGTAAGCACAAATTGAAAACAGATTGTATATCCGTGCCCAAAGATAAATGTTTACTAGCCAGCAAATGCAAACCCGGTGAGAGTCCACCGGTCCAAATGCAATCTTCTAGGAGAGAGACCGTGTTTCTTCAGTGTTTTCTGACCTCTGTTTCCACTTTGCAAAGGGACACTTGGGGACATCGAGGCTGAAAAGGATCCTGCGGCTGCACGGGCTGAAGAGCAGCAACTACCATGCCGGGAAATCTTTTCCATCGCTCTGGAAGCTGAAACAGTGCTTTTCTTTCTAGAAATAAAAGCAGAGATAGTCCAGAGGAGGGGGAGGTGGGAAACAGTGGCGAGGAGATAAAATCTTGAGATTCAGAACGCTGGATGAGGAGGTCTCCTTTCCTCTCTCTACTTTGTGTGTGGACAGTGACTGCTGGGAGCGTTCTCAGCCACCCTGAATGTATAGCTGCCTTTCGTGCCCCAGGGCCAAAGGAGATTTCTTTACTGGAGATGCAATCAGCTCTAACCAATCAGTAAGAAGGGTTAATCAGCTGATCGATTGGTCCCTGAGCAGCCAGGACCTGGCTCCTCTCTGACTGGCTCTAGCCTGGCCTTGGGGCAAGAGGTTGGGAACTTTTAATTATCCGCAGCAGCTCCGGCACTGATTGAACGGTCAATGGGTTTACCACTGAGGCGGCACCGCTTGAATAATAATAGAAAACCCTGTGAATGCTGGCGAGCGCAAACAGAGGGCCAGGAGAGGCACTTGGAACCGCGGAATGCACGTTAAGACGGGTTAATTGCCTGGCAGCAACCAAATTTCAAAGGTCTGGAAGATGTTTTCTCCAAGCGCGGTAGGTGCTGGGGAGAGATCCGTAAGACGGCATTTTGCTGGCGCTACTCTTCAGTCGGTGACCGGTGACCGTTACTGGCCACACGTTGTTGCCCCAGGACAAAGGAAGACTTGCTTACCCTGGTGGTTAAAAAATGACCACTGGAGGACATTTGTTTTTTGACATTTGCAGGCACTGTCAGGGTTTAATTATTTTTCATTGCGAACTTCCTTTAAAAGAAGTAATCTTCCCCAGCTTCCCTATGCGGGATGTGCTGATTGGGGGGTTGTGGGGAGGGGTTAAGTGGAGGAAGCAAGATTACATCATCCCCAAAAATAATAGTGTTCACGCCCAGGGTTGTTTTTTTTTTAAAGCCTTCGTCAACTTTGTGGTGTGAAGATCCTTTACAATCTCCCAATAGAATAAAGCACTAATCCAATAACTCGCCATAGTATTCTGATATCTCCTTTTGCTGAGAAAACAGTTCATTCATGATGGTTCCTTTTTCCCTTAAGATAAAACCAACAAGTGCCTCAGAATAAAAATGATATCTGTGTTCAAATCCTCTGAGGGTGGAGGGGTGAAAGCGAAAGCCCCCCGAAAGGGCAAAATGACCAGCCACTAACTCTATGCGTTGGCAGGGAGGTTAGCAAAAGATGTGAGCAATTGCACAGAGTTGCTGAAAAGGATACGTTTGGGGTCAAAAAAAATTTTTTTAAAGAAAAGAACAATCAATTTGGCACAGAGACCAATGTTTGCGAGGGTGTCAAATAAAAGTCAACGAGAATCCCTTCCGAAGGTGCCAACCGGAATTTTAATCAAAACCCTCAAATTGTCCGAGCCCCGAAATCGTCCTATTTAAGCAGATTCCATGCTAAAAAATTTGCCTTTCTTCAGTGATCTCACATAAACATGGAGCGTTCATCAGGCTCCACCAGAGTCATTACTATTTATATTACCCTACCCTGGCCGTGTGCAGTCAATTCATAATTGTCCCGTTTTTCTAATTAATCACAAAAGATTTTTGTTTTGCCTGCAGCTAGTTCTGGGGTGACTCACGATGGCAAGCCAAAGCTCATACATCAAACACAGGCCCTTTCTCACTCTGGCCTTCTGCTGGGGAATGCGGCTCAGCCTTTCTCGACCAAAGAGGCGGCGCACCGGGCATGCGCAGCCCCAGGCAGGGGAGAAGCCGGAGATCTGTCCTCTACTGTGTGACTTGTTATTTTTATCTGATGCTTGCATTCTCGGGCCAAATCAGATCCAGATAGCAAAGCAAGGTTTCTAAATTCAGAGCAGTGCCGCTCTGGGCTCTTTTCTCTCCGCGCTTCTGCCTTCCTCCTCTTCTCCTTTTATCAAATTGTTCAAGACTGCAGTATTTCCAAAAGAGAGATCTAGATACCAGTTTCCCTATCCTTCGGTCCTTTCAAGGGTGCCCTTACATGGAGGCCGCAACGACAAAAGAATGTCACCAGGAAAAGAAAGAAACCCAGTTTCTGTATTTTATCCTAGCCCATCCGTGTAAAGAGAGGGCAGCAGGAAGTATGTTTAATATGCAGTTTATCTTATTGAAAGGCACCTGGGGGTGTTTCAGCAGGTGACCCCTTGGAAAGGTGTCTGGTGCAAATAACCTCTGGGATTGCCGGGAAGGGGGCCCTTGCCACAGCTTGTTTGAGTCCAGACAGCGAGTACACTCCATTCGGATGATCAGAGGGCCTACCGGGCAAGAGACAGGCAGAGACTGTTCCTTGTAACCTGCATTGCACACAAAGAGTTTCAAGGCGAGATCAATCACTTAAGAAGATCTCCTTTGACGCATTGGCATGGGGGCAGCACAGTGAGAGGAGAAAAGCACGCTGCCCGGCAGCCCTAAGGAAGCTTCGGGACTCCATCAGAGGCTTAGGAGACGTTAGGCAACTCCCAGCCACCGATTTTATTTAGCGATGAATTTAGCTATGCTGTGGATGTAGCGTGACGACAGCCGGATCCCAGGCAGGACCAGATCCGCTCATCTCCTCGTGGAAGACGCTGTCCACAAGGCCACGAGGTTCCCAGCTGCCCACCTTGGTGAACCTGGTGAATGCTACTTCCCCTTTGGGTCTAACTAGATATCACATCTTCCAAGAAGTCACCCTGGCCATTTGTCTCCACGTATCCTGCCGCCTATGCCCACCAGGCTTAGATACACCTTTTCTGCACCCTGTCAAAGCTTGAGTGGCCTCGATGCTAGCGTACGTCATGATTGCCCGATTCCCCACATTGCTAGGAGCACCACGAGAGAGGGGACCGCCGTGTTCAATCTCAGTTCCAGCTCATGTGCCCATGCAGCTTCAGGAGAGAAAGCCCTTGGAACAGAAGAGATTTACCACCAGGTGAAATGATCACGGTAATTGTGAAAGGTGATGAAGACTAAATATAACTTTCTACATTCATTTTCCAAGTTATTTAACTTTCCAGGGTTCCGCGAACCTACCTACTCCCTCACTGGTGTAGTCTCGTAGGTCCGCCCTGAATTCTTTACCTGCTGGAATTGTGCTGGTGGTGAGTTCATCTTAAATCACAATGGCAATACAAATAAAGAACTCTGTTATTATCTCCTGATTAGGGAAGGCCAAACAAACCTGGATTGTGTTTTGCCTTTTGGCTTTTTTCCCTTTCTGAAACCTATTTTGCATATAGGGGGTGGGGGTTGGGCATCAAAGGGACAGCTGCTTGTTTGATCTAATTAGTCTAATTCTCAGTCTTTGCTATGAAAACACAGGGGAAGGGGAATTCCAGATCATCCTTGGACCTCTGTGAGGTAAAATCCTCTTTCACATAGGGAGAACTGGATCTTCTTTAACATAAAGAATGCCAAATTTATAAAGAGCCTGAGGTCACTGGGCTTTTAAACGTCATATTGTTTCACTCATTTGTGCTCAGCACACGCCACGCACCAGCACACAGTGGGTACTTGCAAAGGACAGAACAGGAAGGGCCACTACCCCCACTCACAAGTACCTACCCAGTTTGCTGGTCTTCTGGGCCCACAAACCTACACAGGCTATGACAAGTCTAGTGGGAATCAGAAGGGGCGGGGGCAGGGGGAGGTGGAAGGCATGGAAACTTGCACCTGAAGGTGGGGCCTGAGGTGGGGATATCGTGCAAGACTCGAGTACATAAGCCCCTTTACGCGGAGTCATGAAGGACCACTAGGCGAGAAGTGCTCCCGGCAGGTGGACATAAGTGAGCGGACTCTTTTCTCAAGGTGGCAGAAAGATATTCAGAGCTGGGCCCTGAAAGTGAAGGGAAGACCTGGCCCCAGAGGCTGGAGAGTCACTGGGCCACCAAATGGGGTGCCTTATACGCCATATTCAAGACTTTCAATTTTTGTCCTAAAGACGATGAGGAAATATCGAAGGAGGGTTTCAAACAGGTGCATTCAAGAGTCGGATGTATTGTCTCCAGGGCACTCTGGTTGACACCATGGAGCAGGAGAGAGGGGTAAGCGGAAATGGCGGAGTCCCTGGGCAGTCCCCGAGGAGGGGCGGCGAGAAGTGATGGCAGCCGGACCTGAGCGATGGCCGTGGACGTGGAGGGAAGGATGGGTTATGGAGAGTCTGAGTGGTTAAGATGAAGAGTAAATGAATAGTGGGATTTCCCAGGGAATGACTAGGGTGAGTGTCTTTGGCATTTCAGGCTTTCAGCTCTACTTTTCCCAGTCCCCAAAACCAACAAGTCTGAACCATGTATCATTGAATTTAGGAAAAATAAGTTGGAACCAAAAGAGACTGCATGCAGCAATCGAATTCCCTCCTCAGTCCTACCCGTGCCCACTGTGACCCAGATGCAGGGCCATCTCCTCCACTCGGCCCTCTTCATTTGGGTGCAGCACGTATGGGAGTGGCCTGGCAGAAGGCCATTCTCTTCTTCAGACTTCAAGCTGCTCCCTTGTTACAACGGAGGAAAGTAGAAATGATACATTTTCCGTCCCCTACAATTTGCACAGAAAAACTGCAGATCAGGAGGATAGAACAGAGGCGCCTGGGTGGCTGGGTGGGTTAAACTCCAACTCTTGGTTTCTGCTCAGATCATGATCTCAGGGGGTTTGTGAGATCGACCCAGAGTCAGGTTCCTTGCAGACAGCGCAGAGCCTGCTTGGGATTCTCTCTCCGTCTCTTTCTGCCTCTCTCCCACTCGTATTCCTGCATGTTTTCTCTCTCTTTCTCTCTCTCTCAAAATAATAAACACTGGGAAAAAAAAAAAAAAAAAGGAGGGGCACCTGGGTGGCTCAGTTGGTTAAACATCCGACTTCGGCTCAGGTCATGATCTCACAGTCTGTGAGTTCAAGCCCTGCATCAGGCTCTGCGCTGACAGCTCAGAGCCTGGGGCCTGCTTCGGATTCTGTATGTCCCTCTCTCTCTGCCCTTCCCCGCTCATGTTCTGTCTCTTAAAATGAATAAACGTTAAAAAAATTAAAATTAAAATTAAAAAAAAGGATAATCCTAACCGAACTGCTCAGAAGTCCAACACCCTCTAACCACAGAAAATTCTTATCAGAGAGTGTGTCTGTAGTTCTATCCTTTCCACCCCCCACCCTTAGAGGCTACAACAATAGACATTTGAACCCAGGAAACTAGTGATAGCAGAGAATTACTGATTACAGATGGTCCTCAGAGTACGGCCATCTAGAAGGGGCATTTTGAATCTATTTGACAATTCTAGGGGTGCCTGGCTGGCTCACTCAGTAGAGCCTGCGATTCTTGATCGCAGGGTGGTGAGTTCCAGCCCCACATTGGATGTAGAGATCACTTAAAAATAAAATCCTTAAGTAGAAAAGAAAATTCTAAAACCAAAAATTGTATTATCTCTCACTAAAAGCTAGAAATCAAAAATGTCAACAGCAAGAACATTTCATGTCAATAACCAAATAATTTTTTTTAATAAGCAAAAGAATTCTAAGTACAGTCAGGTGTTGTAGCAGGTTTCTGATTGCATTATTTCACTTATTTATAATAGGCTAAACAGCCAATTTCTCCTTCCCCCAGAAAGGATTCTGAATTCTCAACATGAGTCTTCTTTTTTTTTTTTTTTTTGTCTAATAAAGAATAGCTACACTAGTGGCTTTTCCTCTAATGCTCATATAATAAGGCCTTGATGCTAATAATAGGCACTCTCTCAGGTTGCTGGATAAAAGAGCAAAGTCCCTTCATACCCTTCTGAAGGTGTTTTCAAAAATAAAAGAATAGCCTCATTTAAAAATATGAAATACCATTTGTAATGAGGAAGAAAAAGTCTGTAAGTAAAAGATTCCTAAACACAACCCATTTCTTCCTTTATTTAACTGAAGTAGTGCAATATGGAATAACAGAATTACAAATCCACAGAAGAATTTGTAAAGAGTCTTAAAGCCTGTTGAAGAAAAGATTTAAACCCTAGGGAGAATGTAAGTGCCCACTCGTGGCGGGGACAGGAAAATAATAAAGGAGAATCTCCTTGGCTTCACTGGTGGGCATTAAATTGAAAAAGAAGGAAGGATAGGAAAACATGTAGGGTTTAACTGGACAGAAGTTTTTGCAGAAGCAAAGGGGTGCCTCCTTTCCGGTCACGAAAAGGTTTCCTTATTTTCCTTCTATCCCCGACCTGAGTTCCACCTTTTACATAGGATCTGTTTCTGGCTTCATTCCCGCCAGTGAGAATCTGATCAGGGAAGCGACCTTCTCCTCAGGAAATCTCACTTGCCCTGGATGCAGAAAGCCCTGGAAAGCCTCAAACATAGATGCTTGTCTGGCCTGAATACCTGAGCACATGCCGATGGGGCTCAGCTAAGTACTGGGCTCTGGGTTCTATTCTAGACCCGGGACTAAAAGTAGAGTTCCAAAATGAGCCAGCCATTCTTTCTTGAGCGTCCCGCAATTAACTAGAACCTAGGTCTCTTTCCTGCAGGATGATGGACCAGGATAGCGGACTGGGAGGCGTGAGAGTCCTCTCCCTGACTTCACTGCTCCCTTCGTGGGGTCCAGGGAGACGGAGATCCATTCTGGATCCAAAGTCATTGTGGGTGCTGTGGGCACATTTGTCTCTGTGGCTTTCAGTGAGGATAAGGAGTTTCTAAGGGTTGTGGTAATTAAGCAAGACCACTAAGCTGAAGGAAAGAAATGTCATCTTTCCACCTCCCTCCTCTCTCCCCTTTGTAGCCATTTTTTTCTTTCTTTTTTTTTTTTTAAGTTTATTTATTTTGAGAGAGAGAGAGAGAGCACAAGCAGAAGCTGAGCAGAGAGAGAGGGAGAGAGAAAATCCCAAGCAGCCTCTGCACCATCAGCACAGAGCCTGATGCGGGGCTCAAACCCACAAACCAAGAGATCATGACCTAAGCAGAGATCAAGAGTCAGATGCTTAACTGACTGAGCCACTCAGGCTCCCCACTGTTTTCATTTTTACTTCCAGATTCATAGTCAAAGGTAAGATACTTTCATGAGGCACGAGGGTGGCTCAGTCGGTTAATCGCCTGACTCTTGATTTTGGCTCAGGTCATGATTTCATGGTTCATGAGATCGAGCCCCTCATCGGACTCTTTACTGACAGCTGTGACCCTGCTTGGGATTCTCTCTCTCCCCCTCTCTCTGCCCCTCCCCTGCTCATGTGTGTGCTCCCTCTCTTTCTCTTTCAAAATAAACAAACATTTTTAAAAAGTTGCTTTCATGGACTTAAGTACTTGATCTATTTATAAATATCCTCAAAATAAAAATCCAAGTCAAAAACGACTTTGAAAACTTGCTCTTTGAATAAAGTCTTTTCCTGGCAAAGAAGGACATTAAGCCTGCAATCCAAATGAAGAGGGCAGCCCCTCATTCGAATGTGACCTCTCCTGCAACTCTTGGAAGTTAACTGATGAGTCAGGATAAGGCAGAAACTGAAAATGCAAGTCACTTTAGGTCAGAGCCTGTGATTTCTCATCCTTCGGTTAAGGCCCCAATTGCTGGAAGGCTCTCAATCACCGGTGTTCTGGAAGTGAGTCGCGGGACGAACTGTGAACCGCGCTATTACTGAGCGTCTGCTCTTCAGAGACTCAGAGAAGCCGATTGAGGTGGAGTTTCTGCTGATTTATAAGCATTAAATCAGATGAGGATAATGGCGACTATGCCTGTCTCTCTTATAACACCGTACGAACAGCGATCATTCTCTAATACCTAGAGGAGTATCTCACAACACGCAGGTAATATAAGCAGCAGGAAAGGAGGTTGAAAGTGACTTTCTGTCATCCCCGCATTAGTGCAACGGTAAGATGAATGTTGCATCTTGAAATGCCTAGCATTTTTTTGCCTGCTATTATTAACCTTGCATGCTTCTAAGCAGCACGGGGTCCTGGAGAAAAAGATTATAACAAGTGGATATTTGAGAGCAGAGATTGCTATCCAGGGTAGGCTGAATTGGATGTGCTTCCTATCACCTTCTTTTGTGCTTGAGAGTCACTCTTTTAAGGCAGCCGTTCCTTCCCCTTTATAAAAACTTCAGAAATGCAGCAGCTAAATGTAGTTGGGTTGGGCACAATATTAGATTCAAATAAAGGGCCTTAGATGATTAGACGGACGTTCCTCCAAGGTGGTTGGGAAGTTTCCATCTAGAGAAGCGCTTACTGGCTTGTCCCCAGTGCCAACTCCGAATATCATAAGGGCCTTTGTGTTTTATAGCATCTTTTCTCTCCCGGTATGCGTCCTATGCTCTAGTTTGCGTTTTTATCAGGCTAAAGAGGATATATTTTATCATAATGGCTTTATATCCGATGTGTACAGGCCAACACAAATAGGGTATTACCAGTTAAAGAACTGTACCTCAGGCACCATTTTATTAGAACTAGTGTTTACATCAAACAATACATCATACGTATTTTATATTAAGCGTGGACAAGCCATTTGCCTGAGGATTAGGTGTTATGCCATTGAAATGCAATCCTTCTGTTGATTTTTTTCTTAACTGCCAAACCAAACATGGTCAAAGAAGTAACTGTAAAAGCTACAACAGGAGCTCTCTTGTCCCACATTTCAAGCATAAAAGAAAAACCGAAGTGAAAACGTGGTGATACAGAAATATACGTTGAAGTATTTCATTGATGCAAGCACTTGTCTCAGTGGTGTCTAATATCCGTCCCTAAGTTTGCTTTCCTTACTGGAGTGTTCCAGTGATATTGCGTTCTCAAAGCGTATATGGATGAGAAAAGAAAGCCAGCAGAAACCAACCAGGACCTCCCACACTACCGTCAACCTGGCAGGCTCCAGAGTAACACTTGACTCCTCTCCTCAACAAATCCCGTCCTTAAAGGGCTTACGTAGAGAGGGAGAAGTCCTAGTTTGTAAGACCACTGTGGCAGAGGATTTTACTCTCAGACCAGTACCATCGTCTTTAGGATACTGTTAGTAATAATTACTAAAAAGGCATCAGGGATTTTTTTAATGTTTATTTTTGAGAGAGAAGGAGACACAGAATCTGAAGCAGGATCCAAGCTGTCAGCACAGAGCCCGATGCAGGGCTCGAATCCATGAACCGTGAGATCATGACCTGAGCTGAAGTCAGACGCTCAACCCACTGAGCTGCCCAGGCGCCCCGGCCTCAGGGATATTTTTAAACTAGACATCTGTTGTGCAGTCTCTAAGATACTCTATTATGGGGTTTTTCTTATAGGCAAAGACTCGTTATTTAATTAACAAACAAAAAGAAATTCAAGCGATGCATCCTATTCAAGTAAATATTTGCCTTATTCCCAATTCTGCGAATGAAGACTTGCCTAGTAAAGGGAACACAAATTAACATAATATGGTGGTTACTAGGGGTTAAGAATGAATGGAGTCAGACTTCCTGAGCTAGAATCTGTTCTGTCACCTGCCAGCTATTCGATCTTGGCAATTTACTTGACATCTCTGGGCCTCAGTTTCCTGTGAAATGGGGATTGTGACAATACCTGCCTCATCGGTTTCCATGAATATCAAATGAGATCAGCAGGAGGAAGTACTCTTCAGTGTCTCCCACTTACTTAACATTAGCTGTCAGGCTGCATTTAGGGGCTCTGCTTTCTGTCTGCAGCTCTCTCTATGCCTCCCAGCCCATTTTTCCATCTGAACAGGGATAGGCTGGTGAAGAACTCCGATGGATCGGAGGAGGCAATACTTGGGCTGGCAGGAGCTCTTTCTTGTGAGCCAGTTACCTTAAAGTCCCAGCATCCCAACTTCTCTTCTAGCCTAATTGTAACCACGGACTCATCTCTCTGGACCCCCCTGCTAAAACCATGCCAGCTCCATTAGGTGTGCCAAGCAGAAACCTGGGACATACAATGCTGCCATCAGTGGACCCTCTGAGTCTGACAAGTATTACCCAAAAAATAATAAATAAAAAATAATTTTAAAAAGTAGTATTTGAGTAAATAATTGAGCAAAGATAACAATCCTAACAGGTAATTGCTAAGGATTACAAATAATCAAAGGGAGGGGCACCTGGGTGGCTCAGTCTGTTGGGCATCCAACTTTGGCTCAAGTCATGATCTCGCAGTCCAAGGGTTCGAACCCCACATCGGGCTCTGCCTGCTTCAGATTCTGGGTCTCCTTCTCTCTCTCTGCCCCTCTCCCACTCATCCTCTGTCTCTCTCCATCTCTCAAAAATGAATAAACGTTAAAAAAATAATAATCAAATGGGATACTTTGGTCAATTACTGAATGCTTCCTGGGATTTTATTAACTTGCTGAACATAGCGTGTATCTTTTTTAAGGTTATTTATTTTGAGAGAGAGAGAAAGAAAGAGGGCATGTGAAAGTAGGGGAGGGGAAGAAAGACAGGGAGAGAAAGAAACCCAAGCAGGCTCCATGCTGTCAGCACAGAGCTTGGCATGGGGCTTGATCTCACGAAATGTGAGATCATGACCTGATCTGAAATCAAGAGGCAGACGCTTAACCGACTAAGGAGCCCAGGCGTTCCAGAAAAACAGCCTCTATTGACTGCCTAGGGCAGGCATTGTACTTGGTAGCGGGAACACAAAATCTGATGAATCATAAATCCACCCCATCATTCCTTCACTCATTCATTCATTTCACTAAGATTTACATGCCAAGCACTGTGCCAGACACAGGGGGAACAGATCAAGTTCCTGCTTGCAAATCCTTGGCTATGTGGGTTTCTGAAAATGCCCAACACTTTGGAAATACTCATGCAAATACTCACTGTTTGGGAAATTATACAAAGCCTCTTTAGGAGCAGTGTTCAGATCCTATTTTTGTTGTGGAACTTTAACCATGTCACAAACCACAGTAATAAAACATGTTCAGGACATGGACCCCCTTCACAATCTCCTGGTGCCGGACTCATCCTCGTGTCCATTCTGTAACATCTGATTAAAAACATACAGAGGAGGGGATCCTCATTTCAGGTACTTGGGAAGCACTCAAAAAGATCAGCAAAGAAACTGGACAGCTTCCGTGGGCCCGGTCTTCTTGAGTGTATCTCTCATCACCGCAAACAAAAAGAAGTATGTGAAAACTGAATAACTGGTCATTCTTTCCCACAGAATTGCCTAGAAACATGAAAAGCCAAATTCCATGATCTACACACTTTCCTGAACAAAGTGTAGGAAAATCAGATGGTCTGGGTGGCATAAAGGGAGTGGCGCGAGAGCTTCCGCATAAAGGTTAATACGTGGAAAGTTCTAGAGCACCCAGTTCTTTCCTGCTTAAATAATCAATCACCTTGTTGGTGATCCTACGTGAGTCACTTCCTCTCTTGTGCCCCATTTCAACCGAGAATGAATTAAGGGGAATACTTCTCACTAGCTTCATGGTGTTCGGGACAGAAAAACTTGCACGTATTTTCATTGACCACAACGTGTATTGGTCTCCCAGAAGCCTTTGTTCTGTCTGTATTTAAGGTTATGAAATTAAGACATACAGCGGCACTCATGTTTTTACTTTTTCCTCAGATTTATACATTTATTTCTTTTTTTTTAATGTTTATTTATTTGAGAGAGACAGAGAGAGAGAGAGAGAGCACGAGCAGGGGAGGGATAGAGAGAGAGGGAGACACTGAATCTGAAGCAGGCTCCAGGCTCTGAACTGTCAGCACAGGGCCTGATGCAGGGCTCAAACTCGGGAACAGCAAGATCATGACCTGATCTAAGCGAGGTCACACGCTTAACCGACTGAGCCACCCAGGCGCCTCTGTCTCTAGATGTAGAACCAATTCCCGTCACATTCAGTTTTCAACATCTTTTGGAGTAGCAATTTCATAGTTTATTCAAAGGATATTTCCACCATTATTAAGGTAACCCCTCTACTTGGCACTGTAAGAGAATCAGAAAATCTTTAAATAGTTGAAATGGAATTAAGCAGAATAAAATCTAGAAATATTACAGGCATCATTTCCGACCCAAATCTTGCCTTCCACCTTCTCTACCTCCTTGCTCTGTTGGTCGATGAATTCTCTCACTAGGCCACTTGACGGTTTAATACGGAGCAACTCTGCTGTTCTTAACCTCAGATTTCCCCAACTATTTTCTACAAAAGAAGCATTCTGATAATTAACCTTATATACTGTCTATTTTCTCCACAGATTAGAGAATTTTCTAGTATTAATCTCCCACAAAGTGCTTCTTAATGTCACAAATCCTTTAGGAAAGAGTTAGGAAGTGGATTTGTATATGTAACTCACATATACACCACATTACGCAGAAGTCTGATTCACTGAAAGTCACTATTGCAGAATTGAGGAACTGGAAAACCAACTCAGGACACATAAACCCAAAGCTGCTTTTACATAATCTTAAAGTCGATTCAGTCCTATTTTGCAGTAAGCATGCCCTATTCCCTTACTTCACTTACTAAGACAATTAGACACAACCACTGCAGTATTTCCACGTTTTCTCCAGTTTAGAGGAGCCGGCTCATTCTAATCACAGCTGTCTCCCCATTCTGGATAATCAGCCGCAGAGACGCAAAAGGAGTTGCACATTTGCTCCCAATGGAAAATAATGAAGTGTCAATTTGTTAGAAACAAATGGCTCTTCAATCCAGGGGGATTATTCAGTTAAGAACGTTTTTTAACTTTGCTAAAAAAAAAAAAAAAAAAAAAAGAGGAAAAACACATAGTAGGTAATTTAATGGTTTGAAATATCAAATGTGATTTTAAAGTATATATATTCAGTTTTAAAATGAAACCATACAGACTTTGATACAAACAAATTGATGTTAGAGAAAAGTTTAGGCATCCGTCTGTTCTGAAAGGAGATTGCACCTGCAATCCATCAGACTGAGGACTTTGAAGTTTTATTCTGGTACAACTTTCGAGTTAATCACTCCCTGTGCACTAGTTTGGTGTTTGTATAAACTTCAACTTATGATTTTGCTGCCGTGTTTATTTTCTTCTCTGTTTCCTCTGCTGGACTGTGAGCAGCTTGAGGGAAGCTCTGGTGACTGTTTATCTTTCCTACCTTCGGAGCCTGGTGTTCAACAGACACAACTGAACTCTTAGCTGTGAGTCAGTTAATCTTGCGGGGCTGCCCTCATCGGACTACGCATAGCAGTTGCTCAATAAAAACTTTAAGTAAGCCCAACTGCATTTGTTGCTGCTCTTGTCTTTTTTTTAATGTTTATTTTTGAGAGAGAGAGAGAGAGAGCAGGGGAGGGGCAGAGAGAGAGAGACACAGAATCTGAAGCAGGTTCCAGGCTCTGAGCTGTCAGCCCTATGCAGGGCTCGAACTCACAAATTGTGAGACCATGACCTGAGCCGAAGTTGGACCCTTAACCACCTGAGCCACCCAGGTGCCCCCATTGCTGCTCTTGATGCCATTTTATGAGTCTTCTCAACTTGATTTTTACCGGCTCGTGTCTGAGTTTCTCTGTGTGTTTACCAGGTCTCATCCCTTTGCAGGGGTGCCTGGTGACCTGAATGCTCACTGCCAGAGGTAAGAAAAAAAAAAAAAGGCAGAGATTCCACATAAGATCCGGGAAAAAGCACCCTGCTACTGATGTGCCCAGGGCCCTGTTGGAGCAGGGTATTTTGGAAAAACTTAATCTATTAGTCCCCATCACCTCTTTAGATAAACCCAGAACTGTATCTTGAGGCAGAACATTCTCCGCATTGAAGACTAGCCTACGTGTCGCTAGCCCCATAGAGACAAGTCTAGCACTTTCCTCCCTAACCTCTGACTCACCCCTAAGGCTCAGCTGGTCTCCAGCCGGCCACGTCCTCTATTTCTTCATCTGTAAGTGATAACCCTCAAAGGGAACAGTGGTAATAGCCTTCACCAACATTGTTCACTGAAAATCGGACAAGATTTAAGGCAATTGTGTTAAGTATTTTGCTGTCTCTCCAGAGAAGACTTCTGGAGAAGTCTTTTAAGGATCCATTCTCTAAATTCCTTTTTGAGAACAGTCCCTTTTGAGAACTCCAAAAAACATTCGGGAGTGCAGTTATCCCCACCCTGTGAAAGCAGCACCACAGGACGACAGCTGGAGGAAGATGGAGCTCTAATCCAAAGCCTTGATTTTACATATGAATCAACTTGAAAGCGATAAAGGTTATTGGTTTACTCAAGAGCACATGACTCATTAGCGATGAACCAGGAGGAAGGATACCATTGTTCTTAAATTATTTACAGGAAACTTTCCCACACTTCCGCTGGGACAGCAAACTGAGATAACCTCTCCGAAAAGTAATTTAGGTAACCTCTTTCAGTAGAGTTAAATACATGCATGTAAGTTGAGTCAGAATTTCCACTTCTAGGAATTCGCTCTAAGAGAGTAACCAGCAAACTGTGCCATGACTTAGCCACAGACATGTTCACATTGGGGCAGTCGATAGTAAGAAAAAGTGGGGAGCGACATCAATGTACAATGACAAAGTGTTGGTTAAATTAAAATGGTATGCATACAGAAAAACCTGCACAGGTACTAAAAGCTACATTGTAATAGATTATGTCGTTAGCATGCAAGGTGAAAAAGGGAGGTGGAAATACCATGTGTGCCTAAGATCCAAATCCCATAAATAATCTGAAAGGATGTGAAGAACTACCCGGGTGATATTGAGAGAGGTCAAGGAAGGTAAAGTAGATGGTGTCATAAATATAGCATCTTTGGTCTCAGTCTGCATGGTCTATGTTTTTAGGGACTTTGAGAAGCTGTCAGTTGACACGCTCTGGGTTTTTTTTATATGATTAAGTTAAGTCCCCAACTAGAAGGACATGTCGTAACAATGAATGGAAAAGGGGGATAAAGCGGAGGTCAGGAATGAGGATTGGTGGAAAGAGGGAGTGGGGAGAGGGTGTAACTGACAATAAGAATCCAGATAGAGATAAGAGCGGAATTGGGTGGAGCTCTAAGGATGAATAACAGATGTCTGATAAACTCTGACCTCCCCATCTTCATGATGAGTCGCTTACGCCGTAGCAGAGACAGGTGGGATGCAGAGCTCAAAATGGGAGTTAAAAGTTCCAGGATGTTCAAGTACTTCCAGGATTTACAAGGGAGGTGAAAGTTAACAGAGTACCAAGGCAGACTAATTAAAAATTTCGTTGATTAGAAAAGGCATTCTTTGGGGCACCTAGGTGGCTCAGTTGGTTAAACGACTGACCGACTTCAGCTCAGGTCATGATCTCACCGTTGGTGGGTTCAAGCTTCGCATCAGGCTCTGTGCTGACAGCTCAGACCCTGGATCCTGCTTTGGATTCTGTGTCTCCCTCCTTCCGTGCTCCTCCCCTGCTCACGATGTGTGTGTCTCTCTCTCTCAAAACTAAATAAACATTAAAATTTTTAAAAAAGGAAAAGAAAGAAAGAAAGAGAGAGAAAGAGAGAAAGAAAGAGAGAAAGAAAGGGAGAAAGAAAGAAAGAAAGAAAGAAAGAAAGAAAGAAAGAAAGAAAGGAAGGAAGGAAGGAAGGAAGGAAGGAAGGAAGGAAGGAAGGAAGGAAGAAAGAAAGAAAGAAAGAAAGAAAGAAAGAAAGAAAGAAAGAAAGAAAGAAAGAAAGAAAGAAAGAGGCATTCTCTGACAAGGATTCTGAATGTCACAGAGTGGAAGAACCATCACAGCATGCAAGGACCGTCTCGGCAATTTCATATCTCTGGGGCAATACAATTAACAAAACCAATAATATGTAACCAATGGGTAGAGTGTAACACCTGCCATCATCTTCCTTCTCCTTTTCTTATCCGGCACGTATCATGAAAAAAAATACAGGCTAACAGAGTCAGACGCAGACATAGATCCCAACGAGTATTCCCAAGACTGTTTCCTCGTCTGGCTACCATGGAAGATGACCGTAAGAACTAAGTGAGTTAGGATATTTGGAGTGGCTAGCACCTAACAGGCTTTCAGTAAATATTTGCTTTTCCTTACCCACTTCTCTGTGCCACTGACTGGCAGTGGTGGGGAAAGAAGGTTGAATCAGCCCATCCAAGACATCCTGTCTCTCACTGGGTTTTACAGTCACCATAGGTTTGTTCTAGATATACCTCGATCTTGACTGATTTCTTCCCTTCTGGCAAAGACTATCCAACACCGTGTATGTATGCAACTTGTTTTACTGCTCCAAATGGACCTGTTAATGTTACTTAAGGTCTTGCTTTCAGAGAGGAGCCAGGGGATTCGTTGTGTCTACAGGTAATATTTGTGATTTCCTGACACTCCCATTTTCTGATTCTAGAAAATATGCATCTCGCATCAGTGACCACTATGCAGTAATCGCCCGGAGAAACAGTCAATTTCTCACCATTCTATGTACCCACTCCTCACTCATCCTACAATATCCCAGAGCAGTTTCAAGGGTTAACCGAATCCTGGTTCAAGGCCAGTCATGCCAAACACTGCCTACGTTTTTAGCATGGGTGTCTGGTAAGACGGTTTCAGGCTGTGTCCCCAGTTATCTTCTTTGAAATGCTAGCTGGTATTAGAAGCAGAAGTTGAGAGATTTCCAGCTTAGAAGAAGACTTCATCAAAAGCACCTGCTAGGAAAGTATCCCATTCTATTTTCTGTATTCTGACTGCTAGAAAGTTCTTTTTTCTCATGAGTTGAGATCTGTTCACCCAACTCTTATATCTACTGATCTTAGTTCCTCTCTTGAGTCGTGTAAAACAAGCTTAAAATCCCTTCTTTTCTTTCATATGCTCCATAGCTAATAACAGATGCACAATAAATGAGATTATTACTCATGTTCAGAGACTCTAACAGAAGTATATTCTACAAGCAAAAACAGAAAATTCAATAATAAAATGGCTATTACCAGCTTAGAAAATGTCTCTATCCAAAATATCTCCAAGATAGTTTCTGGAAAGCAAGTCAAAATGGGAAAAGAAATAATGGCCAATATCAAAAACAAAATAAAGACAAAAATTGAGAACTTCATTGCCTGGATTTCCCTCTTTTTTATATTTGGACATATTTTCACTCAAAAAATCTTATCAGACAGATAAATGGTAGGCTAGGCTGCCATTATTCAAAAGCAGAGGGCCCTGGGTAGCTCAGTCAGTTGAGCATCCGACTTCAGCTCAGGTTATGATTTCTCGGCTGGGCTCATGAGTTCGAACCCCGTGTCAGCCTCTGTGCTGACAGCTCCAAGCCTGGAGCCTGTGCTTCAGATTCTGTGTCTCCACCTCTCTCTGCCCCTCTCCCACTCTCACTCTGTCTCCCTCTTTCTCTCAAAAAATAAATAAACATTAAGGAAAAAATTTTTAAATATTATAAAAAAGAGTGAATACTGATTCTTTATGTAGAAAAAAGACAGCAATACTTCAATTAAACAAAGAAAAAGAAAAGAAAAAAGAAAGAAAGAGACAGGCATGAGACACCTTTCCAAGTAGTAGAGTAATCTTGGCAGAAGGAGTTTTAGCCCACAGAATGTACCCCCAAGATATGTATTTTATAATTTTATTACTGTTATTACCAACATTAATATTTTTATATGTACAGTAATTTATATTTTCCAATCCCTTTCATCGCCAACACCTCATCAGAGGGATCCTCAGACAAAGAAATTAAAGCAAGTATTATTAACACCATATTTCAGATTAGACCCCGGAGGCCCAGCAAAATTGGGTAACACACCTAAAATAAGAGCTTAGAAAATTCATTGTTACTCTCCATGGCATCAGTGTGACATTGTGTTTCTTTCACTTTTTATTGAGATGTAACTGACACACAGCACTGCCTAAGTTTAAGGTGACTTGACTTACATGTATCCTGTAATGATCACCACAGTAAGTTTAGTTAGTATCGATCCTCTCATGTCTACAGAAAATAGAAAACATATATTTTTTGTCCTTGTGATGAACTCAGGGTTTACTGTCTTAAGAACTTTCCCATTGGGGCACCTGGGTGGCTCAGTTGGTTAAGCATCTGACTCTTGATTTCAGCTCAGGTCATGATCTCACGGGGTTTGAGCCCCGAGTCTCACTGTCAGTGCAGAGCCCACTTGGGATTCTCTCCCTCTCTCTCTCTCTCTTTCTCTCTCTCTCTCTCCCTGCCGCTCCCATGCTCACTCTCTCAAAATAAATAAACTTAAAAAAAAAAAAACCTTTCCTTATATTGCACAACAGTGTTAGCTGTAGGAATCATGTTGGACATTATTTCCTTAGTGCTTATGTATCTTATAACTGGAAGTTTATACTTTTTGACCACCACCCTCTCCCTCTACCCCCTACCTCCGGTAACCAAAACTCTGATCTTTCTTTCTGTGAGTTTGGGTCTGATTTTTTTTTTTTTGCTTTAGATTCCATATATAAGTAAGATGATACAATATTTGTCTTTCTCTGACTTATTTCACTTGGTGTAACACCCTCAAGGTCCATCCATGTTGTCAAAATGGCAGGATATCTTTTTTTTCATGGATAAATACCATATCTTGTGTGAATATATATATATATATATATATATATATATATATATATATATATCAACTTCTTTATCCATTCATCCATTGATATACACTTAGCTTGTTTCCATGTCTTGGTTATGGTTAATCATGCTGCTATGAACATGTGGTGCAGTTATCTCTTTGACACCGTGTTTTCATTTCCCTCGGATATATTCCCAGAAGTGGAATTGCTGGATCTCAACGTGGTTTTATTCTAAAACCTAAATTAGTAGATTCCATGAAGAAGTGCAACCATTTCAAAATTCCCCAGGTGTTATGGACTAAACCGCGCCTGCCCAGCCAAATTCTTGTGCTGAAATCCTAACCACCGATATCTCAGAATGTGATTTTATTTGAAGGTAATGTCTTTGAAGAGGTAACTAAGGTTAAATTAAGTCACTGGAATATGGACCTTAAACCAATCTGACTGGTATCCATATAGGAGGAGGAGATTAGGACACAGACATACACAGAGGGAAGACCGCATGAGGACATGGGGAGAAGACGGCCATTTACAAGCCAAGAAACACCTTGATTCAAAGTTCTGCCTTGGGAAGGTTTTCATTGGCAGGTTCTGTTAGTAACAATATCACCAGCCAGTGCTCTGAAGCTCTGCGAATTTTTTTGGTTATGACCGGGGGTCACAGAAGGATAGAAAGTCAGTGACACTTGTCTGTCTCCCATGCTCCCCACAACAGTCTGTGCAACAGAGTGTGGGCACATCCATGACTTCTAACTTCACCCCGTGTCCTTGGAATGTGTGCTTCACCTACAAGCTGAAGGGCCAAGTTGGTCTTGTGAAGACACCAGGAAGATTTCTTACAGGAAAATCCAAGCTCTAAAGCAAGTCCATCAGTGCAACTCTGTATAATGGACAGAGTGACAGAAAGGTGGAACACCTCAGTTCTATCATTTTTCAAAGAAAGCGATCACACACCAAACTGGGATATATGGCAACGGAAGCAGCTTTAGGACCTCTCAAGTCATATCATTTGAAATAGCCTTCCAGATCCTAGCATTCAGAAGATTATACTCTTAGGAATCATTTCTGTAATTCGTATCCTATCATCCAAGCAGGTTACCAACAGGGGAACTCATCGTTCACTTCCAAAACCCAACTGCAGACAGAGATGTTTCCTTTAGACAAACAAGAATACTAGATATTACTGACCAAGTGGACCTGGTGCCAAGGAATAAAAGGACCCTGAGCCCTGCTACTTGGCATCCACCACATCTCTCTACTTCATAACTGCTCGTAACTAAAAAGCTGGGTTTCGGCTTACATTCAAACTTTCTTCATTGAATGATGTCCCAAAATGCATTTAATCATTGACAGAATTATGTAACATTAGGTAAAACAATTATGACATTATGTAATGAATCCATCTGTCTGGTTTTTCTGTAAATAATTATAAATGTGTACTGTAAATAATGGGCTTTCCTTGAAGAAGGCACACGTGCTGTTCTAGACCTCTTTGAATAATTAGCACAAAGTCCCCAACAAATGTGCACATCTGGTAAGGACAAAGCTGTGTTGGATTCAAACACATGGTCACTACCTGGTAACTGTCCTTTAAGCACCAAATCTTAAACAATCCTGGGTAACCACTATTGTGACATCTGTGTTATTTCCTTCTACTTGGATCTGGCCGTCACACTTACAGCTTAGCCATTCAAGATAATTAATTTAGATATGGAAAGAAACATGCAGGACACAGATCATGGGTTACCTGGGATGTATGGGACTAACAGACCATGGGACAAACACAAGGGATTATTACATCCAGCTCGATGCTTCCTTGACATTATCATTCCATAATTATTCCAGGTTTCCCCAAATGTGGTGAATATAACACATGCAAACCCTTGTTCTCCAAGAAAACTTTTTCTAAGGCCTTCCCCACCTCCCCCAACTATTTTTCCTGGAGACCTTTGAAAGGAACATCTTCAAAGAATCAACAAGTATTTATTCAACACCTGCTGTTGCTATGGCAAAATGTCCTGCTTTTTAGGGGCTTGCAATTGAAGTGTAAAGAAATATTCATTACATGTGAAATTTTTTGGAATTTTTCAGTCTTGTGTGATGCAACTTCTCTGTAATATGCAGTATGTGTCTCTGTAACAGACCATACCTCCATGACGGTCCAGGTACACATCTGCATTTGCTCATGCTCATGTTCCCAGTGCTTCCGACTATGGTTAGTCCTTGATAGTTATTCATAAATACATTAGAATAAAATATAAAATAAGATGTAACTGGAGTTGAGGGAAAGGGGACATCAATTAGGAGCAGAGTTATAGGGATTGTTTCATGGAGGAAATGACCTGAGTCTTAGAAATTTAGAAGTCTTTTCATGTGGGGGCATGTATGTACAAAGGAAAGATGAACAAGACACAAGAGCAAAAGCCCACAATTCTTAGACCCACGTGACCCCAAGTCTATTTATGTCACCAAATTTTTTCACTGTCCATCAGCCCCGTAAGGTGTTCGTTCTCCTCTTTACCCTGCTCAGAGTCCATGATCCATTCAGATTTTCTCCTCCTTGCACACACCATCGACCCCCTTCTCTCTCTCCCTCCTACGTAGAATGCACTTGGCAAAACTCCCAAACCTGGTTACAACCAAGCCTCCATCTGCTCAGCATCTGTCCTCCAGCTGAACGTGACCAGAAGAAAGCACACAACTGCACGAACAGGTTTCATTTCAAATGTAGGTTTCGTTTTAAATTTACAAACAAGCATCTCAAGTTGCTTTTCAAAACCTCCTAACAACACTAGATGTCCCGCTGAATCAGTTTCTGATCCTCCCAAATTTCACACCTTTTCCTCTCTTCCCAAGATTCTCAATGACCCCCACGTCTCTTTGATGACACTGCTTTATTTATTGGAGAAAATAAAAACAATAGAATAGATGAACTTGCTTTCCCATAGCCCAATTCTGCCAACCAATCAGTAACCATCTCTTTTCCCTACTTCCTACCTTCTAAGGTCAACTGTTCACGTACTCTCTTCAACTCACTCCTCTTGCCTACTTAAGAGATTAGCAACTCGTATTGTCTCCTTTTTATTCTGATTCATCGATTTTCCCTCTTCTGTACCACTTTCATCTATATACAAAAATACTCTATTTTTTATTTTTAAGTAGGCCTTTACATCCAGCGCAGAGCCCAGCATGGGGCTTGAAATCACAATCTGAGATCAAGACCTGAGCTGAGATCACACTTTAATAGCTCTCTCTTTAAAAATCCACCTTTGAGGGTCACCTGAGTGGCTCAGCTGGTTGAGCATCTGACTTCAGCTCAAGTCATGATCTCATGTTTGTGGGTTCAAGTCCCAAGTTGGGCTCTGTGCTGACAGCTCAGAGCCTGGAGCCTGCTTCGGATTCTGTGTATCCCTCTCTCTCTCCCGTCCTCCACTTGTGCTCTGTTTCTCTGTCTCTCTCTCTCAAAAATAAATAAACATTTAAAAAAATTAAAAACAAAATCCACCCTTGACCCCACATTCTCATAATTTCTTCCCTTTCACAGCAGAATTTGAATTATCTATCCTTGGTGTCCCCATTTCTTTGCATCTTCTCTTTAGCCATTTCATTAAGAATTTCATCCCTACCATTTAACTCTAACTGCTCTTGTTAAGATCATGATGTCAGATCTAACAGTTGGTTTTCTGTCTTCATTTTACCAGACCACTCAACAGGGTTTGGTACAGTTGACCACCTGTTCTTTCTTGAAACATTATAATTTGGGAGACACCATATCCTTCTGGCTTTCTTTTGATTTCATTGACTATTCCTTCTCAGTCTTCCGGATTGCTGGCTCCTCCTCCTCATACTGCCCTTTAAATATTGGTGTGACCCTGACCTCAGTCCCAGCCTCAAAGTGAGTACCTCCCTCTCCAGGTGACTTCTTCTTACTCCATAGCTTTAAATACCATCTACTAATTGGTGATTCCCAAACTGTATCTCCAGGTCTAATCATTCTCTTAAATTCCAGACTACTATACCTATCTATCTTATACTCAATGTCTTCACTTGAAATTATCAAAACAGAGCTATTAATTTCCCAATCCAAAGCACTCTTCTCTTAATTTCCCCATCTCAGAAAATGACCCTACAGATCACCCAGTTGCCCGGATCACAAACCTAGGAGTCATTCAGGACACCTCTCTTTCCTTCCTACTGCACATCTGATCCATTATTGAGTCCTTTGTCAATCTCTTTGAACATGTACTAAGCCCTACCACCTTTTACTACTTCCATTGCCATATGTAAGGCCACCATCAGCTGTCACTTCTACTCTATAATAGCCAAGTCGTTGGTCCCTCTTTCTCTTCAACAGAGTATGTTCTGCAGAAAAGACAGAGTAATTTTTTTAAACCAAGTTCAAATCACGTTGCTCCCCAGCTCAGCTCTTTCCCATACCTTCCTGCTACACTCAGAATTCAAGGTCCTTATTATAGCCTATAAGTCCTTAGTAATCTGCTGACTTATTTTCCTCATTCCATTCATCTTCCCCTCAATTACTCCCCTCCAGACACACTGACCTTCTTGCTTTTCCTTGGCCAAGCCTTATTCTCTTCCACATCTTGCAATGCTCTCCACTCAGATCATTACTTGAATGTCCTACACCCCAATGTACATCTCTGCTTCCATGTTACTCCTCAGAGTGGTCTTCTTGTCCACCCCATCACCCTGCAATGCCTTAGCTGCCTTCTTTGCTTCCAAGCATTCATCACTGTATGAAACTATATATATATATATGCATATATATATTATTATTTTATATATTATTACATATAATATATATGAATTTATTTACTTGTTATTTATCTATCTTCTTTTCTAGAATATACACTTTTTGAAATTCTTTTAATGTTTATTTATTTTTGAGACAGAGAGTGGGGAAGAACACGGAGAGAGGGGGACAGAGGATCCAAAACTGACAGAAGCGAGCCCGATGTGGGGCTTGAACTCATGAACGGTGAGATCATGACCTAAGCCGAGGTTAGATGCTTAACTGACTGAGCCACCCAGCACCCCTGGAGTATACATTTAATAGAGGAAGGAACCTGTACTTGATTTTTTTACCTCTGTGATACCAGACCCAATATGAGGCATTTAAAATAATAATAAGGTACAAAGGAAAGAGGAGGGGACAGGGGTGGGAGCATGCTCTTTAGCACCAGATTGCTTCCACAAATCCATCAAACTAAAATATCCAGGTGAATAGAAACACCTTCAAGTCACTAACTTTGCAAAGCACCTGTCAAGAGCCTAAAGTAAAGAGATTTCCTATTGTGTCCCATAGTTCAGCCTACAACCTGACTCGGCTGTCTTGGAATTGGATTACATGGTTGCCAGATCTAGAGTTACATCTAACAGGTGCATTCTTTGAATGGATTCGGGCTATCTGCTGCTAAAAGTATCTGTCTCAGAGAACAGATATGCTAATGGAATTGCTTGGACTACCCGGGAGCAGTGGAGAATATAAACTTCTGGAGGTCAGGAGGCGCAATCCACTATGACTTGCAAAATAAACTTCAAATGTAGATGAAGGAAGGTCCCTCTTTTTAGGAGACCCTATGCGCAGCAGGTAGGTAACCGTGTTGCCCTCATGACCACACTCATGGAGATGTGAAAAGTATTGAGAACTTGGGGGAGGAAGAGATCGCTATGCCCTGACATACTTCAGTTCCTGGTTCAAAGCTCTTAATATGTCATTCCCCACACTAAGAACGCTCAGTAGTGTCCCACTTGCTTAGCCTGACACCAAACCTTTTCTGTCTCTTCACTACAAAGATCCTTCCTGCCCCCGTCCTCACCAGTCCCCGAGATAGTCTGCCCTCTTCATGGATCTCTGCAGAAAATAGGCTTGTTCTTGCTTTTAACTATTGACCATACTAAACATTTTTTTAAAGGGGGGTGCGCCTAGGTGGCTCAGTCAGTTAAGTGTCCAACTCTTGGTTTCAGCTCAGGTCATGATCTCATGACTTGTGGGTTTAAGCCCTGCATCGGGCTCTGCACTGACAGGGAAAAGCCTGCTTGGAATCCTCTGTCTTTTTCTCTCTCTCTCTCTCTGCCCCTCCCCTGATCACACTCTCTCTGTCTCAAAAATAAATAAATAAAACATTTTTAATAAATAAATAAACCATGGACCATACTTAACTTCCCCTGATTTCTCCTCTCTCTTTTTGCCCCAGTTCAAAAACTTACCCGTTGTGAAGATTTTTAATTTTTTTCATAAATTTCTCTTGTTATTATTAATAGCTTCACAAAGCTGCCCCACCAATGGGTCCACCCTCCCCTCCTTTGGCTCAGGCCTGAGTTGACCTCCCTTATGTCTCGCCTCCCACAATGCCTGTTGTCTGTAACTGATCATTATGTGTCACTGCAGCCAGCCACGAATTATTGCTGACACCGTTCCCAGTGCCTGCCAATCTTCTAGTGCATCTGGGAAATGCTCACTGTGTCTCTCAGCTCTTTACTTGGAATAGATTTTCTATATATCTTTTAATCAATTCATTTATGGTATAAAACAGAAATCTGAAACACCATGGCAATGATCATCAAAGATTTCATTATTGATAAAAATTTCACTCAGGAGTGCCCAGGTGGCTAAGTTGGTTGAACATAAACTCTAGACTTAGGCTCAGGTCATGATCTCACAGTTCACGAGTTCGAGCCTGACATTGGGCTCTGAGATGTCAGCACAGAGACTGCTTTGGATTCTCTCTCCCCCTCTCTCTGCCCCTACCCTGCTCACTCTCTATCTCTTTCTCTCAAAATAAATAAAAATAAAGTTAAAAAGGGGTGTCTGGGTGGCTCAGTGAATTAAGTGTCCAACTCTTGGTTTCAGCTCTGGTCATGATCTCACGGTTTTGAGTTTGAGACCCACATTGGGCTCCACACTGGGACCCTGCCTGGGATTTTCTCTCTCCCTCTCTCTGCCCCTCCTCTGCTCTCTCTGTCTCTCAACATAAATAAACTTTAAATAAATAAAGTTAAAATTTTTCACTTAGATTTAATATAACCAAACATTTAAACATAGTTTCAAAAGAGATGGCATTGGCCTGTGTGGCCTACATCTATCTACCTATAACTAATATTAGTCAAATGAAAATTATCATTTAGAAATTGAGCTGAGTGAGGGGCACCTGGGTGGCTCAGTTGGTTGAGCATCCAACTTCTCCTCCATGATGTTGCAGTTTATGAGTTCAAACTCTACATCAGTCTCGCTGCTGTCAAGCTGTCAGTGTAGAGCTCTCTTTGGATCCTCGGTCCCCTCTCTTTGCCCCTCCCCGACTTGTGCCTTTCAAAAATAAATAAATGTTAAAAAAAATCTTAAAAGGAAAAGAAATTGACCTGAGTGAGAAAATCATCTTCCATGTATCAACATATTTCTGCAAACATATACATAGAATATTCACTCTAGGCTCATCCATAACACCTATAAATTTATTGTATCTTCCACCTTACCTGCCCGCACTTTCAACAAACTGTATGGAGTGTCTCCGAAGTGCTGGAATAGAGGACAAATCAGCAGCTGGTGAGCACAGGGAGGTGGCCTAGGGGAATTGAAAGAAGCTGCACAGTAGGCAGAATTCTTTTTTTTTTTTTTTAACTTTTTAGTGTTTATTTTTGAGACAAAGAGAGCAGGAGAGGGGCAGAGAGAGGAAGACAGAGAATCCGAAATAGGCTCCATGCTGTCAACGCAAAGCCTGGCATGGGGCTCGAACTCACAAATTTCGAGATCATGACCTGAGCCAAAGTTGGACGCTCAACTGACTGAGCCACCCAGACTCTCCAGTAGGCAGAATTCTTGAGTTTAGTCTTGAAGAATGATAAAGAATCTGTCAGGAAGAAAGTTGAATGAATAGAAACTTTAGCAGGGATTAAAAGACTCAATAAAGAAGACATGGTAGATATACATGGTAGAATTTTATTTTAAATTTTTGTTAACGTGTATTTATTTTTGAGAGACAGATAGAGCATGAGCAGGGGAAGGGCAGAGAGAGAGGGAGACACAGAATTTGAAGCAGCTCCAGGCTCTGAGCTGTCAGCACAGAGCCTGATGCAGGACTCAAACCCAAGAACCGTGAGGTCATGACCTACACCGAAATCAGACACTTAACCAACTGAGCTACCCAGGCTCCCCTATACATGATAGAATATTACACAGCAGTAAAATAAAGAATGACATCTTCCCACTTGCAACAACATAGGCATATCTGGAGGGTGTAATACTAAGTGAAACAAGTCAGACAGAAACAAATACCATATGATTTCACTCATATGTGGAACTTAAGAAAGAAAACAAATGAACAGAGGAAAAGAAGACAGACTAACCAAGAAACAGACTCTTAACTATAGAGAACAAACTGGTGGATCCCAGAGGGGAGGAGTGTGGGGGGAATGGAGGAAAGAGGTAAAGGGGATTAAGGAGTACACTTTATCATGATGAGCACTGAGTAATGTGTTGAATTTTTGATTTACTATATTGTACACCTGAACCTAATATAACACTGTATGTTGATTATACTTGAATTTAAAAAAAACTGGAATTGTGAGCGTGATCATGTGGAAAGAGTTAGAAATATAACTTGCTTGGAGTGTGGGCACCTGTTCCAGAAATCCCACAAGCAAAGCTACACAATTCTGTCAAGGTGAGACTTGAGGGTTGTGGGGAGGTGGGTGGTAGATTATAATAACTCCACGGACCATATTAAGGATTCAAAGAGTTTGGGCTTTACTCTGTAGGATGTGAAAGAACCCATGGAGGTTCCAAGAATTTCAATTTGAAATAAATTACATTGACAACAGATTAGAGAATGAACTGGAAGACTCGAGGTTGGTGAGAGGGAGAGACCAGCTGGATGAGAGCAGGAGTTAAGACCAAAGGTGAGGACCTTTGACAGTGAGCATTGATGGGAGGGGAATTCAGATTTGAGAGACACGTCTAAGAAGAACCGACGAGTGTGTGCTGTGAATTATCTTCCAGTAAAATCTTTTGTGACTCATTAGATGCGGAGGCTGAGGGAGGGCAGTGAATAAGGATGACGGTGAGGGTTTTCTGGCGAGAGAGACTGCCTAGGTGGTGACGGCATTATCTAAGGTGGAAAAAGAGGGCAGGAAGAAGACAAGTCGGTTGGGGGAGAAACAATGCACTTCGTCGGAGACACATTAAATTGGAGGTATCGTGGAATCTCGGGAGTAGAGAACAAAGAGAAGTCACAACTGGAAACATGTTGGGCAAAGTCATGGAAACTGATGAAATCACCCAAGCAAAGCACACAGAACAAGAAGAGAAAAAGTGTCCTCCTTTACAAAATTTAGCAACGGAGAAAGAAGGGAGACAGCATAGTGAGTGTCTGGACAGAGGACCGTATAGGGGGTGGAAAATGCTTTTAGATCTGAAGAGACATAGTTGCTTTTGTTGGCTAAGTGGAAGGAGCTAACAGAGACGGGGCAAGAGAATATCCAAAAATGAGGGCTAGAACTGTAGGCAGAAGAAGGGAATGAAGGGAACAGAGGCAGAAGGGATTGAGATGCAGTTTCCCAGGGAGCAGAGGGTTTAGCCTCGAGGCAAGAGGGGCCACGCCATTTCTCTCCCACAAAAGGGGGGTCGATTAACAAGCCATGGCATGGAAAAGCCATTGACTGCTTCTCCAGATGGTCTCCATGTCCCTCGTATGTCTTCATGGACAGAATCCGTGAAGAGTGGGGGCAGGGTGAGTGAGGGTAACACACTGGAGGGAATCAGAGAGATTTGGGAACAGCAGCCCTGAAATAGACGTCAGAAAGGCAGCTAGGAAGTGAAGACGGGGAGGTATCGGCACACGGGGAGGGACCAGCATTTATTAAGCACCTACTCCATGCAGGCAGAAGGTGTGCCCAGGAAAGGGCGATCTTAGTGAGCTTGAACTTCTTGGTATCGTATTGTTTCATCACTAATAATCTTTGGGCTCCTTGGCAAAGGACCATGAGACGATGATGACAAGGACAGTGATGACTGATGGTTGCCCTTCCTATTTGCCATCTCCTTGCTTCTTCCGCATTGGCTGCTGCAACCCAGAAAGCCGTAGCTGGGACTTGCCCTGTGTAGGAGCGTACAGCTAATTCTTTCACACCGCCTTGCTATCACCCTGCATCTTTGCTCCTTCCTCCTCTTCCCTGCTGCCCCACCCAGTTCCCATCAGAGCAGGATGTGATTATCAAGACAAAAGGCTGAAAGTGCCCTTATCAGGAGGAAGTGGAAGGCTCAGAGCTCCCCCCCTCCCCAGTTTTGAACAGTTAATAACAATAGTTAATAAATTATGGGCCGGGTATCGTCGTACAGACTCTGCAGGTATTGACTCATTCATTTCTTATACTAACCCCATGAGATGAACCAACATAGCTCCCAGGAAATACATAGTGTTGTTACCGCACCCATTTTACAGATGAGAAAACGAGGCCCAAAATTCCACCTAAGGTTACACAGCACAAGTTGTAAGTAACGGATTTTGAATCCCACCACCCTGGCTTCGACCATGATACTCCCTTCCTGTAAAAGAGCTAAATGGAGGAAAACCTTAGACTTACTTTTTGAAACGACCTCAGAAAAAATCTGTCCCGGTCTCCCACAGCAAGCAGAAATCCTCAGCGGCTCAGATAATTCCAGACTTCACAGGCGGTCTGCCTTACCTCTGCACAGCTCTGCCTGGAACAAAACCTGCCCAAAGCCTGTCACTGGCCCTGCTTCCCTTGGGAATCCCAGGGAAAATGTGCTGTAACGCACCTTACCCTTAAGACAAGCAAGAGAAGGGCCGTTTCCTAAGCTGAATAGTAAAAAAAAAAAAGAGAGAGAGAGAAAGAGAGAGAGACCAACAGACACATAAATGGTGCTTTCCATGTGGTCTTGGTGGCAAATCAGGACAGGAGACTGTGACACTTAGCTGTGCTGAGTCCCTGAAGTCAAAGAGCATTTGCTTGTCCTAAGCTACCCACTGAGAGAAGGACACTTATCCCTGACTCTTGGAGCATTTTAATGTCCCATCAGAAAATGTCTGTGGGCCAACATTTGTTTAGGTTCAGAAATGGGCAAAAAATAGGCTTTACCCTCTACAGCCCAGCTCTTCAGCTGATAATTCATAACTTGCTTCTGCAGGTGAAGAGCATTCTGGTAATGGCTTCCTTGTCCCCTATTAATTAAGAGTAGGTCTCTAATCCCTGGTTTTCCTTTGGACAAGTAGATTGACTCACTGTGCCCTTCCAAGCTTGGCCTTTTGTCAAGTCCTCTGGGCTCCTTTGGAAGCTCAGTGGGTTTGTTCCCAATTCCTTCTCCTACCATATGGGCTGCACTCACCTGATCAGAGAGAGGGCATTTGGTCAGACTAACAGCAACGGAGTGTCTCAGAAGTGAAGCACTCAGCCTCTGCTGGCCTGGGGAGGGCAGCCTCGGAGGACTTTCCAGAAACGACGCCTATTCTTTCAAGAACCCATGCATGGAGGCTGCACCCATCAGCATGTTGCCGCTTCACACTCCTGGGTGTGTGTGTCTGACAAAGAGAACAAGCAAGCAGAGACAGGCCTGAAAACTCAGGAAACTATAAATAAAAAAGGAAGTGTGAGCCAAATCTTTTCACACTAAAGGAAATAAACATATAGAATAAGTTACTGGAACAAACAGCTAAAGCAAAGGGCATAAATGAGTTCAACAGATATCTGCTTTGTCTGCTTGAAGAGGAAAGAACCAAGGAGAAAGCAGATAAAAGAAGAGTAAACAGGTATGTTTTCTCTTTCTGTAATTTACAAATTCAAAAAATTTTGTTGAGCACCTACTCGATACTGGATACTGTACCAGGTCCCAAGGATAAAAAGATGAATAAAGTATGGTCCCTGCTCTTAAATTTTTCACAAACTACTGTTTTAATAACCTCAACTTTTCATGGTTTTAGGGTCCTATTAAAATTTTATCAGAATAAGTGTTTTAGGCACCTGAAGACATGTAGGACTTTGGTAATAAAACCAATTTCCATTCTTTCATGCTTTGATACATCCTTTCCAAACCAAGACCATTTCCACTCGAGGATGGAAGACACCCAACAAGCTCATAGTAGTGGGAGCTCCTTAGATAGTACATGTAATAGGACTTGGGATTTTCACCGTGAGGTGGAAATAGCCCAGGCTTTGCAATCAGGAGGAATCCAGACTCGGCCACTGATTAGCCATGAAAACTTAGTCAAGGCATAGTTTTCAAAATCTCAAAATTTGGTGATTGGGAGACCATTCTCCATGGATCTCTAGAGTTTCTGTACAATTTACAAACCACTAACTGTCCTTTGTCCCAAGCTGTCTTCACAAGGCTGTTTCAGTAGCAAATGGCCTTGATAGATAGTAATAGTGTCTCCCTCTGGAGAAAAGAAAAGGCAAACTTACAGAACATTATAAAAGGTTTGGGTTCCTCATGCTTAGTATAATGCTTGTCACCCTCATATGACTTGCAGGCAGGGGTAACTGTCACAAACATACTGCTGCTTGCTGCTTGCTAAATTATAATCATTAAGTCCTTTGTTTCCGACCCAGGAATCTCGTGTCTTCTGCCAGCATCCATGAAACTGTGGCAGGCCAACTTGTTAACTTGCAGGTAGGGGGAAATCTTAAGCCTTTGGTAGGCTTTACATTGACACTCCTATGAAAATAGAATGAGCATATAACAGAGAATTATTTAACTCATTAATAAGTTAAGGAGGTACCAATAAGGTGAGAAAGGTAGTTCTAGGAGCACTTGAAAACAGACATGTATATACCTCTTTAGGAAATAAATGTTGTGAAAATTAGTTAAATTAGATACAAAACTGGGTAATGTCCTACTGGCCCATGAAACTACAACCTTTGGGAATATCTCTTATAATACAAAGAATTCATTTGCATCTATACTGGACAAAAGTACATTGTAATTTAGCAACCTACAAATTAACAAATTGGGGGCTGCCTGAGTGGCTCAGTCAGTTGAGTGTCCGACTCTTGATTTTGGCTTGGGTCATGATCTCTCTCTCTCCTTCTCTTTCCCCATTCTCTCTTTCTCAAAAAAAAAAAAAAAATTTAACAAATTTGATTCTAATTTCACAGTCTGGACCTTAATCCTAAGAAACAGTCAGTCAAAGTCGGTTAAATACACCTGCTCCTAGAGAATGAAATCATCCGAAGAGGGAGAGCTGTGCTTCTGATGATCTAGAACAGACATTGTAAGCAGTTATCTTTTTGCTTATTTCTGAGTTTCGAATTATTTTTTCTTACCACCTTGAGCAAGTTATCTACATTCTCTGGAGTTCAATGTCTTCATCTGTAGAATAGGGATCATAATACTCACCTTTACAGGCAGTTGCATGGAGGAGAAACAGCACATACAAAGTGTATGGTACAAAGTAGGTGCTAAATTAAAAGTAGCTAGTAGGAACAGTTGGATTTTGCTAACTCTTCTTCCACAATTTCTTATATGTGCTCTGAAGTGAAGAAGAACTTGTGTGTGTCAAAACTTTGAAAGGCTGGTTGGGAGTCATGGTGAGGAGAGACAAATTCATTATTATTATTTTTTATTGTTTTATTTTTGAGAGAGAGAGAGACAGACAGAGCATGAGCAGGGGTGGGGAAGACAGACAGGGAGACACAGAATCCGAATCAGGCCTCAGGCTCTGAGCTGTTGGCACAGAGCCCAATGCAAGGCTTGAACCCACGAACCACGAGATCATGACCTGAGCTGAAGTCAGAAGCTTAACCGACTGAGCCACTCAGGTGCCCCAAGGCAAATTCATTTATATAAAGATAGAGTCTGGCTTGAAAAGAAAGGCCATACCCACCCAGGGCTTAGAATGCTGTTTTAAAGGGTTCTACAGTATTTGCAGACGGATAGTATTCCTAGACAAGTTGAGCTAGAAGGCAACAGGCCTGCATATTGTGGGGTAAGCAACATTTGCTATGCCTGGAAATCTTGCCCCATAGCTTGGTAACAGAAAGTTGTCCAAACTCAGTCAAACCAGAACATCCGAACTAGCCATTTTGGACTAAAAGAGCAGCATTCTGTCTGTCCTTCCTTTAACGCCTTTCCACTAGAGGGGATAAGCAGTCAAAGATGAGCTCTAAAAATAATAGTATTTAACTCCTGGGTTTACCTTTCCCCACCTCTCCTGCCCAGCTGCCTGCCATGATCCACCGTCATAGCACAACAAGTCATTATAACACCGTCAGTCCTCAGCAGAAAGTCCCCACCCACACTGGGAAAGCCAACCCCTGCTAGTAACCTAGTACTTATTATTCCTTGCCTGATGAGAAATGTTTATTTTTCCATTACAGTAACATGCATAGTTCCCATGGGTGCTAATGGGACTACCCCACAGACATAAAAAAGAATAACACCTTGAATTTAAACAGATAGAACCTTCTACTGAACTCAGACATTATCTCATTAATTGCCTTTACATCCCATAAAGTGACTAGGGGCAAAGAATTTAAGATGTCCAGTACCCAAATAAAGAAATCGAAAAATATGTCATTATGTGTGACATAAAAATAGACATTTTACAAAAGGAACCGAGTTGAAATCCCTTGCCCTCCAAGAATTTAAAGCTGTGCTTTCCATGAGGTAGTCTCTGGCCACATGTGGCTAATAAGCCCTTGAAATGTGGCTAATCCAAATGAGATAGACTGTTAAGTGCAAAATCACATCGGATTTTGAACACAATACAAAATCATGAAGTATCTCATTAATAATTTTTGTAGTGATTACATGCTAAAATCTAATGTCATTTAACCATTGATATAAATAAAATAGATTATTAAAATTAATGCCATCCCATCCCTTTCTTTTTACTTTTTTATGTGGCTACTAAAAACTGGCACATCTTTAACTTGCATTATATTTCTGTTGGAACCCAGTGGATTCTGGGGCGCCTGGGTGGCTCAGTTGGTTGAATGTCCAACTTCTGCTCAGGTCATGATCTCATGGTTCATGAGTCTGAGCCCCGAGCTGGGCTCTGTGCTGACAGCTCAGAACCTGGAGCCTGCTTTCAATTCTCTGTCTCCCGCTGTCTCTGCCCCTCCCCTGCTCACACTCTCTCTCTCTCTCTGTCTCTCTCTCTCTCTCTCTCTCTCAAAAATAAATAAACATTTTTTAAAATGTTCTTAATAAAAAAAAAAAAGAATCCAGTAGACTGGTTTTTGACCTTTACAAATAGTCCTGGATTAAACAGGAAAAAATGTAATCAAGAGGCTTGAGTTTTAATCCTGACTTTATCACTAACAAACTAGCAAGCTATATGACCTTGATTATATCACTGTCCTCCTTTCTATAAGCTTTGATTTCCTTCTTGGTAAAACTCAAGTCTGGGATGACTGGTTCCAAGGATCTGTTCCAGCTCTGATAACTAATAACTTTAAAATTACTCTACATTCTCATTTCTAGAGCCAGGCCAAATTCCAGATGAGTCTTCAACTATCCAATTCTAGGACAGGATGAAGAAGTCTGTTCTCGTTTAGAGATTTGCATCTGTTCTCTTCTGAGTAAGCTCCAGATTAAAGAATTGTTGGATATTTTGGGAAGGGATATTAGATTAACAAGATAGTTTAGTCGCGTGACATTCTATGATTCCATCAAGCTTCAGTATCATCAGAGCGGATTTGGTTATGCTGCATAACATACAACCCCCAAATCTCTATGGATGGCTCAGAAACAGATTTATTCTCTGATCATGCTATCTGTCCATTTCTCGTCATCAGGAGGGCTCTTTTTATTGTAATTACTCAGAGGCTCAGGCTAATGGAAAAGTCGCCATCTCAAATACTTCCAGTTGTTATTTCAAAGGAAAAGGAAACACAAGAGGGTCTCAAGTAGATAATTACATGGTCTGGCTCAAAAATGACTCATGTCAATTTCATGCCGTCTCCTCAGCCAGAATTGGTCACATGGCCCCACCCAAGTGCAATAGGGCCAAGAAGTGCAATTCAACATGTGCCCAGAAGGTGAAGAGCCAGAAACGGTTTTTCACTGGTTTCTTTCCTTGGGATCAACAGCCTCATTGATCTATCTCTATTTGACCAACTTTAAACAACGATCACCACCATCAAAAACAACCAGCAAGCCAGAAGACATTCAGGGCCAGCAATGAGCTGCTTCTTTAGATGTCCTCTCTGAGGAAGGCTCTGTGCCAACCACATCACTCTCCTCTGCACAAATGCACACCTGGAGCCTGCCTGGAGGAGCACAGATCTTTCCGATGGCCTCCACCGGAGTATCACAGCACTGGATATTATAGGCTGACACTGGGCTTTTTCATTCAGCTAATTTACACCATACAGACCCTTCTGTACACTCTAGGCATATACACAAACAAATGCAGCAAGGCTATTAACTAAAACTGCTGAATGACTCAACCCAGCACGTAATATTAGATGAGTACCTCTGTTAAGCAGCCTATTTTAGAAAAGCGACTGCCAACGGCGAGTAACCTTAACATTTTCTGAGCCTGATGCCTTTTGGGGTGCCTCATCTTGCTTCCTGGGGTCTATAGCATTTTGGTTCCAACAGAGCCCCCAGGTGTATCTCAAGTGCTGAGTCACTATGATGATCTGTCGGCAGTAGCTGCTTGCCAATGACCAGTCCCCACATCCAGACTGTGCTTCCCAGAATCACTTTCTCAGCCCGTTTGGGGGTGACCCACTTTGCTGGTTCTGTAGCAGCTGCAGAACAGTTCTGTGGCTGTTCACATGGCTGGGGGAAAAAGCTAGGTCAAAGGCACTTCTAAAAACAAACACCGAGGAAAACTCAGGCTATCATGGTGCACAATTTCTTAACTTCCTGCCTCAAGTAAGTTCCATTGAGATTTAAAAAAAAAAAAAATGTTTAACTAAAAAAGAGTAGGAGATGGCATTTCCGAGCCCTTACCACATACCAGGCATTTTACTGAAGTGCTTTAAATGCATCCACTCACTTCGTTCTCTCAACAACCCTCCAAGGAAGTTACTATTATGACCCCATTTTACACGTGGAGGGATTGATATGGTGGCAAATAAGCAACTTGTCTACAGTCATACGGTTATAAAGCATGGGAATCAAGATTCAGAGCTCAGATTCAAACATAGGCCTCTACCCTGGTATATCAGCCTGTAAGTTATATATAGGTAGATATCAATAAAGATAGAAGAATCAAGAGATGATACAGACATAGAGATAGATAAAGAGATTTCTTTTTAAAAATTGTGGGGGCTGACAAGTCTGAAATCTACAAGGCAGGAAGGCAGCCTAGAAACTCAGTCAGAAGTTGATGCGACAATCTTGAGGCAGAATTTCTTTTTCCCTGGGAAACCTCAGTTTTTGCTCTCAAAGTGTTCACACCATTTGGATGAGCTCGGCCCACATTACCAAGGATCACCTCCTTAAAGTACTGGAGTCAACTGACTGTAAAAGTCAACCACACCTATGAAAATACCTTCACTACAACACCCAGACTAACATTTGATTACACAAGTGGGTGGGAGGGCCTAGCCAAGCTGATAGATAAAACTAATCATTGCACCTGCTCATTTGATTAACGAGCTGCATTTTTAACCCCGGTGCTATGCTGCCTAGCAATGCTGAGATTTATCGTCATCTCTGCATCGGGAAAAAATGCAAAGCATCAGTCTCTTCACACAGGTTGGATACTTTCATCTGTCGTCTATGGCAGGCAAAGTGCCTCCAAACCCCCGTCTGCATGTCACCTCCTTCTTTGCTATCCCCAGCAATAAAATAGGTTCAAAAAGAGAATCCAGGGGTTGAATTAGGGAAAGATTAATTTCAAGTTCTTCCTTGAACCATGGCAATACTTTACTAATACTCCTACTGGAAGTATTGCAATTACCCATCTCCCAACCCAGAAGGATAGTTCCTCAAGGAAAAGGACTCTAATGGTTCTTATCTCTCCATGGTCCAGCTTGAAGTTGCAGGTGACCAATACATGTATGCCGAGTCGCTGAAAGGATGAATAAAAACTTTAAAGCAGCAGAATTTCTGGCATAGAGACAATGACAGAATCTCCAAATCAGATTTGTAGCGTTAGCTCCCTCCCTGCAATGGAACTGGGTTCTTGGATTGGCTCCAGAGGGTCTCCATGAAACCCCCAATCTTATATGCACAATTTTGTAAGCATAGACATATGTGAGTTGTTATTTAGAGCAGGTTCAGAATTTGCTAATTTCATACACGCCGGGACATTCCCAGTTTGCTCTGATTGTAGTTCAGTTAATTTTTTTTTAATTGTTTTTGGTATCTCCTTTCAATCTCAAAAGAATTCTGGTGTGCCAAGACTGGAAAATGTTGTATAAAGCTTTATCTATCTGTCTACCTTCGCAGCCAGGTGAATTCAAAACTTCCGAAGCAGGGAGAAAAGCTTTCCTGGCTAGTTTTCTGCAGCCAGCGTCTCTGCTTGCACAGAGGCTGGTACAAATTAGGTCAAAGTTACAGCTGGGAAGCAGGGGCCTCTCTTAGCTTCTCATCCAAAGCTTCAGACCCCAAACTCTGGCTGCACCCTTGACACCCGTGGGCCATTGATCATCAGTGAAACCACATCAGCAAAAGAACCAACAACATTTCTGGGAACGACTGAAAATACATGCCCTGCTGACAGCGCATCAGTAAAAGCCAATGCAATAGCACATTCTTTTAAGGGACCTCAGGCTTTTCTTGATGGAAACTTACCTTGATAGATGAGGATGAGAAGACTATTTGCCAGCTAGGAGAGGAGGGACTGGTACGGACCATGGTCCTTGCTTCTGCCCTGAGAGAAGGGTACTGGCTGTCCCAACTAACTTGGAAATTGTTCAGTGATCAACCCTTGATAAAGATTGATATTTTGGAGAAACTACTGTAATGAGATGCCATGAGCCTATTTTCTGTATCAAAAACTGGGACTCATATATACATATAAAAAAAACAACAACTGGGATTCACGTACTAAGACGTATTCATGGAAGAAAGTTGGGATGCTCTCACATCATGAAGAACCTAGAATTCTCAAGGATGATGTTCAGAAAAATCAGGCATGTATTAATTCTGTCATTCATTCACTTACCCTAGGTGAAAGGCACTAAAAGGAAAACAGGGGCACCAGGTGGCTCAGTCATCTGAGCGTCCGACTTCGGCTCAGGTCATGATCTTGTGGTCTGTGGGTTCAAGCCCCGCATTGGGCTCTGTACTGACAGCTCAGAGCCCAGAGCCTGCTTCAGATTCTGTGTCTCCCTTTCTCTCTGCCCCTTCCGTGCTCACACTCTGTCTCTCTCTGTCTCTCTCAAAAGATGAATAAACATTAAATAATAATAATAGTAAAAGAAAAAACAACAAGTGAAAATAAAATTAAAATAGAGTCTCCACCTCTGGTTACTGCTGGTGAATGGGCTGAGGAAGGTGAAAAGAGAGAGATAATAAAATCAATAAGCAGCCAAAGCGAAGGATACCATGAGAGTTAGTTCTAAAGATCAAACTAGGGAAAGATCAATGGATATTGAAATATTCGGGGAAGAGATTATGGAAATTGAGGGTATCTTTAAAATGAGCACAGTTCGGGGGCACCTGGTTAGCTCAGTTGGTTATGCAAAGTTATCCAAAGTTGGATAACTTTGGCTCAGATCATGATCTCATGGTTTGTGGGTTCAAGCCCCATATTGGGCTCTGTGTTGGTGGTGCAGAGTCTGCTTGGAATTCTCTCTCTTCCCCTCACTGTCTCTTTCCCTCTCTCTCTCTGTCTCTCAAAATAAATAAAATAAAATATATTAAAAGGAGCACAGTTTTCACAACCAAAGACAAAAGAGAAAGGTGCACCAAGTAGAGAGCACTGTGGAGCCCCCACCTTGGCATGCTTCATTTATAACAGCACCCGTGTTACACAGCAGTTAAGGGTGCTATAGGTGCACCCGAGACCCAGAGAAATCGGGAAGGGAGATATTTCCCCATGGTCAGCACAAGCTAAACAGCCCGATCACCCTCTGCCGAGGGCAGGGAAATTGGGCTCATTGTCTCTCTGTGTTTCCCAAGCTCTGAGTACTTCATCCATCAAGGTCCTGAACTCCTCCAACAGGTCTTGGGGCATGTGATTCACATCATTTCTGATTCACGCAGGGATGAGGTCTACCATTTCCATTTCCCCCATAGTATTTAGCCCCAGAACAACAACACTTAAAAAGTTTTCTTCTTTAGAGCCTAGAAGAGAGAGATAGTGCAAAATAAATGTCTCTGTTGATTGCTCTGACCTGTCATTTCAGGCAGGAGGCTGCTTCAAGGCTTATTGTTCAGGGGTTCCGTGTTTTATTTTCCCCTTCTGCATGCTAAAGACTTTATATCTTTTACAACATAAAGGCACAATGCTGGAAATATCTATTTCAGTAGCTCGTAGCCACACTAAGAAAATCTGGTCCATTCTATTGGTTCCTTGATCCAATCCTTCTAGAGATTTTTAGGTCGAGGCTGTGGATAATGATTTATTGGGAGATCTCAAAACCTTCTTATCTGATGGTTTTCTGTTGTCATTCACTAGGAAGTGATACTTGTGATCAAAAGTACTCTTTATAAGGAAAACGTTGACCGGACCAGTTTTGTTGGTATAAAGTAAAGAAATTCAACCTCAAATAGGCCGAATCACCAGCTGGTAATAGGAATTGAAACCCAAGCATCTGATTCCAAAATCAATACTTTTAACTGACCCCCATTCTCTATTGTCCCCTTCCTCCTCAAATCAGAAAATTGGATGCCCACCAAAACTGAGTGGCAGAGGTCTGGAAGCCTTGAAGCATTCCTTCTGACCATGAAGACTCTCAAGAGACAAGAGAGACAAAGACCAACTCATCCACACTCGTCCTAATTCACTGCCACAATGCCAAATGTCTACTTGGGGCCTGGAATATCCCCAGGTCTCAGCCTCCCCTGATTTCCCTGAATCTATAACTTCTGGTTGAGGAGCAGTGTTCCAAACATTCCAGCCTTGACTGACATAACCTTTCCTACAACTTATAGACAGACATAAGAGAGTCAGTCCAATTTTTTTTTTTTTAAGTAGGCTTCATGCCCGATGTGGAGCCCAACGTGGGGCTCGAATTCCCAACCCTGAGATCAAGACCTGAGCTGAAATCAAGAGCCAGATGCTTAACTGACTGAGCCACCCAGGTTCCCCAAGAGTCAGCCCAATTCAGATGCTGGGACGGAAGGTGACCTTAACTAACACACTTTCTTCTCCCTTACTGTGTCACAGTAACTGCATTCATCAGCTGCTAGACCATGGAATTTTGATCTTTTTTTCTTATAAAAAGAATACTTTTTATAAGAAAAAAAGGCAAGGTGAAGAACAATGGTGTAATAGATTCCTAGTAAAGGGGAGATAAAAGCTACAATATGTATGTGTATAAATTAACTAACAACATGAGTGAGCATGGTAGAGAGACAGAGGCAGGATGGGAGACGGGCTGATGAGGGATGGATTAACAGTTTTTGTGTATTTGTGTAAGTTTTTTGTGTATTTTTTTTGATTCATGTGGATGTACCATCTATTCAAAAATCAAACACATTGATTTTTAAATTAAAATAAAGTATTACCATTATTTGCCTCTGGGCAGAAAAACCAAAGGGGTCGAGGGAAGATGTATGTTAGTTTCCTAGCGCTGCGGTAACAAAGAATCACAAACTGGATGACTTAAAACAATCGAAATTTATTCTCTTACAGTTCTGGAGGCTTCGAGTCCAAAACCAAGGTGTCAGCAGAGTGTTGCTTCCTCTAAAACTCTGGGCAGATCCTTTCTTGCCTCTTCCTAACTTCTAGAGGTGGCTGGCCATCCTGAGCGCTCCTTGGTGTACAGTTGCACTGCTCTAACCTCTGCCTCGGTCACCACAGGGCCTGTGACTCTGTCCAAGTTTCCCCTCCTCCTGTAAGGACACCAATCCTATTGCATCAAGGACACACCCAACTCCAGTATGACCTCAACTAAACTAATCACACCTGCAATGACCCTATTTCCAAGTAAGGTTACAAGCTGAGGTTAGGATTTCTACATATCTTTGGGGGGGAGTAGACACTATAGAACCCGTAACAGATAGGATGGGGAGAAATTTTCATAGTGTTTCTTTTCACACTGTCTTATTTTTTCACGCCAAGTACAAAAAAGAAATGTGTGACATTTGAAAATATAAAAGACCACCATCACACACCAACCAGTGCCCTGTTGGAAAAGAGGGCTCTCCGTACAGGCCGCATTCTGAAACCACACTGCATGGGAGTTCTGCCTGCACTTGTGCTTGCAGGGGGTGGGGGGTGTTAGGGTCCCCTTCCCCCAGTATGCTGAAGGAAAGGTAAAGACTACAGGCTAAAGAAGTATATGCATGTTTACGTCAGCTTTCAGAAGCCCCGATCTTGTCATGAGCTTGGTGCACTCATAATGGGACCCAACTGGCCCAGAGTCACTTTAGTATAAGTGGCCCAAAGTAGCCTTCATTTTTGGTTTATGTTTCACTCCTGTAAATACAAGAAGAGGCAAATATGTATCACCCAAGATCCTCCTTCTCCAGCATTTATTAATTACCCAATAAAATTGAATGGCTTTATCATTAATTCCGACGACACGCATCCACCTAGAAGGCCATAGGAAATTATACCAGAAGGCCGTGGGCCGCACAGCAGCTGATATTTCAACTGTGATATCCTGGAGTAGCTCGTTTGTCAAAATAAAAAAGGAGTTAAATTGTTTGCTGGCAAAAATTCAGAGTTGTGGGGGTTTCGGGGAGACGAGATGAGAATTCTCCACTCACTGAGAACTCAGTGTGGAAACCTAGCACAGTCTTCACTTACAAAAGAGGTCAACACAGGGGAGGTGGGGTTCTTTAAAAAGATTCTCTTTTAAACTGAAAACTCAGAGCCAATTTCCACATGCAGAAAAATCCAACTTAAGTCATTTCTTTTTAGGAACACATCCTCTCTCGAAGTGTACCCGTTTCCAAATCACATTTGATTACTGCCCTTTGTTTAACATTTTTCCCACCCAAAGATCTAAACCTTCATAATATGTGTCTTATTAACCTAACGTTTTATTGTTGCTTTTGTTACTAATGCATCCAAGGCTTTTTGTCAATCACTATAGAGAACAGGGACCTAAATAAATCATAAGCCTTGTCCTTGATATACTTGCCATCTGGTGAAGAAATAAACAGCTAACCAAACACAATGTAGAATGTGAGTATCCTCGTGTTTTATTAAACAGGGCCTTGTTGTACCTGAGGCATACCTAGTGTTACATTTATTGACTTTATTATAAAGATATAGGATATTCAGTAAAGAGTGATGGTGATCACAGATTCACAGCAAGTGGGTTTAAATAGAATTAAAACAGGGTTAAATAAAGTTACAAAAATTATGGTCTAAGAAGTTGGGAGAAAAGACAATTTCTTCTGATTAGGAGGAGATGAATTTGTAACTTGGGATTTAAATGATAAGATATTTTTTTCCTGAGTGGGAGGAATGGCGTTCCAGGGTGAGCAAAGCTCAGGAGGAGTCTCGTAAGTCCCTGGCATATTCCAGGCGAGGCAAAAGTTTAGAGCAGCCAAAGCATCAGGGTGTTGGGAAGCACGTCACCAACAGAAGTCTGGAAAAGCAGCTCAGAGTTGGGTCAAGGAGGACCTAACCTGCTAGGCTAAGAGTTTTAGAAGTTAATCTTTATGAAAGGGAAACTGTCACAGTTTCGTTGGAGAGGAGATTGATATAATGAGACCTATGTTCAGGAATAGAACTCAAGGCTACATAAAATGCTCAGCATGTATGCAGTGCGGCGGATGAACTGGAGTGGAGAATAATTGTATGAAGATCTCAGAGGGGAAGTTAGGTGCTGGCTCATTGCAGCCTAATTATAAAGCCATCTGACAGTTTCAAAACCCTCTGCAGTTTTAAGGTACCCATTATTCTATCAAATTCCTGTAAAATATGTATTAGTATGCCCATTTTACAGATGAGGAAATGAAAGCTCACCCATGTTAACTGGTTTGCCCACAACTAAAAACCATCACTTCCTCTGCTTCTGAATCCACTCTTCTTTCCATGAAACCACAGCCAGCTCCAAATATGTCCGTCTTTAGTTGACAGCGAGGGTCTAGACTCAAACATACCTAGCGTTGTGGATAAAAAGATGGAAATACTTGGGCTTTTAGAAAACAGTTTCCTTTAACCAAAAATGCCTCTTTGGTCAAACTTGTGTGTGAACACACACACACACACACACACACACCCAAAAAACTTTCGCACCAAGATTTAAAGTGAAGCAAATGTTAGCAGTCCACTTTTAAACTTTGGAAAATGGTGTCACGAAAGGAGTAACAGCCACAATAACAAGGCTACAATAGAACGGTCAATACTAATATGGCGTGAATGAGAAGAATTGTGTGTTACATTCTCTAGGAATGTGGGTCACCCTTCTCATGACTCCCCTTCAGCCTCGTCTGAAGCATTAACAAATGGCTTTTGTGTCCCTGTCTGTGTGACTATGGTATGTGACTGGACAAGCGGCTACTTCACACAAGAAGGGCTTATATGTAAAGGTTTATATCTACAGTAGCCCCTTCTGACCCAGAGGGATTGAAATGCTACTCAAGAAGCACTGTGTGGCCCTCCCCCCCAACCGGCCCCGTTTTGGGAAGCCACCAGCTCCAGCCGCCTTGCTCTGTCTTTTGTTGGCAATGACTCCTAAGCCAGGCTTTCTGCTCACACCCCCTAACGTATTCAATGACTCCTCACGCCTACCCAAGACATCTTTGTGGGTGGTAGGGTTTTTCATTTTTTAAACTTTGGGGGCAGGGGGAACAGGAAGTTCTGTTACTCTTTTTCAACAAAGTCATTTCAGGTAAAGCAATTTTGGTGACCATTTTCATTCTTCACTCCCCCGGAGGCCACCTTTTTTCTTCTTCTTTGCTCAAGCTGCTCAGTGATTATCACTGTTGCTTTCTTGGTTGGTAGAATCCAACACTTAGTACCTTTTCCAACTTGTCTTATATTCTCCTGCTTAAACGTCCTTATATAGTTAAAAAGCCCTTTCAAAGCTGTCTCCAAAAATCTCAGATATCGGGCTCAGCAATTTCTTAAGTTACGCTTTGGGCAAGATATAGAAGTGGTAATTACAGCTAGCCCAAAGGATAAAAACTGCAAACGAAAAGAATAAAATACGCACAACCTGGTGACAGGATTTTATGACTTTCTCTGTGTATTAAAATTTGATATCTTAACCTCTGCATGAGTGGAAGGAAACATATTTGCAAAAGGAACCGTTATCTCTTTGTAATTAATAACATGGAATATCATTTATCCCAAACCTCTCCTTTCTACAGGTGTCAACATTTGATCTAGGAGCTTTGTTTTGCAGCAGGGAAACTGAGGTCAAAAGTTGGTCTTCCATGCTTCTCCAAAGGTAACTAATGTCTGAGGAATATTTGAGAATTCACTTTCCTATTTTATGAGACTGGAGGAGGGGGGTTGCTCTATGTCAGGCCATGAATCAGGAAAATATTAATCAATACAATAAGGACAAAATTTTGGACACAGCAGCCAAATCAATTGTGGCTTTTAAACTAACTTAGAAAACATTGGGCGCCTGGGTGGCTCAGTTGATTAAGCATCCAACTTCAGCTCAGGTCATGATCTCATGGTTCATGAGTTCAAGCCCCACATCGGGCTCTGTGCTAAAGTTCCGAGCCTAGAGCCTTCTTCAGATTCTGGTCTCCCTCTCTCTGCCCCTTCCCCACTCACACTCTATCTTTCTGTCTCAAAAATAAATAAATATTAAACTAACTGGAAGACAGCCACAAAAACCAACTTGGTAGTCTTAGACAGACGGACTGAGTTATTGTAGTAACTCAGTTACTGAGTTATTAAAATAAATTCATCTATCTAGTACCCATGGTTATAGTCTTTATTATTATTATTGCTATCAAAACCTCTAAGGAGGAAAAAAAAATAAATTTAACTTAAAGTGTATCTAACAAGAAAAATTAAATAGAAAGGAGTAAGATTTTGTCAAGTAGGGTTGAGCTTGGAGGACCACAAACCATTATAATGTCTAAGATATTTTGCCCCCAAAGAACCAATTTTTGCCCCTTTAAGGGCAATATCACCCCAAGTGAGAATGTATATTTTTACCTAATTCCATATATCATAATGATTCACCAGTCCATTCCCCACTCTATGTATGAATCCCTGTTAGAACTCACTTCACCATCTATAATTATATTTTTACTCATCTGCCTCCCCACCAGCCTGGAAGCTTCTCAGTGGAATTTTTTTCCCAGAAAACAACTCAAAAGTGTTGAATGAGTGGATGAACAGATGAAAAAATTTGTAATATAAAGACCGGATACTACAAAAAGTAAGGGATAGGTATGTCCTTAATTGTTCTGCCTCTTTATTCGTTGACCAGCTGACCCAAGCTTCAAATATTAAAGACCTCTCCAGGTACTGCCCCAGCCAAGTGACGACCGTGAAAAGGCACTAAAGGTTTTCAAACAGTCACAAAGTCTTGCCCACTTTTTAGAGGATGACAGGTGTAGTAGGCGGTGACAGAGCCTTGATGCTTGTTTGATGTCTTTGTGACCATTTCTCTACCAGACACAATAAGGTGTGGGAAGTAGTAATTATGTTGTCTCAAAGCAGCATTTTAAATTTACTCACCAAAATGAAAACTTAACCTTTCTCCCTGTTGCGCTTGGCCTAGCTACTAAGAGTGATGGCGGAGGGCAGGGCTAATGGCTGGGGCAAAGCGGAACAGAGAACCCTGCAATTAGGAGGGAGGAGATTCCTAAGGATACTCTGTGGGGTGGCCAGGGGGCCTCAGACACCCACACCCACCGGACCCTCAGATGCCAGAGGATTTGGGAGATTTGTCAAGAGCCAAATCGCTGCCCGTGGTGTTTCTTCCACTCAACCAGCACCCTGTGTCAACCTCATTTCCCACCAGCGTCATCATCACCCGCATCTCCAAACACTTTGCTTGACCAAAGTTCAATCAATTTCACTAATTGCTGTTGCAGAGTAGGTTACTGGAGGTACTAGCTTGTTGAGAGCCAGTGGCCTTGAGCGGTGTTTTGGGAGCTGGAGGCTTTGAGCGCAGCCTTTGTCCTTGAGTCGGACTGCAGCCAGGTCGTGTGGGGAGGTTCAGAATGCCTTTGTAAAGTTTGATATAGCAAAATACATTTTGCCTGGATAACGTCATGCTGAAAACTTGTGGTAGGAGACATGCCTTGTACGTACACCATCCTCAGAATGCGGATAAATACCCAAGTGAAAATAAACTCGCTGCTGGTGACGCTTGGGAGCACCAGCCCTCCCTTAACAACTGTGCCTTGTGTATCAGTTCATCCTCGCCCCCCCCCCGATCAGGAACCGTTCGATTCAGCGACGGCTGGTCCACCGCACTAGCTATTATGGATAAGAAACAGCATATAATAATAATTAAAATAACAACTGTAACAGCAACAAAAGTACCAAGGCACCTGCCTGGCTAAGTCTGTAGAGCATGAGATTCTTGATCTTTGGGTTGTATGTTTGATCCCCATGTTGGATGCAGAGATTACTTTAAAAAAGAGATCTTTAAAATAAAATTAAATTAAATTAATTAAATTAAAATAATAACAAAATACTATATATTCGTGTAACATTTTAACATTTACAGAGTGTTTTCATAATGGATCAAATTTTATCTTCGCCACACTGTGTACGCAACATAGACTAGACGGACATTCACGGCATTTTATAGATAAGAAAGCTGAGGGCCAATGGCTGAAAGTCCAGTGGCAGTGCACTCTCCAGTCTAGTGTCCTGGATGGATTCCAGACTACGAATCAGTTACTTGCTGTTGGCCTAAGTTGGGTTACTTAGCCTCTTCTAGCTTGTTTCCCTCACATTATTTTATTTTATTTTATTTTATTATCTTATTTTATTTTATGTACTGTTTATTTATATTTGAGACAGAGAGAGACAGCGCATGTACATGCATGCAGAGAGGGGCACTGAGAGAGGAGGACAGAGGATCAAAGCAGGCTCTGTGCCAACAGCAGAGAGCCTTATGGCGGTTCGAACTCACGAACCGGGAGGACAAAACCTGAGTTGAAGTCGAATGCTTAACCAACTGAGCCACCCAGTTTCACTGGTTCCCTCATTTCAAAAATAAAGATACCGGAGTGCCTGGGTGGCTCAGTCGTTTGAGCATCTGACTCTTGATTTCAGCTCAGGTGATGATCTCTCAGGGTTGTTGAATCGAGCTCTGAGTCTGGCTCTGTGCTGAGCATGGAGCCTACTTAAGATTGTCTCTCTCTCTCTCTGCCCCTCTCCCCCGCTCATCCTCTCTCTCTAACACTCTCTAAAATAAGAAAAAAAAAATAGGGGCGCCTGGGTGGCTCAGTCAGTTAAGCACCTGACTCTAGTCAGGTCATTATCTCTCGGTTCCTGAGTTCAAGCCCCGTGTCAGGGCTCTTTGTTGACAGCTCAGAACCTGAAGCCTGCTTCAGATTCTGTATCTTCTTCTCTCTCTGCCCCTCCCTCACTCTTGCTCTGCCTCTCTCTGCCTCAAAAATAAATAAACATTAAAATAATAATAATAAAATAAAATAAAGATACCAATAATAGCATCTATTGAAAGCATTGTTGAGAGTTTAAATGAGGTAAAGCCTCTATAAGGCACTGAACACAGTGACTGGCAAAGGATACAAGCTAAAAAAATGATAGTTATTAGTATTAGTATTCATATTTAGAAGACATGAAATATTAAGCAATGTATGCAAAGCTAAAATGACTTGATTTCAGCAGCTCTCAAAGGAAACAGGAAAATATTCAAATTGTCCTAGATATTTACAAAAAATAAATCTGTTTTTCTCCTTCAGAAGAAATAAAGCCTTAAGACAAAATGACCCCATTAAAGAAATATAAAACATCTTCCTTCAAAACATATTCTTTAAAATGCCATACATACACGCGAGTATTAGTCAGTCTTAAAAAAACAAGGAAATCTTGCCATTTGTGACAATATGGGTGAACCTGGAGGACATTGTGCTAAGTGACATAAGCCAGACACAGAAAGACAAATACTGCATGAGTTCACTTATATGTGGAATCTAAAATAGTTGAACTTACAGAAGCAGAGAATACAATGGCGTTTGCCAGGGGCTGGTGGTACAGGGAAATGATGAGATGTTAGTTACAGGGTACAAAGTTTCAGTTACAAAGATGAAAGAACCTAAAGCGCAGCTTGGTGATCACAGCTAACAATACTTTTTTATATGCTTGAAATTTGCTAAGAGGGTAAATCTTGAGTATTATCACACACACCCAAAGTGAGGTGATGGGCATGTTAGTTTCAGTGTGGTGGTCATTTCATTTGTATATATATCAAAATACCAAGTTGTATTTTTATTGGTCAATTCTTTTTTTTTTTTTTTAATTCGAGGCAGGGGAGGGACAGAGGGAAGAAGAGGGGGAGGGTAGAGAGAATCTTAAACAGGCTCCACCGTCCGCTCAGAGCTGGCAAGAGGCTGGATCCCATGACCCTGGGATCATGACCGAGCCGAAATCAAAAGTGGGACACTCAACCAACTAAACCACCCAGGCATCCCCTTATTTGTCAATTCTTTATTGATAAAGCTGGAAGAAAACAAAAACATATGCTTTATATAATGACTTTCATCAGCAGACCTCAAATGTCTTCCCCTGAACTCCTGTTAATAAAGAGGGATCCGAAAGGTGAAAATTAAAGCATTTCCCCAAAGTTAGATAAGAAGCCATTTGTCCAGCCTTGTAAAGGAATACATCTACCAAAATACCCAAATCAAAACATAAACTTCACAAGGAAGGGATTTTTGCCTATTTTGTTTGCTTGCAGTATCCCCAGTACCAAGAACTATCCGTGTATATAGTAAGTTATACTTAAAAAAATATTTGTTAGATGTTGAAAATATTGACTGTGCAGAGTGGCTAAAATGAACAAATCAGGAAACTATAGATGCTGGCGAGGATGTGGAGAAGTAGGCACCCTCCTACACTGTTGGTGGGAATGCAAACTGGTGCAGCCACTCTGGAAAACGGTGTGGAGGTTCCTCAAAAAAATGAAAATAGAGCTACCCTATGACCCAGCAATAGCCCTGCTAGGAATCTACCCAAGAGACACAGGAATGCTGATGCATAGGAGCACGTGTACCCCAATGTTCATAGCAGCACTTTCGACAATAGCCAAATCATGGAAAGAGACCAAGTGCCCATCAACTGATGAATGGATAAAGAAGTTATGGTACTTATATACAATGGACTACTACGTGGCAATGAGAAAAAATGAAATCTGGCCATGTGTAGCAACATGGATGGAACTGGAGGGTATTATGTTAAATGAAATAAGTCAGTCAGAAAAAGACAGATACCATATGTTTCCACGAATAGGTGGACTTTGTGAAACTAAGCAAAAACCAGGGGGAGGGGAAGAGGGGAAAGAAAAAAAAGACACAGAGAGGGAGGGAGATAAAACATAAGAGACTCTCAAAGACTAAGAAAAAACTGAGGGTGAGGGGAATGAGGGAGGGGGGAGAGGGGGTGATGGGCATTAAAAAGGGCACATGTTGGGATGAACACTGGGTGTTATATGTAAACCAATTTGAAAATAAACTATTATAATAAAAAAAAAATAAAAATAAAAATAAAAAAAAAAAAAGAAAATATTGACTGTGCAAGCATCTTGTCCATCTTCAGATGCTATTGAGTCATTTGAGTTATTTAACGTACCATCTGTTACTGGTCCATTTAGTCATTTCCTTACTCAACACACACCTATTAATCACCTTCTATGCGCCCAATGCGATGCCGAATGCTGAGGATAGAAATATCAGAATAAGATCTCCAGCTCTGGGAGCTTACAATCGATGGCAGAGAGAAAGGAAGGAGTGATGATGTCCTGCAACTTGTAGAAGACCATGAACTTGCCGCCTTCCCTCTTCTCCCAGGCATTTCCATCGGGCTCCCAGATGGAATTTGTGCATGAATGCCGAGTCCACGACAACATTCTGTTGCAAAAGAAAAGAAACAGAAGAGCATTTCATGTTTCCGTTCACTCTGATCCACCAGCTTCGCACCCCTACGTCTTTGGTTGTGGTGCTGCAGCGGTTACACGGTAACTGTTCCTGTCCATTGAAACGCCAGCGTCCAACCCAGGTCGCATGTAATGGCGCGACGCTGGACTAGGGCTCCAACCACATTAGCCATAAGCCGCATTGTTGCTGCCGCTGCTGTTATTTTAATTATGATTGTACGTTAACTACCACCTTCCTTCCTCTGCCTTCCTTCAGCTGCAATGATGTATGTTACTTTTTGGTAACTGGATTTCATTAACATTTATGAACTCTCATAAAGTAGTAGAAAAAGCAATTTGTGTGGAAGAATTTTCCACCTCATTAAACAGTGTTCTTTTGGGGGTCAAGCTGATATTTTTTTTTTTGTTGGATTTTTTTTATAGGTCCTTTGTCCTTCCCTGAGCCCTGGGGGATGAAAGGAGAGCCGTCCACAGTCAGCGGGGCTCAGGAGCCCTATAGAGGGCGCTAGACCGAGCGCGGGCTTCCCGCTCGCTGCGGCCTGGCGTTCCCCACGGCTTTTCAGACTCCACCAGTCCCAGGTACCCGCTCTGGGTCCCTACGCCCTTCCTCCTCCTGGGCCAAGTCTGACTCCTTTCCCGCCTGCGGATGGTGTCGCCTGGCTAAGGGCCGAGTGGGGTGGAGGGTCGCACGGGGCGGTCCCCCGGCCTGAATGCAACTCATCCCTGGGGCCTAAAAGAGTGCTCCCGGGCTTTGTCCCCGGCCGATTGTGCAAGGCATCCCCACGCCTGGCGGGGACTGTCCCCAGCTGGGCTCTCGCCCTACGACACCACCCTCGGCAAAGGCGCACTGGCGCCCCCCACCCAAGCCCCCTTGCCTTTGAGGCAGGCTCCAGCCCCGGGAGAAAGGCCTGGGGGAAGTGGGAGGAGAGACCCGAAAAGAGTCTTTTAAAAGCCCTTCCCCATGTTGCAAGCTTAGTTGCATCGTCCAGCCACGGTCTCCTGGCCCAAAAAGACTGTGTTTCTTTTCACACCCGGAATGCAAGCAGAGCCGGCCTCGGTGCGCAGCGGGCCGCCGGGAGCCGGGCGGATCTCGGTCCCGCGCCGCGGGCGACGCCTGCACTCGCCAGCCACCTGCAGCACCCCCCCCCCCCAACCCGCCGCGTCCACCCTGCGGGCCTGGGCCCGGGGACCGACCCGAGGAGTGCTGAAGCCCCTGGAGAGCGCAGGCGAGAGCGAGGCCGGAAAGAAGAACCTCCCCAACGGCTGATCCAAGGGAACCGGGGCATGTGGCAGCGACTGCTGATGGGCTTTGGGGAGGGACGCTCTCTGTCCCAAGCTGGGCTCAACGACCTGCCTCTGGGTGCCGGGGGAGAAGTGAAAAGGGCATGGTGGCCCTAACTCTTGGGGGAATGAAGCGGAAACCGGAGACGCCGCGGCCTGAGGGCGCTGTAAAGTAACCGAGGAGCCAGGTGACAGGTGCTGGGGGGAAACTAACATGTAAGAACCGCCTTTCTCTCTTCTAAATGTAAAAATGAAAACAGTAGTTCAAACTCTACAATGCGTGTGTCCACCTAGATTTAAAAAAAAAAAAAAAAAAAACTCAGCTCTCCAAGAATCCGCTTATTTGGTGCTTATGACATGGTTTTCTGCCAGACAGCTCCCAAACCAGATCTTATGACCTCTAAGACCTTTCAGCAGGTGACTGGGGGCAGGGGCTGGAGCGCGTCTGCTGTTCCGCCTCCGGACAGATTCTCCGCATCAGCCGGTGTGGACGCGGTCCCGGGGCTTTTTCCGATTTGCTGAGTCAGCCGCCGGCGCCGCGGGCTTTGCTGTTTCAAACCCAGGCGACTGTGCTTCGCTGACTGGTGTGTCGACTTGGTAGTGTAATTATTGTTTTGTTTTCTAATATGTAATTACTCTTTGTCGTCGCTCTTATGAATCCGCCGAGCCTGACTCGAACAGCAAGATGGATTCAAGTTTGGGGCGAGGACTCGGTGCGTGGGAAATACTGACTGCTCCCCACGCAAAGGGCCCTGGGCCCACGCATCTCTGCGCCGCCCCCACCAGCCCAGCAAGTTAAAGAGCGCGCCTTGGGTCCCCTGGCGGACCAGAGGCCGTTAAACCTGAGCCCCACACCGCTGGGGACCCACTCTCTGTGAGCTGGAATCGCAGAGGCTCTTTTTTCTCGTCTGTATATTTATAAAGAGGGAAGAGGAGGAAGGGAGGGAGGGAGAAAAGGAAGACTCAGAAACAGAGGGGCTAGAGAGTTGAGGATGGGGTAAAAGAGAGAGAGAGACAAACTGATTTGGAGAGTTAAGAGACAAAGGAGGAAGAGCACAGAGAAAGAGGGAGAGACGAAGAGAGAAGCAGAGAAGCTTGCTTATTTTCAAACGTTGCCTTCCTAGATTTAAAATGAGATACTGGAAAGTTCCCACCCTGCCCCACTTGTTTTACCACACCCTGCATTGTTAAACACCCCCCCACACACACTGCCACCACCCACACACCCACCCACACACACACACGCACACACACACGCACAGAGTGGCTGCTGGGTCCCAACTCTAGCTCCCCCAACCATGCCTCCGGCTCTGGGCCAGGCCTGCCCGGTCCGGTCCTCCCTGCACCCGACGGGGCGACTTTCTGGAGGCCCCGAAAGTGCCAGAACAAAGAACCGACGCCGCCAGCGCCTCTGGTACCGGAGAAGCACCGTGGGCCCCGCCCTCAGAGTCGGACCGCGGGGCTGAGCCGGGTCTGAAAGGCCCCCGAGCCCTCGGCGCGCGCAAGTTCACGGCGGGGCTGGGCACCGCGGGCCCGCCAACTGCGGCGCCGCCCTCCGCGGCCTGCGGGGCTCGCCCAGCGGAGCGCTCCGCTTTGCAGGCCCGGGGAGTGAGGTCCCCGGTCCAGGAAAGCGATCCATTTTCTCTAACCGTTTGCCCGAGAGCTGTCAGGTTAGCGCTGCCTCCTCGGCCACCCAGAGAAGAAGGTGTTAAAAATTCTTTGCACGGGAGTCCTTCCCCAGACCCAAACATAACCGCACTATGGCATTGGCGGCGCCGGCCGCCGGTCCCTAACCTCGGCCACCTTCTCCCGTTGAAATATGCACATCGCTCTTCAATAATTTAGACACCTGGGAGACTGGACAAGTATAATTTTTTTTTTCGGGTCGCCATCAATCATGCTTTTGTTTTATGTGAGATGGGCTTTGTGTGTTTAGCTGCCCGGCTCCATCCTATTTGCATGCGGCTATTTAATGGGCATTTATTTTAGCTTTGAAGATCTGCTTAAAAATCTAAACCCAGAAAAGGGGCGGGGGTGGGGCGCCCCCTCCCTCCCCCCCGCCCCCCGCTTATGGTTCGGGTGGATTTGCCTCTGGGGCGCCTTCCTTTCTGGAGAAGGGCCCTGCGGGTCTCGGTTACAGATGAATTTTGATTCCGAGGTGGGACACGTAATGGAACGGAAAAGATATGTTCTTTTTCCCTCTATGTCAGGGTTTCTTTCTAGCAAACAATGCTCCAGTCAGTATTTGTGTATGAGACGAGTAATTGTGCTCCAAATGCTTAAATAAATCATTGATGGGTGAAATTACACATGCTCACTTAAAGTGTAATGTGATTAAGAGATTATGAGATTGAAGCTAATATCTGGTCTCCCAGCTCCTGGCCCCAAATCTTGACACCAGAAATTTATCAACTACAACTGTCCTGAAATTTACAGATACAATAGGTTTCTACTGACAGCGAATCAAAAACAACCTCTAAAAAATAAATAAATAAATAAATGTATGCGCGTATCTGTATCATACAGGTCGTGGTTTTATTGTAAAAGGACCTTCGAAGGGAAGAGGAAAAGCCAAGAGATGAGAGCGAGAGGGCGTTTGCCTGTTTTATCTCTCATTTTTAAAAAGTAAATGACCGTGGCGGGGAGGGGAGGGGGAGGCCGTGGCGGGGGCTAGTCTGCGAGCTGATTACTCGCCGTCTGAAAGCGGCTCCATTTCCCGCACGGTGGGTAAGTCCTTTATCGGGGGAAGCCCCGGCCTCGCCCGCAGCCATCCTTCGCCTCGAGGCGCGCGCTGGGCCGGGGCGCGGGAGCCGCTCGGCGACTCCGTAATGACCCGGGTTCGCCGCAGCTGCGCCCTGACCCTTTGTGATGGCGCAGATAGCGCTCGGATGAAATTATGTCCTTCTCCGGGTGTGAAATTACCATGTTTATTAATTGAGCCAGACATTAGCTTTACCTTTTCTTTTTAAGCCGTGAAAATTTGTGATTCAGGGCAAATGATTCTCTGACAGACGCCGCGCTCCGCACCCTACCCCTCCCGCCCCGCGCCTCCCCCCTCCCCTCCCCTCCCCTCCCCTCCCGGCGCTCCCCTTCCCCACCCCCACGTCCCGGGCAGCTCGGGAGAGCCGGCTGGGTTTCCAAGCTGCAGAGCCCGAGGAGAAAAAGCAAGCGGGCCGGAGTGTGAGAGCGTGCGCGTCAGTGCGCACGCGGGGGTTTGCCTCCTCGGGAAGTGTTCTCCAACAATAATAAGAACCCCCGAGTCGGAGTTCCAGCATTTCCCCCAGAATTCTTGATCAGTACAACCCAAATCGTTTTCAAGACAAAGAAGCATCAATCAGCGACAAAGACAGATTTAACGTATTAAATCTTTATTAAAGTGAAGTCATTCTTATTGAAATGATGTATTGGGTGTTCAAAAAGATTGGATTTTTTTTTTTTTTTTTACATTGCTTAAGATGGGAGTTGGTGGCGGAGAGCAAGCGCTGTGTTTTGCCCTTATTGTTCTGGGCCGGGAGTAGGGGTACCGGAGCTCTGCCCGAGGTCCCGCGCCCCGGGAAACACTGCCTTGGACTACGGAAACAGGCTGATCGCTTTCCTTCTGCCTGCCCCTACTTTGATTTCCCGCAGAACTGGTGCCCCCCAGTCCCCTCAAACTTCCTGCGTTTGTCCGTCACATCAGGGAAACTGAGGTACGGCAAGCATGGATGGTTGTCTAGAAGGTCGAGAAGTTAGCGACTCCAGGGGCCTAGAGAGGAAGGTCCTAGGGCGTTTCTTGGTTTGGGAGAGCAAGCCCAAGTTCTCCTGATAGAGCCTCAAGAAGGTCCTTGCGCCCCCCGTCTTAAGGGTAAGGCGAGCGTGTGTTCTCCGACCAGCGCGTTCTCGGGCGGTCTCCACTTCCTTCCTTCCTCTGGGCCAGGACTGGAGGCAGGAGCTGACCTCTTTCCCCTCCGAGATAGACCCTCAATTCAACTGGCGCTTCGGACCTCGTGTCCTGCCAACGGGCGGCTGGCGGGGAAACCAGGACCAGAGGGAGTTCAGAGAGGGGCCCTCTCTCCCCCAGGGACAGCTGCCCCAAATTTTCGGTCTTGCATGTTAAAGAGCTCAAATTCTTCGCTCCCTAGGAGAGGTGGAAGGGTGGGGGTGGGGGTGGGTCTAAAACTGTAGGCTGCTTCCCAGAATGGCAGCCACAATTTTAACAAGATGTATTTGTGTCTCCACCTCAGACACACACAGACATCCACTCCACTGCAAACGAACTGTTGGAATCAATTTCCTTGGAATACTCCACTTTTTTTTTCTATCATATTTCAGCAATGGCATGAACGCTATAGCCAGTTGATTCAATTTAGTATTTGCATAAGGAGGAGAAGAAGGTGCCTTTGCTGACTCAATGAATAGGTCTCTTGTTTGTCGTATGTGTTGTCGGGTTGGACTTTTAAATAAAGGTAGGGGAGGAGGGCAATGGGCGGCCACGTCTAGGACCGTTTTGCTGCCCATGAGTCAGAAGCAGAGAAGTCACTGCTAGGGTGGTAACAGACTATTGTTCCTTGCCTCTCCAAATTTCCTCACTCTCTCGTCCTGTCCACCCATTGGAATCCTCTACGTTAGAATATTTGCAAATTGGAGCTTCCGTTGTTCGTTCCAGGCAGTCCTGCTCTTAAAGATATATCACTTGGGCAAATTGTTGGAAGTAATTCAGTGGCAAGGAGACATGGCAAGAAGAGAGTTTTAAATATTCTGCACAGAGGAAAGGAACAAGCAGATTTTCAGGACAGTCTTCAGCAACAGAGCCAGTTTTAATAGGATCCCAACCAGTGTGCTAATTAAATATTTCACAGCTTCCAAAGTTAATGTGTTAACATTGGGATTTTTTTTTCCCCACCAAGTCATACAAATTGGCCTTCTGTAACACCATCCCCCACCCCAAAAGTCCCCTCCCCAACCCACCCACGCACATACACACTCCCTGCCACAAAAGTCCTACCCACCCGTTTTCTGAATGGCATTACAAAGAATTTTGTTAAAGAAAAGTCAGACTAATTGCTGCCAGAAGACCCGTCTCTTAGAGAAGTCTGGTTTTCATAAGCCAGATTCTGTAAGGGTTGTGGTTAAATCTAAGCCTAGTAGAAGGTTCTTAAGGTTTTCTCAGCAAAAGAGGGAAATACAAAGAAACACTAAGTTCAGCCAAAATGCTCAGTGGGGAGAGAGGGAGAAGAAGATGGGATGGGAGGGAAATTCGAGAGGACTCCCTGAACTTTTGTTTCTTTCTAGATTCCTCTCCTTGGAAGAGCTTTCTCCAAACTAATACCCACTGAGATAGTTTTCTTAAGTAGCTCTAGCCTTGCATGGTCACAGACTAGTGACTTGATTCTCTTGATGTGGCTGGGAGTTATACTAGAAAGAATAGCAAGAGACTTTCCAGCCCCAAGATTCTCTGAGGCACACACACACACACACACACACCCCACTCTCTCTCAGCTCCAGGGTTGCTCTCAGGAGCAAAAGGGTCCTTAAGAAACGGGCAGGTAGATTCCCCCTTCTAAGCCAGGTTGCTGCAGGGGCAGTGCCAGTGCAGACATCCGTGCCCACCCTGTCCTTGGCTTCCCAGCAAGATGCTTCTCGACCTTGTCACAGAGTTAGATGGCAGTGCAGGTAGGGGCTGGAGAGAGCCACGTCTCTCTGAGTGTTCGAAAAGGAAAAACCCTACTAAGACTGGTCTCATTATCAACAGGCTGATTGAATTTTAGATTTCCTCGTCCAACTTTTCCTCTATTCTGTTGTCCTGAAGCTTTTATAGGCACAGTCCCAAGGATGGTTAGAAGCCCGCTGGAACTCATCATCAGAATGGGTTTCCCCACCGCCACCTCGTTTCAGGAAACCCTGGAAGCTGGAGTCACCACCTTGTGTCTCCTGACACAAGAGGCAAAATCCACTCAATTCCCAGCTTCCAAACTGCATGGGGCTTCCCAAAACCATTTTGGCTTAGAGAAATATCCTCAAAGTTAGGACTCGTCGCTCCCCTGTTCCCTGATAGTCCAGAAAACTGCTCCCTTCCCTGGAACCCATTATCTTGGGTCCTTCCGTTCAACTGGCTACTGAGAGTGTGAGTGTGTGAGAAACAGAATATGCAACGTGATGCTTATGGAGCACCGTTAGCGGGTTCTCCCAGTCCTTGTCATCCTGGTCTATAGTATTTACCTTTTTTCTCCTCCCCAAGACTTCTTCCGAATTCCCTTCCCATTCTCCAATCCTACTGCAGGGGTGACAAGAGGGTCAGAGAAGGTCTTGACATTACTGTCTTCCCTTGTTGTATAGTTACAAAAAGATCATAATGTAAGCAAATGAATAAGAACTTAATGCCTTATTGTCTCTTTCCACTCCCTAACCTCCACAATCCTCATGGTTTAGGTTTTGGAGGATTTTAACCATACTGTAGTGTTTGTACAAAGTAATTTCTTGCTCTCAAAAGATAAAGCTACTCAGCTAAGAGATGTATCTCATTTTCCACTTTCCAGGATGAGTTAGGGAAGCCTTCTCCCCCAGATCCTATCACTTCCCATCCCACAGCCTGAACATTGTAGGGGCCTGAAGGCAGGAACATTTCCGGTCACCTATCAAAACTGTGGGTGGAGGTCTGCCAAGGTAAACACCTGGACCTTGACATCAACGGCAAAGCTGGCTCACCCAACTTGGGTAATCCAGAAGACCTCGGGGACTTCATTTGACTTCCGGTATGGATCAAGGCTAGTGGGGCTGGCATTGACGCGTCCATATGAGCGAGAAGAACACATCCCTTTTGAGCACTTCTTAGTCTTCCTTAGCCTGGGCTTGTGCAGAGTAAAGGACTAATGACCAGAAAGCCCCATGGTGTTTCATGCCATAAAGCCCACTGTATCCTAAGACCAGAAAACATGTGGCAAGTCCATTTACGCTGCTTTTCTCTCCTTGATTCTCATGAAATAAATTGTTGCAAAAGGAAACTACCAAAGTCCCTGAAATCGGTCTCAAAGTAGGGTGATCTGAGATTTGAAGAAGCTGTTCAATTACTCTGACGTTCTCATTTTATAAACAAGCCACAGAGCTGTGTTCCTATAATAGAATGACAGTGTCTTCTGTTTGTGTATATTTGCATGATAATTGCTACACAAAATCAAATCCCAAGCTTTGTCTTTTGCATTTGGCTTCTTTTTTTTTTTTTTTTTTTTAGCAGCAGCATCAAAAATATTTTGTGTCTCTGCTTCTAAGGTCTTCTCCAGAGTTCATATTTTCGCTCTGTCATTCCCCCTTTCTTTTTCTCCTAATCAACGAAAGCTTTTTCTCCTGAAGCTAGAAATCCAGTCAAACTATGAAATCCGGAGCATGTAGGACTTCTGTATTTACCAAGAGGATATTATCATACGACAGAGATCTTGAGATTCAACTTTAGTTGTGCCTCTCACCAGCAACGAACGAGATATGAGATACGGCCGAGAGAATCAGCACCGGGAATCTTTTTTGTCAGTTTTTTTGATAAGGGGACTACCGGTAATATCCCTCAGACAGAGTCCTTCCCCGTTATCTGCTCATTTTTGCTGTCTTTTCCCCCCACTACACTGCCTAAACACTCCACAGAGCCAGCCAATTTCGGTCATTTCAAAGAAAAAAAAACTGAGATGAAACATGTTTTCTCTTTGAGGGTGACCTCTGACCTTCCCTTTCCAATACACCTGACACCGGGGCTTTAGAAAAAAGACCTGTTTAGGTCTGGGATGCTGAGGTGGCTTTCTCTCTCTCTTCTCTCTCTGTCTGTCTCTCTTCGTCCCTCCCTCTCCCTCTTCTCTCTGTCTTCTCTGAGGCCGAACTCAATGAAAAGTTGTTGCAATAATCGCAGCTCCCTGCTCCGCCAGGGCCGAGGGAGAAGGGCGGAACACGCAGGGTGTTTTGTTAAATGCTCCCGTCGTTCGCAGGGGCTGGGACTTGATAAAAGGAGACAGTTTTCTGAAAAGATTTGATTGAAATGGCGTGTGCCAGGGCTGATGGGAGCCAGCGAGGGACAAAGCGCCGCGAATCCATGGACACTCGAGCAATTATGCCTCCACGCTGAAGGTGGATTAGCGCGCTGGAAAGAAGCATATGTTTGGCCCGGGGCGACACTTCCCCCCGGCTGAGCTTAGAGAATGGGAGCGCGGAGAGCTGCTGGACCCGGAATATCAACTATCTGCGAAGCCCCCCTCCCCAGCCCAGCCCAGCCAGTCTCCCCGCCCCCGCCCCCAAAAGTCGGAGCGCATTTTTACAAAGAGAGGAGGAGGAGGAGGAGGAGGAGGAGGAGGAGGAGGAGGAGGAGGAGGAGGAGGAGGAGGAGGATTGAGAGGAGGGAGGAGGGAGAAGGGGGACGAAGGGATGCCCAGAAGTGCAAATGGGCCTGGGATTGGCGAGAAGCGCCACCCAAGGCTTTTATCTCAGGTCATCCTAACGGGAGAGCCAAGCTTGGGAGTTGAGATTGGGGGTGGGGGGGGGTCAGCTAAACGCTCCCCCATAGAATGGCCTTCCCACTGCTTAAGTAGTTCGGTTCAGGATGTTCGCTCAAACGGGTATTGGGAGGTCAACCAAAATTGTTGCAGTAAAACAAGGTCTTAATGCCTTTTTAAGGATTCTAGTGGCTAATGGGCAGTGTCGCGGGAGGGCGGGAGGCGCTGCGCGGGCGACGCGGGTTCTCGGCCTCCGGCTGGGTCTAGGTGCCGGGAAGGCCCCGGAGAGATGCGTGGTGAATGAAAACAGCTCGGAGAGGCCTGGTCCGAAAGAAAGGGTGGGGGGTGCCGGGTCGAGTCCCACGCAGCTCTAGTTGCTTAGAGACCCAGGCCAGGGATGCTAAAACTGCGCGCCGCCTTGGGGGTCGTGGAGCTAGAAAGTTTTCTCAGATCCTGCCTCCAACCATTAATTAAAGCACCGCTCCTGTGGAAAAGGCCCTTAAAACCCTGACCTGAGCCTCCCGGCTCTCGCTCACTGCACCGGCAAGCGCGCGAAGGGAGGCGGGAGGCGCACGCAGGTCCCAAACCTCGTTCTCGGGGTTTGACTGCAGCTTAATTGGGTCTCACCCGGTGGCGAGCGCCGGTGGCCGCCGCCCAGGCCGCCCGCACCCCTTGCCCGGGCTGCCCTCCCGGTCCCCTCTAGTCCCCACCCCCGCCTCCATCCAGCCCAGAGCTGGGCTCGAACCTCAGTCCTCTATCCCACCGTCACCGCCCCCGCCTCCCACCTCCAAAGCCAGACCTTCAAAATCAAGTTGTGCGTTGCTTCTGATCCAAAGAGGCGCGCGACGGGATTTGGGGGCGAGTTTAGCTAGGACTGCGCAGGGGCCGGCGGGCGGGGTCTGGGGTGGATCCGGCGGGGCGCGTGCAGGGGGTGCGGACCGTGCCGCCTCCTCCAGCGCGGGGGTCCTGGCGCCCGGAGCGGAGATCAGGAGTTGGGGACCGCCTCCTTGCTGTGGACAAAGGCGCAGCCCAGACTTGGGGGCTCCAAAAAAGACAGGGGGGGTCCTGAAATAGGATTTGGTAGCTGACAAAGCAGACGGAAATTTGATCCTAGCATTAACTCAGCGCCTTAGGGGGGAAAAAAATCTTTTAAGCTATATTAGCTAAATTTAGTTTGACCAAACAGTTCAAATAAAAATTTAAATAAATCTGTATACATAGATGTGTGTATTTCCCCTGGATAAGTTGGATTCTAAAAGGGCGATGAGCGAGACCGATTCAAGAGAGAGCTCAGGGACATACGTGCCCTGACAGAAATAGGGGTCCTGGCTCCTTTACTTGCAAAAGTTTAGAGTTGGGGGGTGGACCACGGAACAGAAGGGCATGGTCGCACAGAGGCTGCACCACCAGACTCCAGTTCGAAGATGTGGGTTTAGGATTGTTACTGGAATTTCTCCATTTCGTAGAAAAATCACATGCAGCGAAGGGCTGGTATGGAATTGGGCCACTTAAAAAAAAAAAAGAAAAGAAAGAAAGAAAAGGAAATCCCCATCCTGCTGTTGAAAATATTCCCATCTCCAAATGGAAGCTAGTGTAGAAAAGTCAAGCTAATTCTGGGAAGTTTCCCCAAAGAGGTCAGACCCCTTTCTAGCATTAAAAACAGAGAGACAGAAAGAAAAGGAAGGAAGGAGGGAGGAAGAGAGGAGTAAAGAAGGAAGGGAGGGAGGGAGAGAGGGGGAAAGAAGGAAGGGAGGGAGGGAGAGAGGAAGAAGGAGGGAGGAAGGAAGGAGGGGAAGAGAGGGGGAGGGAAGGAAGAAAAGAGGGAGGAAGGGAGGGAAAGAGGAAATCTCCGTTATAAATATCCTTAAATATCTATTATGGAAAGTTCATCTCTTCTGCATTTCCTTCTCCTCCAACATAGATTTCTCTAGCAATATCCTAAGTGTTGCTATTTTTGTTGAGAAACAAAATCTCCCTGTGAAAGCTAAGTTGGCTTCCTGCTGTCCTTTTCAGGCACCAAAGATGACAAAGATACACACACCGTTTTACACGGGAATAATATTTGAAGTTTAGTTATAGGGCCCTCAGGTTCAGCCTAAAATCTCCTTCATTCCCTCCTTTCCTTTTTCGGTCCTGCCCCTAAAGAGCAGAATGTTATTTTTCAAACACAGGAACCTCCCGTGTACATGAATTACATAGGTTTCCATCCCAATATCCTTATCTCTTCCTACTCTGATGGCCACCCCGCTGCCTTCAATGGGAACAGTTACTCCTTGGAGGAAGACTTAACTTGTGTTGGCAATTTGAGAATGTTTCTCATCTATGTCCACGTGGGCAAAGATGAGTTTGGGCTACTGCTTTCGTAGAAGGAAATCCATGTCATGTTCAATCATACAACCACTCTCTGTTTATAAATACTCCACCTCGGACTAATTCATCCCTGCCTTCAGAAACACAGTTGAGTAAACTCTGATCATTAATGGGGTTTTCGGTTCTAACTCGGGGTTAACTTGGCAAATAAAACTTCTAAGAGGAACCCATAACAAGGTCAAACTTGGTCAGTTGCTCTCCCGTGGTGTGTTACGAGGTGGACAGTATCGTTCAGAGTAGTGGTAACACTTGGAAACTTGAGATGGCATACCTGTGCAGCAATCAAGTTTAATAAGAGAAAAGAATTGTTCATTGAAATTCACAAGGAAAACACCCCTGAGCACCCTAAGACGCGATGCAGAGGTGTGAGAACTGTGATTACCTGGTGCGCTCTGTGGTTTCATTCTTCTGGGGTGGGTGGCGGGGTGAACTGAGGCTTTGACTTGGGTTTGTCTGTGGTATGTGGGGTATTTCTTTCTTACCTCCTTGCACTTTAGATATTTCTCTTTACCACATCGCACTAAGCGATGGGGAAACGTGGATGTGTGTCTTCAAATGCCCAACTTGGATAATCAAGCAAATTAAAGAACAAATTTCACTACTCTCGCCTCAGGATCGCTGCCATCTCTACACCTGTAACTCAAAGAATGAAAACGCTGGTTATTTATGTGGTACTTTCGCCTCTTGGATCTCTAGTGAGTTGACCCGATTTTTATAGCCCTTTTACGCAAGCAATGTGGTTTCTTCCTCACACTTCACCTTCCCCCACCCCCAACCAGCCCCATGACGGAGTGGCTTAGGAGATCTGTAACTGGGATGAAGCAGCTGTTGGTTTCATGCCGTCCTCTAACTTGATTATTCTTTGGACACGTTAGGCAAGCATTAGTGATTGATAATGACGCTAATTAACCCCTTTCCTTTCCAAACAGTAAACTGCTACCAGCAGGATGCTACAAACAATAAATATAAAACACTGCATACATCAATATCTGTTTAAAGCCCAACTTCATTTGGGCACATTTAACCATACTGCTTTCAGTTAACAATTTCACTATTTATTCAAGCACTTCTCCAAAAGCTGGAGGGAGGAGGCAGAGGAGGAGAGGGGGTTAAGAAAAGGAACCTGCAGCTTTAAGACCACAAACACACACACACACACACACACACACACACACACACACACAAAACCAAAAAAAAAAAAAAAAAAACCCACTGTCATACCTGTCAGCTGCAGCAAAGTTAAGCTCTAATGAAAACCATGCGTAATTTTTTTTTTTTAATTTCAGGTCAATACTTTTTTAAAACTTAATTAATCCAGCTCTGATCTTAACCTATTTAAACGTAACACAAGGTTGATGACCAATAGGATTTTTTTCTTTGGCGGGGGGGGGGGGGGGGGGGGGGAGGTGGAAGAAGCAGCTCTCCTATCTGATATGGAATTATTATGAATTTACTTTTGATTGAGAAAGAAGTGGGGAGACTGTTTCATAAAGGCTGGTGAAATTCAGTTTTTTCAGAGGATTTGGGGAAACCAGGGCAAATTTGATCTGATTGTGCAGTCTAACGTAACCTGAGTTGTACAGAAATGTACATTAAATTTGGAATTTTGATAAATGAATATTCCTAGCAAGTGAATAAAATGTATTCAATTAACTAAAACCCTGTGCACTTCTGAACTGAAGTGGAATCGACTGTAATTGATTTATTTGAAACCAGAGGTTAAGGACTGAATTAGCTAAGTACAACTGGGTATTTCAAGCCACTGACTTCTCAAATGTCAAATCCCTTCTATTTTAAATATTATTTCAGCTGCGGGGCATTGCAGTCCTGATGGTAGTTCCATCAAGAACTCAAATTATATTAATATTCGATTTTGGGGAGGAATGGATTGGATTGTGATTTTTAAAGGGTGTTGGAGAACAGAAGGGGTAATAATGGAGCATTGTGTGTTTATAAAAATTGGGCATGGTAATTAGCATAGCCTAGGAAGCATCCTTATAATTCACGTATCCTAATTTGAGTTAATCTAAAGAGAATCACGGGTGTTAGTGTCTAAACTATGTGACCTGTCAAGTAATCACCATGTGCTTTAAAAAAATACACACTGGTCACAACAGATAAAGTCAAAATCCACAGAGTCTTCAGTTAGACCCATAGAAATAATTTTTAATAATAACTGCTCTAATCCTCCTGCTCCTTAAAAATACATAGAACTTTTTAAAAATATTTTTTAAAAAAGGAAAAAGGAAGTCACAATACTCTGATCCTCAAAATGTCTAACTCTGGAATAAAAATAACTAATTCTGTGCATTTGGAAACCATTGTTTATTATGACCTTGTAATGTTCTAACCCACTATTTCCTTTCTATCTTTCTCAGGATGCAAGGATTATATTGGGTTCAGGTTTTCCCACATAACAAGCATCTGTAAATCCAGATATGAATGAATGGTATTTAATAAGATTGTTTTCGTTTTAAAATGAGTATTTATGTGTCGTTGGAGAAAGAGCAGCAATGTATGGCTGTTTATGAATGCTATTGTGCCTGAGGTTAGGATCCCCCACACAATCTGAGATGCAGCCAAGAAAAACAGCCCTGATAGACAATGCTTCACTTCACCTGCTACGATGCTGTGTGCATTTCATTTCTGTCAAGAGTATGTACAGTTAGGGTTCATTCGCCTCATTATTTTGTTACATCTACGTTACAGTTAACCAGTCTCTCTAGGAAATAATAAATAACCGCTTTAAAAAACAATTGCTGCGTTGCGTTCTGAGGATACAGTTTCCATTTGAAATTAAAAAAAAAAAACACCATTGTTATGAATTCTCTGGCTTTGGAAAATAGAATTTAGACTCCACCAACTCTCGTTCGTCTGTCGAGATTGATTTTACACAGCCTTCCATAAGGAGATTAGAAAGCAGAAGGCTGCAAAATGGACACTGTCTAATGCTTTGCTCCTTTAGTCCTTCGGAATGTCAAACCGGATGAACAATTGTTAAATCTCCTCCAGTATGTCTAGCTAGACACCTTTTCTATGACCTTTCCTAGAATCCTTCCAGTTAACTACCTCCATTTTCTTCTCAAAAAACATTAAAAATCCCCTTCGCTTCCAAAGCAAAGACTTTCCAAATCAGACTTTACAAAAGCTCCGAATTCGCCATTTTCAGGTTACGGGAAGTCCTTCCTACTGTAAGAGCTAAGCATATAGTCCTGTTATGGTAGAAGACAGATAGGATAGGTCTGTAGGGGCAGGATTCACAGCCCTCCCCCGTCCTCTCCACCCCTCCTCAGAGCACATTTTCTATTTCTGAAAGGTCCTAGGAGGAGCCCCGAGGTGATAGAAAAGAGTGGGTCGGCATTTAGGGGCGGCAGAAAAGCCCCTGGGAATGAACATAATTCCCCACTCACCTCTGCTACCTCAGGAGATCCTAAGAACAGCGTAGTAGTGAACTCGGCCCTAAATAAGACCCTAAAATAAATGGAAGACAATGTACTTTCTCTTTCTCTTTCCCTGCAACCATTCCTTTGCTCTTCCCAGAACACCAGAGCTGGATTTTGCTCATTTACATGTCTTAGGCTCCGAGAAGCTGGAGCTGGCAAGTGAAGGTTTAAGTGGTATTTCCTTTGTGCTAATGAACTAACAATTCAAATTTCAGTTATCCTCTGAGACAGGTTCCAGAGTAGTTAGGGGGCTGGGGGGAGTGTCTTCCATTCTGTTCTCCATCTTCCTTGCCATCCTTAACGTTTGGTTCTGAAGGTTTTATATTGTGGTTTCCAAAACACAAACGAAAACCTAAAGGGTCAACATAAATAAAATAAAACTTTATTTTTAATAATAAAATTAACGTTTCTAGTAAGGAAAAGATAGTATGTCATTCCTTTAGCAGTACAAACAATCTTTTATCCAAAAGAATACATTGGGTTTTATTGTGTCATTTGTCTGAATACAGACTCGGTGGAATATCTAAATGATACCCTGCTCTGAACTCCAAGTTGAAAGTAAGTTTTTATTATACTTGAGGGAAACAATGGGTTCAGCTGCTTATTGCACGGAGCAATTGCCAAGGGAGAGTTAAACTCAATTACTGTAACCATACTGAATAAAAAATACTGCCAAGAACAAAAATACGCCTGGGTAAAGACAGCCACTGAATAAAAAAAAATCGACATAAAGCGTATCAAATATTTATTTATCTGGGCAACAAAGGACTATGATACATTGACAGGCATGAAAACTACCGCCAGCACAACTCAATACAATACAACTAGAACTGCTTCCAAAATGGCCAGTGAAAACACAGAATACCAGGTGGTCCCAAATGTTTGAAGTTCTTTCAACAAAAAGAGAGAGAGAAGGGGTGGGGGGGGGGAATCCCTTACCCTTGGTTTAAAGACAATACTCATTTATTGCTCAAATGATCCTTTCAAGGGAGGACAGTGGAATAAAATAAACTTTTTTTTTCTCCCCACAATACATAGAAGGGTTATCAAACCACTCAAGTTTAAAAATCTTTCCAGGGTCCGATATCACTTTTTTTTTCTTTCAGTTCAATGAAAAGCTAAATGTAATACTAATTATATATAAAATTTTATTTTACTCTTTTTTTTTTTTTCTTCGTTCAGCTGTCTCATTGTCGTCTTTAACATGCTACAACAGGGCTAAATTCATGAATCCCAGAGGGGAAAAAAAAATCCCCCAGACCTTGAATTTCTAAATAAGTACCATGAACCACATGAAGAACTAATAGGGAAGATTCAAAACCCACTAAACAAGAGGTAAACGAGATCACCAGATAAATAAAAAAAAAAGAGGCTTAAAACAGACTCACCATATTTACAATTCCCATTAAATTACACATAAATAAATATATACAGAGACGTGAACACTGATTCCCTTATATAACTGTGAATCGTGTTGCCAGAGAAAGTTCAAGTTGGTCGCTTTACCTTGAAGAGGAAAAACTTCTAAAACTGAAGACATGACATGTGGAACTTCGTGTATTTGTGTTCAAGTTTATTCACAATACTGATAAAAATGTCATTATCCTTTTGCCTTTTTTTTTTTTTTTTTAGTATGGCTACAATCTGAACCGAAGTATGTAAGGGAAGGTGGTGATTCAGTCCCATGAAGCTCAAATCATTTTTTTTTTATTTTTATGTTTTTTTTTTTTTAGAAAAAAAAATGTTTTTCATGTTTTTGTGGTGGTTGTCATTGTTGAGTTCTTGTTGGTTTTTTTGTTTTGTTTTTGTTTTTTATAAAAGGTTCACAAACTTGGACAGAACTTTTCTTTGCTGGCTTCAAGGCCTGTTCTGTTCTCTTAGGCTCCACAGGAGGGCAAAGGGAGAGTTGGTGCTGACTGGGGTGGGGGGGAAGTTGAGGCAGGGGTGCGGAGTCAGCAGGGGCTGTCCTGCTGACAGAAGAGAGAGGCCCCCAGACTCTGGAGGGCTGTGGGTGGTGGCAGCGGCGGTGGCGGTAGCAGCAGCAGCAACAGCAACAACAGTAGCAGCAGTGGGGGTTTGCTGATCCCAAAGCTGTCACCTGCCTGCAGTGGTAGGTGGGGGAGACGACCGAGTGGGTGGGCTCGCTGGGGCCTGGGGAGATTTGGGGGGGAGGGCGGAGGACAGCCTCACTTTCTGTGTTTCTCCTCTTTGTCACTGCTTTTGGCGCTGTTGTCCGTGTGGCTGTTGGGGTTGTTGCTGAGGTACATTTTGTCCATGGCCTTGAGGGCTTCGGTGAGATAGTTCTGCAGGGCCGTGACCGCGGCACACACCGCTGGGCTCCCGAAGCCGTGCGAGATGAGGTTGAAGTGGGTCAAACAGCTCTGGATGCCGGGCTCCAGGATGGGGTTGGGCCGTGAGTTCCCCAGAGGAGATCGGTCCTGAGCCAGCAGGTCAGTGAACTCTTTGCATATCTGTCTGCAGCACAAGTGAAGCAGAGAGAGAGAGAGAGAGACAGAGACAGAGAGAGAGAGAGTGGTGGGGGAGATGAGGCTCCCCTGTGGGCAGCACCAGCAGCAAAGACAAAACCTTTCTCCTTGCAGTTACCTCCACGGGAATCCAGGGAACCCTGACCTGACCCAAGGCCCCAGAAACAGACCTGGGGGAAGACCCAGTCACCCCTCGGTGTCCACTGAAATATGGCTCCTTCCATCAATGCATGACTTTCCTGCCTTCCCAGTGTCTCTCTCTCACTCTCTCTCACCCCTCGGCTACCCTTACCTGCTAACTGCCTCTTTTCTCACTCATACCAAACAGCCCAGACACAGAAAAACATTTCACACGTTTAGAAGAGAAACAAAGGAGAATATGAGGGACAGGAGTCAGAAACACGAGCATCTCGCCAATGGCCAATAGCACGCAGCCATCAGCTGTCCTGTTCAAAATATTAGACAGACCCCCTTCCTGCTCTTCTAGAGAGACCCCAGTTGGTGGGATGCAGTCTCCACTCATTCACCTGCAAATCAGGTTGGATGCAGACAGAAAGGCAAAACTTTCCTTGGGATTATTATTATCTTTTTAAACATTTGTAATGTTTGTTTATTTTTGAGAGAGAGACAGAGCATGTGCAGGGGAGGGGTAGAGAGAGAGGGAGACACAGAATTCGAAGCAGACTCCAGGGTCTGAGCTGTCAGCACAGAGCCCAATGCGTGGGCTCGTACCCACGAACTGTGAGATCATGACCTGAGCCGAAGTCGGATGGTTAATGGACTGAGCCACCCAGGTGCCCCGGGATTATTTTGCCTTTAAAATAAAAGGCACAAAAAACCTGTTACCTGGGGACAATTCAGACTGGTTTGAGAAGAAATAAACCCTTCAATTTCAATTTCTCATTCCACCTCTTTTTCCACCCCCCACCCCTCACCTCCAGAAAAATCCCTAGAGAAATTGTGAATATGGGTGGGCTTAGGAAGCTAAGGGAAGAGGAAAAGTTGCCATTTCAAAACAGGTCTCGGAAAGGCAGAAAAATAGGCAGATGAGGCCTGTATGCTGAAAGCTGTCTCTGAATCTGGGAAGGAAGGACTAGCTGGGGCCTCCCGGAGGCAGCACTGGCCTGGAGGGGATGTGGGGGGGAGGGGGTGTTGTCAATGTGAGATGGGCAGGGAGGAGGGAGAATGGGGAGCACAACTAGGCTGCCTTCTCCAAGGCCAGCTGATGTCCCCAGGTCAGAGACTATCCCGCCTGAGGCCTCAGCCTCTGCCCTCTGGTTCTATGCCCTCCTGTGACATCGACTTTGATAATTAAGGGCTTCCAAACAAGCCTTTTAATTTCCAGAAAACATATCAAAACAGTAATTTTCTTTTCACACACCACCTGGAGAAGCCTATTCAGCCCAGGCACTGATGGGAATGTAACTTGGGCCATTTTGAGACCTATTTGACATCTCGCCTGTAGGCTAAAACTTGTGGGGTGTGTGTGTGTGTGTGTGTGTGTGTGCGCGCGCGCGCACGCGTCACTTTTGAGGAAGGAGGAGAAAGGAAGGCAAGAAATGGGATAAGGGATTAAGGTTGAAACTAGGACTCCTGGCCTACACATTTGGCAGAGCACTGCTTAATCCTCGCCCTCAGAGAACATATTGATAGGAGACAAAAACTGGTAATAGGCAAGCCTGTTACCCATTTAAGGACTTGATGCCAGGCTTTCTAAAACAACAGAGTCACCAATCCACACTCTGCTTCTAGCAAACCCTATGTTACGCCTCCCCCCGCCCCCCCACACTCATTTTTTTAAAAAATGAGGTGTAGCAGAAGAGAGGATTAAGATGGAAACACACTAACAATCCCGCCTACACTTCCCCTTTTAAACACTCTGGTTTACAAGACCTTGTTGTTAATTTCGGTATTTCCAACAACAGCGCTGAGTAACACAAAATGAAGACAGGAGAAAAGCAGAGAGACCGGAAACAATTTTGATTTTTGTTCCTCTGGACAAGAGACACAGAGAGACCCCGGAAGAGGTAAGGTAAATGCCTTACTTTGTAGCCAGAAGCATGTTTTTTCTTGTCACTTGCTCATTGGGATCGGAATGTTGTCGGTTGAGAAATTCAGCTACTGCTTTGGCAGGAAATTCTGTTTCGCACACGTACCCAAAATCCCTGGCGAGGTGGACGGCTTCTCCTGGCAAGAGGGGAGAGGGGAGAGGCAGTGCAACGAGAGGTTGAAAAGAGCGGAGATCAAAATTTCCTCCCAACTCCCTTATTTTCTTAACCCAGATGCTGAAGAAAACACAAACTACTTGTTTTCTCATTTCAGGAATTTTATTTCCTTCTCTGTTGGATCTGGCAGATGAAGTTATCAGGAAAAAAATGGCCACTTGGCCTAGAAGGCCAACAGGATTTCAAAATGTAAGTCTCCTCCCCCACCCCAGGGTCCCCTCCCCCACCCTGATGACATTTTCCCAACTTCTCGTTTAAAATGTTTCTTGTACTCCAACCTCACACCTATCAACACATTCATAAATGATATTCATAATTACTCGCTGAGCTTTTCTGCGAGGGAACAACTAAAGGTTTACATTTTAACTTGATCGCATATAATTATCTGTTCATCCAAACCGATTAACCAAGAGGATTTGAGGGTCACTCCACTGAGTCTGTCTGTGTTGTTGATTTTCGAATCTTTGGTTTTAATTTCCTGAACCAGTTGGTTTTTACTGCAGGGCTTCCTGCCATTAGCTCCAGCTCCGGAAGAACGCATGCGCCAATTAGAGCATCAAAGCCCTCTCTGCAGAGCTCGTTTCCATAAAATGGAGCGGATCACAAACAATAACAGTTCTCCAGAAACTGCCTCCCTGCCACAGGACTCAACCCCCAAGCCCATACACATGCTCACACTACACCCGAAGCCACTACTACCATTTCCTTTGCATGAAATTCTTGGGGGGTAAGGATAGTGAGTTGTCGTGTGCACTGATGTTATTTCTAATGTAATGCTACAGTCGTTGAGTTTCCGGCCCTGAACAACAGCTTATTATTTAACAATTATATTATTGTCTTTATTGCCACGAACAAATGTTACATAGGACTCCTCAAATTGATGGTTTTGAGCTTTTTTTTTAGTTCTTTATAACGCGGGAACTCAAATTCCACTGTAATGCATCTCCTCAAGTGCAAGATGTAAATAAGACAAAATGCCTCCTGCAAATATAAATGGCAGTTTTGAAATCTACCTGATAACGTAAGTGTCTTTTTTTGTCTTATCGGCATAAAACATCTTCAATGTAACACACAGGAAAACGCAAGACAGCTTATACCTTCATTCCAACACATTGAAACTGAAGCCAATTCAATAGCATAAAAACTTAACAGGAATCTAGAGGAAGCAGGAATGTAAGTGGATTCTGGTGACAGGATATCTAGAGCATGGAGGGAGAACAGGGGTAGCTTTTGTTTTGAAGGGTTTAGAAGTGTATGTATGTGTGTGTGTGTGTGTGTTATAAACTGCCATGAGAAACTTTTTGCAATGCTTATATTTCTTTTTTCTTTCCTAGCCAAACGATTCAAAATCTAAAATTGCTCAGTTTTCTTCCCCTCCACTAGAGAAGCACAATTAAATAAGAGATAAGGGAGCATATGTTTGGAAAACAAAAACCTAAAAGGGCATATAACCCTGAGCTTTCAGGACGGTCTTAAATCAGGATGCAGGTCAAAGATTCCCAAATTAATTCAGGAAGTAATGGTCACGCATTTCTCAAACGCAGATGTCAGAATAGCCTAAGTGATTTACTGCTGAGCTCTATAAAGGAGACAGGAACTTGGAATACATGCAGTTCTTAAATTTTCACATTGTTTAGGTCCTGACTGAGCTACAGAGGTATAATTTTGTGGCGGAGGGGAAGAAAAAAGAAGGACAGGAGTAAATGCATATAGTTTTTTGACATGCAAGGATTCCGTTCACTTCCAGTTATATTCTCGGGAAAAAACGAAACTGCCCAATTGACACAAAATACAACCAAATGGCCACTAAGTATTATCTATTTTCCCACAAGACCGTTCCCTTCTTGTTAGCAAGTGGACTCGCTTACCCTCCACTAGTGATGTGAGCAGAGTAACGTTGGCAGCTTTACGTCTCCCTGCTGGCAGATTTAGTCCTATTTTGTCCAGTTTTTCTCTTAAAGATCTTCCTCCATTTTTAGACTTCGCCCTGTTTCACAAATACAGGCAAGAAAGGGATTTAGAAAACGCTGGGTTGCCCTACGTCATGTTATTTTCATTTTGAAAACTTCCTGAAAGGTGCTTTTCAAAATTCAGAATTGTGGCCTGGCGATGCTGAAGGGAGGGAAGTCCAGGAAGGGATGGTATGGAAAGATCATAGGAGACACAGGTTCAACTGTGAAGCACTCCCTGTGTGCAGTTATGATTGCGGCGACTGTGGCAGGTTGGAAGGGTTTGATTTCCCAAATCTCTAAAGAAGAACCACAAACATACACACACAACTCTCATCTCTAGGGTTTGAGGTATTTTTGAGTTCATCTGATTGCTGTATATTTTCCCTGTTGTTACAATCACACAAATCCCAATGGGGTCTTTAAATTGTCTTTGCAAGGACTGCTGTTAGGTTGTTCAGAGTAACCAAAGTTATCATCACTCTCACATTTCTCGCTCTGGCTTGAGCCCCAGTGGGAAATTCATTTCACCAACTGTTTACATGCCATGTCACTAGCCTAACTGGAAATGTCAAAAGCCGAGATCGGCCTTTAAAAATTTCACTGATTTCAGAGACAATGGAGGTGGTTCTAAATAGATGTCTAAATAGACTCCCATAATCAGAAAGTGGTTAAGATAAATTGTTTAAATAAAACAGCAAATTAATTAATTTCAGATTTTATTCCCTACTCAAGTGCTCTTTAATTGTGTGGATTAGATTATACTCCCCTAGGTAAACAGTCTCCAATATTGGGGATGGGGGAAGGGGAGGAAAATGCAGAGGGCGGATTCAGATCTGTGTCAGTGAAAGATTACAAAGGGAAGCAAAATGACTGTGAAGGAGAAAGAAAAGATTAGAAACACTATTGTTAAAACCTTCCAAAAACGGCTTTATAAGGCTTTGTATGGGATGTAGCGGGCCTATGGGTCCATAGATACATAACATAAATGAGTAAGTGTCAAAACAGATAAGTTCTTGGTCTACTCTCTTATTTAAAAAAAAAAAAAGAAAAGATCATTTGGGAAAGTTCAACCCAACACCCACCACTCACAAAGTTGGGTGAAACCCTAGGAGGACGCAGCTCAAGGGAGGGAGAAACCTGCCCTGAGGGAAGGTGCTTCACCAAGCAGACCCTTATAAACTCTTATCTAAGAAACGAATCATTCCGACCTCACAGGGGTGAGATGTGTATCCCTAGCCACGTATGTAACATGCACTCGTGGGTAACGACTACACATGATGCACGTAACCTATCTTGCATACTCCCTGGAGCAGATCGCGGCCGCAGTTACATGGGAACCACTAATGCGAGCGCCTTAGGCACGAGGAGTCGCGGTCTGGCCAGAGGTGACAGTGACAGAAGGGGGAAGGAGGACATGAAGGGAGGCGGACCCAAGAGAAATCCACTGCCTTCTACTTAAAACCCTATTCAAGGGACGGTGGATTTCCGCCAGAGACCCTACACCGGAGGCAAGGCACAATAAGGCGCCTGAGAGGAAGTTTTCCAGGGCTTGCAAGGTGTTTGCGGAGAGTAAAAAGGTGGCTGCACGGCGCCCCGCCGCTGCAGCAGCCGGGACTGAACGCGCGGTGCAAAGAGCTGCGCGCGCGCGCGCGGAGTTGGGTTGGGGGCGGAGGACCGGGGGAGCGCGCTGCGGTGGCGGACGCGGGCGCGCGCCAGAAGGCCGAGCGCGCGGGAAGCCTGCGAAGAGCGCAAGCGCGCGCCGTCGCGTCCCGCCCCCAGCTCCCACACACTTGGTTTTGCGCTCTTCTCCCCGCCCCTTTCTTTTCCCGCGAAGGGAGGGCCGTGGCGCGAGGCCTGTTTGCGTCGTCGCCCCGCGCAGGCGCAGTGTTTTCCCCGGCCGCGAGGCGGGGCGGGCTGGGCGGAGCCGGGCCTCACCTCCGCAGCACTCCGCCCAGCAGCGAAGCGTTGAGACACTCGGGGGGTGAGAGGCGCCGCTGTACTTCCGCCACCGTGACCTTGTACTTCGAGGTGGAGCTGAGGAGCGAGAGGCGACCCGGAACTGAACAGAAGACTTCGTTGGGGTTCACGACGCCGCCGAAGAGGTTGTCCTTGTTTATGGGGATGGCGGAGACGGCGTTGCTGTTGGATTTGGACAGGGACACGGGGCCTGCGGAGACAGACGGGGAAGCTGCGTGTGGGCGTAGAGGGCCCCTACCAAGTCCTTCCCGACCCCGGCCCTCGCCCGGGCTTACGCCGCAACCCTCACTTTCCTTCCAGCCCTGAAAATCCCACCTCCTGTCCTCGTCCTTCGTGTCTGCCAGTCCTGGGGATTGAGCCTCTGCCCCTTGGCGCACGTCACCCGGGCGGCCGGCAGGCGCCCCCACCTCCCACCACCAGCCAGGCCTGAGCTTCCGCCTGGACCCTTTCCTGTTAGCCGTATGGGTGCTGTCTAGAGATGGTAGTGACCTTGTAACCCCCTGGGCTCTCATCCGAGGACAGTGGCCTCAATTGAGGTACCGGAGTATAGGTTTAGGGTGCAGGGGAGGGGATTACGTTTGCACACCGAGAGCAAGCTGTGTGTACTTTGGAGTTTCTATGGGATGGAAGGGGGAGGGTGGTCAGTGTTGGGAAGAAATTGCTTCAGAGACCTATAATTAAAATCAGCAGAGTTTAGATGGCTCAAGCGGCCTGTAAGTGAGCATTTCAGTTAAGGCACCAAGCTGGGAGGTGGTGGATTCGCTTGTCACACACCACACGCGCCCCACCCATCCTTTTAAGGAATAACCCCTTTCCTACGTTTAGTTTTGAAAAAGACCTGAGTTTTGGAAATCCATCTCAAAGCCCCATTTTGAACTGAGAGAAAAAAGGATAAATAGCCCTACCACAGAATATTAGCAATATGCCCTCTTGTCGAGCAAATCATTAATATCCTTGTCTGCTTAAGTGTATTCATTCGGAAGGGGAGAGGATATATTCTTGCTTCAAATCATAAGCTCTTCGTTGCCGGCCCCACCATAGTTAGAAAAAAAAATCCAAGGCCAGCAGAAAGTGTACTACCATATTGCATTTCTCAACACCAGTATAATTCAGGTGCATTCACAACCATTTAAGTACAGTATGCATTTGTATTTTAAAATTACACAAGGAGATATATATAATAATATGCATACGTTCTATTCACAGTACGCCTCCCTCTTTAATGGGGATATTCTAGACGTATGGGGAGGTAGGGGGCTCTAGGTTTTGGATAGATCACTTGTGACATTAATAGCTCTGGGGAGGCTAATAGAGACAATAGGAGTTAAACGAACTCTTGAGAGATTACTAATAAAAGAGCCAATTATCATGTCGACTTGGAAAGAGCATCTCTTAAGATTTATCCCTTGCACATCTAATTTGACGTGACAAAGACTTCACAGATGCAAAAATGAAACTTTAAACTAGCTAACAATATTCTGATTGGGGTTAGAAATGAGAACAGTTTCATAGAGTATTGTCCCCTGGTGGTGCCTGGAATCCTGAAATGTAACATTGCCACCATAACAACAAGAAAAGCTGCCGTGAATAGCATTTAATCCAGTAAACTTTATTTCTACTCACTAAACACAATACAAATTACAAGTCCATCCAGATCACTTGACACTTTAAAACCAACATCTCATCTGAACAATTATGCTAATAATCCCGACATCTTCAAGATGCTAATTTTAACCAAAAGACAAATTTTTGTTAACCTAATTCGCAAAGTTTAAAAACCCTTAAACAGCTAATGAGAAATTAAATTGAAGAACATGGAAGTTTTTTCTTCTGCTGCTAAGGAGTGTTACAAAAGACACAACTGCCCTTATATTACTGTTGAATTATTTGCACTGTTTTAGCATTATACCACTTCTTAACACTCATGACCACTCACACAATGGATTAACTAAACTATTAAGCCATTTCAAAATTGAAATGCCACTTCCAAATCAGTTCAACTATTACACATTTCATGTGTTTGTCCAGATATCATTAAACTAAATTAAATGGTCAAATCATGAACAAAGCTAGCCTGTTGCCATTACTAACATACTGAGAGCCGACCATTTAAGCATTGCTGTTCTATGCCCATCTATTTGCTAATTCTGAGCCTTTAGGAAATCCTATTTGAAAAAAATAAATACAGCTCTGCAAGTTCTTTTAAATAGCACTATGCCTGTAAGGACACGCCTGGAATGTAGAAGGAAATGGCTTACCTTTCTTAATTACAGTTTGATCTGGGATGTTAATACCCGGGTCTTCTACATGCTGCAACAAAAGGATACACATGGATGTAAGTGTATAATCAAAACAAAAGGAAATGAATATTCCGTGCAACATGGGGGGAGGGGAAGGGGGAGAATCAAAATTTCCCCCTCCCTTACAGTGACATTTATATATAAACATCTCATCTTGGCTTATTGGAATTTGAGGCTTTGCAACTCAAGAGGTTTCACTGCACACCCACGGCCGATTTCTCCTCCCCCAGCAAATAATCCATGTTTGAAGGAGGTGGGGGTGGGGAATAAAAGTTTCTTTGGAAATGAAACCAAGTTTTAGAGCACCTAATCTTTCTCACAAAGTCAGTTCAACCTTTAAAAATACACCTAGCTTTAGTTTGGCGCCTCAGCGGCTTCGGACTTTAGCGATTCTAGTGTTCAGGCAGCAAAAGCCAGAGAAACACAATAGAAATGACAGCAGCGGGAGTAACAGGGGAGTGTTTTAAACGTTTTAGGTAGTGTGATAAAAAAGCAAATGAATGTACACAGCACTTATGCAAAACTAAAAATAATTTTTTAAAGAAGACTACTGCCTAAACTGGGTATCAGAAAGGAATACGAACGATTACAAAAAGCAAAAAACAGAAAAACCTGAGGGTTTTTTTCCCCCTGTTGTCCAGCAGCAGATTTGCTGGTGTTTTTTTTTTTTCTTCTCTCTCTCTCTTTTTTTTTTTTTTTTTTTTTTTTACAGATGGATGGGTATACGTGTGTGCTAGAGTCAAAACGTGATTAGAAAGTAAAATGAAATCATGTTTTCTAATGCAGAAACTGACAGGCAATATAATGTCTGGCTGTGTTTACAAATTAGCACCAGGGCTGCTGAGATAGAAGATTTCGCAATCGTTACCAAACACAGGCATTACCATTTAAAAAACTATTACTTCCTTCTCTAGTCTTTGTCCAACAATAATACTGATTCGAACATTTTCCATTCTGTCTTGGATTTATGCTCCTGTTAATTGTGCCTGATCGCAATGATTCCGGGTGGATGGTACTAAGTTGCTTTATTACAGGTTTTATTATACTCAATGCTCTCATTTGTAACTTGCCTAAAGTGCTTCTGGATTTAAGTATAATTAAATTGAGAAATGTTCAGAAATGACTACTGCTGCAGTTCTTGTGTTTTAACTATATGGGGAAATATGATCCCTTTATGCACGCACCCTAAACCCATAAAGTAAATGTAGTGTGGCATAATACTTTTATTTGTGTTATTTCTAGACCTTGTCCATACAGGGAAGACTGTTAAGTTTAAAACCCCACTGAGATATTAATGATTAAATAATTTTCACCATCAATTTGATTTTCTTAAATATTTAGCAGTCATTCTTATTAAAGGTTAACTGTTACAGCAATGGGAAAATTGAAAACAACCCTTTTCCTGACCCAAATTCCTTTGAAAGAATTTTTTTTCTTAATAGGTGGGGGAGGGTGGGGGAAGAGCAGCAACTGGGTTTCCATGCTTTTATGTGAGCCTTTGGTTAATTTCTCTTACTGACTAATTTCACCACAAAGAGTCACTATACAGGTGTTAAGAATTCACACCAGCCACTTTGGAATTTCTGCAAAGTAGAGCAATTCTAATTCACAGTAATTCCAAAAGGTTGCAATGCATTTTGCAATTCAAATATTTACAAAGAGCAGGCTAGGAAAAGGATTCAGAGGCTTTTGGGGAAGGGGAACTAAAATGATCCTAACTTCCAGGTTTGTTTTTTAATTGCTCTTTTCTCAACTCTTGCTCCTCTCATTTTACTTCCCAAGAAATGGCCTGTTTAGTATCACTCTCCAAAAACATTTATAAGCACAGACAAACACACACAATGCTTACTAAATCCCACAACGGATCAAGTGCCTACTTTCTTGCTTTCCACGCAAGGCCGCTCAACATAACCAACAAATTTCAGTGATTAACTGGGCCAAATGAGAGCTGTAATAAATTTTCCATTTTCCTATGTAACTTAAATAATGTTTTAAATTCACCAAGCAAGCAGGTAAGTTCATCTGACCATTTTCTTTGCAATCTAATGTAGTAATCATTAAACTGTCAACGGACATATTGCTGCAATATTTGATGCACTAATTTGAAATAGCATTTTAGTAAAAATCACATCCAGATACATTTCCTCTCCAAAGAAAAGGAGCATTAATGGAGCCTTTACACAGCTTTAATAAAATTATTGGCTCATTCTAATTCCATTTCAGGAAGGTTGTGAGGAAACCATAAATACGTGGAATTGAAACAGAGATGCTGGTTTAAATTTAATTTCAGAAAGTATTTTCAAATTATCAATAGCCTGCTTTACATTGTAAATAGTAAGTGTGCTAATACCATACTTACTCAGAAATCATTTTAAACTGCATTTATTGATAACTGAATTAGAACTCAAATATGTATTGCCCAATAGTCTCAAAACATTTAATTTAATACGGGGTGTAGCAGGTTCTGATAGGCGTTTGGAACCCAGCTAATGATTTATGAGGTCAGCACTTAGCACCCCTAGGAGGAGAAGGAGGCTGCATTTTAATGTCCCCCGCTCCGATTTGCGACTTAACTTAATCAGGGTAGGGTACACACACTAACTTTTAGTTATCACCAGTGCTTATAAAATCCGGTAAAAATAATTTTCTTAGTATGTCGTTTACACTTTATTTTAAACCGCTAGGCCTTTTAATGAGCTCTTTTGGTGGGACTGAACGTCTTTTTCAGGACAGACAGAAATCCCCACGCCAGACGCAGCGGTGGAATTAGATCCTCTCCCAACCGAAACAGTTTACTGTCGCGGAGAGGGGCAGATACTGTTAATGGTGACATTCGTCTGATTTATTTCGGCGTTGGTGGAAATGGGAATGCAGGCATTGTTTGCAGGAGCCCCAGGAACCATTGTTCTAGGACTGTAGAACTCTCAACTACTTTTTTCTTTTTAAATTTGGTCGTTTACGTGGGTTCTCCAAGTGTCTCCCCCCTCCCCCCCCAAAAAAAAATAAAATGCAATTTTGGAAAAGTAACCGCCATTGCGGGGAACTGGGGCCCACCCGCCGTAGGTCCCGATGATCGTCTCCGGGGATGGGTGGGCGAGCCGGGGCTGCGTCCCCTCCCGCGCCGCCCGCGCGGCCTCTTACCGGGACGTCGTCGATGGCGTGAGGTAAGGAGTGGATCGGGAGGTCTCCGAGTCCTGAGCTAAGCCCGTGCGGGCCGTGCAGGAGGTCTTCGTGCCGCCGGTAGTCCCTGCGAGGATCCAGGCCCGAAAGCTGGTGGGGCAGCCCCCGGTGCGTGTGCAGGAGCCCAGACTCCTGGCTCTGCCTCTGGCCGGGCCAGCCTGGGTGCTGCGGCTGCGGCTGGGCGTGCAGGGGGTTCAGGCTGTAGGGGTCGTTGACGTGGGAGTAAGGATCTTGCGACTGGGGGTAGATAGGCTGGTAGGGCGGGGGGAAGTAAGGGGGCTGGAAGTCGGCATTGGGGGTGTGGGACAGCGGCGGGGCGCTCGTGTAGGGAGATTGACCTACAGTGCCCAGCTGGGGCAACCGTGCCGTCCCGTTGCTGGTGCCGTCGTGACGGTCCTAAAAGAGGGAGAGAGGGGAAGGGGAAAGAACGAGAAATCAGGCGTCGAGTCACAGCTGGCCCTTCTCAATCCACTCCGCGAGACTGCGTGGCGACCCGTTCGTTCCCGCCGGCAGGCCGCCGAAAGAAATGAGCTCCAAGTTGTCCTTTTCGGAAAATACCCCAGAAGTGAGGCGGGCTCTTCCAAAAACGCAGGGAATTAGATCGTGCAAATGTGGGGGCATAAGAGGCTCTGCTGAGGCGTTTCTTCCAAAGCAGGGGGAAAAGAGAGAAAAAGGCCTCCCAGAACACACTCCGTTTAGCTGCAGCATGAAACCTCCCTTAAGCAAAATTAAAATTCCTGCTAAATATTAAACAGTGGAAAAACGGCCTTTCCTTTTTTCCCCCGGATTTGAACCTGCCTGCCGCTGCATTATTGTTTACCCCGTTCATTTATTCGGAGGGGGAAAAAAAATCATACACGTTCAAAGACTATTACCATTTCATGACTAAATAGAAACATTTCATAGAGGGGCTGTAACGAAAGCACACGTTTAAATTACCAGCTTAAAGAAGGTTTTAACTGCAGGATGGGGGTCTGTCTTTTCCGCTTCCTCAGTTAGGAGCCTTTTTCTCGACAGGGTCGATTTATGATACGGATGGGGAGAGGGGGACGTCAAGTCAAGGTTTAAAATACAAAGATTCAGCCTTATTGGGTTTAAAAGAGAGAGGTGCACCCCGGGGCGGAGGCTCCCGCCCCTTGCACCCTCAGCCCCAAAGGGCAGAAGAAAACGCCTGACTTTACGTCCCTATATTGCAATTCGCTTGCAAAACAGGCGAACAGAGTTGATTTCCAGGGAGTGCGAACCCTCGGAGGTTTAGCCCGGGGCTTTGAGGATAGGGGGCACACCGGGCCGCGTTTTTCCTGCAGACGGATTAAGCACCAGATGTGGGGAACACCTCGGGAACAAGTGAATACGCGAGGAAATAAAGATGAACGTGGCAGGGAACACGCCTGGGGAAGTAGCGGCGAGGTAGGTCTGCGCACCGGGAGAGGTCGAGCAGGGGCGGCGGGGGTGGGGGGAGGGTGGGTGGTAATGCATTCGATTTAAGAATGAGAAAAAGCGAGAGAAAAGAGGAAAGAGAGAAATGCAAATGGAAAGGGGGTGGGGGGGCCCTGAAGGAAACCTGGGCGCGAAACCCGAGGTTGCGGGCAGCTCCGCCGCCCCCAGGTTTCCAGAACAGAATTCCTAAGGAAACGGGGATGGGGGTGGGGATGGGACTCACCATAGCTGAAAAACTGTGAACTAACATCTGCGAAGAGTCTGGGGTAACGAGTCAGGGTGGAAAAAAACCAAGCAAGCCTGGAGAGCCCGGCTGCCCCGCCGCCCGAGCGCGCCCCACACAAAAGGCGCCGAGAGCGCCGCGCCACCCAGGACTCCAGTCACCGCGCAGACGCTCCCGCGAGCGCTGGAGCCCCGCTCTGGTCCATCCGAACTTGAACCACCGACTGGAGCGGCGCCTTCCGCTGGTCGAACCCACGGTCTCTATCCTGCCGTGATCGGGTAGGATTCAAAGTTTCTTAAAAAATGAAAAAAAAAAAAAAAAAAACACCCAAAAAAGGAAAAAGAAAAAAAAAAAAGTGTGTGTGTGTGTGTGTGTCTGTGTGTATGTGCGTGTTCCTTAATCCGTGTCTCCCCTCTTTTCTTAGCGGCGGCTTCGCTTGAGCTTCTAATAACCGCGCTGGGCAGCGTTCCTGGAGCCTCCTAATAGCAGATATTCATGACTATTAATATTACACGAATACTTAATAAGGGAAGAATGCCTGGAAATCGAGCGTGAAGCGGAGAGGCAACTCGCGCCGGAGCCCGCTCTCAATGCAGTCCATTGACGGGAGCCTCAGTGTAGCAAATCGGAGGTGGGGAGAGGGAGCGCGAGAGACAAAAAGCGGGCGAGAGAGGGAGCGGGCGAGCGCGCGGGGGGCCGCGGCGCGGCGTCTGGCGAATCACAGGGAAGGGGCAACATTTTAAAAGGTTGCAGGGCATGCAAAAGTGAAAGAGAAAGAGGGAGAGAGGGAAACCGAGGGAGAGAGCGCAGAGAGGGAGAATGTGTCTGCGTGCGTGTGTGAGAAAGAAAGTGTGGGTGAGAGAGGGGAGCCCGGAGTGGGGAGAGGGGAGGGAGGGAAGGAGGGAGAGCCCGGGAGGAGGAAGGGAGGGAAAGAGGGAGGGAGGGAGGGAAGGAGGGAGGGGGAGGGGGCCGAGCCGGAGCGCACGGAGAAGGGGGGGAAGGCCGCGGGGGAGGGGGAGGGGGAGAGAGGAAGCGAGCGAGGACAATCAGACCTAAAAGGCTGGGGCAGACCTCGGGATACCGTGGGGGCCGCGCGTCGCGGGCCGGAGCTGCCGGGGACCGCGTCCGGGCATTCATCGGGCTCCCGGCACGGGAGGTGCTGCCCGGCCCTCTCCGGCCGCGGGCTCCTCCGCTCCGCAGCCGGGCCTGGGACTCGGGATTGGGCCGCCCGCCGCCGCGCCTGCTCCTCCATGGCCCGGCGCCCCAGCCCGGGACCGGCCCGCCCGCTCCTCCGGCCCTCGCTTCGGCCGCCGCCGCTCGCGCTTCCCTCGGACGGCCCGCGCCCGCGGGCTCCTGCGGCAGCTGCCGCCCCGCCCTCAGCTTCTCCCGGGGCAGGGGCTCGGGGAGGGGGGAGCCGGGACGCGGCCCGGGGCGCGCAGAGACGCTAGGCGGCCCAGCCCGGGCGCCGCTGGCACCGGCTCCCGGCTCCCAGCGCAAACCCGTCCGACTGGCTGGGCCGCTCCCGCCGACGCCCCCCCCACCCCCCACCCCCGCCCGGATGACACGGCTCGCTCTCTCCCAGCGCGGCCGGGCCGCCGCCGCTGCCAGTCCGCCCGCTGGGTTGTCAGAACAAGCGGCACCTCGCCTCCTGCGTGTCCCTGCAGAGCCCCGACATAATTAGACAGCCCCGAGCCGGCTCGGAAACCCGAAATCCCTGCTCCGGCGCTCGCCCACCGCAAAGTTGTTGAAACAGCCCTCACTCTGTTCTCCTCTCTCTCTCTCTCTCTCTCTCGGGCCTCACTTACACACATTCACACGCGCCCCCACAGGATCCCTCTCGGAGGGAGCAAGTTCTTCGCCTCCCACCTGAGTCCCGGAGGCGCCCAGCGCCGCGCAGAGGTTGGGACCCCGCCCGCCTAGGGCTCGGCGCCGGGAGCTGGGGTTCGGCCTCCGCGAAGGTGAAATGCCCGAGCCTCGGGCTTGCAGCCCTGGCGGGGACAATTCACCCTGGATTGAGGGGCTTAGTTGCGCTGGGACCAGTTCGCAGAGCCACCCCCTCCACCCCAGGCCGGAAAACAAAGCGGCCGGTCGGCCCTGGGGTCTCTGCGCCCCGCACCGCGCACGGCAGGAGCCCCCAGAGAAGCGTTGGTCCCCGTGGGATGTCACCTCGTGCCCCGTGGGGTGAGGGGAGGGCGAAAAGGGAGGGCCCGGGAAAGGAGAAAGATTTAAAATAGTCGACGGAAAGGAGAGGGGAGAAGGGAACGGGTGACACATCGTTCACAGAAACCCGGGTTCTGATTTCAAGTGAAGACCAGACCCACGCTGCTGCGCCCGCACAGACCTCTGCTCCAGACATTTCCAGTTCCAAATGTCACAGAGAAAGAAAAGAGCAGGAAAGGAAAAAACAACAAAAAAACAAACAAACAAACAAAAAAAAAAACAGCAAAGGCAGGAACTACCACCTATTTAGGTAATCTTCGGCCTCGGCCCTCCTCCCCCTCCCGTGACTCCTCCGCTCCTTTCAGCGGGGGTTGTGATGGAGTTCACGGCCGCCGCGGCCAGGCGGGTTCCCAGCGCCTCCCGCGGGCGGACCGGTGCTGCTGGGGCTTCCCCGGCTGCCGCAAGAAGCCGCGCCCCGGAGACCCTGGCTTTTAATGTGGGCTCCAGCGAGGCGCGCTCTGTCGGCCCCGCGGGCTCCCCGCGCGAGAGGCCGCGTGCAGCCCCGCCAGGATTCCCACGGTCACGCAGCCGAAGCTGGAGGACCCGGCGGCCAGCCGGCTCCGCACCGCGCAGCCTTCCCGCCTCCACCCCAGGGATGCTCTCAGAGTGTCCCTCGGAGCAGGAAGCTGCTTACAACTTCTTCAATCAAATAGATACCCGGGGCGAGCCCCGAAGCAATTTGGGAGAGGAGTGCTTCCAAACTGAACCCCGTAACTGGGAGGTGCAACCCAGCTCAGGGAGAAGTGTGCGGGCCCCTTCTCCAAGCAAAGAAGAGCCCTTTTAGAAAGGGGGAGGGGGAAGAGAGGAAGGAAGTAAAAAAAAAAAAATGAATAAATAAAAGAAGGAATATTAAAGATCAGAGAGGAAGTTCAAGAGGGAAAAGGGTTTTCTCTTTCCTTTCTCTTCCTGGTGACTCGCGCCCCCAGAATCTCGCTGGAGAGACGCGCAGGGTGCACAGACGCGTGCCTAATTGCCAGCAACTGCTTCAAAAACCCAAGCTCGTCTCTTCGCTCCACTCTTAGGCAGACCCAAAATTGGCCAGAAAAAAAGAAAAAGAGGGGGGTGGTAAAATGGGACACGAGCTTCGAAGGAAGGAAATGAAAGAAGACAGCGTCCACATCCTTCCTCTTCAGCTTCTCTCTTGCGTTCTTCGGGCGAATCGGGGAGGCGGGCGCTGCGCTGGGGAAAGTTTGTCCCACCCGCATTTCGCAGCTGGCTGCGAGGAGAGGAGGAGGAGCGGGAAGGTAGGGCTCGGAGCCTCGGGCCGCAAGGATACCCAACGCCGCGCTTACCTCGCAGTCCTCGTACTTGATATTATCCGTCAGTTTCCAAAGCATTTTCATGGATCGGCGTGAACGGATTTGCCCCCTTCTCCGCCTCGCACCCAAGTGGAGCTACTCTCTGGGTAAGCGCAAAGTGCCGGCTGCCGGCGGTGAGCGCAGGAGGAGGAGGAGGAGGGCGAGGAGGAGGAGGAGGGCGAGGAGGAGGAGGAGGGCAAAAAGGAGGAGGAGGAGGAGGGCGAGGAGGAGGAGGGCGAGGAGGAGGAGGGTGAGGAGGAGGAGGAGGAGGAGGCGAGAAGGGAAAGAGCTCCCGTGTGCGCTCGGAGATCTCCCTCTAATGGTAGAAACTTTTCCCTTTTCCTGCTCTTTACCAACAGCCTAATCGCCTCATTAGCATATCAACAATAGTCCAATTGCTCGCCAGCACCGCAATCTGCGGCCGGCCGCTCCGACCCAGGTATAAAGGCCTCTCCGAGCCGCGAACTCGCTCCTAGAGCGCACGCCTGCCTGTGAGCGGACGAAATCTCCCCGGAGACCAGCCGCGCGCCCCTGCCCCAGTCACCCCCAGCCCCCGCCGCCACGCCATTCCACCCCGCTCCCCTTCCTCTCCGTCTCCTCCTCCAGGGAGATGCCCTCCGCAAAAAAACCTGCACGGTGCAGGGTCCAAGCGGCTGCGCCTGGGAGCCCGGCTTTCAGCACCTCTCCCTCACCCCTACCACCGCTAACCGCGCGGTCCTTTCGGCCCCGTCCAATTTTATTAGAAATTATTATCCCTTTCGCAATTAAATATAATCACCAAACCAAGACCGGGAAAGTCACTCCAGGATTTTTGCCCAACAAGAGATCGCCTCCGCTCTCGGCAGCCGCCACCTCGGGCCCTAGCGCCTTGAGAGTTTTATTGGCTTTGCGCTCTAACCCCCACCCCCCCAGGTTGAAGATTTTGCCAAACGGCTCCAGTCGCTCGGCTGGGGTTTGCGATCCTTTAATTGCCGCGTGTAAAATAAAAATTGTACCCTGAAGAGGTTAGTTGACAGCTCCAGGGGTTAAATGATTTTCCTCTCGTTCGTATGAAGCTAGAGCTGACTGATAATTCAACGTGGTGTTTGGGCTAAGGGTTTCCTAGGTGCGATGTGGACAAAATACAGAACTCCTATGGAGTCTCACAGTCGCTTCTGGAGTTGAGCCGAAATACCGGCATGTGTGCGCCGTGTCATGCGTGCATCAAAATAAATCGCTGGGAACCAAGTCTTCGCTGTGCTAATCTGCTCCAGTTTTCCCAAGATCCCCCTTTTTAATTAAAGCAGGGAGAGTTCCTTCATGATTTGGTGATGTTACTAAAGAGGCGCGCTCGCGGCGCAGTGCCCGGCTGACGCGGGACCCGGAGGCCCCGGGGCCACCCCCGAGTCCAGGTTGGCCAGTCCAGGCTCTCCGGCTCCACACAGGGACCTGCTCGCCCCACCGGGGCTTAATTTTTTAAATTTTTTTCCCCTCTCTCTCTGCCGTTTTAGTGAATTATTTTAAGGGAGAAATTAACAAGAAAGGCGTGATGTAATCCTTCCAAATACAGAGTAATTAATTTCTCTGGCTGAGCTTCTCATTTGTCCTCCATGAAAAAGTTTCTGTGTGTCTTTCTCGCTCTTGAATACTGCAAACTCACTAACAGTAGTAGGTCTGCCTTAGAATTGCTTTAGTAATGACTTCTGGTTCCATCTAGGCCTGTTTCTTGCAAACTTCCAGGCCTCCCAGGTTTCCAGTGTGTCCTTACAGGAGGGTGGAGGCTGTTAATAATTTGAGCATTTCTTAACAGGTGGAAGGAAGACAAGAAGAGGGAGGACCTCCCTTGTCCCCCAATCTGTAAAAGGGCTATTCTCCTGGATGACCACAGCAAATTCCCCAAGCTAGGCAGAGTAGGCCAGAGGTCCTCCTAAAACTTAGGAAAAAGACTTGAGCTAGAAGGGGGATTTAAAGCTCCAAGCACCTTCCGGACACCCGGGGCACTCCCCACGCTCCTTTTCCCCACCTGAACACTAGCACAGTTTTTTGGCTGAACACAGCCGTGGTTAGGAGCCACGCTCCACCCAGAAAACGGTGAACTTCTAGAGCCGGCGCCACGCACCCTGAGGGACTGCCCCGGGCCCGCCGCCCAACGCGGGGCCTATAAGTCCCTAGAAATCAGGGGATGGGCTGCCTCGAGCATTTCCACCTTCCTAACAGCAGCTGCAGCTGCAGAGTATGATCTGTAGGCCAAATCCTAGGCCTGGGAGCATGGATTTTTACACCCTCAGACATCGCCACAGTGTGCTTAAGGGAACTTTAAGTTTCGCTTTTTCGGTTTGTGGGCTGGGTAAGGCATTCAAGGTCCTTTATCTTCTTCACCCACCCATCCCCCTCGCCGACCCGTGTCCGCAGATCTCTGGCTCCGCACCTGAGTGGTGGCTAAACTGTTGTTGTATTCCTGCCGAGGGTGCCTTTGAGGTGCAGATTGGGGCCTGCAGGCTCAGCGCCACCGCCCGAGTTATGGGCGTTGAAGAAAGGCCCAGGCCAGCGCCCCAGTAGTCCCTGGAGCCAGCCAAGCTGCGCTTGTGGGAACGTCATTACCACGACAAGTCGCTTCATTGCATGTCAATGCTTGGTCCTCACCAGCACCCCAGGACAGTAGCGCCAGGCCCGGGGATAGAGGTCGGGGGTCCAGGCCAGAAGTGGGGGCGTGGAGAGGGCGTCGGAGGGAAAAATGAGTATCAGTGTGAGACAGAGACAATGAGAGAAACAAAGAGACAGCAAGGGGCCTAAATGGCTATTTTCTCTGGTTGTCACCACTCAGTGGGACCCAAGAGCCCAACAGGCCAAGCCTGAAGGAAGTCAACCCCTCCAAGTCCCAAATCCACGTGCCCCAACCCAGAGGCAGGCTTCTCACCACTGTGAGTCCACAGGAGCCAGGCCCTGGGTTCACTCTTTTCTCCTTCAGGCCAGAATCTCACCGCTTCCGAACCTTAGGCCCTTTGGAAGCTCAGACCGCCACCGAGGCTGTGCCACGGGCCCTTTCTCAGACCCGAGGCCTTCTGCTGCGAAGTCCGCTCGGCTTGTGGAGAAAACTGCAAAGCCCTCAACCAAAGACCTCTCCGGGTCTACACCCTCCGGAGAAGAGAATGAACAAGGGCCCCGAGGCCCACAGGGGCAAGGGAGAGAAAGGCGTGGATTTCTAACATTCGTGTTTGGTGTGTGGGTATTTGTACCCTTTTAAACCACAAAGTCGGTCTAACTTTGGGGATGAAACTGCATTTTAGTGAGGTTTAGCTGCGGGGAGAAGTATAGAAAAGCTCCATGTTAATAAAAATTATAAATACAAGAAATAAAAATTGCAAGACGAATTCCGCTCCCCAACTCCGGGGAATGTAGTAAAGATGGGAATTGTCGGAACTTTACTTCTAATGGCACAAATCTGAAACAAGAAAAGGAACTCACCCCACAAAGAGCAGACCCTCGACTTTTCTCTGGAAGTTTAGGGTGTTCTGTTCGAATTGCCCTATAGGTTTTTAGGCACCCAGAATCTCGCCCCAACCAGGCTTCTCTTGGCCCTGGGGTGGGGGTTGGGGGAAGAGGGCCCGGCGGTTCCCACTATGAAATCGGCAACATTGGAGAGGCTGCTACCCTCACCAGCCTGGCCAGAGATGCCCTGGTTTCCGTAGGGGAAAAGTCTGGAAGTTAGAAGTCGAGAGCAGGAAGAATGCTCCTGTGGCCGAGGTCGGGTCCGGACCTCGGGGACGGCAAAATCCAAGGCCCAGTTGGCCTTGTAATACGGGCGGCCTAGTAGGACCGAGTTTGGCAGGCGTCGGTTTGGAAAAACTTTGAACCTGCCTTATCTCCCACCATCCACTCCTTATCCAGTCCCCCCAGTCCGTAGCCCGAGCGGCGCAAACTGGCTTCACGACTCCGACCGAGCGAGAGGCTAAACTTTGTGCAAACTCTTTTAAGTATTCCCCAAAGAACATTCTCGCTGGTGCGACCCGTCCATCCGGACCCTTTTCCATTCTCCACCCCCCCAGTCGGTCCCCAAAACTTGGAGACGGGAAGACAGGTGCACCAGAACCCCATCTCATGCGTAGCCCTGGGGTCTAGGGCAAGAACGGAGACGTACCGAGCGGGGAACCTTCCTTACTTACCACGCACTGCAGCCCCCGCCCGGCGCCCTTCCCCCTCCCGAATTAGTCATCCACCCTTGTTTCTACTGTGGGGGGGGGGGGCGTGAAAGGCTGTAGCGCAAACCACAAGTGACCCCCCGGGGCCACCTGTGGAGCGTGCGCCGGACTTTCCCCAGCTCCGGGCCCGCCGGCAGCGCGTGTTTTCTCTGCCCTCTTTCTCTCCTGGGAACACTCCTGGGCGCTGCCAGGCGCGCCTCACTTACGACTCTCCTGCCCTGGACCAAGGCTCTTCCTCTCCGCCTCCCCCCTCCCGGCCCCCTCCCCCGCTCCACCCCCGCCCACTTCAGCCCCAGCCAAGGCAAACCCCCGTACCTGCCAGTCCCCCATTTTGGCAAGTATGGACATCGCGGCTCGGCGCTCCTGGCGACGGGTCCCCGCCGGGCATGGGCTGTAGGGCTCGGCCGGGCCCGCTCCCTGGAATCGCTTAGGCAAATCCTCCTTTTTTACCTGCTCACCAACATCTCACCTGGTCATAAAGAGCTGGGTTGCTACCTGCCGACGCATGCGCGCTAGCCCAGGAATTCACTCCGCCAGCTCTAGTCCCAGCGCCTCGCAGAGCTGACCTGGGAAGTGATGGATTTATAGCCGCGGCAATCTCGCCATCAGCTCCGGCTTTTCCCAACAGCCCCAACCCGCTTTCCCGGTCAGTCCCTGAGCGGGGAACCGAGGCAGTCTGCCTGCTGGGGTTGTGCAGGGCGCGACGCGAGTGCGAGTGGGTGTGTTTTCACACTCAAGCCATGGGGGCATCTACGCGCTCTTCCGTCGACTCTCCTCCCCCCACGGAACTTTGGGGCTAGGAGAGTCTCCACCCCGAGGGAGGGAGGGAGGATCGGGGAGCGGGGGGTGGAAGATGAGAGCAAGGCCCGGAGATCGGGCCGACCCGATAGGTCCCGCGCACCTGGCTGCACGCTGTAGGGCCAGATCCCGGTCCGGGCCTCCTCACCCGCCCACGAGGTCCAGGACACTCCCTGCCTTCGCGGATCCGAGTCTGCAAGCCCCAGGGCTGCTTCGAGCGTCCGATCCCAGATCAAAGTGTTTCTCAGTAGGTGAAAACGTTCCGCGATTGTTCCATTTCTGGCTGCTAGGTTTAGTCTCCTCCCACCGCAGACACACACGCGCGCACACACTTGCACACTCACACACTCACACTTCTATTTAAGGTGAGCCCCTCCCCCACTCCTCTACGGCTTCCCAGCTCTTTATCTGTTCCACTAATAACTTTTTAAAGGGAGAATGGGGGCGTTGGTGGTTCTGGGATGGGCAACTGAGGTTTGGGCTTGGGGTTTGCTTTCCCATGACAGATAAAATCACTCAAGTGATTTCACCGCTGCTTCTAATTAGAAGGGAGATTTAAAAGAAGCCACAGGATTTGGGGCTCCCGAGGAGCTCACCACTCCGTCAGGAACCACACCTGGTTGGGAGGGAGGCCCGGGTGAGGAGCTTAGCCTCGGGCCGCGTACTCCTCGGCGACCGCGGCGGCCCCATTCCGGCACCACGAGATCCAAGGATCCAGGGTTTGGGCCTAGATCTCCTGGGACAGGCTCGGTTATCCCCGCCTGCTGCCGTCGCGGGGACTAAGATGAACAAAGAACCAGCTTCAAGATCGTCTAGGACACGTCAGGCAGAAGTGTGTAAAGGGTCAGCTCCGCGCTGAGGAGTGAAGACTTGTCCCGGTACCATAGCGTCCCTCCCTCCCTGGAGGACGGCCCCAGTGGCCCTGCACCCTCCCAGCACGGGCGGAGGTGGTGTGGTTGGTGTCTCTCAAGGAGTCCCGTGTCGCCTAGGCATTTGGGTCGTCCCCGGGCTGCGGAACTTCCATCCCGGTGCCGATTGTGGATTTGAAACTTTCTTGGACTTGCCTTAGAACCTTGCTCAACAAGTTTGGGTTTTGTTTGTGGGTGCTTTTTTTTTTCCTTGCGAGAATTTTAAGTAATTTAAATTACGGCATTTTTTAAACTCCTAGTGTCTCCACTTCACTTTCCCGGCTTTTTCCACACTGTCGAAATAGGCTGGTGAAAACCGAACTCTTTAAAGTCCAACACACACGCGGAAGACGCGCTGTAGCTCTTCGAGATTCCGGCGGGAGGCGCTGTAGTCTCTTAGAAATGAGCACGGTTTCAGGCCCCTGCAGCCTCGCTAACTCGCGCTCACCGGTGGAACTAGAGCTGGAGGGACCTGGCACCCGGCTCCTGGGCCGGGCCGAGCCCAGGAAAGACAGGAGGGCGTGTGCTAGGGCTGGGGTAGGGCGCGAAGAGTGCCATCTCTAACTTTCGCACCTCCTGGGGAGAGAGGGGACGTGGCAGGGCTTGTGCGGGAAAGAGAAGGCAACAGTGTGGGTGCTCTTGAGCGCGAAGCCAAGCCACCGCTCTGGATTGGATGGGAGTGGACCGGAAGATTTGGAAGCGAAGCAGCCCAGGCCTTGGGCGTGAGGGTATCTATTCAGATGACTGGGGCTGTGACTGGGATCGGGATGGGGTGGGGGGAGAGGAGAGAGAAGGACCAATCCGGAAGCATCAGGGAGCTAGAATTTACCTTTGGAGTATGACCACTTGGGGTCCAAACTCCGTTCGGCCATTTGCAGTCAACAGGCTGAGTGCTCTAAGTGGCTGAGCTTGTCTGAACCTCAGTTTTACTCATTTGTAGAATGGGTAATTTGTAGTGAGAATTCACTAGAGGAATGTGGGCGCCAAGCGCTCAGCACAGCACTAGCCCAAGATGCGCTCTCATGGAAGGGTGCTGAGTCTGGTCAAGGACAGTCTACTCCGCCCCATCGCCCACCCTGAAAGGACCCTAACTGGTTCCGTTCTAGGTGGGGTCAACTCCATTGTTCCTTCCTTAGGCACCCCGAGGTGGGACCTCATGGTCCACTGCACCTCCTGGGACTCTGTATCCTCCTTTTCCCTGGGAGTGGGCCCTCCCCCTAGCTCTGGAAACTCCCGATTCTCCCCTCAGGGCCTTTCCGAATCTCGACCTCCTCCCTAGCTCCGCACCAGCCTGACTCTGCCACCTGCAGGAGGGAGCCATGGGGAGGTGGGGGGGAGGCGGGCAGGGGCGACACCTCCCAACCTCACCCCGCACCCAGGCTCCAGTCAGCCACCCTAGGGACTCAGCTGCACCCAATGGCAGGGCAGTCCCAAGGCCACGGACTGCTCTTGGCGACCCGCCTTAGCACCTAGCAGCCTCAGCCTCCAGAACTGTGGCCTCAGGCCTCCCGGGGAACCAGAGAAAAGTGGGACCTTTTTTTTTTTTTCTGTCTTTCTGGATCGAGGGAAGGGAGATCAGCAGGAATTCTCCTCCCCTTTCCCTGTGCCTCCTCCCCCACCGAAAAGCAGGTTCCGCAGCTAACAGGTCCTGGGATTCTCACGCAATGGCAAACTTTTCAGTGCAGGCAGCAGGAGCTGCGGGAAGGGGCTGGAAGACTTAGTGTCAGATTGCGTCGACCTCCTAGCTTCAGGTAATGCTGAGCTCAGGCTCTCTGAGGGCCCTGGTGGATATCGGGTGGAATCTATTCCTACCCTGTAACATACCACCAACTCTGTGAGTCCCACAGTGGCAGCGGGAACCATCTTTCCCTTAGGGTAAAGCTCTTGCTTGAACCGCATTCCTCCCCACCCCAAAACTTTCAGGACGCTTACTCACCTTTTTTCACTCGCCATCAAGTGCCACCCCTCGCCCCAGCGTTCCCCTCCCCGCACTGGAGGCTTCTTAAGGCACTCGGAAATTGAAACTTAAATCTGAGCAATGGGTTAACTCAGAATTTCAACCTTGTGCTTGCCTCAGGTTACTTTTCTCTTAGAGGAGTCGGGGATTATTGGGACAGATTGAGTGACCACCCATTGTGCCTGGCGCCTCTTCCTCTGCAGAGGCTCAACTTTCTGGCCCTTGGGCCTGAAAGAGCCTGTCAACTCTGGGCCATTCTTGGGCCCCTCTCTGCAGTAAGCTGGCCCTCAGGATTGGAACAGGGATGGCAGGAGGTTTGGTTACTCGGAGGAATAAGCGAGGGGAGGTGAGTGGTGATTTGTCATGCCAGGACCCTCCAGGGATTCCTCCAGCACCCAAAAGCCCTCCCAACTCTCCAATTGGGTTAGGGCAAAGGAGACCAGTCACCACAGAAGAAAGAAGCCAAACCTCTTACCAAAGGCGCCCAAGGAGAGTGCAGAAGGGAGGAACCGTGACCCTCAGGTGTGCTCACCTATACGCCTCCAAGGCATGTGCTCTGAACTGGGAGTTCTTGGAGCAGTGGGTACAGAGGGCCCCAGGGGTGCAGTCAGATAGGTGGCCCAGAGGCCATAACCCTACAGATGCTCTGGAAGCCATAGGACCGTGACCCCTCCACGCGTGGCCCCAGTTCCTCCAGGCCCCAGGCGACAGGTGCAGTCGCAGCCTCCGCCTCTCGCTGTGCCAGGGCAGCCGCCGCTCACCGGTGCGGAACCACTATCGGAACGAGTTTGCGCTTCTGTTTACAAAGCAATCCTGCCATCAAAAGAGGAACAAAATCACCACTTATCACACCCTGTCATAAAGTAATCTGCCCTGGAGGGAAACCCTAGCGAAGAACCGCGAGGTGTGTGTGTGTGTGTGTGTGTGCGTGCGTGTGCGTGCGCGCGCGCGAGCGCGCTTGGAAGGGGGCAGGGAGAACTCTTCGATTGGCAGGGGGTTGAGGGGGTGCAGGGGGAACTTTCCCAACCCTTTCACAGTAAATCGCTTGGACAGGCAGTGTCCCTCTGGGCGCGGAGAGACAGGGGTAGCCCCAGCGCTGGCGCCGAGTGTGATAGGAGAGCCCCTCCCAGGACTGGGTCGGACAGGGCGTCAAATCTCTCCTTGCTCTTTGGAATCCACTCATTTGCAGTCTCCGTCCGGATGCCTACTTTTCTAGGGTCTTCAAAGATGCTCTATCCCCCAACCCCCATAGACAGGCAGAAAGGGAAAAAAGTGAGTTCTTGGAAACTAGGAGATCCATCTTGATTTCCCACCCTGTAGGGGCACTGAAGGGCCCACAAGACACTCTTCAGTAATTCCTAACCAGTGGGGAGGGACTTGCTCCCTTTAATCCCCATGCTGTTCCCCCGCCCCCATACTCGTTGCTGAAGAGGGTGTCCTTAAGGATGCTATGGTAATATTGACCAAATGGTGTGGACAGTGGCCAGGGTTGGGGGTGGGGGGAAGTACTGGGAAGTTATAAGCAATCCCTGTGGGCATCCAGTCCTATTTGGGTTATCTCCATTCTTGGCTTGCCTAGAAGGAGATGGGAAACCCTTCAGGCAACCAAACCTATGTGTCCAGCAGAGCATCTCTGGGGGCTTCCTCTGGGGTGGAGGCGTCTCTGCCTCTTGTGTCACCCTTGGAAGGGCAAAAAGAGCACGCTTTCCCACCCTCCCCATTTCCCTTCCACCGTGAAGACTTTTCTAGTCTTGCTATCAGTAATTCACGACTTAATAATAGAACACGATGCAGAGCTTGGGCTTGTGCATAGGTGGTCCCCAAGTCCGATACTGCTTCCCCCACTCCCACTCTCCTAGTCAAGGGAGTGATTTCCCCTGCAGCCCTCATCAAGGTAGCGGGACACCATTTGGTGAATTTATATCCACAGGCACTTAGATTTGGGACTCTTGGTCTCCATGATGTTAGCCTGAAAAGCTTGCAATCACGAACCCCGAGAGACCACTTTGGCTCCTAATGGGATATCCCTGAGCCCGGGCAGGCAGAATTATCAATGTTAAAGTATCATATGCATTTTTAAGGCCTTGGGGGAATTGTTTCATCCTTCATAACTCCTGTTTGGTTGATGAAAACAGAGAGTCCGCTTGATAAGGGGAGGGACTTTTCTTTCCCAGGACAGAAGAGCTAGACCCAATGTTGCCAGAATCGCCAAGAGCAGGGTAGGAGAAGGTCCTTGTCCTCCCCTCCCCCCCGCCAAATAAACTGTCTTGGGGCAATAAATGACTTAGGGCAGTGGCGTTCAAACTTTGCTCTATATTCGAATCACCTAAAGAGATTGAAAATCCCGATGCCCAAGTGGCACTTGAAATCAATGGAGTCAGAATTTGGGGCATTAGGTCCCAAGGAGAAAAACAGGTTTTTTTTGTTTTTTTTTTTAATAACCCAGGGGATTGCATTGTTCAGCCAAACTTGGAAACCAATGGTTTAGGGCAGTGGTTCTCAAAGTGTGGCCTAGAGAACAGCAAGATCAACATCATCTGGGAACTTATTAGTAGAAACGCAAATTCTTCGGCATCGCTTCAATCCCAACGAAAACTCTGAGGACCCTGCAATCGGGATTGCAACCAGCCCTCTCAGGGATGGTGGTGCGCGCTCAAATTTGATAACCACGGACCTAGGGAATTGTGTACCTCTATTTGAGGCAGAGTTCGGAGGCTGAGTTTCCAATCCGCTATGATTCATCTCTGTCTTTGTGAAAACCTGCGAGCCCCAGCGTTTACCAGTCCATCCTTTGCGAACGCAGGGTGTGTCCGGGTCTTAGGTCTGGAGAGGTGTAAATCTCTCAAGCAACTCGCCCAGCGTTAGAATTATTAACCAACTTAAGAACAAGTTCAACATCGGTGCTAAACAAGAGCCTACAAACTCAGCGTTTCCCCGCCTCTGTCGGTGGCGTCGGCCAGGATACAGTTTAAAACCACACCTGGGTTTTACTTGAGGCCAGATGTAACTTTTCCTCAAGCTCTGAGCTCTGAAATTCTTTTTCTTTCCGAGTCTAACTCCTCTACACTTTCTCTCCCCGCTCCCCAACCCCCAACTCCTTGAACCCTACTAGGCAGCCTTGTCTCACTCGCTCAGACGCTGTGTGTGGGACAGATCCTGGGAATTTAAAGTCCGACCATAACTATCCTTCTTTTCGCCAACTTCTTCCTGCATCGGAGGAGTGAAATATCCCTCCGATCCGTCTTACCCCCAAACCCGTCATGTTAAGTTTGCTGGTGCGGTGCGCACTCAGTCGCCGCTCCCTCTGGGACACCCCCGGCCGGTCCCTGGGGCAACTTGCCCCAGCTGTACCTAAAGGGCGCTAGGGTGGCTGGGTGGAGCGGCTCGGGCTGCGGGCGGCCTGCGCCGCTGTGACCTGGTTGCAGCTGGCACCGCCCCAAGCGCGCCCTGCCTTCGGGGCTTCCCACGCAGCTGCCCTTCCAGCCACGCAATCTAGAGCAGGGGGCGCGCCCGTGCCCCGCGGCGCCTCGGCTGCGGCCTGGTCACCATTCGGGCTACGAGTGTCTTTCCTCGGAAAGGGCGGTATCTGGGCCAACAGGTGGGCGTCGCTCGCAGGCGGCACGGCGGGGCGCGCGGGGGCCTCCTGCGAGCAGCGCTCCCAGGCTCCCGCCGCCGCCGCTTTGTGCTGCCGACCGGATCAGCTCCGGGGTAGCGAGGCTGGGGTGGCGGGTGGGGGGTGGGGGTGCCCGGAGGCGGGAGCTTGCGGCCGCAGCGGGAGGAGAGGGCACCGCGCCGGGGGTTGGGCGCCCCCGCCGGGCGGACGGAGCCCGCTGCGCTGCGGCCTCCGCCGGGTAGGGGGCGGGGGCGCTCTGGCGCCAAAGCCGGGCGGGCCGGGGGGCGGGGAGCCGATCGGACTCCTTCCCATTCAGAATTCAGAGGCTGGTGGAGCCAGAGAGTCTCCAAAATCGCTGCAAGTCTCCCGAAAGTCTGGGAAGGACGCCTCAAAACTTTCTGCCGCGCAGAACCGGGGCTGTCCGGGGGCTCGGTCCCGGTTCCCTTTGTGCGAGCCCTTGAACGTTCGCCGTGGCCCGCCGCCCGGAGGTTGGACTCTGACGAGGCTCCGTTTCCTTTCCGTTTGTCCTAACTGCCTAGTGTCAGAACAGGCCCCCCTGCGTGCCCTGAGATTTTCTCAAGGATTTGTCACTTTAATTTAGAAATGCGAGGTAAGGCCTTCTTTTACAACGTGGAGCTCGCTGGCTTTGCCTTCCTGCCTTCCTAAAGGAAGCTGCGGCTGATTTTTCGCGCGACCACACGCTTTCAAAGAAAGAGCAACCTGGGTTGCCATTAAAACCTGTCAAGAGTTCCGTGTTTTCATCTTTTGTAATTTCCTAACGATGGAGCCTTCCTGCTTTTCACGTGCTGTTGGAAGGCTCGCTCGGCAGGGAGGAGCCTTCGCTGGGCGTGTTTTGAGGCTGTGCAAGACCGTTTGTCAGGGGTCTCAGAATAACTGGCCAGCTCCCTCTGGAACTCCGGTTACGGATTCCAACATCAAAGATGCGTGTAGCTTGCTTCTCGAGTCTAGAGAAAAACAATTTTTTGAGGACAGTGTTATTATTATTATTCAAAATAAAACGATACCGAACATGTCTCTGGAAACCTGGGCGGAGGCTTTGTTCTAATGGCGTTGTGTTTTTCTGTATGTCTTTCTACGTGGCAAGTTGCACTGGAAATTTAAGTTGACGGTGTAACAAGGCCTGGTCAAGGACACGAGGCTTCGAAAAAAAATGGACATGGCACACATCTCTTCATCTGCTTCCAAATTCAAAATGTCTTTTCCCCCTAAATCTTACAATGTAAATTACACAGCCTTTCTCATTGGATAATTTCAGCCCTTATGTTGTGGGTATGAGAATTATACAATTTTCCTTTGAAGTGTGGTGCTGAGAAAAGGGAAGAGGAAGTTTTTTCTTGGGAAGTGAGTGCAAACACACACCAGAACTGACAATGTATACACACAGTTCCCTTTCTGACTTGACTCTCCTCTTTGAGAATTATTTGAAATACCAAAGTCATAGGATACTAACTTAACTGTGGTCTTAAGCTTCAATATCTTCATTTTGAAAGACTCATTTTCATTTGCTTCAGGAACGTTTAAAGGCAAAATCATCTAAGATACTTTTTAAAAAAAATGTTTATTTATTTTTGAGAGTGAGAGAGAGAGCAGGGAGGGACAGAGGGAGAGGGAGAGAGAATCCCAAGCAGGCTAGGTGCTGTCAGTGGAGAGTTCTACGTGGGGCTCGATCCCACAAACCTTGAGATCATTACCTGAACTGAATTCAAGAGTCTGACACTTAACTGACTGAGCCACCCAGGTGCCCCTAAGACACTTTTCTGAACTCGGACGATAGCAGTTGGCTGATTTAAATTTTCAGTTATCTTAAAACTTTAAAACTACAGCTGGAGGAGCCTCTCAAGGGTATGAATAAAGGATAAACCTAAAAACCATTTAATTGCATATTTTCTCCTTTCATTGTTGGAGCACTCAAGCAATTTCATATGCAATTCAGGTTACATAAAACATGTAAAAAATACGTATCCAGTTTGCATATTCTTATTGCATTCAAGTATTTACACAACAATCCCCAAGGTATTGACAGGAGTTTTAGCATCTTTTTTTTTTTTTCTTTTTCTTTTACTGCTAGAAAGAGAAGCTAACAAAGTTTCTTTTTTTTTGTAAATAATTTATTGTCAAATTGGTTTCATACAACACCCAGTGCTCATCCCAACAAGTGCCCTCCTCTGTGCCCGTCACCCATTCTCCCCCCCCCCCCCCGCTCACACCCCCCTCTCCCCTCAGTTTGTTCTTAGCAAAACTTCTTTAAACAATAGGATTTCCTTGGCCTTGGTGTTGTCAGTGCCAACACTAGATGGGAACAATCTGACTTGTGACTGTCAATCACAGCCTGGCTCGCACCTCCCAAAGAGAGGGAATTCAGGTTGCTTTCCACGGTTTTATCCCAAGGGAGAAACAATCCAAGTCACAGAATCTTAGAGCCTAAGAAGGTCTGATCGTGAAACCCTTCACCACAGGTGTGTGTATCCTGAGCCGAGTCCTGGTGGTCCATACAATGAGCCCAACACCATTCAGCTTGTTGGTAGCCACGGGAGTCTGGACTAGGTGTCCAGGCTGACGCCTTCCCCTCACCACACCTGTTCCCTGATAATGTCTCCTAGATTGTGCTCAGGATTAAAGACTTGATTAATGCAAACCCTTCGGACTAAATGTTTGTAAACCTAGGTATCCAACCTGCTTTAAAGGAGTTGGGATCAAATATGCACTACGTATACATTGTTAATTGCAGATAGGGAATGGCCAGTGTTGACAGAAGTAACATCTCGAAAGCCTTGATTCTGGATGGTGCTAGAGAGATGGCTCTTGGATTTAATGTGGATGTTTTATCTGTGACTGCTTCCTACCAATGAGCTCGGGCTCCCCTGAAGGCTACAGGAAAACCAGAAAATGTACAAAACTTCTAGTCCGACTATGCCTGCAATTACCTGTCTCATTAATGTGCCTCGAACATTGTCTAGGCGCCTGCTTGATATTTTATAGCACACAATTCCAGCCTTAGAACCCTACTTTTAGTAACAAGCGGTGGCTGGAATCACTATTTGGGAATATTAGAGAGTGATAAGAAACAAATGGAAATAAGAAAGAAAACGTTAAATGGGTGGGGAAGTGAAAACTAGAGGTAACTACCAAAAGAGGGGGTGATTGATTCATCAGTAATCATAACGATGAAAATGGTCTATGATACCAGCTGAAGAAATCTTCACCAATAACCAATTAATAAGTTCATGTGACATAAAATTCCATTATCTATCAGGAAGGTGTGGCTCAATATTACCAAACATTCTGGAGAAGACACATTCCATTTATAAGGAATGCTTTTGATAATCTCAGTGGTGATATATTTGGAAGCAAAACTGAGTCATGGTGACTACCACTTTCTATGAAATCCCCGGTGCCATGTTGAAACACACGGATTGAGAAACAATCTCAATACCATCAAATAAACAAACCAACCCCCTCCCAGGAAAATCTCTTGTTTAAACCTTTTCCAAATCTACAAGTTAGATCTGGAAGCTTTTCCTAAACATTTGCTGCCCCCAAGTGTTTCTTTAGAGAACTGAATGTTAACACGTAATCCCGTTTATTTAGCATTTCCTGTAGAGCATTCAGTTTAGATACACAGAACTACAATCAGAGAACCACCGAAATCATCGTAAGAAAGAGCACCAAAGACAGGGTTGGAGAAAGGTGGAGAAAAGATCTTACCTTGGCCTCAGCGTCCTGATGTAATCGCTAGTAATTACATAACCTCTCACTGCCTCTGCCTTTTAAAGTGTGTGGCTGGTCGGCGGGATGGGGTGGGAGCCACGTTTTCCTCTGAGGTTCTATCTAGTCTTTTATTTGGTCATTCCTATTGAGGATAATAACACAGAGGTAGGAAAATCTAGTTATTCCATTTCTGGCTAAGTAGTCAACTTGGAGGTGTGCCCAACACCCCTGAATGAATTTCCTGTTTCATCACTGGAATCCATTACCTCGCTTCTCTGTCATCTTGACAAACCTGCTTCTCCGTGTCTGAGTAGCTCTGAGCCTAAGGAGACAAGAAAGAATTCATTTTCTTTAATGGCCAACAATTATGCAGTAGACTGCTTGCGACTTCAAAACCGAAAATCATCTTCAGTGTTTACAGCATGTATCGGGAACAGGTGCTTCTTCGGTTCCAACTGGTTCTTAAATCTTCTGTGCAATGCCATGGTCACCTTAAGAAAACTGTTCTCTCCCTACTTCCTTGATAGCAGAACCCTGAGTTTTTTTAGTTACCAGGCAACCACACATTTCAAGAAAGGCTGGGTCCCTCCCTTACCCGAGGGGATGAATCTTGGTTCATCTAAGAATTAGACTATTCACTGATTTTACTGCTTTCTTTTTTATTCGGAAGTTTTGTTTTATTATTATTTTTATTATTATTGAGGTATAATTGACATACAACATCATATTAGTTTCAGGTGTACAACATAATGATCTGATATGTGTATGTATTGTGAAGTGACGATCACCAGTATAAGTCTAGCTGACATTCAACACTGTGCATAGTTGCATATTTTTTTCTTTTTTTATTAAAATTTTTTTTTATTTGAGAGAGAGAGAACGTGTGTGAGCAGGGGAGAAGGGCAGAGGGAGAGAAAGAGAATCCTAAGCAGGCTCTAAGCTCAGTGCAGAGCCCAATGTGGGGCTCAGTCCCACAGTCCTGGGATCATGACCTGAACCGAAATCAAGAGTCCAATGCTCAGCTGACTGAGTCACTGAGGGGCCCCACGAAGGTTTTTCCTTAGGTCGATAACTTTTAAGATCTACACTCACAGCAATTTTCAAAGATGCAATATAGTATGAACTAACTATAGTCACCATGCTGTACATTGTATTACCATGACTTATTTCTTTTATAACTGAAATTTTATTTTGTTTTATTTTTTTAAATAAACTTTAAACGTGTATTTATTTTTGAGAGACAGAGAGACAGAGCATGAGCAGGGGAGGGGCAGAGAGAGAGGGAGACACAGAATCCAAAGCAGGCTCCAGGATCCAAGCCATCAGCACAGAGCCCGACACGGAGCTCAAACTCACAGACCGCAAGACCATGACCTGAGCCAAAGTCGGCCGCTCAACCGACTGAGTCACCCAGGCGTCCCATAACTGAAATTTTGGTTTTGACCCCTTTTGATCCCTTTATCCATTTTCCTAACCCCCGACACCCCCTTTGGTAACCACCAATCTGTTCTCAGTTTTTTGTTTGTTTGTTTGTTTTTCAGATTTCACATATAAGTGGGACTCTGTGGTATTTGTCTTTCTCTGTCTGATTTATTTCACTTAGCATAATGTCCTCAAGGTTAATCCATGTTGTCATAAATTACAAGATTCCCTCTTTTTTTATGGGTGAAAACCATTCCTCTGTGTGTGTATCCATATACACATACCACAATTTCTTCATCCATTCATCAACTGATAAACACTAGGCTGTTTTCATATCTCGGCTATTGTGAAAAATACCGGGATTAATATAGGGGTGCATATATACTTTTGAGCCAATGATCTCATTTTTCTTTGGATAAGTGCTCAGAAGTGGAACTATTGGATTAAGTGGTAGCTCTATTTTTAATTTTTTGAGGAACCTCAATACTGTTCTCCATGGTGGCTGTGCCAGGTTGCATTCCTACCAACAGTGCACAAGGGGTCCGTTTTCTCCACATCCTTGCCAACCCTTGTCATTTCCTATCTTTTTTTTTTTTTAACATTTTTATTTATTATTAAGAGACAGAGACAGAGCATGAGCATGGGAGAGGAGAGAGAGGAAGAGACACAGAATCCAAAGCAGGCTCCAGGCTCTGAGCCATCAGCACAGAGGCCGACACGGGGCTCGAACTCACAAACTGTGAGATCATGACCTGAGCCGAAGTTGGCCGCTTAACCAACTGAGCCACCCAGGTGCCTCCATTTCCTATCTTTTTGATACTAGCCATTCTAACAGGGGTGATTACTCCTCACTGTTAATCAGAATTTTCTGGGGGGCTCTATAAAAATACTGGGGTTCAGGCCCAACTCTGGACATTATGGTTACTTGGTGTACAGATTGGTGGGTTTTGAATACTTTCCACGTGATGCTAGTGTGCAGCCCGGGTTGAGAATCACCTAAGCCAGTGATGATCATGCCACTCACCTCTCTGGAAATTAGTTTAGGAATGAACAGATGATATTATTTTTAGCCTTATAAGAAGAAATCCAGTTGGAGTGGCGGATCTAGGATAGTTTGCCACACTCTTAGAAAGGAAAAGAAGATGAGGTTATGTCTTTATTTTCTCTTCTAATTTTGGTTGTTACCCTTTGAAGACATAAGGAATGTGATGCCTGGAGCTGTTGCAGCCACCTTGTGACCATGAAGGAAGCTCCCATACGCAAGGTAGAACTAAGTAGAATGACAGAAACAATTCCGGTCTTTGATGATCTTGTTAAGCTGCTGAATTAACTGACCCTGTAGTTGTCCTGCCTCAGGACTTAATATGTATGTAAGTAAAAGTCATTTAATTTAGTTAGAGTTGTAATCATCGGGATACACTGACGGTTGTAAAAACAAGTAGGCACACATATTTATGTGGGGTTCCTTGAACCATGCACAGTGGATCATCCTGAGATCCCAAAAAAACCCTGCTAGAATTCTACAGGGATGTGTTATAAATAGGATTCTGTAATGGGTGTGTATGTGTTAATATAGTAAAAAGTGTGAAGCTATAATTTCAGAATGTTATTCCTTTCATCTGTTCAAACTAAAGCAGTACATTCATTTGCAAATATGAAACCAAGACTGGGGCAGACTTAACCTACAGATGGAAATTTTCTTATTTGGTCTGGATAAGATCGAACCTAAAAATAAAGACATTTTTCTTACAATTTGTACAAAATCCTTGAACTGTTGTAATATATACAATTGGAATTTTTTACTACTCTTATCTTCTGAGTGATTATTAGTGCTATGAACTTTATTACCACTTGCCTTGAATATGTAAATCATTAAAATGTTACCATCAGGTCAAGGTTTGCCGATTGTTTCTTAAGAATTGTTCAGCGGTAGTGGCCGAAGTGTTTGAAAGCACCTGTACTCAAATCTGTTTTTCTTTGAAAGAATCCAGCCCCCTTTTTCACTTTTAGTTGTTGTTTTCATTTTTTTTTTTTGGTATCGTTTTCGTTATTAATGGACACATCACCACTTGATGTACTGTGAAACCCTTTAACTCTTTTTTGCGTGTCTTATTTGTACACATGAAAGTTTAACACGATAGCTAGGAGTCTAGTGCACAGGATTCTAAGTCATATTCAGATTTATGAGCCCTGTTTTGAATATCATATATTCGTGCTAGAATATTCATGTGCTAGCATACTATGCCTGACAAAACAATGCAATAAGTGATTGCGCTCTTAGTTGCTTGGAGGAACTCGATTCCAGTCTAGCATTCTTGTGTTTCCTAAGCGTTACCGGCATGTTAGTATAGCATGTGTCTTACTGTGTGAATTATATGCATATGTTTCCTGGCTTCAACATGTGCCTGTGTATAAGAGAGGTATTACTTTTAGCCTGATCACCATCTATTACAATGTGAAATTTAAAAATTCAAAGCCCCAAAGGCATTAAATGTAACATTTCAGCTTAACGTAGGCGGATTTTCAAACATTCTCTCCATTACCAGATGGTTTAACATAGAACTGAATAGAAAACAGACTTACGGTGTAGGAAATATTCGTGTGTTCTTATCTAAATAAGGATTCTGTTATTCATCGTCTTCTTCTGTACCAAGAAACCAATGAGATTTATAAACATTATTACCAATTATAACCGGAAGTGTCTTGTGAGAGCGACAGATGTAATATGTGTCCTCAGAGCGAGTGACAGGTGCGAAGTAATTACCCTGAGAGCCACAGGTCAGTTTGGTGAAGGAGCAGAGTGCCAGGTCTAATTGTAGTCTGCTCTTCAATATAAGGGTTTTGTCATTTCTGCAATGCTTCTCATGTGCCGGTCCCCATTCCCACGCTGTGTCCGTTGTTTTCCAAAGTGGAATGATCTGTTTACATACAGTATACAGTCTTACATACAGCTGTCACAGACGGGGCCGTGCTCAATTTGCAGGGGGGAGTGGAAGGGAGATGGGTTTTCCCAGCACCATAGGATGAAGGAAGGAGGCTCAGACTGGCATTGGAAGAACAGGATGCTCATGTCAGCCTTGCCACAAGCCTCCTGCTCAATGTTCGAAGCCTCCTCTCCTGACCTGGAAAGCTAGAGTGTCGCCTTGATGATCTCTGAGGCCCCTTCTGGGTCTAAAAACCGCTTGAGTCAGATTCATGTATCTGTCAGCTGAGTTCCCCAACGGCAGCCTGGAAACCATGGTTCTGGAAGGGAAACAACAACTGAGAAACACTAACATCCTTTAATGCATTCAGTCACTTTCACAGGAAGCTTATGTGAACAGTTTGGGAGCCGTGATGGTCAATCCTATTTTAGCTCCATCAGTTATGAGGCAAAACATTTTCACCTACTGGTATCTCACTCTATACCCTAACTTAGAAAATCCAGTTCAGTTCTCCTGACATGGAGATAATATACCACTCTGTCCCATTTATTCGTACCATTGAAGAGAGCTATATAAACATGAGCCAATAATATTCTGGACATAATAAAAATTATGACATTTCCTCAAGGGAACTGATTCATGCAAGCCTATGAATGTATTATATATAATAATCATCATAGTTAACTCTGCTATTATATTTCTTATATCTTTTTTTTAATGTTTTATTTATTCTTGAGAGAGACAAAGCATGAGCATAAGCGGAGTGGGGCAGAGAGAGAGAGGGACACAGAATCTGAAGCCGGCTCCAGGCTCTGAGCTGTCAGCACAGAGCCCAATGCGGGGCTCAAACTCACAAGCCATGAGATCATGACCTGAGCTGAAGTCGGATGCCCAACCGATTGAGCCACCCAGGCGCCCCATCTCTGCTATTATATTTTTTTAAATAAAAAATAGAAATAGTCGGGGCACACTAACCCTTGATCTCAGAGTCATGAGTCCGAGCCCCACACTGGGTGTAGAGATTGCTTAAATAAACTTTTTTTTTTTAAAGTTTATTTATTTATTTGGAGAGACAGAGAATGCATGAGTGGGGGAGGGACAGACAGAGAGGGAGAGAGAGACTCCCAAGCAGGTCCCACCCTGTCAGCCCTGAGCCCAATGCAGGGCCCGACCTCACAAATCATGAGATCATGAGCTGAGCCGAAACCAAGAGTTGGATGCTTAACCGACTGAGTCACCCAGCATCCTTTAACTAAACTTAAGAAAATATGTATCTTTAACAAAAAAAATAAAAACGGAACTAGTCTTACAGAGCTATTTGTTGTCTATAGAATCCCTTATGCATGTAAGAACTGTGTATTTGAATATTTAAATGCACAAAGGTCAAATAAAGAATACATTTATTTCAGTTGCAGGTAGGTGGGCTTGGAAGACCAGGAGGAGCCAGCCGATTCTTCCTCTTGCCTGGACACACAGCAGTGGTGAGTATCATCAGCAAATTTAGAAACTATTGTGTTTTCTAATGTCTTCAGAGATTTGATTGTTTTTCTTTAGCGCTTATTACAGTAGTTAAGAATCTTCAATATCAGGTCATTTTTTTTATTCCATATAATTCTGTATGTTAGTGGTTTACCTCAGCTTTTGCTTGCTTTCTCTGTGTGAGATGTAGACAGCTGTTGGGAATTCTTTGTACAATAACCTTTCTCATTGTTAGTAATTGTCTCTGGGTGAGGCAATATGGGGTGGCTCTCTCAACTATCCGGCATATACTGATGGAGTGTCTTTGATATGCATCTGCTATTCTAGATTTCGGGGATAGAACAGTGAAAATAAGGGACAAGAACCCATGTCCTTGGGGAGTTTATATTTTAAATGGAGAAAACAGATGATAAACAAGATAAATAAGTAAAATATATAGTATGTTAGGCAATGGCATGGGCTAAAGGAAATCTAAATGAAGAAAGGTAGTTAGGAAATACTGGGAGAGTGCATGATTTGCAGTTTAGATAGTAACATCTGCATCACCAAGGAAATCAGCAAGTGCAAAGGCCCTGAGGCAGAAACATGACTGGCTTGTGTGGTGAGTAAGTGGGCAAAGGAAAGAGTAGTAACTGATCAGGCCAGAAAGAAATTGAGAAATGGCGGAGGCCTACGGGTTAGAAGTGTTCATGGCCAAGGGCCTCCTGAACCACTATAAAGACCTTAGCTTTTCCTCGAAGGGGTTCGTGCCAAAGAATGACGTGATCTGACTCCTATTTTAACAGGGATGCCTTGGCTGCTGCGTCACCATCACCATGGGGGGGCAAGTGCGGAAGCAGGAAAACCAGTTTGGAAGCTGCAGCAATTACCAGAGCCTGGTTGAGATCACCTGGGGGGTGCTTTCAGATAAACAAGAAGAGGCCCAAGAGGGAGCCCTGGCGTTCTCTCTCCAGTGGGCGGCCTCAGGGGACTGCAGAGACACCGACAAGGCACACCTGAGAAAGGAACCACCAGGGAAGTAGGAGGAAGGCCACTGAGCGTGGACCCTGGAAGCCAACCTTTCCGAAGAGGGAGGGAACACCTGTTATCTAATGCTGCCGATCGTCGGAGCAAGATGCAGACAGATCGTAGACCCTTGGCTGTCGTCACAGACATAACCTTCTGTGGTGGAACCAGAAGGGACATTGCAATCAGAAAACCCCCCAGTTCTAGCCAGAGTCACCACATAAAGCCTGGATACCTTTAAGCTGTTTACTTACCCCTTGGTGGCCTCACTGCTATGGAGGTAGAAAACTTCCTACCTCAGAGTGGGAAGAACCTAAAAAGATAATGTAAAGACAGCATGTATTCATGTCCTCTGGCTGCCATACAAAATGCCACAGACCAGAGGGCAGGACAGAATCTGGAAGGGAAAAACAATACCACAGACTGTGCGGCTTAAATCACAAAAATTTATTTTCTCCTAATTCTGGAGGCTGCAAGTCCAAGACCGAGGTGCTATCCGTGGTTGATCTCTGGTGAGAACGCTTTTCCTGGCTGCATACTGCTGCCTTCACGTTGTATCCTCAAACAGGCTTCCCCTGCGTTCCTGCAAAGAGAGATGTCTCCTGTCTCTTCCTCTTCTTTTTTTTTTTAAGCTTATTTTTATTTATTTTGAGAGAGAAATACAGAGCAAGCAGGGGAGGAGCAGAGAAAGGAGGAGAGACAGAATCCCAAGCAGGCTCCATGCTGTCAGGACAGAGCCCGACGTGGGGCTTGAGCTCACAAACTGTGAGATCATGACCTGAGATGAGATTAAGAGTTGGATGCCAACCTGCCTGAGCCACACAGGTGTCCCATCTTCCTCTTCTTATAGGGACATCTGTCCTGGTGGATTATGAGCTCATTTAACCTTAATGATCTCCCGACAGGCCCTGTTTTCAAATGCAATCATACTGGGGTCAGAACTTCAACATATGAACCAGGGACAAGGAGGAGGCAGGTCTCAGTCCATTACAAAAGCCCTTAATACTTGTTAGTACTCAAAAAATGTGACTTCATATCTTACTCATTTATGTTGTTATTATTAACAGTTAAAAGTTTTTCTTATTTTTGCAGTTTAGGGCAAATATATAATAAAACAACACATTCAATTCTTACTTAGAAATTTAAAAAATAATCTATCTTGCCCAAGCAAGGTTTAGTGTTTAAAAACCCCAGAAAACCAAAAAAAAAAAAAAAAAAAAAAAACCAAAGACTTTAAGAAAAAAATTGGCCAATACCGCCATCTACTGGAATTTGTTCAAAGCTCATTTGTGGGACTTAATTTATTCATATCTTATATGGTGCCTTCTTCATTTTTCTCTTTCTAATGAATATAAAATTGGATGCTTTTGTTCTCCTTCTAATCCCCCTAAAAGTATCCTGAGAAATACATACAGTTTCTAACATGTTTGGTCTTTTTCTACTTCCAAGATCCATTCTGAACGTGACAAAGATATGGTATAGACAGGAAGGTGTAGATAGTAATATCTTTGCTTTTGGAGACAGCTAAAAATTCCATTAATACTATTTTTTCATTAAAATTATTATTATATTTCATAATATTATTAATTTTCATTAGTTTATTTCTAAATTATCACATGTTTGGTGTTCTGGCTCACTCAAGCCATGAACAAAGAAGGCTAGTTTCAAGAGCTTGGTAGGGGACGATGAAGTTTCAGAGTTTGAGCCGACAAACATTCATCTGCTGATTCTGAGGACCAAGTTCCAATACTGCAGAGTTGATTTAGAAAGGACGTGTGGCAGGGAAAAGGGCGTAACTGGCACCATGGCACAGTACCTTGGTAACGGCATTGTCGAGGGCAAGTGTAAATTGGCATTCTTCGCGTTTGCTACAAAGAGCGTGAAATGGCATGGCTCCTTCCTATGTGAAATTTATCCAAACAGATATGTGCCTACCCTTTAACTCAGTGATTCCACTGTTAGGAATTTATCCTCCAGAAGTAGTTCCAAGTATGTGAAATGATGGTAGATAATAGTGTCTCCTTGTTTTTCTTACAGCAAAGATCGGAAACAATCTCAGTGCTATCAGTACGACACTTTAAGTAAATTATGGTATAGTCATATAAAAGAATACCATTATGGTACCAGGATGAGGCAGTTCTCTGTGCTGAAATGGATGAATCTCCAAGATAATATTGTTAAGGAAGAAAGTAAAGTACAGAGGTCTGTGTAGGTTTTACACATCTGTTAAGCATTCTGTTTTGCTGCGAATAATCGTAACCTCCTGACAGTGGCTTAAGCTGCTTCTCTTGCTGATAAAAGAAAATCCAGACATAGGCAGGTTATGGCTTGTAAGACTCCATGAGCCTCGGGACCCAGTTTTCTTTATTGAGTTGATCTGTCATCCTGAGTGGGCTGTTTCATGGTCCAAGAAGGCTGTTCAAGCTCTAGTCATCCAGTACACAATCCAGCTGGCAGAAAGAAAACTTTTGAGAAGCCCAGCATGTGCTTGGGTTTCCTCCCATTCCGGCATCTAGAACCTAGTTACATAGCCAACATAATTAGCTAAAAGAAAGGGCGTTAATGGCACCTGGGGGGCTCAGTCATTTAAGAGTCCGACTCTTGATTTCAGCTCAGGTCGTGATCTCACAGTTGGTGGGTTCAAGCCCTGCATTGAGCTCCAAGCTGACAGTGCGGAGCCTACTTGGAATTCTCTCTCTGCTTCCCTTCTGGCTTGCACACATGTGCGCTCTCTCTATCTTTCTCAAAATAAAAATTAAAAAAAAAAACACTTAAAAAAAAAGAAAGGCTATTAAGTGTAGGTTTTTAGATGGAGAGTAATGAGCAGCCATAAATAAATTTGGGGTGCTGTTGTAAGAAGTGGGAGAATGAGTGCTGGGACAGGGTCATGCAGTCCCTGTCACGCTATGCTCACATTTATGCGGTGGGGAGGGGACATAAATAATATGTATATGTATTTGTTTGGAAGGGATTAGAATATCTAGAAATACACAAGTACCTAGAGACAATATTGTTTTGCAGAGACCTGAATTGACTGAGAGAAAAGTCAGGAACAGAGATAATTTTTGCAACTTACCATTTTGTATCTTTTGAATTTTATGGTATGCCCATTTTTCCTACCAGAAAAATTTGAATGTAAAAAGGTGTCAGCTAATGCTGTGTAGCAACCGCATGGCAGTATACAAATGTATCAAACCAACACATTGCACGCCTCAAACTTACACAAAGTTATGTCATTTATATGTCAGATATATGTCAATTATATCTCAGTAAACAAAGAACACATTTGACCTTGAGAGTTTTACATGGGATCTGCTTTGTTAGCTAGAATTTCCCAGAAGGAATAAAGTGGAGAGGAGAGATGAAATCCCCTTAGTGGAAGAAAAGACAAAGAGAAACAGGATTGTTGTTTTCATTATGCCCCCTGGGAAGGAAAGAGCTGGAGTCTGGTTTCAAGCTGACTCACACCACCCTTCACATGACTGTCTCCCAGGCGCACGTGTTTCTCAGTTGAGATGAGGTTTGATAAGAGTTTGCAAGAATGGACAGAAACAAAAACTCTGTGGGGGAAAATGAAATCATTGCTCCTTAGCACCACGAACTTTTCCTTTATGATATACCCACTCTCTGCCACATATATCGACACATTCGAACTTTGGAATCAGATAACCTGCCCAGAATGCCCAGATCGGTTGAATGCATCAGCATACTGATGTTCTCCTTCTTCCCAGAGGAAGATTTCAGGAGCTTGAGGAGTTTGCCCAATACATCAGCTCGCTGCCTGGACTGGTCCCTTACCCCACTTGCTGGCCAATGCCTGAAATTCTTTAACACGAGATAAAGCCTCTCATTCTGCAATTTGGAGATAAATCTTAAAATCTGAGGGTAAGGTAAGGCATGTGAAAATGCGGCTGAAATGGCAAGCCGTAGAATACCCGAGAGGCTGACGAGGGACAGCCAGCATGTTGCCATCCCCACTGAGAGAGAGAGAGAGAGAGAGGGATTATGGTGTAAGGAGAGTACAACAGAGAATGTTATCACACAACAGGGTTATCTCTGGGCTCATGGGGAAATCAGCCAGCCTTGGGCCCTGTGATAGAAAGAAACACACTCTCTTAAGGGAAACCTCTATGACCAGAGCCAAGAGGCATATGGGAAGAAAGGGAACAGTGTTAAGGAAAAATAGAACTGCATTCCATTCCTGAAGGAATATCCATTGCTCCTGGGGTACAGGTTTAGCAGTGCATGTAGTCTAAAGGTACAGACTCCCAGTTATAAAATAAATAAGCTCTGGAGAATGTAACGTACAGCATGGTGACTATAGTTAATAACACCACGTTGTATATTTGAAAGCTGCTGAAAGGGTAGATCTTCCAAGTTCTCATCGCACACACAAAATTGTAACTCTGGATGGTGATAGGTATTAACTGGATTTATTGTGGTGATCATTTTATAATGTATGCAAATACTGAATAATTACGTTGTACACTTGAACCTAATGTCATATCAATTATATCTCAAGAACAATGATATAGGTTCAGTAATGAAAGTGTTTCCTAGCAGTGGACAGTGGCTTAGAGCTTCCAAGAACTAATTTAACTTTTTTCTCTCCACTGTGTTGTGTAGATAAATATTCACCCAACGCGTAAAGAATGTTGAGATATTCAGTGTCGATAGATCTATATATGAATATTTTTCTTAATTTAAACATATCATAATTTACTGTTTTATCAATTTAAAAATGGGTCTTTGAAAGGATCGACAGTATCTTACAAAGCTGAACATTTATCTACGTTATGACCCAGTAATTCCACTGTTAGGTATTTACCCGAGAGAGATGAAATCGCATGTCTTCAAAAAGAATTCCTGAAAAATTTTCGTAGCTTTATTCGATATAGCCCCAAACTGAAAACAACCCAGCTGTCTATCAATAGTAGAGTAGAGAAACCAGCTGGGGTAAACTCATAAATGAATATTGCTTAGCTAAGAAAGGAGTGAACTGCGGAGAAATAAAGCAATGTGGATGACTTTCAAAAGTACCATGCTGAATGCAAGAAGCTTTATACGAAAGAGCACGTGCTGTCTTCTTGTGGGACAAGCGCAACTAATCTCTAGTGGGAGCAAGCGAATCCATGCACTGGCTACCTAGGGGAGATTGGAGGTGGGGGTAAGGGTTGGCTGTTAGGGGGTCTGCAGAACATTCAGATGACCTTAGTCTACTGTACCTTGACAGGTCTGCACAGACGTATGGCATTCCTTGTAACTCACCGCATGGCACACTTAAGAACTGTGCATTTCACTGTATGCAAATGTTATCTCAAAGGAAAAAGTCAGCAAACCAAAACTCGACTCTAATAACTGATATGCATGTTGGAGTATAGGGGGAGAAGTGTATTGCTTCCTGAGACTAACTTTGAAATGCATCAGAAAAAATAAATGAACTGGTGAGTGGATAAAGGGATGGATAGATTGATAAATCTGTAATAAAAGAAGTATTAGTAGAATGTAATTGTTGAATCTTGGAGAACACATGAGTGTTCATAGCAAATTTCATTCAATTTTTGGGTATGTTTAAAAACTTTTATAGCAATATGTGGACAGGGGTGCCTGGGTGGCTCAGTCGATTAAGCTTCGGACTCAACTCAGCTCAGGTCATGATCTCACAGTTCGTGGCTTAGAGCCCAACATCAGCTCCATACTGATAGTGCGGAGCCTGCTTGGGATTCTCTCTCAAAATAAATAAACTAAAAAGATATATTGACAAACTGATCTCCAATATGAAGTTCTAGTAAAGAGCTTGAACTCTGACCTTACGTTATCTACGTGGGAGGTATTTTCGTGAGATTGGCAACCGTGAGCCCTTCCGTTGTGCTTTTTTGTTCTCCCAGAGCCGGCACATAATAGAGCCTCAGAAAGCTTTTGAGTGAATGAAATGAATGAATGAGGGAAATGAATGAACGAGACATTCCTAAACCAGTGGCTGTGGGAATTCTAAAGGAAGGAGGATCCTAACGTGAATATTACAGAAAAAACCCATGAGGAAAAATGCACTTACACCAAAGAATAAGTAAATGTCTGAAGTTGTTGGGTCTCAATAGGCATTCCAACAAATGTCTTGAAGAGGAAGGGGACCAGGAAGGGAAATTTGAGGTGATACCTAAGACTATTTTTTTCCCTAACAATTCAGGTCTCTCTTCAATCGTGAGACACACAGTAAAGAATCTGGAGAAAACATTTATTACTTCTTTTGAGAAAGTACATTGCATCAGAGGTTTTTGGGCTTGGTTATAATGGTTCAGCTAAAAACTGGTATATTCTGCTTCGAGGGCCCCTCATTCTACAAAGGGTTTGGGAGAGAGGAGTGATCCTTTCGTAGGCCTTGCTCAGAGAGCTGTCATGCTAGAATTTGCTTCTGGCACAGGTGGTCCTAGGGGTTTGAAAATCCTAGGGAGGGAACTGGGTATGTTCCTACAAAGTTCATACTTCTTTCCATGCAGTCAGGGCACAGGAGAAGTGCCTAATCCGGGGATTCCAAACCCTGGCTGCACATGGAAATCATTAGGAGAGTTTTAGATGGTATTGATGAAAAAAAAAAAAAAAGACTATTAAAGGTGGAGTCCCCAACCTGACCAACGTAATCGGAATCTCTGGGATTAGGACTGCGGCAAAGCACTACAGGCTTGAGAGCCAGTAGGGTCAAGACACTCAAAACCGGTGGGAAGATTTCACAGCTAAAGACCTTGAAGCATGCACTGGCCTGAACTCGAGTGGAGGCCCTGGTTTCACCTCGTCAAAGGGGAAGGGGGGTCCTTCCAAAATATGGAAGTTGGGGCACCCGGCTGGCTTAGTCAGAAAACCATGCGACTCTTGATCTTGGGGTCATGAGTTCGAGCCCCACTTTGGGTGTAGAGATTACCGAAAATGAAATAAAATGCAGAAGTTTGGCCAGATGACAAATGGATCAAATGGTGGGGCTGATGTCTTGGAAAATAGAAAAAATAATAGTAACAATGCTTTATCCATCTTTTTAAAAAAATTATGTATTTTCCTCTCAACTTCCTCTTGGGTCAGTTCTTCAAATGAATTACTTGCCTGGGGTTAGGACGGTCTCTGATCTCGGGCTTCACTTACAGGCCTTTGAGCTAAAATTGTTCTACTTCTTGTGTCTTTCATCCTTAGATGTCTTCTCTTGTGTCTTTGCCACAATCCTTCGGTGGGAAAAGGAACAATGCCACATTTGTATCACCACCTTGGAGTAAACAGGCATTCTTCTTCCCCCAAAATGCATTACTTCTCAAAATCTTGAAGGTCTATTATCTTTTATAGGTTTCTATGTAAGGAATGTCAAGACTGCCAAGCAGTTAAAGCTTTTTTATTGTTCAATATCCTAGGCATTTCAGGTTGTGTTTTCTTGGTTTTGCAATAGCTTTGGATTGCTTCTTTAATAACAGAGTAGAATTCTTTTTTTTTAATTTTTTAAAAATGTTTCTTTATTTTTTGAGACAGAGAGAGACAGAGCATGAGTGGGGGAGGGGCTGAGAGAGAGGGAGACACAGAATGTGAAGCAGGCTTCAGGCTCTGAGCTGTCATCACAGAGCCCGACGCAGGGCTCGAACTCACAGACTGCAAGATCATGACCTGAGCCAAAGTCAGACGCTCAACCGACTGAGCCACCCAGACGCCCCAACAGAGTAGAATTCTATTGTACAAGAGATCTTGGGAGACAAAGGTTTACCTATGGACAATGAGCTGGGATCACTCAGAAAATCAAGGCGAGATTTTTTCCTCCTGGAAGTCTCTAATTTTTCTTTATTTTAACTGACTTCTGGTTCAAATTTGACACCCCACTGTTCCTGACAGTCCCTTCGTTCCTTCCCTCCTTCCTTCCCTCCATATCACCTTCCTTCTCTCTCTCTCTTTTGACAGTTAAAGGAGTTTCATAAGTTTAAAAATTATTTATTAACACTGACCATGTGTCAAGCATTTGTGATACATGAGTTAGGAAATAAGACAGGGCTGCCTGGGTGGCTCAGTGGGTTGTGTTCAACTTTGTCACAGGTCATGATCTCAAGGTTCACCAGTTCCAGCGCCGTGCTGGGCTCTGTGCTGACAGCTCCAAGCTTGGAGCCTGCTTCAGATTCTGTGTCTCCTTCTCTCTCTGCCCCTCTCTCACTTGCTCTCTCTCTTTCTCTCTCAAAAAATAAAGAAACATAAATTAAAAAAAAAAAAGGAAATAAGACAGACTCCAGACACAGCACTTTCTTCTTTGACTTCACACCCAATCAGGGTAAAGTTCCTCCCCCCACCCCCCCAGTTTTAAAAAAGTAAACTCAAATCATCGGAAAAGCTGGAAAATAGTATAGAAACACGAAGTACTCCTCATCTGAACTTAACTCTTGCTGTTACATTACTGCTTTTGCTTATTTCTCAGATGATAGATGGATAGATTAGATAGATGATAGATAGATAGATAGATAGATAGATAGATGATAGATACATAGATAATGCATAGATGATATATGATGTGTGTGTGTGTGTACGTGAAAGAAAGAGAGAGATTAATACTTTTTCTAAGTCATTGGAAACTAAATTGTAGAAGTCATGATACGTAACCCTGATATTCTTCAGAATGCATCTCCTCAAAACAGTACATCAAGGCTAGATCTTGAGAAGAGAAAATACTGTACCTTTTTTTAGCTAGACTTGATCATTGAGGGAGACTGTGATCTGAGCAGAGAATTGCAAGGAGAATGCAGGCTGGGGTTCAAGTAGCCATGGAGCCTGAAATTTTGACCTGTATCCAGTTTTGTAAGTGGCCCAACAAAATGGCGGCCCTGTTCCAAAAGCCCAGGAGTAATGGCTCATTTCTGGCTGAAGCATGGTCAGGCATAAGAGCTTCTTGTCTGACTGGATTTGATGACTGAAATAAATACATCTAACTAGTTCTATCCATGTAGCATGTACCCCAACCTTCCTCTAAGTTCTCACATTGAATCAAGAATAATTTTGCACATCAGACTACTGGTGGAGCATCTGCTATATTTCGGACCCACACGAGTATCTAAAGTACTGTATTGGGACATTGTCACAATAGAAGGAAACCTTCCTAGGTTCTTTCCTTCTTTCCACCATTACATCATTGGGTAGCAACAGGGATTTTTAGCAATATGTTTAGCAATATGAGCATTCTGATGTTGGTTTATTTCCAGGCATCAATTTGATACAAATTATAATTCTGTCCTCGGTTCAGTGCATTGGTTTTCAGTGAAGTTATGTCATCCATTGATCAAATATTTTTTTAAATTTTTTTAATGTTTTTATTTTATTTTTGAGAGACATAGAGACAGAGCGTGAGCAAGGGAAGGGCAGAGAGAGAGGGAGACACAGAATCTGAAGCAGGCTCCAGGCTCTGAGCCGCCAGCACAGAGCCCGATGCAGGGCTCAAACTCACAGACTGTGAGATCATGACCTGAGCTGAAGTCAGCCGCTTAACCAACTGAGCCACCCAGGCGCCCCTCCATTGATCAAATATTGACAATATTTCTTTTTAATGTACAGTATTATGGCATCAAAACCAGTTTTAGATTTAGTCCAACACTTTAAAATGTATTTTTCAGAGCACCTGCGTGGCTCAGTTAGTTAAGCGTCAGACTTTGGCTCAGGTCATGATCTCATGGTTCATGAGTTCCAGCTCCGCGTCAGGCTCTGTGCTGACAGCTCGGAGTCTAAAGCCTGCTTCGATTCTCTGTCTCTCTCTCTCTCTCTCTCTGCCCCACCCTCATTTGAGCTCTCAAAAGTAAATAAACATTAAAATTAAATAAATAAATGTGTTTTTCTATATAAAATTTTGAGAAAAAAATGATATCTTGGGATAAAAAACATCTTTTATGTTTTATGTTTTATGTTCTTTTTAGTTATGCAGACATAGATTTTCATCACATTTATATTCCTTAATGTTCAATGCATATATCTACCACATTAGAAACTCAAGGCACAAATACAATTGTTCCATTTACTGCCACAATAAGCAATATGGAACATCGAAAATAATATGTATTCATAAAGAAGAGAAAAGATGGTACGGCACCATAAAATTAAGAAGGACATTACAACTGGACTGTATGAGAAGAGCCTGACTGATTTCTTCCAAGCGACGCATTTTCATCAAAACTCATACATATTCAGCGAGACAAATAGCATGCCAATGAATTCAATGAGCCACCACTGAAACCAAAACATCAATTTCCTAGCATCTGTTTGTGGGAATTATGTAAAATATTTAATGCAATGTGTTTTCACCGCAATCCTATTTTTGCTTCCCAACCAGTGAATTTTCATTTAAATCAATATGTTTACCTGAGCCCCGTGTGTGTGCATTTATGGGAACTGAAATGCAGTTACAGATACAGGCAACACGTCGGCAGCCAAACCAATGCATGTCGATGCAACTGACTCAGTTTTCCAGCACATGTATTCTGTTTCTCTAGGGACGGAGATCCCCCTGTGATGGTAAAGGCACCTGATGGTGAAACTGGAGTCCTGGACGGTAGGGAAATACCACCAAAGCAACAGCTCTCTCAAAACCTTGTTACACAAAGTGTGCTCTGTGGACCAGCAGCATTGGTATCCCCGGGAGCTTGTTAGAAAGGCTGACTCTTGGGTCCCACCGCAGACCTACTGATTTGGAATATGCATCTTAACAGGATCTCCAGAGAATTTGTTTCAGCGGTAAAATTTGAGAAGCCCTGTTTTAAAACAGACTCTTAGGGGCACCTGAGTGGCTCAGTCGGTTAAACGTCTGACCTTGGCTCAGGTCACAATCTCTCGGTTGTGAGTTTGAGCCCTGTGTCCAGCTCTGTGCTGACAGCTCAGATCCTGAAGCCTGCTTCGGGTTCTGTGTTTCCCTCCCTCTCTGCCCTTCCCTGCTTGTGCTCTCTCTCTCTCGAAAGTAAATAAACATTTAAAAACAAAATAAACTCTTAAATGCACACAGTTATTTTTAGGACGATACTCAAAGTTCTAAGACAAGCCCTTTTTCCAGTGGACAGACAGCTTGGTGAAACCAGAGTCCTTTACAGGCAGAAGCAGCCCCACCCTCTTTTTCCTTTTATTGCACACGCCGCACACGCGTGCATTTTCTTTGTCAAGACTCGGGGAGCTCAGGAGTCTACAGGACAGCCTTCTTGTGCCAGAGTCAACCACCATCACCTGTGAATTTATGGGCATATATGTGTATCAACACATTTTAAAAACATACACGAGATCTATGTTTGTGAGACATCCTGCATGCTGTTTTCATTCCTCTACGTGTTTCTAACATCTTTCCCTGTCCATGTATGTTGGATGGCCTCGATCTTTGAAACAAGTGCATAATTCTCCCTGGTGTAAATACACCGAAATCTGTACAGCCAATTCTCTATTAACGGACATTTGGATTGTTTCGATTTTTGTTCCTACCAGAAACCATGTCCCATGAACATTCTCGAACATCTATTTTTGTGGCCATGTTTGAGAATTTTTGATCAAATTCCTAGAAATCTTTAGTCAAGAAAAAGAGATAGAATAGCCTAAAAGCATACGGCACTATCCGGCTCTCAGTAGTGATCGAATGAATGTAAACGGGACAACCATAGGGGCCCTCCCCTTCGCAGGCTGGCAAAAAGGCTAAAGACCGATACATTTTTGGTAAGAGTACAAATTGATAAAGGCTTGGAGAAAAGCAGTTTAGCAACCTCCAACCAACAGTTTTGTTTTGTTTTTTTTTTAATTTTTTTAATGTTTATTTATTTTTGAGACAGAGAGAGACAGAGCATGAGTGGGGGAGGAACAGAGAGAGAGGGAGACACAGAATATGAAGCAGGCTCCAGGCTCTGAGCTGTCAGCACAAAGCCCGATGCGGGGCTCAAACTCACAGACCTCAAGATCATGACCTGAGCCGAAGTCGGACGCTCAACCGACTGAGCCACCCAGACGCCCCCAACCAACAGTTTTGATGAAGGTCATGTGAGGCTGTGTCCAGGGTTAAGAGGAGGTGATGATCCGCAGATACCCTAGGAGGCCCAAGTCCCAAATCTTATGACTCTTAAACCTCTTTCATTCCTTGCCCGGGTCCCCTCCCCTCTTGTAGGCAAATCCCAGGAGGGATCAGAAGAAAGTGCTTGTGTGTCAGTGACCCCACTGAACCATACTTCTACTGGCCTCTTCCTGGGCCTTCATTAGAGCTGCTCGGAGCCCTCTTGCCGGAGATCCTGCGTTTGACTCTTAAGGAGCAGGTGTTGGGGCGCCTGGGGGGCTCAGTCGGTTGAGCGGCCGACTTCAACTCAGGTCATGATCTCGCGGTCTGTGAGTTCGAGCCCCGCGTCGGGCTCTGTACTGATGGCTCAGAGCCTGGAGCCTGCTTCAGATTCTGTGTCTCCCTCTCTCTCTCTGCCCTTCCCCTGCTCATACTCTGTCTCTATGTCTCTCAAAAATAAATTAAAAAATGTTAAAAAAAATTAAAAAAAAAAAGGAGCAGGTGTTGAGTAAGTGGGTCCTGTCCTCTCAAAAGGCCCTCATCTCCTTATGGGCACGGCTCATCTCCCCTCCAGAACCCTGGTCCGTATGTCATTTGTATAAGTAACAGAGAAGTTCACTCAATAACCTCTCACTGGGCAAAACAGATCAGGCTTAAAAAAAAAATACTATGCGTTTGTTGCTGAGACTCTCGGAAAAGGCCAGAAGGAACCACATATGGCCCCTCACAGGTGTCCTCCTGCCCCACCGGGGCTCGTCCAAGCATGGACGCCCTTGATGGAAAGGCCTGCCACTTCCAAGGAGCATTGTCCCCCAGAGCCGGTGTAAGTGTCTGCTCTTCAGCTTGAGTCAAGCATGCAATGTCTCTCTTGCTGGCTGCCTCACGTCCCTGGGAGTATATACACTCCTCCAAGCTTTTCACAGGGCACTTGCTCTACGTGGCAGAGGCGGGCACTCTTGAATTGGGAAAGCAGTTTTGCCCCTTCCAGGCCCTCCCTTCTGGGACATTCAGAATCAATTGTCAGAAGAATAGCACCCTGGCCGGGTCCTCAGGGAGGACGGACAGGCAAGAGCGGACATGATCCCTTCCTGGGTAGATGACCGTATGAAGCCAGATGGGAGGGCAGCTTGAGAAGGTTGTTCTGCCAATAAAATGTTGGGTGAGCCTTGTCCGTGGCACTGATGGCATGTTCTTAGTGAAAGAGACTCACGTGCCTCGGAAATGCCCCCGTGCCCTGCTCACGTGGTCAGTGATCTCCTGACTTCCTTGGCAGCTGGGAATTCTAAACGGAGTCCCAAAGCCTAAGCCAAGACAAGGATGTGGAGGAGCCCAGGAGCCCGTTCTCACACGAGAGGTAGGATTAAACGTCTCTGCTGCGGGGGCTGGAAGGAGGCGGATAACAGGCCGCAGTGGGGTGCAGCGTGAAGCGAGGAGTTCGAGACCTGTCCATAGGCTTCTTTCTTCCAGGACTTTGGCCCAGCTGACTTGGATGAAAATGAATAAATACCAAGGACCACCCTTAAAGCCAAAGGAACCGCTAAATGACACGTATCAAAGTCCGGGTGTGTGTGGAGGCCGGGGAGAGTCCGTGGCAACCATTTGCTTTCATGCTAATGGCAGTGGCGTGTGTGTGTACGTGTGTGCGTATGCAAGTGTGTGTGATGTCATATACTTTCATTCGAATGTATGACTTAGGCCTGTTTAATGGTAACCGATGCAGTGAATGATTAAATGTTATTGACCGTGGTATTGATAAATTAAAATTAATTTCCCGAGGCTTCCAGATCAGTGTCTAGCAAGAAGTCTTGATTGCAACTTTGTAGTTCTGCTGTGCACATTTCCAGAGCAGATATTTTGAATTCCAGCAGTGGGAAAGGATACTTTGTAACTAGTGAGAGGCCACAGGTATCCTGAGTTCTTACGCTCTCAGCCAGTGCTGTTTTCTTGTTCAAATTTTGGTCAGAGTTGCTCATTATGGGAAGCCCGGTTTTTGTCCATCGGTTTATTCCCGTTGATCAGGCAATATTGTCTTAAACATAATACAATACATGTAAGTCTGTAATTTTTTTTAATTAGGGGAGGTAAAAGCCTAGTATTAACACTTCATTTTGATTGATGAATGTAGTTTATTCTTGAAACTAATGTCTCTTCAAATGGAAAGTTTTTCTTCCTTTATGGGAATTCTAAGTAATATTTAATGCCTGAGAATGTTCTCTATAAAGCATGAAACAGAACATATAACAATAATGGCTCAAATGAAAATAGTTATCGTAAGATAGAATTTGATTTGCAATTCTAAATGTCCTATAACTGGGGGTATCTAAATGTACTAAAACATTTGGCAGATATAACTTTTTAGCTGTCTTGTATATAGAACAAGTTAGAAAGTGTTTATATTCATTATGTATTTCATTAGTCATATCTAGCCATATTCATATTACTTACATGAATACTTAAAAATATTTTTAATGTTCATTTTTGAGAGAGAGAGCACAAATGGGGACACAGAATCTGAACAGAGGGACAGAGAGAGGGGGACACAGAATCTGAAGCAGGCTCCAGGCTCCGAGCTGTCAGCACAGAGCCCAGTGCCGGGCTCAAACCCACGAACTGCAAGATCATGACCTGAGCTGAAGTCAGACGCTCAATCGAGTGAACCACCCAGGCGCCCCTAAATGAATACTTTTCTAATGTTTATATATATATATTTTTTTAGAGAGAGGTAGGGGCAGGGAGAGAGGCAGAGAAAGAGGTGGACAGAGGGTGTGAAATGGGCTCCTTACTGACAGCAGACAGCCCCATGCAGGGCTTGAACTCACAAACCATGTGAATGTGACCTGAGCTTCAGCCGGACATTTAACCAGCTGAGCCACACAAGGGCCCCTAAATTAATACTTAAAAAAAAAACTTTTAATTTCATTAAAAATTAACACTTTTGGGAAACAAAGAGGAATGATCTCACAGGCACTCTAAGTAGCTGAGAAGCGTTCCTGATCTATGGGTCGTCAAATCAAGTGCTTTCTACCTTTTCCAAGCGGCGATTTGTATCCTATCCACCGCAGCCTGCCACCTTTCCTCCGACCCTTGCAGAGCCAAGAGCTTAAAAGCAAAGATGTCTGTCGATAGTACTTTACAAAATGTCTTTCATATACAACTGCGTGTGTTCTAAAAACTTGATTTTACCGCTGCCATATCTGAAGTGCTACGTATCTGAATGTGTTTTTTAAAAGTTCTTCTGTCCGTTCTCCATAAATCATAACTAGGTACTATCAAGATGACTGACAGTTCTTAGCTGCTTCTGTGGAACGAACTGGATTTAGAACCCTGGATGGATCTTGGGAGCCACGTGGGGCTATGATCCCTGAGGGGCCCGTGGTTCCCCAACCCCGTTGCAGGGAATTTTGAGGCCTTAGGCTGTTGTTCATCTCTGTAAATGAGCAGATGTCAGGGCTAGGAGGAAGACCCAGAAAACCTGATCTCGCTTCCTTCTCCCTCCTTCCATTTGCCCTCATAGGAGAAATTGAGCCAGCTTGCCTAAATAGGACATTTGGTCACCTGTGTGCATGACCTCCTGCAGCCGATGTGTGTCTTCGTCTATTGTGGAGGGTGAAGTTGTTCTAAGGTGGCAGCGATTTTTTACTATGTGCTATTACTGGTCTTCTTTATCTTTATCAATTGAGTTTGCAGCATGCTGTTCGGTGAACTCTACAATGTGTAGCAAAACATCTTTCTGTATTTCTTTTTTTTTTTTTAATTTTTTAATCTTTATTTATTTTTGAGAGAAAGAGAGACAGAGTGCAAGTGCGGAAGCTCCAGACTCCGAGCTGTCATCACAGAACCTGACGCAGGACTCGAACCCATGAACTGCGAGATCACAACCTGAGTTGAAGTTAGAGGCTCAACCGACTGAGCCACCCAGACACCCCTCTGTATTTCTGATTTATACTTCTAGCAGCTAGACTAGAAGATAAGTTGTACGCATTACTGCTTAAGTAGAAATAACCCATGCCCCCATTGCTAAAACACCTACGTTATCAATTTTTCAAATAGTGGTAAGACACAGACACTTCACGGGTCATGTACTACGTACACACATGTTGTTCAATTTTCAACGCGATAGCAAAGTGAGTATAATAAAGCCACTTTCAAAGTTTATTGCACATTGTTTTAGACTATAATATAAACAATATTTTATATGTTTGCTATGTTCTGCTGTAAATATTTGTCAAACTATTTTGTTAAAAATTGGGGCGGGTAGGCTAAACGGGCTGAGGAGTATTTTGGCTGGTTTGGCTGGAGAGCCATTTATTACGGAATGCGCTTATTGGGTAAGCTTTCAGACCAGATCACCTCATAGGCAATTGCGGTGAAGTCCGGTGGTTTTTGCAAAAGTGCAGGAGATGGGACCGTGATAGAAGAGTCACCTGACAGAGCACACAGACTGCCCGAAGCTGCACTATGGCAGACACCGGGACCTTAAATTAACCTGCATCCTCCCTACAATAATGCTGCCTGTCCAACAAACAGGCGTTTCTTGAGCATTGTTGGGCACTGTTTTGTAATATTTATCCATTGTTTTTGTAAATCAGTTTCTTCTTGGGGGCGTCTGGGTGGCTCAGTCGGCTAAGCGTCTGACTTTGGCTCAGGTCATGATCTCACAGTTCATGAGTTTGAGCCCTGCATCAGGCTCTGTGCTGATGGCTCAGAGCCTGGAGCCTGCTTCAGATTCTGTGTCTCCCTCTCTCTGCTCCTCCCCTGCTCATGCTCTGTCTCTCTGTCTCTCAAAAATAAATAAATGTTAAAAAAAATTAAAAAATGTTTCTTCTCTTCTAAGGTTATTAATAAGTAGCGCACTAAGGTGAAGGGGGTTAAGAGTCCTCTTATCACAAGGAGCACTGTGTAATGTACACAATTGTTGAATCATCATATTGTACACCTGAAACAAATATAGCACTGCATATTAACTCTATTGGAATTAAAAATTAAAAACAATAAGTAGTTCACTATATTTTGCTCCAGATCTCTGTTATTATAGATAGAGGCACTCCCTACCACCAAGAATCTCAAAATCTATGAGGGTGGCAGGCTTATTCTCAGCATTCCACCTTAGTAAGGATATATTAGCAAACACAATCACAAAGAGGAACTAGAGGCAGGTTAAAAGCAGGAAGTCTGGAGCCAGGCCATCTGGATCCAAATCTTGGTTCTGACACTTTCTAACTTACCAGCTGTGTGATGTTGGGCAAGATACCTAACCATTCTGTGCCATTTTCTCATCTATAGAACAAGGATTATATAACAGTCGGTATTTATGAAGCACTTAGAAAAGCATTTGTGCTTATTAGTTGTAAAATACTGTTTCCTAAATAGAGTTAATGTTAAAAAGACTACGTGGGACAAAGAACAGCAAAAGGTTAAGATTCCCGTATGTGGATCTGGGAACTGTACCCCTCCCCTTCCTCAGGCATGGAGTTTGGGGAGGATCAAGTCCTACCTGTAGCTCCAGGGATGAGCCTGAGTGGCTCAGCTCACTCAGCAAATAATGCCATTCTTCTCATTGCAGTGACTGGTTAAGGAATGGGCAAATGACCTATGTTAGACCAATTAGAGAAAGGCTCCTGGGAATTGTAAGAGAAAAACCAGGATGGAGTTTTTTTTTCTTTTTGGAATGTTGTCGAGTGAAAATGAGGAGTCTGGACCCCCTGCAGCCATTTTGCTACCAAAAAGGGCAAGCCAGGAGTGCGAGGGGATGAAAAGCACCCCCACCCCTGGGTGTAGCCTGGTCATGAAGCTGACACCATGCGAGGAAGAATGAGGAACATGGAGATTTGTGTCTTTGATTATATTGCTTGAACTGCTGGATCGAACCTTACTTGAGGGCAGTCCGTCTGTAGATTTCTGAATTTTAGGAATCCATAAATTCTCTCTATTGCTTAAGCAAGTTTGAGTTCGAGTTCTGTCACCTGCCACTGAAAGAATCCTCACTGCTTAAAAATACTGACTTTCCAAAGTAAGGAAAAGTCACGATTCAACTAAGTTCTAGAAGTTTATCGACCTCTGCAGCTAGGGAATTTCCTGAGATTCACTCAAAGTGTGGTCTTCAGATCCCTAGCTCTGACAGATGGGCCACGCAAAAGTTCTCCTGTGAGGCAAATTTTGGAAATACCGCCTATTGTAAACTCCTTTTGTAAAGTGATGGTGATATTATCGTATTAAAGGAGAGGTCCCCATAGAACAATAACTAAGCCAACAGTTTTGTGTTGTTTATCCTAGTATTTCCAGAACTTACTTGATCCAGGAACTCTTTTATTCACGAAATTGTCAGTAATGCTTTAGGAAAGGTTGAATCAAAGACTGTATATGCAAAGAATGTACTGCTTTCAAGAGAAAGACAGCCCCAAGACTGAAACGGCCCCATTGTTGAAGGTTTGAGACGAGCCTTAGGGACATACTGTTCTTGTGTGGGGAACTAACCATGCAAGGAAACCATACAGAGATATTGCAGCCGCTCCATGTTCTGTGTAAGGACCGATAAGCTAGGGGCAGATTTCCACTTTAATAGCAGCAGAGTGGAGGGACTGAACGAGCCTGGACCTTGGAGGCTGATTCCTGGTCCTGGAAATTGTTTGAGATAGCGTAATTAAAACTTTCTGAGCCTGCTGCCTCATTTACATAACGGGGCTAGTTTTATCCTTACTTGAAGCATTGCTGAGAGAACAGGACGAAATATTCAATAGGTGCCAGCTGTTATTAATATCGTAAGAATGTTTTAGGACAAGGAGGCTGTGGGGAATTTTGCAAATGTATCCCGAGCCTTAATTAGAACCAGTTAATTCTCTTTGCCTTGTTTTTTGTTCTTTATAGCATTTCCTACTATCTAGCATGCTATATATATTTATGTTTGTTTGTGTATTATTTATTAGCTCATTGTCTTTCTCCCCTATTAGAATATAAGCTCCTTAAAGGTGGCAGTGTTGTGCAGAATAGGCACTCGATACATATCTGTCGAATTAAATAATGAGTACCGCAAGCTGTCATGTACTGAGTGCCTACTGTATGCCAAGACTCTTACTGTTTTAAATAGATGTTTTTATTTATGGTGTCATTTAATGTTTTTATTAGCCCTAAGAGATGGCTATTATTATCCCTATTTTGCAAAAGCAAGAGTTGAGAGTAAAACCTGGTAACTGGCCCCAGATTACCCTGTTAGCAAGTGACAATCCAAATTCAATCCTGAGAACCCTGGTGTGGTGTTGGTGGGAATGCAAACTGGTGCAGCCACTCTGGAAAACAGTGTGCAAGGCCCTCAAAAGCTAAAAATAGAACTATACCGGGATCCAGCAATTGTGCCACTATATTTACCCAAAGAATATAAAAATATGGATTGGATGCACCCCTATGTTTATAGTAGCATTATCTACAATAGCCAAATTATGGAAACAGCCCAAGTGTCCACCAACTGATGAATGGATAAAGAAGTGGTCTCTATGCACAATGGAATGTTACTCATCCATAAAAAAGAATGAAATCTGGCCGTTTGCAATGATGTGGAACTAGAGTGTATTATGCAAAATTAGTCAGTCAGAGAAAGACCGATACCATGTGATTTCACTCATATGTACAATTTAAGAAACAACACAAACAAGCAAAGGGGGAAAGAGAGAGAGAGGCAAACCAAGACACAGACTCTTAACTACAGAGAATAAACTGATGGTTACCAGAGGGGAGAGGGTGGGGGGATGAGTGAAATAGGAGATGGGGATTTAGGAGGGCATTTGTTGTGATGAGCACTGGGTGATGTATGCACGTGTTGAATCACTATATTGTACACCTGAAACTGATATAACCCTGTATATTACTAACTAGAATTTAAAGAAAAACTTGAAACAAACAAAACTCAACCCTGAGTCTCAATTTACATTTCAAGTTATTCACTTACTGACCATATTAGTGTCCTAATTATGGTAACAAATTACCGCAAGCCTGGTAGCTTGAAACAATAGTTTACTCTCTCACAGTGTTGGAGACCGGTGAAACCAGTATCAAGAGACCGAAATCAAGGTGTTGGCAGGGCTGCACTCCCCCCTCCAGAAGCTCTGGGGGAGAATTAGTCCCTAATTCTTCAAGTTCTTGGTGGCTGCCAGGCTTCCTTGGCTAATGGCTGCTTCACTTCAATCTCTGCCTTTGGTCACTTTGCCTCCTTCTCTTCTGTGTAAAATCTCCCTCTTGTAAGAACATTGTGATTGCCTTTTAAGGTCCATCTGGAGGATTGCCTTGGTGGCTCATTCCATTAAGCATCTGACTCTCGGTTTTGACTCAGGTCATGATCTCAGGGTTGGTGAGTTCAAGCCCCATGTCGGGTTCTGCACTGGCAGTGCAGAGCCTGCTTAGGATTCTCTCTCTCTGTCTCTCTGTCTCTCTCTCTCTCTCTGCCCCTCCCCTGCTCACTCTCTATCTCTTTCCCTCAAAATAAATAAATAATCATTAAAAAAAAAGATCTATCTGGATGGTCCGGGAAAAATCTCTCCATCTCAAAATTCTTAATCACATTTGCAAATTCCTATTTTGCTATATAAGGTCACAGGTTCCAGGTATTGGAATGTGGATATCTTTTGAGGGGGCCATTGTTAATCTACTATTCTTACCTCTTAAGGAAAGAATTCTGACTCGGGTCCCCAAGTCTAAGACAAAGATCGGTCCCCAGGACAGTACCGCCAGTTATAGCACTCAGGCAACATCTGGATGTTGGGGTGACACCTGCAGCAAAGAGCTCAAGGGGTGAGGAGAAACTTTATTGGATGCAACACTTTTTTTCCTGGGTCTGGGGGGTTTAGGCTGGGCTCAGTCCAGGAAAAACTGGAGGGGTCAGATGTCAGGAAGTTTAAAAAGATAAATGCTCATCTATCAGATAAGCAGTGATTTGTGTCTGTGGATTCTCTGAAAATAGAAGAAAGAGGGGAAGGAAACAGATGCTTCGTTAATATGAAAAGAACCTGAGTAGTCACATTAACCAAACGATCAAGCTTAGAATCACCAATTGTAGGGAAACCTACACCTTCTTATGTACCTTCTGATGGGATGCAAGAGATCCTTGGCATTATCTATGCAGCATTCTTTTTTTAAATTTTTTTAACATTTATTTATTTTCGAGAGACACAGAGACAGAGCACGAGCAGAGGAAGGGCAGTGAGAGAGAGGGAGACACAGAATCCGAAGCAGGCTCCAGGCTCTGAGCTGTCAGCACAGAGCCTGATGCGGGGCTCGAACTCACAGACCGTGAGATCATGACCTGAGCTGAAGTCGGCCGCTTAACCGACTGAGCCACCCAGGCACCCCCTATGCAGCATTCTTAACAAAGGGACAAAACACTAAACGTATAGAAACCAGCAGACAAATACAGAATGTGGGACATTTTATGAAAAGACAAAACAACAACAACAACAACAAAAACAAAAACAAAAAAAACTGTCCTGGACTCTTCAAAATATTTCCATGCATGAAAAAAAATCTGAGACCATTCTAGATTACAAGGCACTAAAGAGACATAACAGCCAAACATAACATTTGATTCTTAATTCGATCCTAGATTATTAAAAAAAAAAAAAACAGCTATTGGGGCGCCTGGGTAGCTCAGTGGGTTGGGCATCTGACTTTGGCTCAGGTCATGATCTCACAGTTTGTGCGTTCGAGCCCTGTGTCAGGCTCTATGCTAATAGCTCAGACCCTGGAGCCTGCTTCAGATTCTGTGTCTCCCTCTCTCTCTGCCCTCTCCCTCTCACACTCTGTCCCTGTCTCTCTCAAAAATAAATAAACATTAAAAAATAAAAAAATAGCAATTAAAACTATCTTTGGAACTATTAGGAAACTATGGATATGGGCCAGCTTATATGATATTGAATTAACCTGACTTTTCTTAGATGTGGTGATGCTCTTTTGTATATGTCAGAAAATATTTTTAATCTTAGAGGACAACATGCTGAAGTCTTTACAGAGTGTCCTGGTGTTTGTGAGCAATATTTGATAAATTCAGGCAAAGGGCGTGTGGGTGTTTATTACACGATTTCTCCAACTTTTCTGTAGGTTTTGAATTTTTTGCCAACTCAAAGCAAAATATTAGAAACAAAATAATGGTAGGGTTACCTGGTGAGTCGGTGGTGCTCATCACCAATGGTCACAGAAGGTCAAATAAAGTTGGGATTGCTGCAAATCTGTTTTTGGTATTTTTCTCTTTTCAGTAACAATCAGGATACTGAAACAGTGCAGGAGATTCACTAGAGGCTCATGTGCCCTGCCGTGGTTACTATACCATTTTTCAAAACTGTAGTCATGATGTTGACTAATACAAATAGATTATTTGTGGGGTTTTCTTCAAAGCTTTTATTTTTTAAGGAACCTCTGCACCCAACAGGGGGCTCGAACTAATAATTCCAAGATTGAGAGTCATGTGCTCCCCTGACTTACCAGCCCAGGCACCCCTATTTCACCTGGATGGCTTGTAATTCTGTTCTCTACTGGAATGGATAATAAAGCACTAATTATTGACTGTGAGCCCTTAATTCTGAGCATTTATTCATTCAGTAAATCTGCACTGAGCACCTACCAATGGTCTGTTATAGGCACAGAGGATTCAGCAGACAAGATACGGTGCCTGCCATCATGGAGATCATATTCTAAACAGGAACATTAGAAATACTTTAAAAATCTAGAAAGAGTTATTCTGCTTATTCTCACATCTACCAAGGCACAAGCTGGACACCATCATAGCTCCATAGAGGGCTGACTTCAAGATGGCCCTGAGGTCCACCATTGCTCCCTGCTTCCTGGTATATTTACTCTTGTGTAGTCCTCCCCACTAACAGGGCCAGTAAATAATGCCAGGGAGGGGAGAGGCCAAGGTGTTGGAAGGATCATCTCACTGCACTTGGAAATCACCCAGAATTGGGACAGGTATGGCGTTGGATAGAGTGGCAACGTGCCTCTACAATGAATGAGGGTGTGAGCCCAGAGTCAGCAGATGGCTGCTGACCAAGAGGAGTAATAAGTAGAAAAGTCTAATAGTGGCATGAGAGTTCTAGCTGGATGTATCCATGAAGAAAGAGAACACAGCTTGGAAGTCACGATGAAGAGCCAAGAGGAGATTTACTCCGTCCCTAGACTCAGTGGTACAAAGCTTACAGAAGAGAAAGCAGTCATTGGAGAAACTCAGGGAAAGTGGGATCCTGGGGGAAAGTGGGAGCCAGATGACAGTTTGAGAAGGAAGCTGGTCGCAGATGAGTTGGAGGCAAGGCAATCTCTCCGAATCCTAGCCAAATGACAGCCTGCAGGGGGTCATTCGTACATACCATTTTAGCTGATTTAGCAAACACAATTATTTAACCAACAGTCGAGGATACTTTTTTGTTTTGCAAGCTTCTTTTTGTGTTGTTATTACAGAAAAGGCAAATTGTTGTTATCAGAGGATACGGAAGCAGGTGGTAACTAGAAACCTGTATATTGTGAGGGTTTATTATTATTTAAGAAAAACAGAGCCCTCTCCCCCTGGGAAAAACTGTCTCACTTGTTGGCTTTTGATTGTGATTCTAGAATTCATTATCCCTGCACAAGATCTCCCCTCTCAGCCAGTCTTTCTCTGATCCCCAATTTTTACACTTCGCTCCACCCTTCTCACCCCCTTCTCTGCCTACTTCTTTTTACAGCACTTATCACTACCTGACACATACGTTATTTGCTTGTTGCCTGTTACATTCCACATTTGAAAGCAGCAACAATATTTGTTCACTGAATAGATACATTAATGCAATGTGGCCATCGAACAATAGGCCATGAGATGTATTTCAGAGCAGGAGAAAGAGCATGGGTTGGGGGTGAAAATCCTTAAGCATAAAACCTAACCCTGGTCTCTGAGCCTCAGTTTTCTCATTTCTAGAACAGAGGTGATAATAAAATTTCTCACAAGTATCTTGAAGACTAATGAGCAATCACATATATGGTGAACACATTATGCTGTGTCTTCTCAGCTCATAAGGACCCTATAAGTGGGTTCAGTTGCTTGGACCAGGAGTTAACACTTGATCCAAATAAGGCCAATCAGAAGCTGTCTCCTGGAAACTAAGTATGGGGATTACGAGGCTCCAGTTCCATCTGGAGCACTTTCTTACAATAAGAACTCTAGAGCTCTGGGATACTTTTTAGACCCTTGTTCTAGTCCCTTCCAAGGTTGACTTTTAGCTTTGGGTATCTATGAGATATATTTATATACTTATTGTAAAATTCCTTTTTTGCCCAGGCTGATTCAGGAAGACTTATTGCTTGCAAAGAGTATGATGATAGAATGCTGTCATTCTAGCATGTAGTAAAGTAATGGTGGCTGTCAGAAAGAAGGGAAGGAAGGAAGGAAGGAAGAAGAAGAAAGGAAGGAAGGAAGGAGGGAAAGAAGGAAGGGAGGGAGGAAGGAAGGAAGGAAAGAAGGAAGAAGAAGGAAGAAGAAGGAAGGAAGGAGGAAGAAAGGAAGAAGGAAAAAAAGAAAGAAGGAAAGAAAAAAGAAAGAAAGAGAGAGAGAGAGGAAGGAAGGAAGGAAAGAAGGAAGGAAGGGAGGCAGGGAGGAAGAAAGGAAGAAATGAAGGAAGAAAGAAAAAGAAAGAAAGGAAGGAAGGAAGAAAGAAAGAAGAAGAGGGGCACCTGGCTGGCTCAGTCAGTGGTGCATGTGACTCTTTTTTTTTTTTAATGTTTTTTAATGTTTATTTATTTATTTATTTATTTTTATTTAAAAATATTTTTAAATATTTATTTATGGAGAGAGAGAGATAGAGACAGAGCACAAGCAGAGGAGGGCAGAGAGAGAGGGAGACACAGAATCTGAAGCAGGCTCCAGACTCTAAGCTGTCAGCACAGAGCCCAACGTGGGGCTCGAACTCACAGACTGCAAGATCATGACCTGAGCCGAAGTTGGACTTTTAACCAACTGAGACACTCAGATGCCCCAATGTTAATTTATTTTAGAGAGAGAGAGAGAGAGAGAGAAAGAGAGAACACAAGCAGGGTAGAGGCAGAGAGAGAGGGAGACACAGAATCTGAAATAGGCTTCAGGCTCTGAGCTGTCAGCACAGAGTCCAACGTGGGGCTTGAACTCATGAGCCACAAGATCATGACCTGAGCTGAGGTCAAACACTTAACTGACTGAGCCACCCTGGCCCCCCATGGAGTGTGTGACTCTTCTTCTTGGGGTTATGATTTTGAGCCCCATGATGGGTGTAGAGATGACTTAAAAATAAAATATTAAAAAGAAAAAAGAAGGGGCACCTGGGTGGCTCAGTTGGTTGAGCATCTGACTTCTGCTCAGGTCATGATTTCACAGTTCGTGGGTTCGAGCCCCGCATCAGGCTCTGTGCTGACAGCTCTGAGCCTGGGGCCTGCTTCAGATTCTGTGTCTTGCTAGTTCTCTGCCCCTCCCCTGCTTGTGCTCTGTCTCTCTCTCTCAAAAATAAATAATCATAAAAAAAAAGGCGAAGAAGAAAGAGGAGCACCTGGGTGTCTCAGTTGTTTGAGCTTCTGACTCTTGATTTCAGCTCAGATCATGGTCCCAGGATCATCGCATGGAGCCTCCAGTCAGGTTTCGAGCTGAGCTTGGAGCCTGCTTAAGAATCTCTCTTTCTCTCTCTCTTTCCCTCTGCCCCTCTCCCCAACTCTTGCTCTCTCTCTCTCTCAAATAAAAAAAAATAAAATAAGGATAAAATTTTTAAAAAGAAGAAAGGAAAGAAAAAGAAAGAAAGAAAGAGTAACTATCATTTTCAGCACTTGAAATGGTTTATTTATTTAACTGACCAGAATTGAAAACCAGGTGTCATGTGGGTGAAGCAAAAGGTCAGAAAGAGGTTTCATCTAGAGAGCAAACCTGGGCAGAGTTTTGAATCGGAGGCAGGGGAGAAAAACAGCTTGAGGGTCCTGCTTGCTTTGGAGGTGTGTATGGACATGGGAGTTTCAAAGGTAGAAGGGAGTGGGGGCAGAGGTGGGGGAGGGATGGAGGGATGGAGAACACTGCAGTTACCTGTTCCACAGCACCACCTGGAGGGAAGCAATCTTGCAGGATCAAGGTACAAAACCATGAAGAAATAATTTAATACATAAATGCTGTAGCCAATGCTTAAACTATTAATATTTACAGGGAAAATATTTTAAGACTAAATCTAATATTCCAGTATTACTGTTTTTTCTTCAACAATTGTCTTTAAATCATGAAATGGCCTGCAAACTCCAAAGCAGTCTTTAAGGTAGTGGGGTCCTTCTGATTATTATTTGCCTTGTGAAGGTATAGTTTTCACTTTTTCTACTCATTCTGATAGCAAATTTTGCTGAATAAACTTTCCTTTGGATACTTCCTGAGCCCCCTTTTCTCTAGTCATGGATCCAGAATATTTGCATTGTCCATCTGTCCAGCCTCTTTATCCACACATTCCAGCTCCTTACACACACACACACACACACACACACACACACACACACACACACCCTTAAGCCCTTCCAAATAATGTCATATCCAGATTCCAGGTGGATGTGAATTTTGGGAGGGGCTATTCGACCCACTACAGCCTCATCACTAAGCTGCTAGGTTTTGACTGACTCCAAACTCTTCTGTTTGTTCCCTCTGCTCTTAGAGGAAGGAGTTCTATGAGTGTGGGGAGTTTTGTTGTTGTTTTGGGGGTAGGGTTGTTTTTGTTTTTTTTCCCTCTTTTAGCCCTTTAGTACCTGTGGTACTAATTCCTTTCTTGAATCTCATCTGTTGAAATACATTACGTCGTTTTGTTTTGTTTTGTTTTTCCTGACTTGGTCCTGACTGATACAGTAGTTGTTACCAAGAGTGGTTCCAGGAAATAGAACATCGAGAATGAGATTCAGGGTAAGATTGGAAATATTCCTTGGATTGAACACAATGCTGAGTTCCTTGTAAATTGGAATGCCAGTAATCATGCATGTCGTGGCCCCATGATTGTTTACATTATTATCTCTTGTGGTTATGGCACAAAGCTTAGAGAAGCAAGTGTTGGAACACCTAGTAGATGCTGCAGTTGCCTAGTTTGTTAGTTGTGGTCACTACAAGGGCTATGGGCTGGTATATTAGCTTTCTTTGGCTAAATATCAAAGTACCACACACTTAGCTTAAAACAAAGCTCATTTATTAGCTCATGGTCCTATAGGTTAGAAGTTCAGACATGACATAACTGGGTTCTCGACTCACAGTTGAACATGGCTGACATCAAGGTGTGGCCTGGAAGCCATCTTTACTCTTAGAGACCACCCACACTCCTTGCCACATGATCCCTTCCTCTTTAAGCTAACAGTGGGGAATCCTTTACATCAAATCCCTCTTATGCTTCAACTCTCCAACCCCCTTTTCTCTGACTTCTAGACACGATCAAGGTCAGACCCACCTAGATAATCCCCACTTTGATAAACTCAGTGTCAACTGATTAGTATCCTCCATTGTATTTGTAAAATTTCTTTTGGTGTGGACTATAACATAATCATGATACTGATATCCATCCCATCTTTTTATTTTACCCCCACTCAAGGGGTATGTACACCAGGGGGCCATCTCAGAATTCTGCCTACCATGGATGGAGTGATTATTTCTGACCACCCTGGAGAGCTTGCAGGAGGAAGGGGCTGGGGAGACAAGTTCAGAATACTGAGCATTCAGCTCGAGTCAGAATCAGAGAGCCAGAGTTTATCTATGACACCCCCCCCAAATCTCTTATTCTCTGTAGCTTTGGGCAGACTTCACTGTAAATCAAATTTTAATTTTATGGGTTACAGAATTACAGTGTAAGTTGACTTTACAGACTTGTCAAGTGTCTTACACTGAAGAGCTTTGGTTGGGCATGAATGAGACCTCCAGATGAGCTTAGATAAAACTCAGACCTTTGAATCTCCAAGTCTTTTTTCACCAGCAGAAGCAACTTTTTCATATACATGAGGAAATCGGCTTTCCCTGACTTGAAAATCTTGTAGTAACTTCACCTGAGGCAGTTACTTTACAAGAAGACACCTATCCTTCCCAATACTTGATTTAGGATGCCTGGTTGGCTTAGTCTGTACAACATACAACTCTTGAATTCAGGGTCATGAGTTTGAGCCCCACATTGGGCACAGAGGTTACCTTAAAAAAAATGCAAGGTTTTTCCAGTATACATTGGCAGAAATCTGGAAAATATGTATGGGACTAGGATTCTAAGTATGTTAGAACAGATTATACCATTGCATTAGGTCAGTTTATGATACGAGTGCACTTACTGGGGATTCTGAATTTAATGTGTTGCTTACACAGCTGGGATTTGACTTTAATAATTATATTGGTTAGCTGGGTGAATTTTGGATTCAGTAGTAATCTCTATTCAACAAAATTAAGATGTAAACGCTCCTGGTGTAAGGCAGAGAAAGGAGTCTGAAGGACAAAGGACAAAGGAACATTCGCATTAACCGTGTGCCACCACTGCCCCACCCCCAACACACACCCTGAGAGGGTCCCAGAGGACCCCGTGTTTTATTCTGAACTGTAAAGTATCTCAGACGTTACCTACTTGCTCAGTTCTGTATTTCATGTATTCAAATAGAACAGAAACATAAGGCAGCTGGGTTGGGGAAAGCAGCTCTTTATTGGATAGGATCAGAGAAGCAGCCCGAGAAACCTGCAGAATCATTTCCCCACACGTTAATCCTGCAGGTCATGCAATGAGAGCTGAAGGAAGCCTTCTATGTGCATGATGGATTGCACCGCAGAGAGAAAGGACGGAGAAGAATGATTTTCTTTGTAGACATAGGAAAGATAGCCATTCCCTCCCCTCCTAGCAGGAGAAAAAATTATTTTTTTTTTACTCCTCTGAGACCAGACAGAAAGGGCCTTAGGGTCTCCTTCTGACCTTTTGGAATGTAAATGTGTTTTCTCCAAGGGCCAGATGTATCTATCCAGGTGAATCTTGCGGTTACGACCCAGAGATGGCTCTAAATACTAGGCTTCATCCCTTCTGACTTGGAAATTCCTAGGCAGGTAGTGCCTCAGTTTTCCTAGGACCTTAGGGTATAGCCAAGGGACAGAGTTTGGGCTGTAGCCATTTGGCCTCCTTGGGGAGATAAGAGAAGTTTTATTATCTTTTAAGATTGAGTACTTAACTGACACATGGCTACAGATCCAATGCTTATAGTATGTGAAGAGTAAAACATTTCTGAAGCATATGGAAAAAAAACCTCATATTGTATAGTTTTCAGTTTCTAATTAGGCTAGGGCTTTTGCAGAAGCACAAAGAAATCCAAGGACATTTTCTCTCTTTCTTTTTTTCTAATGTTTATTTATTTATTTTGAGAGAGGGAGAGAGAGAGCATGAGTGCAAGAACGGGGGAAGGGCAGAGAGAGAGAAGAAGAGAGAGAATCCCAAGTTGACTCCCCACTGTCAATACAGAGCTCCATGCAGGGCTTAATCCCATGAATCATGAGATCATGACCTGAGCCAAAATCATGAGTCGGACACTTAACCAACTGAGTCACCCAGGCGCCCCCAGACACGGGCTTTCTGATTTCAGTGAGATACGTGATACGAGAGCCCACTTTCCTACCAGAATCCAAGCGGCAACAAATGATATAATAGGCAACAGGGACGAAGTGTTAATCAGAATGTTTCGACCTACAGAGATCTTCGGTGTTGACAAATGGTTCACATTGTCTTTAGGATAAAAAAAGATGATGGCTTAGTGAAGTATTGCTTCATCTATATCACAAACAAAACTCTAGGTCTGGTGACCAGAAGCCTGACTTGAGTTGCCACAGTGGAGTATCTCAACCTCTCACTCAGTTTCCAGATCCAAGCCGGTTATTCGACCTGGGGCCCTTGCTGAAGAGGAGGCTGAGTCACCTTGAGAAAGACCCAGAAACAAGGTCATAAGTAAGGTATTTCTTCCTCAAAACTTCTCCAAATAGATCTGTGATCTATTCTCTAGGGGTACTCTGCACACAGAAAGAGAAATACCCAGTTTTATTATCTTGATCTTTTGTAGATTACTAGATACTAACTTTGATTTGTTGCTAATTTTAGGAAATCTAATGTACCATTGTGATTGACATGGGGGCTTATAATGGTAAATGGAGTTTTTGACCAACCATCTCACTGTGGGCACCAACATTGTCTACTCTAACTTGTTACTCTAATTCTTGACTGTATAGTTCAGGGTTTGGCAATTATGCAAATGCTCAGTCAGATAGTAAATATTTTAGGCTTTGCAGACCATGTGGTTGAAACTATTCAAATTTGTTGTCATAGCATGAGAGCATCCATAAACAGCATGTAAATGAATGTGTCTATGTTCCAATCAGATTTAATCTACAGAAACAGAGAGTTAGCCAGGTTTGAACCACAGGCCAGAGTTTGCAAGGACCTGTAAGAAGCAGGTCGCTTTCACCTAGCAGGCACAATAGTCTATTTTCACGTTTCGCTATACCATGTTTACATCAATTCTTTCATTTGCCATGATCTAATATCTAATAAAATGGTAGACTGACCTACTGAAGACCCAGCCATGATACCAATTTGGAGACAACACACCAAAAAGATAGGGTTCTTTCTTACAGGATATAGTTTGTGCTTTAAATTAGTAGCCAGTTTATGATACTGTTTTTTTGATAGGACATACAGTTTCAATAATTAAGAGGTGGACAGGAGACTTTCTCTGTGATGCTTAATAATCCACTCACCGAATTTTTGCTTCCCATCCTCACAACTTTAGACTCTGCTGATCTGGAAGTCTTAGCTCCCAAGGCTGAGGAATAAATGGTTAAGTCACCCCGCTAAGTAAATCACCTCAACCAGTCGAGGTGCTGGGTGAAAGCGAAGGAGACACTGAATGCCAATGGAAAAAGAAAATTAAAACTACCAATTATAGTCTCATTACCAGTTACAAAGGTGGGGGCCGCAGTTATGTCTCTGGAAGTAGACACTGATTTTGACAAACAGGATATTTATTTATTACCTCTGGGGAAAACAGAGAGAAAGAAGGATTGGAAGAAGGAGAAATCAAACTGCATTGCAGGTCCGAAAAAGCCTTGGTCAGTCCCACGGAGAAATCTGGTTCTTAGACAACCTTTGGCATTGGGCCAAAGTGGTTGGGCCTTTGTACCTATATAGTGATCAGTCATGGGAAGTGAGCTGCCCCAGGAAGGACATGCCCTTGGTCAAGGCAGCTCTTTGCAAACAAACCTTGAAGGATCTGGTGGTTGTAGGCTGTCTGCTCCCAGCATTCCCCAAAGCTGAAATGAGTATTTTCTTGAATGAGAATCTCCAAGTCCACCTCCAGTTTGTCCTCCACCTCCACGTGGTTCACCACCATGCTGCTCAAATCCACTTCTTCATTTCCATTTGGGGAGCAACTTCTCCAGCATTCCGATGAGCTTCTCTTCTGGGGGAGAGACTTAAAAAAGAGGATTTAGAAGACCAACCTATAATCTCTGCTTCTGCAACTCTTGATCTCTGGGTCATGAGTTTGAGTCCCCCATTGGGTGTAGAGATTACTTATAAATAAAATATTTTTTTTAAAAAAAAGAATGAATAAAGGACCTGAATAGATCTTTCCCCAAAGAAGACATACGAATGACCAATGAGCACATGAAAAGATGTTCAACATCACTAATCATTAGGTAAGTGCTGATCAGCATCACAATGAGATATGCTTTGTCCCAATTAGGATGACTACCAAAAAAAAAAAAAAAAGAAAGAAAGAAAAAGAAATAAAGAAAGAAACAGAAAATAAAAAGTGTGGGTGAAAATGTGCAGAAATTGGAAACTTGAGCATTGTTGGTGGGCATGTAAAATGGTGCAGCCACTTTGGAAAACAGTATGGTATTTCCTTAAAAAATTAAACATAGAATTACTGTTGTGATCCAGCCATTTCACTTCTGGGTATAGAACCCAGAAGGATTAAAAGTAAGGTCTTGAAGACATATTTGTGCACCTGTGTTCATAGCAGCATTATTCGCAATAGCCAAAAGTGGAAGCAATTCACATGTTCATCTGTAAAAGAATAAATAAACATGTGGTTTATCCATCCGGTGCAGTGTGATTCAGCCTTAAAAAGGATGGAAATTCTGACAAGTGCTACGACACAGGTGAATTCTGAAGACATTAGCTGGGCGAAATAAGCCATTCAGAGAAAGACAAAAACCCATTTATGTGATGTACCAAAGCATCGAATTCATGGAGATGGGAAGTAAGATGGTGGCTGCCCAGGGCTAGCCTGGAGAGAGGAGAAAATGGGGAGTTCTTATTTAATGGCCATAGAGTTTCAACTTTGCAAGATAAAAAATGTGCTGGAGATCAGTTGTATAACAACGTGAATGTACTTAACACTATTATATCGTGCACTTGAGAACAGTTAGATGGGGGTCCCTGGGTGGCTCAGTCAGTTAAGGGACCGACTCCTGTTTCAGCTCAGGTCATGATCTCATGGTTTGTGGGTTCGAGCCCTGCATTAGGCTCTGTGCTGACAGTGCAGAGCCTGCTTGGGATTCTCTCTATATCCCTCCCCTGCTCATTCTCTATCCCCCTCTCTCTCAAAATAAGTAAATAAACATTAAAAAAATTTTATAAGGATGATCAATTATTTTCACCCTATTTCTTTCTTCCAGAAGAAAACAACCAAATATACCGCAATCAGGTTAGTGGGGAAACATGCAAAATAAAAATCAGTAGAGGCCACTTGAGAGCTTACGAAATTTAAAACCTAATGTGAGCATTATACCCCATTAAACAAGTTTAATTTTGGGCGCCTGGGTGGCTCAGTCAGTTAAACGTCCAATTTCGGCTCAAGTCATGACCACATGCTTTGTAAGTTTGAGCCTCACGTGAGGCTCTGAGCTGTCAGCACAGAGCCCCGAGCCTTCTTTGTCTTCCTCTTCCTGTGTCTTCCTCTCTGTCTCTCCTCCACTCAGGCTCTCTGTCGCTCTCTCAAAATAAATAAATAAACAAACATTAAAAAAATAAAAATAAACAAGTTTAGTTTTAATAAATAGTGGAAGATGTGGATTTGGTCTTTAAGGTCAAGTAGAACCAAAAAGGGTTACCCAAAGTAGGCACCTGATAAGAAAGTTTATGGGGTCCCTGGGTGGTTCAGTTGGTCATGATCTCATGGTTCGTGGGCTCAAGGTGATGTTGGGTCTGTGCTAACTATGCAGAGCCTGCTTAGGATTCTTTCTCCCTTTCTCTCTCTCTGACTTCCCCCCACTTTTGCTTTCTCTCTGGAAAGAAAGAACGAAAGAAAGAAAGAAAGAAAGAAAGAAAAAGAAAGAAAGAAAGGAAGGAAGGAAGGAAGGAAGGAAGGAAGGAAGGAAGGAAGGAAGGAAGAAGAAAGAAAGAAAGAAAGAAAGAAAGAAAGAAAGAAAGAAAGAAAGGAGGGAGGGAGGGAGGGAGGGAGGGAGGGAGGAAGGAAGGAAAGAGAGGGAGGGAGGGAGGAAGGAAGGAAAGAGAGGGAGGGAGGGAGGAAGGAAGGAAGGAAGAAAGAAGAAGGGAAGGAAGGAGGAAGGAAGGAAGAAAGAGAGGGAGGGAGGGAGAGAGAGAAGGAGAGAGAGAGAGAAGGAAAGAAAGAAAGAAAAAATTTAAGCAAGCTCGGATACTTGTTCATGTCTGGGAAACACCTTCCCCGACCAAACTAAACAAAAAATCTTCTAAATTTAAAGATGCCTTCTTTCTCTCTTCTCTCTCCTCCTTTTTTATTTTCTTTCTCTTCTTTGTCTCTCTTTTTCTTTTTTTCTCCTTAGGCTGCATTTTCACTGGGTCCTGGTAATCTTCCTTTCCAAGGCACAGCTACTTTAATGTTCAAAGTCTAGAAATGGACACAGGTAGCTGGAGAAACTTTAAGCGTTTGGTATTTGAAGTAATTGGAAGCGTGAGCACAGGAACAGAAGATTCTGATAGCCTGCATCATGTTCCTGGGCCGAACCCTGATGTCAACGGCAGCTCCAGGGGACAGTTTTGAGAGAGTTCACGTCCCTGCTGACGGTGGCGGTGCCTCAAGCCTGGGCCCTCCATCTCTTTGAGTTTTTGCCTTCTGGAAAGTGTGGGAGTCTTTGAGCAGCTCTTGAAAGCCCAGCCCAGAAGTGCATGGAAGTTAATGCATCTGCTGGCAACCCTCCAGGAAGCAAGGATGGGAGCCGAGGACAAATGCCCGGCCTCAGTGCTGGGAAGGAGTTTGTGTGCTGCTTAGATGTCCTGTTGCCTACAGCAGCTGCCTTGATAATGCACCCTTACTTCATTTTTTTCCTCCATCCCTCCCTCAGTTTCCTGCTCCATCACTCCGGCTTTCTGTGCCCAACTCCTGCAGCAGGTGCTAGCAGTGCCCTGTCACTCCCACTCATACTTGGAAGGTGCTGACTGTGAGCACCTTGCACTCCCAGACCGAGGACCTGCTCCACCAGCCGCAGGGAGTGCTGTCAACAGACAGCCTTCAGCATCAGCCCCTTCCAAGCTATGCCAAGGGCATCTCACCCAGGGCATGGTCCTCCTGGGGTAGCCCCCATCCAGTGACTGAGGGACGCATGGTCAGAAGACCTGGTGGGATGCCTGGATGGCTCAGTCGGTTAAGCCTCCGACTTTGGCTCTGGTCATGATCTTGCAGTCCATGGGTTTGAGCCCCGCGTCTGGCTCTGCGCTGACAGCTTGGAGCCTGGAACCTGCTTCTGATTTTGTGTCTGCTCTCTCTCTGCCGCTCCCCCACTGGCACTCTGTCTCTCTCTCTCTTTCTCAAAAATAAATAAACATTAAAAAATTTAAAAAAAAAGCAACATAGTTATTCTGACTCAATGTAGAATAAAGCCAACAGGCCATTTTAGCTCCAGAACTCTCCATGGGTTGGCTCAGGTTGCTGGGCCTACAATTGCAGCTTGATTGCTTCCTGCGCCCTAGCCTGCTCCTGCCTCCTCCCTTCCACACATAATGTATCCTCACAACACACCCAGGAACACCCTCCACACTGAGCTCCATCTCAGAGATGCTTGCTGGAAGACTTGACTTTCAGCAGAAGGTCTGACAAAGGTTGTGATCAGATGTGGTTTTATTTTATTCTTTTTTCCCCTCTTTTTATTAAAAAATTTTTTTTGAACTTAAGTATCCTTTTATTTTTTAATTTAAATAGAAGTTAGTTAACATATAGCATAATAACGATTTAGTGATTCATCACTTACATATAACAACACCCAGTGCTCATCCCAACAAGTGTCCTCCTTAATGCCCATCGCCCATTTAGCCCTTCCCCCCATCCAACACCCCGCCAGCAACCCTCAGTTTTTTCTCTGCATTTAAGAGTCTCTTACGGTTTGTCACCCTCTCTGTTTGTTTAAAATTTTTTTTTAATGTTTATTTATTTTTGAGAGAGAGAGAGAGAGAGTATGAGTGGGAAGGGGCTGGAGAAAAGAAGGAGACACAGAATCTGAAGCAGGCTCCAGGCTCTGAGCTGTCAGCACAGAGCTCGATGCAAGGCTCGAACTCACTGGACTGTGTGATCATTACCTGAGCCGAAGTCGGATATTTAACTGACTGAGCCGCCCAGGCGCCCCCACCACCCTCTCTGTTTTTATATTATTTTTTACCTCCCTTCCCTATATTCATCTGTTTTGTTTCTTAAATTCCATGTATGAGTGAAATTGTATGATATTTGCCTTTCTCTGACTGACTTATTTCATTTAGCATAATATACTCTAGTTCCATCCACTAGATGGATCCACTGGATGGTTGGAACAACAAATTGTTGTTGCAAATGGCCAGTTTTCAGTCTTTTCGAACACCGAGTAATATTCCATTGTATATATAGAAGTGGTTTGAGAACTGGGTCATTCATCATCCTGCAGGCACTGAGGATTCCATCACAGGTATTGGGTGGAACACAGACAGCCCTGCCACAAGGTGACGGCCCCCTTGTGAAACATTTACCAGGGAGGAATTGAGACGGTGTGCTGGTGGGAAGGAATATGCCTCCTGGGCCCATGCATCAGATATTAAAAAAGCATGAGAGAGACCTTACCCAATAGAATGACTAGATTAAAAAAGCAACAACAACAGAAAATAACAAGTGTTGGCTAGGATGTGAAGAAATTGGAAGATGCAAAATGGCACAATTGCTGTGGAAAACAACGTGACAGTTCCTTCAAAAATTGAAAATAGAATTGCCATATCACCCAGAGATTCCAGTTCTGGATTTGAATCCCAAAGAATTGAAAGCAGGACCTTGAAGAGATAATCTGTATACCTATGTTCCTAGCAGCATTATTCACTATGGTAACCCAAGTATCCAAAGGACGAGGCAATGAACAAAATGGACAATGGAATGATTCTGCCTGAAAAAGGAAAGAAATTCTGACATGCGCTACAACATGGAGGAACCTGGAGGACGTTGTACCAAGTGCAAAAGCCGATCATAGAAAGTCCATCCCCATGAGGTACCTAGAGTGTCAAGCTCACAGAGACAGAAAGATTGGTGGTTTCCAGGGGTTGGGGGAAGGGGGCAACAGGTAATTATTGCTTAATTCGTATAAAGTTTCAGTTTTGCATGATGAAAACGTTCTGAAGATCTGCTGTACGATGTTTCAAATGTACTCAACATGTGGAATGGCACACTTCCAAGCGGTTAAGATGATACATTTTATGTTATGTGTATTTTACCATATTTCCTAAAGTGTGGGAGTAATCATAACTATAAAGACAATGGGACGGGATGGTTATAATTAAGCTCTTTTTGCTCTAGGAAGAGATAACGGAAGGGTGAAAGCAATTACCAGGCCATTGAAATCTAAGCGCGAAGCCCAGAGCCTTATGGAGACACGTTCTTGTGTGTGGGAGGCCAGAAAATGTTGAGGTCCAAGAATTAGTCATTTGAACCTAAAAAACTCTAAACTCCCAACCGAGGCAGAATGGCTCTACCAAAGTTAAGGCTTTGACTGGGAAAGCAGGGCACTCTGATGTACGGCAAAGGATACCTGCTTTGATGTCCCCTCTCCCGTCTTGAGTTTCTAGCTTCCTCCAAGCCCACAGACACGGCCCATTCCTCCATATTAATAGCTAGCACCACTGCCTGTCTCTCGGCCGCCTGTTGCTCAAAGACAATGTAGAGGCCTCTTCCCTTGGACACAGTGTGAGTCCCCACCCCAGGATGTGCCCCACCTCCCCTCCTGGCCACGAGGCATGTAACTAGATTTAAGCTGAAGCATACATAACCCAGTTGAAGTCATGCTGGGCTTGGGAGGGAAGAAAGGGCTCAAATTCCCTCAAAGCCTTACCACCCAACCAGCACATGTAAGCAAGTGGCAGGGGAGTAAGCATAGGACAGGACTCCGAGGCGGTTTGATCAAGGGAGCCGGAACAACAATGTGGATAAGGATAAGAGTTTCTTGACTTGAGAACCCTTCTCAGAGATATGGGATTTAAACTGCCCGCCAGGACCCCGGGGGATGGTGTAACTCACTGCTGCGGTGGTACAGTGGGTTAAGTGGCACCCCTCCCTCCCCAAAGACATATCTACATCTTAATCCCCAGGACGTGTGAATGTGTAAAAAGCATCTCTGTAGAAGTAATTAAGCTACAGATCTGAAGATGAGATCATTCTGGATCTAAAAAAACGGCGAGCTGGTACTTCCCCGTTATGTCCCCGTTGAATTAACCTTGTTTGGCTCCTCAAGAAGCCAGGCACGTCCTGGAGGGGAGCAGTAAACTCTGCAGCTCAAATGAGCGGCCCCAGACTGGGCCAGGTGTGGTATCCTCGCTGGAGCAGATTCACACACCCTTGGGTGCAGGCAACGCAACCCCTGGTTTGACAAATGTGTCCTTTTTATCCGTGTCGGAAAAACAGATTAGAAACAGTTTGCTTTTGCGTTAGGTACTTGCATTATACACTCTTTTGCCCCAGGGCTGTATTAACTATGCCTGAAGACATTCAGGCCCTTGGGTCATCTTACAGAACATCGCAGTCTCAGTTATATCATAGCCTTTCCTAGGGATCACTGAGTGCCTGATTTTCTGTCGTGGGGTCTGAGTCACAGCTCCCTGGACCAGGGGATCCACTCAGTAATGACCGAAGTGAGCACACAACTATGGTGTCTGCTGGCCTAAGTACCACATCACCCAAATCTGCTGACCTGATGGAAGGCTCAAACAGACTCCCAGGATGCAGACAGGACTTCAGCCTGGGGCGACATCTGCAAGGGCTTCGACACAGGGAATATACTGTGGCCTTTCTGTGGTTCCAAAGTGTTTCACTTATACTGAAGTGGAAACGGGAGGCTAGACTCTCCCTCTAACATTTCCAATTTGTTAGTTTGTAGTGGTGATGTGAAAAAGCCTCCCAGCAGAAACGTGAAAGTAGACAACAAATCCATTCGTTTAAAACGATCACTGTAATTCACAGATTAACCTGCAGATGGTGCCACATTACAGCTTTTTCACTTCTTCCCTTTGCTTTTCTTCATTGTTGCAAAGCATTACCCTGACCACTGTGGGTCAATATCCATCTGGTTGTTACAAACTCAGTGAAGAATGGCCTCAGTCACTGAGTCTCAAAAAGTTTGAAGTTGATTTTTAAAGAAATGTTTTAATGTGTATTTATTTTCGAGAGAGAGAGAAGACAGAGTATAAGCGGGAGAGGGGCAGAGAGAGAGAGGCAGACTCAGAAAATCCCAAGCAGGCTCTTGGCTCTGAGCTGTCAGCACAGAGTCCGATGTGGGGCTCAAACTCATGGACTGTGAGATGATGAGCTTGAGCTGAAGTTGGACGCTCATCCGACCGAGCCACCCAGGCGCCCCTGAAGTTGATTTTATAATAATACTGTCTGATATGCAAACTTTCTTCAAATATAAAATAGATGCTATCATTAATAAAAACAGATCATAGAACAGATCAATGAATTGAAGGAGCCTGTTGTCTGACTCTATCATTTCCAGATAAGGAACTTATTTCTCCAAAATATTATAGCCAGTAACTGTCAGAGCCTGAATTGTGCTTCTAACCTTCGGTCCAGAGCTACAGTTAGTCTTGTTACTCTGTTATTGCCTTCTCATGGGATAGGATAAATGTTATTTCATGAATTTGAGAACATCCTTTTTGGAGATACTTTTTAAGGCCAGGTTGGCAGTAATTATTGCTCTTGGATGGGCAGTAGGTTGTACAATCGACACATGGAAAAATAGTGTCACCTGGGGTTGCCTGGCTGGCTCAGACGGTGGAGCACGTGACTCTTGATCTTGGGGCCATGGGTTCAAGTCCAGCAATGGGAGTAGAGATTACTTTAAAAAAAAAACAACAAAAATAACAACAAAAAAAAACCAGTGTCATCTAAGACAGCGGAGGGGGTAGGAATAAAACTCTTCAGGATTGGAGGAAACTGGGCAACCAAATGTGATGTCTGAGCCTTGATAGAATCTTGGGGTGCTGGGTAGCAGCCCTGCCCCATACTCCCCAAAGAGCCTATAAAGGACTTTTGGAAACATTCAACATGTTTTATGTATTAGGTGATATTACTGTATTGTTGGTAAGTTTCTTGTGATAATGGTGGTATGGTTAGTAGGAGAATGTCTATGCTTCAGGAGGTATGGCAAAGTATTTGAAGGCAAAGTGTCATGACGTCTGCCACTTACTTTCAAATCATTCAGAGGGAGAAAAAAAAAGCTGTAGATAGATACAGACATAGCTATGTGAATACTTGCATGTATCTACAGAGAAGGCAAAGAAAGAGCAAACCAGTAGGACAAGTTGTTAAGTGGTAAACTTGGGTAAAGGGCAAATGGTTTACGGCACCATTCTTTCAACTTTTCTCTCCGGTTTAAACTTTTTTCAAATAGAAGATTAGGAAACAAAAATATGAAAATCAAATGTTAAAAACAGATTGGGGGAAATATTTGCAATTATAATCCAGGAAAAATTGATGATTTTCCTAAAATATAAAGAACTTCTAAAATTGTTTTTTAATTAAAAATTTTTTTATTAAGTTTATTTATTTTGAGAGAGACAGTGACCATGTGGCAAGCAAGGGAGGGGCAGACAGAGTGGGAGAGAGAGAGAGAGGGACAGAAAAACCGAAGCAGGCTCCGTGCTGCCGGCACAGACTCCTGACCCGGGGTCCAAACTTGTGAAACCATGAGACCATGACCTGAGCCGAAACCAAGAGTCGGATGTTCAACTGACAGGGCCACCTAGGTGCCCCAAGAGCTTCTAAAATCAATAGCAGAAAGATGAACTCAGTAGAAATTTGGGAAGAAAGTGACAAGCTCTATCAAAAGCTAAGAATATAAATGTCCCTTAAACATCTGGAAAGGATGTCCAAGGCCACCCATAACAAGGGAAGTGCACATTAAAACTGCACCAAGTTCACATTTGTCATCTCTCACATTGGCATAAATCCAAAAGTCTGGATCTTGGTAAGTTCTTTATAAATTTTAGATATTAGTCCTTTATCCGATATGTCATTTGCGATGATCTTTTCCCATTCCGTTGGTTGCCTATTCGTTTTGTTGGTTGTTTCTTTTGCTGTGCAGAAGCTTTTTATCTTGATGAGGTCCCAATAGTTCATCTTTGCTTTTAATTCTCTTGCCTTTGGAGACGTGTCGAGTAAGAAATTGGTGCGTCTTAGGTCAAAGAGGCTTTTTCCTGCTTTCCCTTCTAGGACTTTGATGGTTTCCTGTCTCACATTCAGATCTTTTATCCATTTAGAATTTATTTTTGTGAGTGGTGTAAGAAAGTGGTCTAGTTTCATTCTTTTGCATGTTGCTGTCCAATTCTCCAACCCAGTGAAGAAATGGGCAGAAGATATGAATAGACACTTCTCCAAAGAGGACATTCAGATGGCCAACAGACACATGAAACAATGCTCAATGTCACTCATCATCAGGGAAATACAAATCAAAACCACACTGAGATACCACCTCACACCAGTCAGAGTGGCTAAAATGAACAAATCAGGAAACTATAGATGCTGGCGAGGATGTGGAGAAGTAGGCACCCTCCTACACTGTTGGTGGGAATGCAAACTGGTGCAGCCACTCTGGAAAACGGTGTGGAGGTTCCTCAAAAAAATGAAAATAGAGCTACCCTATGATCCAGCAATAGCCCTGCTAGGAATCTACCCAAGAGACACAGGAATGCTGATGCATAGGAGCACGTGTACCCCAATGTTCATAGCAGCACTTTCGACAATAGCCAAATCATGGAAAGAGACCAAGTGCTCATCAACTGACGAATGGATAAAGAAGTTATGGTACTTATATACAATGGACTACTACGTGGCAATGAGAAAAAATGAAATCTGGCCATGTGTAGCCAGATGGATGGAACTGGAGGGTATTATGTTAAGTGAAATAAGTCAGTCAGAAAAAGACAGATACCATGTGTTTCCACGAATAGGTGGACTTTGTGAGACTAAGCAAAAACCAGGGGGAGGGGAAGAGGGGAAAGGAAAAAAAGACACAGAGAGGGAGGGAGATAAAACATAAGAGACTCTCAAAGACTAAGAAAAAAACTGAGGGTAAGGGGGATGAGGGAGGGGGGAGAGGGGGTGATGGGCATTAAAAAGGGCACATGTTGGGATGAACACTGGGTGTTATATGTAAACCAATTTGAAAATAAACTATTATAAAATTAAAAAAAAAAAAAGTCTGGATCTAACTGCCTGCTGGGTGGGGCTGTGGGGAAACCGACAATTTTAAATCTTGTTGGGGAAACACTTAAAGGTGCAGCTCCTAAGGAGGGCAAGAAGGCAGTAACTGTAAAAATTACAAGTTGTAGGAACTCTGGAAATGTGCCTGTGAACTTGTAAAATGATACACGCATAAGGCTATTTATTTCAGCATTATGAGAAGTAGCTAAAGATTAGAAATAACCAAACGTCCATCAACAGGATCATACATTGGTAACATTAATTGTCTACTACGTCCAATGATATAGTCTTATGACTGAAATAGCAATAAGGAGGCTCCCTTTGTACTGATATAAAATATCTCTAAAGATATTGTTAGTGAAAAAGGCAAGGTACAAAATTCTGTGTGTAATATGGCTTTATGTAAAAGAGGCAACATAAAAATATATTTACTAATATATATACTAATACTAGTATATATATACTAATATATATATTAAATATATATAGTAATATTTGTTTACATCTAATTTCAGAAAGACACCTGTATTTATGGTGGGGGGAGTTAAATAGATGAGAAGTAGCCCTGGGAAGAAATTTTTTCACTGTATGTCTCTTTAGTTTAGTTTTTTAAAAACATTTGACTGTATTACTTACAAAAAAATCAAACATAAAATCATTTATAAAGTAATACATATTCAGCAAAAAATCATTTAACATATCAACATATATAATGTCATAGAGAACTACTATGAACAGTCTGTGTGGATATAATGCCAGACTAATTATATAGATACCAACCCTCCATCACCAGCATCATACACACTCACCACAGGGGGAAAATACAGAAGTGATTTTTATATGCTCACACACGCGTGCGCTCGCGCACACACACACACACACACACCATATAAATACAGATATAGATGTATAGATACAGATATATGTTTCCTTCTATGTCAGTATATAAAAATCTACCTCATTTTTTAAATAATTTTTTTAATGTTGAGAGAGAGACACACACACATAGCGTGAGTGGAGGAGGGGCATTGGGGGTGAGGGAGACACAGAATCCGAAGCAGGCTCCAGGTTCTGAGCTGTCAGCACAGAGCCCAATGTGGGGCCTCCAACTCAGCAGCTGTGAGATCATGACCTGAGCTGAAGTTGGACGCTTAACTAACTGAGTCACCCCGGCGTCCCCACCTCATTTTTTTTTTAATTCGGCTGCTTGGAATTCTACAGAATAGATATGCCATAACTTATTTAATCTTTGCCCTGTCAATGAATACTTGGGTATGGGGCTTTTGTTTGATTTCACTCTACAAATGATTGTCCAAGGCAGTGTAACTGGTCAGCCTTGCAGCATCTGAAGCCAGACTGCTTGGCTTTATTTATTTATTTATTTATTTGATTTATTTTTTATTTTTTTGTTTAACATAATTTATTGTCAAGTTGGCAAGCATATAGTGTATACAGTGTGCTCTTAGTTTTGGGGATAGATTCCCGTGATTCATCACTTACATACAACACGCAGTGCTCATCCCAACAAGTGCCCTCCTCAATGCGCATCACCCATTTCTCTTCTCCCCTGCCCCTCTCATCAACCCTCGGTTCGTTCTCCACATTCAAGAGTCTCTTATGGTTTGCCTCCTTCCCTCTCTGTAACTATTTTTCCCTTCCCTCCCCCCATGGTCTTCTGTTAAGTTTCTCAAGATCCACATACGAGCGAAAACATATGATATCTGTCTTTCTCTGACTGATTTATTTCACTCAGCATAATACCCTCTAGTTCCATCCACGCTGCTGCGAATGGCAGGATTTTGTTCTTTCTTATTGCCAAGTAGTATTCTATTGTATATATAAACCACATCTTCTTTATCCATTCATCAGTTGATGGACATTTAGACTCTTTCCATAATTTGGCTATTGTTGAAAGTGCTGCTATAAACATTGGGTACATGTGCCGCTATGATTCAGCACTCCTGTATACTTTGGATAAATTCCTAGTAGTGCTATTGCTGGTCGTAGAGTAGTTCTATTATTAATTTTTTGAGGAACTTTCACACTGTTTTCAGAGCAGCTGCACCAGTTTGCATTCCCACCAACAGTGCAAGAGAGTTCCCCCTTCTCCACATCCTTGCCAACATCTGTTGTCTCCTGAGTTGTTAATTTTAGCCACTCTGACCCGTGTGACGTGGTATGTCAATGTGGTTTTGATTTGCATTTCCCTGATGATGAGTGACGTTGAGCATCTTTTCATGAGTCTGTTGGCCATCTGGATGTCTTTGGAAAAGTGTCTATTCACGTCTTCTGCCCATTTCTCCACTGGATTATTTGTTTTTCAAGTGTTAAGTTCTTTATAGATTTTGGATACTAACGCTTTATCTGATATGTCATTTGCAAATACCTTCTCCTATTCCACTGGTCACCTTTTAGTTTTGTTGATTGTCTCTTTTGCAGTGCTTTTTATTTTGATGAGGTCCCAATAGTTCATTTTTACTTTTAATTCCCTTGCCTTTGGAGACGTGTCAAGTAAGAAATTGCTGTGACTGAGGTCAAAGATGTTGTTTCCTGCTTTCTCCTCTAGGGTTTTGATGGTTTCCTGTCTCACATTCAGGTTTCATCCATCTTGAGTTTATTTTTGTGTATGGTGTAAGAAAGTGGTCTAGTTTCATTCTTCTACATATTGCTGTACAGTTTTCCTAGCACCATTTGCTAAAGAGACTGTCTTTTTTCCATTGGATACTCTTTCCTGCTTTGTGAAAGATTAGTTGGCCATACATTTGTGGGTCCAATTCTGGTTTCTCTATTCTACTCCATTGGTCTATGTGTCTGTTTTTGTGACCAAACCATACCGTCTTGATGATTACAGCTTTGTAGTAGAGGCTAAAGTCTGGATTGTGATACCTCCCGCTTTGGTTTTCTTTTTCAACATAACTTTGGCTATTTGAGGTCTTCTGTGGTTCCATACAAATTTTAGGATTGTTTGTTCCATTTTGAGAAGAATGCTGGTGCAATTTTGATTGGGATTGCATTGAATGTGTAGATTGCTTTGGGTAGTATTGACATTTTAACAATATTTATTCTTCCAATCCATGAGCATGGAATGTTTTTCACTTTCTTTATGTCTTCTTCAATTTCCTTCATAAGTTTTCTATAGGTTTCAGCATAGAGATCTTTTACATCTTTGGTTAGATTTATTCCTAAGTATTTATGGTTCTTGGTGCAATTGTAAATGGGATCAGTTTCTTGATTTCTCTTTCTGTTGCTTCATTATTGGTGTATAGAAATGTGGTCGATTTCTGTACATTGATTTTGTACCCTGCAACTTTGTTGAATTAATGTATCAGTTCTAGCAGGCTTTTGGTGGAGTCTTTCAGATTTTCCATGTATAGTATCATGTCATCTGTGAAAAGGGAAAGTTTGACTTCTCCTTTGCCAATCTGGATGCCTTTTATTTCACTTTTTGTTGTCTGATTGCTGATGCTAGGACTTCCAACACTATGTTAAACAACGGTGGTGACTGAACATCCTTGTCGTGTTCCTGGTCTCAGGGGGAAGGCTCTCAGTTTTTCCCCATTGAGGATGATATTAGCAGTGGGTTTTTCATATACAGCTTTTGTGATGTTAAGGTACGTTCCTTCCATCTCGACTTTCTTGAGAGATTTTATTGAGAAAGGATGCTGTATTTTGTCAAATGCTTTTCCTGCATCTATTGACAGCAACATATGGCTCCTGTCCTTTCTTTTATTAATGTGATGTGATACATCAGACTGCTTGGCTTTAAATACTGACACCATTCTCTACTAGCTATGCAACTTTGACCAAGTTAATTCTATGAGTTTCCTCGTCTGCATAACGGGTAAAATAAAAAATATTTTTCTCGTTGAGTTTTTGCGAGGATGGATGAAGAAAATCAACCCATCTATATGCAAAATACTTTCCTGTATTTATTGATGGGCTGGTAAATGCTTACTACTCATCTCTCCACGAGGAGAAAGCCCTGACGTACTATGAGCTGATTTCCGTGGTGTAAATTCTCCAAGCGACCAGTGTAGAGTCACTGAATGCAGAATTGGAAAGAGAGCATATAATTAGCTGTCCAGAGCCTGTTCAGAGTTCCTGCATGCCATTTCAGGATGTATTTTTAAAAACTATTTTTTAAGTTTATTTATTTTGAGAGAGAGAGAGAGAGAGAAAGAGAGAGAGAGAGAATCCCGACCAGGCTCCATGCAGACCCCTGACACGGGACTAGAACTCACGAACCGTAAGATCATGATCTGAGCTGAAACTAACAGTCAGGTGCTTAATTGACTGAGCCTCCCAGGCGTCCCTCAGGATGTATTTTTAAAGTTAAAAGCCCTGAACAACTATTGTGACCCCCTTTCTTTTCAAATATGTATCTGAATCTCCTTTCCAATGTTTATTTGACCATGTTTACCTATAACTACTTCCCCTTTCCCGTTTCAACATGTGTCCTTATTAATTTGTTTTCCTATGAATACAAGGACTCCTTACTCTAAGGGTCCCAAACCAATATCTGCAAGGTGGGACTAAGGACCCAATCTTGCATTAATTCATATAAAAATGAAGAGAATATGAAAATTTTATGTGTTGAGAACTGAGACGAAATATTACTCACCTCCTTTCTTCCCACAACAGGCTTTTAGCAAACAGCAAAAACCAAATTTTAAACAATTTCAAAGTCTATGGTCTTATTTCCCGTAAGTTAATAAATGTAATATACCTGGAAAAATGTTTGGAACATAATTAGGGCTTGATAAAATAAAGATCTAATAAAAATTACATCTTTATGCATCTGAGAATATTTCTATAGGAAAAATTTTTAGAAATAGAATTCCTGGACAAGAAGTATAAGCATGTAATATTTTTATAAATATTCCCATGATACTCCAAGAAGGTTATAATAATTTGTATTACCATCAATAATATATGAGTACACTTCCTCTCAAATCCCAGTCGACCTGGATACCATCCAACTTTTTTTTAATGTTTATTTATTTTGAGAGAGAGACAGAGAGTGAGCAGGGGAGGGGCAGAGAGAGAGGGAGATACAGAATCTGAAGCAGTCTCCAGGCCCCAAGCTGTCAGCACAGAGCCCAACGCAGGGCCTGAACTCGCGAATCGGGAGATCATGACCTGAGACAAGGTGGGACACTTAACCGACCGAGCCACTCAGGCGCCCCCCAACTTTCTAACCTTAATTTTATTTGCAAGATATTTACCTTATTATTTCCTTTTGCATTTCCCTAGCTCTAGTAAACTTGAGGATATTTCTGCTTATTTATGCATTTATTAACACATTTTTTCAATGAATCTCCTATCTATAAGTATATTTTTCTATTGGGTTGTCTTTTTCTTATCGACTTATATGAGTGTTTTTATATCATGGATATTAATATCGTATCTGTTTTATATGTTACAAATATTTTGTCATATCTGTCCCTGGTCCGTTAAAACCATCATATCTCTCATTGAACAGATTTTTATGTGAGTCAGGTCAATCTTATCACTTACGGCTGTTGTGAGTCATGAGTCAAAAGGAGGAAAGACTTGACTTAGGAAAGTGGAAAATCTTATCTAAGCCAAGGTCATGAAAGTATTCTTGTATATATTTCCCAACACTTCTGCAGTGTTTTGGAAAGATGTTTAGCTACTGTACCAGAGAAGCATTTTCCTTGACCCTCTTAGGATCTGTGGCTAGGTCCATAAACGAAACTAACACAGACCAAGTGAACGGCCGAAAAGCATACAAATTTGTCTAAGTTTTACATGACACAGGATTGTCGGGGAATGGAAACTTAGAGAAATGGTGGAAATTTCTTGCTTTTGTATTAGGTTGAACAGAGAGAAGAACTGTGGAAAAGTGACTAACATAGCTGGAGGGGCACAGAGAAGATAAGAACTACTTTAACAAGGTCTGTTTGTATAGAAGTCTCTCCGCTTCAGCTTCTTATCCTTGATAGATTTGTGACTTTCCTTCAGGTACAAGGAGGGCATCTTTCATACAGGAGTTTCCTCTCCTGCTTTTAAGAAAACAAGGAAAATTAGAGTGTCGTAATAGTATTTGCTGTCTTTTCTTGTATTTTCAAGGTACCTTTAACTCAAAATAGTCACTATGCCAAAATGACATACTTGGGGGTGACATGCTTGCTATGAGCTCTTTCACAACCTAGAACTTACTTGTTTTTTTAATGTGATGTAGTGGTCTGTATCAGTGTACTCATTCTTTTTAACTTGATCAGTAAAAACGAGATATTGAAAGGATAGGGAGGAGTTTATGTAATTGAAAAGAAAGCAGAAGAAATAAGCTTATAAAAGACATGAATAAGAAGGAGGCTACCTCATGGCTGAATCAGTCCCTTGTTCAAAACCCCAATCCCAGGGAAGGGGGATTCCATTGTCTGGCTTCGGTCTGAAGGAGGATCAGGGAAAGGTGGTTATGTTCCACTCCTTTTAGTACTAAAAACCAGAAAGAAAGGAGAAAGTGAGGGGGGCTTTGGTGGCTCAGTTTAAGTGTCCAACTCTTGATTTTGGCTCAGATCATGATCTCCCAGTTTATGGGTTCAGACCCCTGCACTGGGCTTTACACTGACAGCAGGAAGTCTGCTTGGGGTTCTCCCTCTCCCTCTGTCTGCCCCTCCCCAACTCGTGTGCATGAGCTTATGCACACATATGTGTTCATGCACATGCACACTCTCTCTCTCTTTCAAAATAAATGAATAAACATTAAAAAAAATAGGAGAAAGTGGATGCTGGGTAAAAACCACAACTGTCTTGTATTTTTTTCCCGAAATCAATCAACAAATGTTTTACTATCTTTCCTTAACCAGCTCATTCTTTCTCATATTGTTGTTCTTAGGCTCTGTGACCTATTCTTTTATGTTTCTGAGCTAATACCACTTATTTTGAATTGTTGTAGATTTATAGCATGTTTTGGCATCTGGTAGGGAAAGTCCTTATCCTTTTTTGAATATTTCTTGTCTTTTTGTAGGCACTGACTCTTTAAGATAAACTTTTTTTTTAACGTTTATTCATTTTTTTGAGAAACAGAGAGAGACAGAGCGTGAGCAGGGGAGGTGCAGGGAGAGAGGGAGACACAGAATCTGAAGCAGACTCTGAGCTGTCAGCACAGAGCCTGATGTGGGGCTTGAACTCACAAACCATGAGATCATGACCTGAGCTGAAGTCGGACACTTAACCGACTGAGCCACCTCAGTGCCCCCATACACTTCAGGATAAACTTTTAAATTAACTTGTCATGTTCTTTAAAAATTTATATGGGATTTTAAAAATTCAGTATTACATTGAATGCATAGTTTAAGAAGATTGTTGACTCTCCTTACTGTGAAGCGTACTGTCTCCCCGTTTTTTAGAGTTTTAAAAAAACCCCACTGGCTTGAATAACTAGATTCTTGTTACATATGGGCGGACAAAGGAGACAGCATTTTAGGGGATTATCATCCATTTTTGCGTAAACATCAGTGAGTTTGTCAGAATTTTTTGGGGATTGAGTAGTTTTCTTTCTTTCTTTATTTTTAAACATTGATTCATTTTTTGAGAGGCAGAGTGTGAGCTGGGGAGGAACAGAGTGAGAGAGAGACACAGAATCTGAAGCAGGCTCCGGGTTCTGAGCTCTGAGCGGTCAGCACGGAGCCTGACGCGGGGCTCGAACTCACGGACACTGGGATCGTGACCTGAGCCGAAGTTGGCCGCTTAACCAGCTGAGCCACCCAGGCGCCCCCAGATTGAGCAGTTTTAATAAAAGAATGATCAAACCTAAGATGATACAGAGAAATGAAACGTGGATGGTGAGAGTTGAATGAGGGAGCCCACAGTAAGTTCTATACATCTCATAATTTTTCTAGTTCATAACTTTGCAAAAAAGAAATTGCCATTTGAAAAAATGTTTATTTGTTTATTTTGAGAAAGGGAGAGAGTGGGGGAGGGCAGAGAGAGAGAGAGAGAGAAAGAGAGAGGGAGAGAATTCTAAGCAGGTTCTGAGCTATCAGCACAGAGTCCAACTCAAGACTCAAACTCACAAACCATGAGATCATGACCAATATCCTGAGTCAGACACTTCACTGACTGAGCCACCCAGGCGCCCCTTAAGTGCTCTAAATTGATCTCCCTTGCTCTATTCTTGATGCAATATTTTCTCTGCTTGTCTTGATTTTAGTCTTCATCTGAAAAGATGTGTGAGGCACATTAAAACTTTTAAGAGTTTATTTGAACAAAAATCCATCGGAAGCAGGCAACACCAAACTGAAGTAGTTAAGAGTGCTCCACGGACAGGAGCTAGGGAAAAGCCTTATGGAGAAGAGGCAGACACAAAGCAAGGAAATTACTTGGCTGCCTATAGCTTAAGTGGGTGCATTATTTGAGAAAGCCCAGTGGGCGGTTAGTGATTGGTTGGTTGTCCTTGAGTTTCAACTTCTTAACCTTGAGACATTTCAGGCTTAGGTTTGGGTTTGCTCCTCGAGGCTGCTGAGACATTAACGCCACTTCAGTCTAATGGCCTCCTTGCTCAATTTATTTAACATTAGGGTGCTCGAAAATGGTGGTGTGCTCTGAGGAAGGATTTTGGATTGCCCTGGTCCTTCATATCCTTTTTCAAGGAATTATTTAGCTAACTTTTCCACTTTGCATTTTGAAGTGTGTCAGCAACACATTTATTTTTTTTTTAATTTTTTAATGTGTATTTATTTTTGAGAGAGAGGGAGAGACAGAGCACGAGCAGGGGGAGGGGCAGAGAGAGAAGGACACCGAATCCGGAGTGGGTTCCCAGCTCTGAGCTGTCAGCACAGACCCCGACGTGGGGCTTGAACCCATGAACCGAGCAACACATTTCTTGATCGTCTCTATCCTCACTATCACTCTTACCATCAGCAAGCATTTCTCAAGGATTAGTGCAATGAAATCTATTCAGCAATGAGCAATTGAGAAGGTTAAAAGGTATAAATTATGGTTGCTGCACTTAAGAGCATCAGATCATAAAGATATACTAACAGAGAAGAAACACCATGAAGAGGCACCCCACAGGATAGAGTCACCAGAGAAACAGACCACCATCTTGGGGGTGGTATTGATGGGGAGACTATAAAGGTGCAGGTACCTCTTGGGATGGACCGGAAGGAAGGGGAGGATGGAGTTCCAGGCGGAAGGTAGGCGATAAGGCAGGGGAGTAGTATGGATGTGACAAGAAGACGTTAAAACCAAATGTTTCCAATTCACAGAGGCGGAGAATAGAATTGCGGTTGCCAGAAGCAGGGGACAGAAGGCTGCAGGGAGTTACTGTTTAACGAGCACAGAATTTCTGTTTGGGATGATGAAGAAACCCTGGAGGTGGACGGTAGTGATGGTTGCACAACCGTGTGAATGTACTTAATGCTGCCGGGCTGTACCCTTAAAAATGATTAAAATGGGAAATTTTACAGTATGCATTTTTTACCACAATAAAATATTGGATCATTTTTTTTTAAATGCAGCCTTAATGAACAAGAATATGAAAGGCTAACAGCTACAACGAAGAGAAAACAATTTAAATCTTGCTGGGAATCTGAGGCAGGCCAATAACTAACTCTATTTTCCTCATCTGCATTGTGATCTATTTGAATAATTAGACAAGAGTCTAATTAAAATCCATCTGTATTTATCTGTTGATAAAATCCTGTCCTACTTATTTGATTTGGATCATATGGGAGCTATTTAATAGCCCTATTAAGCTGCAGATAACTGACCACAAAACAAAACAATTCCTTTCCACAGACAAAATAATATAATAATTATTATTATTTTTGCCTCTAAACAGGAAAATAAATTCTGCCCAGTGCCCACTGTTGAAAAAAAAAGTTTTATCTTTGTGTTCATGTGCACATTGATTTAAATAACCCTGATCTATAAATGTTTCTCTGTTTTCCTTTTTCTTTGAATTGGTTGTAACACTTTACTAGCTTTTTCATTAATGAGCCAGATGAAATCTTTACCTCAGGTTCATTTTCATCTTTCTATGAGAATTGTGATTTTATCTTTTTTCTGAGGGCGTGGGAGGGGAGATTATCCGTTACCAGTATCTAGTGTAGTGTGAGAACGAAGCGGGCCTGCTAACTGAATTCACAAATTAAGTGAACAAGCAATTGTCCAACCTGGGCAAGGGGTTAGCTCAGGGCAATCCAAATTTACTGATTGGAGGGGAACCTGGGTGGCTCAGTTTATTGAGCATCCAACTTCAGCTCAGGTCATGATCTTGCGGTCCGTGGGTTTGAGCCTCGCTTCTGGCTCTGTGCTGACAGCTCGGAGCCAGAGCCTGCTTTGGATTCTGTGTCTCCATCTCTCTGCCCTTCCCCTTCTCTCTCTCTCTCTCTCAAAAATAAATAAACATTAAAAAAATTAAAAAAGAAATTTACTAATTGGATACATTGCTTTTCTCCTGGTACAGATGAGAAAATGAATTGTAATAACTGAGTTCCCATCTCATGAAAGGAAATGCAAGGTGCAAGAAATATAGTCCCTCTAATAAATCTGTTTTGAGCCATGCAGTGTTTCCCGAAATATAGGACACATTAACATGTGCTAGAACTTTGGGTGGTATAGGTGCATGGAATTAAATAACACAGAATTTCAAAAGAAAAAAGAAAAAGAGGTATCTCTAACAAGAAACAAACCTTAGCCTTTTGCTGTAGTGCTTTTCTTTTTTAAAGTTTACTTATTTTGAGAGAGAGACAGAGCACAAGCAGGGGAGGGACAGAGAGAGATGGAGAAAGAGACTCCCAATCAGGCTCCATGCTGTCAGTAAAGAGCCCAACGTGGGGCTTGATCCCATGAACCATGAAGTCATGGCCTGAGCCAAAATCAAGAGTTGGACTCTTTTTTAATATTCATTTATTTTTGAGAGAAAGAGAGAGAGAGAGAGAATGTGAGCATGGGAGGGGCAGAGAAAGAGGGAGACACAGAATCTGAAGCAGGCTCCAGGCTCTGAGCTGGCAACACAGAGACCGACACAGGGCTCGAACTCACAAACCATGAGATCATGACCTGAGCCGAAGTCAGATGTTTAACCGACTGAGCCACCCTGGCACCTGTTGGACTCTTAATCAACTTAGCCACCCAGATGCTCCCAAATGTTGCCTTTTTGATGAGGCCCATGTTGACCGCCTTGTAAAATGGCAACCTGCTCCTTCTTCCAGGACCTCTTCCGGCCACCCTTACCCTCCTCAAACTTGCATCTTCTAATGCACTCTGACCTATCTCCCTGCTGCTTGCTTTTTGTCTCCCTTCTCCCAAAAGGAGACTCCATGAGATTGAGGATCTACTAATGTGTCTGGCACACAGTCGTTGTTCAGTAAATGTTTGCTGTATGGATGAGGAGACATATACTATGAGAACCAAAGAAGATGAGAAGGATCCTGGTTTCTGATGTGGCAGCAGAGAGGGAGAACAAGGGTTGGAGGGGAGGAGCTGTGGGGGAAGGGTGCCCAGCTCTTGGCAATTAACTGGAAAGGGAAGAAGGTGGGACCATGGATGAATGGAAAGCACTAGACCTCCAATAACTGCTATAAGACTCTGATGGAGGGCACCAGGCAAGTGTGGGGGTTGCTGACCAGAGGGATGTGGGGTTTTATTCTTGTTAACCTGGAAGAGGTAGCCAGAAACCCCAGGGACAGTATTCTGCTCTGGGATATAACTACACAAAAAATCTTCTCCCAACCCAGAAAATCTCTCCACAAAGGTAGGAGAGAAAGAAAACGCTTCTGGTCTTGAAGAAGTCAGCATACGATGTGTATCATAAGCAATCTCCTGAGAGTTCACAAAGACAGAAAGAAATCTCACCCTTGTTTTTTTTTTTTTTTGAAGTTTATTTATTTATTTTGAGAGAGAGAGAGAGAGAGCAAAGGGAAGGGGAAGAGAGAGGGAGAGGGAGAATTCTAAGCAGATTCCATGCTGTCAACAGAAAGCCTGACATGGGGGTCCAACTCACAAAGTATGAGAACCTGACCTGAGCCAAAATCGAAAGTTGGATGCTTAACTGACTGAGCCATCCAGGCGCCCCAAGAAATCTCACCATTTTATATCACCGAACAGCTACAACCATTACATACATGTTCTCAAGATAAACAATGATTAGTCCTCCAGGAAAACGACTGGACCCCACTGTTTGTCACACTAAATTTGTTCTAAGTTCACCTGGTAGGTGGGGTCGACATTTGGGTGATGTAACTGGCATTTCACAAAGGAAGAACAAACTTCTCATAACTTTTTTAATTTAATTAAAATTGTTTTAGAAGACAGAGGGACAGAGGGAGAGAAAGAGAGAATCTTAAGCAGGCTCCATGCCCAGCATGGAGCTCGATGCAGGGTTTGGTCTCATCATCTGAGCCAAAATCAAGGGTCGGTTGCTTAATCGACTGAGACACCCAGGCAACCCACAAACTTCTCATATCTTTATGACTGGAGGTATCTTTGCAACTTGGATCCAGGAGCCCACGGAAGTTAGGTTCCAACCCTCCCACAGACACTAAAAAGTACATAGTAAAAAAAGAGAGAGAGAGTCAAGGAAGGAAGCTGTAATCTAGCATCTCTCTGTTTAGCCATGCTTCAAAGCTAAGTTAGTTATGATGGGACCGCTGTCGTGAAAATTGGAGACCACAGGCTCAAACCTTTCAGCTGAGTCTCTGCCAGCTACTGTTAATCTGCATGGAGGAAGAAAACTTGGGAGAAGCACATAAGTGACAGGGGATCAAGTCTCCCACTCTCCCAGTATCTTGTTGGTACAAACATTCTTTTATTCTGCTTTACGCAGATCTACCTTGGTAACTTCAGTGGGCTCTTAGGATAACTAACTTTGGGGGCCCAGAGAGCCCTTTTCCCCAGAGGTTCCTTTTCTGTCCCTTTGGGCAGAAGTTTGTTATGACACAGGAAAGCTCTGTGTGTGTGTGTGTGTGTAGGTGGAGGGATGTTTTGGAGGAGGGAAGTATTTTCATCACATGAGTAGGGATGGGAAGTATTTGGTGACCTAGCGTATTGTGTGGCAGAGACAGGCTTGGAGAGAGGTTAGGAAGCAGAAATTTAAATGGGATTAGGGGCAAGAATGCCATTGACCCTTGGTATTACCCATACTTACCGCATCAGTCAGAGCATCTACCATACCCCCTACCCTCCAGGCAAGGTCAGCGGTAGGAAGTCTGGGATGCCAGCCTATCTGGTTTGCTCCCTGCCTTCTCTCTCTCTGATTTCCTATCATTCCAGAGCCAGAGGACATGCTTCTGCCGGCACAAGGGCTTCCTCTTTCCTGACTCCAATGTCGTAGCTGTTTAGCTGTTTTCTCTACACGTTGAGAGTCGGTTCTACTAAATGGGGATGAAAGGAAAAGTCTCTCACGTAAAACCTGGGTTTCCCATCTGTAGTTTTTTGCTGTGTGTCAGAAACTGGAAAATGCTCATTATCTCTTTTTCCAATCCCTCAGTAACAAAGTCTAGTCTGACACCAGGAAATGAGTGCGTTGGGTTGACAAAAGGAAAATAAATCATCTACATGAGAGATTAAAAAAAAAAGCCCAGCACAAATATATATTTTTAAACATTATCTTCATTATAATGTTTTATAAAGGGATTATTAAATCAACTGGTTTTTCAGTGAATTGTTCTCATTATTTTATTGGTTATTTATTTATTGGTTGATTGATTGAAAGAGAGAGAGCATGAACAGGGGAGGGGCAGAGAGAGAGGAAGAGAGAATCCCATGCAGGCGCACAGCAGTGAAGGCTGGTGATAGGAGTCATGCTGGGGACTTTCAGGTGCTTGGCTGGAGGGGCTCGCTGCATGTGAGCACAGTAGTACAGGACAGAGCCAGAAGACAGGACCTGACCGGGGTTCACAAGAAGCAATGCGAGTCCTGGCTCCTGGGTGTGCTCTCCCAGGAGTACACAGTCTCCCCTGAGGCAAGTACATGAGTGGAGCTCTTGGTTGGATCCTGGCCTTTAGCTGAAGTGGGAGGAGGGGGGAAGTGGGAGGGACTCAGGTGGCTGGCATCAACTGGTGAGATCTGAAGCAGGGGTCCACGGCAGCTGTGCTGACCATTGGTTATTTCTTCAGTAGCAAGAATTGCTAGATTTCACTGTATAGCAGTTCACGGAACCCAATCGCTCCCACTGTGTGGCTGCTATGGGTAGCCACTGCTCTTCTTTCTTGCCCAACCATCTTTGTATGTTTCTCCTTGGCCGCTCTGGCTAGGGTAAAATCAGAAATGGACTTTCATGCAGTGACTTGAAAGGTTGGGGAAGCTGGTCATTCACCCTGCTCTCCCTTTCTTGGTGAGGGGCTATCTAACTGAGGGGCTCCCGCTTGGCACTGAGCAATGCCTACTTGGGGAATGGATTGATGCAGCTAAAATGAAGCTTTTCTTCTTTCTTTTTTTTTTTTCATGTGATTATTCTCAGATTTTTTTGTCCTATGATCTTGCTGAGGTTCCTTAAGTAGACCTACATGGACTCCAGAACGCTCTGTCTTTGTTTATGGATAGCTGTCTAATTGTCGATATTTGTGGGAGGACGGTGATGGGGTTCTCCCGAGCGGCCATCTTGATGACGTTACTCTAAGGGACACATTAATACAAAACATATAGGTGCCTACCAGAAGAACCCCGTCCCTGATTCAGAACGTGACTGGCACCATCAAGAGGCCCTATTGCTATACTCCCTCGAGGTGGGTGCCCCAGTCCATAAAATGAGCAGACATAGGGTGTGATGCAGCAGTACAGAGATGCCTTGAAGCTAAGCATATTCCTCATGCATTCACAGAGGCACAAAACAACAACAAGAACTGTTGTTGGCTGCAGATGGCTATGAGGAAGAGTCCCAGTAGGAAAGCCCCACAGAGAGATGGTAAGTGGATTACTCTGGACCGATGCCAGTAGCCCCTGGGGCTACAAATGGGTCCTAACAGGAATAGATACCTACTCTGGACTAGCTTTGCAAACCCGATGCTAGATGCAAATGCTCAAAATACTTCTACAAATTGGGAACAGACAATCCTGTATCAATTTGGGCCACCAAATTACATTTCTTCAGACCAAGGGATGTGCTTTATGGCTCATAATGTCCAACAGGGTCCATTACCAAATGGAGAAATCAGGTAGCATAACCTCCTTAGAGTATTAGTTTAATAGAGGATTGGAACAGGCAGTTGAAACGTGTTCTCTAAAACAGTGCGGGGGAGGCGGGAGAGGAAATGGGGGGAGGGAAGGATGCTGGAGAGTTATACAATTCTTTCCCTCACCAGCTCAACTTTATTTTTTCCTACCTGATGCAGTGGTCCCAGGACTAGGGATGTGACTGAGAGTACCAGAACCAGGGATGATTCTTAAGCAATAAACTGTAACTACACTTTTAAATCTTTATGCCAAAATTCCTAAGGGCCTGGTAGGGTGAATTGTGCCTTCATCCCATCTGGCAACCTTGGGGTTGACAGTGAATACTACCATGTTGCCTAGTGGTCAGGACAGCCCACTGGGTCTGTGCCTGGATCACTCACCCCTATACGAATGGAGGTGAACCAAGGGGAGGCATTTCCGAGACTAGCATTGCTGCCAGCGGTCTGGACCAGCACAGCAGCTGAACCTACTGTCCCTTCCAAAGGTGGAAAAGTCTGGGTAAAAATAAATGACAAAGGGAGAGAAGAAGGAATAATAGCTGAGAGTAAAAGAATCAATAAGTGGGTTATGCAATGAGGGAAATCCAACAGGATATGAATGCTTCAAGAGAAGCTCAGAGCAGAAGAATAATATCTCTTAGCACAATTATACCAGATGCCCAGAAGAGTGAAGCTATGTTTGCTAGGATTCATCCTACTTTGAAACCTGGTGAGGTTGAATAGCAGCCTGCAAACCTGAGTGACATTGGGAAAGCAAACTGGTGCAGCCACTCTGGAAAACAGCATGGAGGTTCCTCAAAAAATTATAGAACTACCCTATGACCCAGCAGTTGCAGTACTAGGTATGTATCCAAGGGATAAAAGTGTGCTGTTTCAAAGGGACATATGCACCCCAATGTTTATAGCAGCACTATCAACAATAGCCAAAGTATGGAAAGAGCACAAATGTCCATCGATGGATGAATGGATAAAGAAGATATGGTAGATAGATAGATAGATACATTGTATACTCCATATACGACAGAGTGTTACTCGGCAATCAAAAGGAATGAAATCTTGCCATTTGCAACAACGTGGATGGAACTAGAGGGTATTATGCTAGTTGAAATTAGTCAGTCAGAGGAAAACAAATATCATATGACTTCACTCATATGAGGACTTTAAGATACAAAACATGAACCTAGGGGAAGGGAAGCAAAAATAATATAAAAATGGGGAAGGGGACAAAAACATAAGAGACTCTTAAATATGGAGAACAAACAGAGGGTTGCTGGAGGGACTGTGGGAGGAGGATGGGCTAAATTTGTAAGGGAAATTAAGGAATCTATTCCTGAAATCATTGTTGTACTGTATGGTAACTAACTTGGGTGTAAATTTAAAGAATAAATTAAATAAGAAATTTGGAAAAAAACCTGAGTGACATCACTCAGAGAGACATTCTGGTCCTAAGAGATGATGAATAATGGATGATAATTAATAACTAAATGCAACTCTACTAATGTGCTAGTGTCTTTTGACTCCTACTTTTGAGACCACATCTACTACAAAGAATATTGTTTTAAAAGGAATTTCTAAGAATAGCTTCTTTCTTGGGCTTTAAACTGTGTGATGCATGACTCTCAGCAGACTGATGACCGTGTAGCTATGACCTTTGATGGTCAAATACTTCGAAAGGTCTTTGATGACCATGAACAAATAAAATGGCGGCATGCCCAACATGCATGCTTCCCTTGTTCTTGTGGATGGGAAACTTTTAAGCAGAATCGGAATAAACGGTGGGTCTCTGATGGTATTAAAGCAGAGATTCATCTGAGTTCCCTGGGGAGGAGCCCCACTCTGAAACCAGAAGAATGTGGGAGGGCCTATGGCATATACAAACTAAATCACGTCTAGGCATGACCACCACTCATCGGTCGCTATTACAGGAACCCTACGTTTTCTTTCGTTTTGTTTTTTTTGGGTGAAAATCCTTTGACATTTAAAAAAAATTATTAGCTAACATGCAGTGTATATGGCGTGCTCTTGGTTTTGGGGGTAGATTCCCATGATTCATAGCTTACATACAACACCCAGTGCTCATCTCAACAAGTGCCCTCCTCAAAGCTCATCACCCATTTCCCCTCTCCTCCACCCCCTCATCAACCCTCAGTTTGTTCTCCACATTCAAGAGTCTCTTATAGTTTGCCTCCCTCCCTCTCTGTTTGAAACAAATTTTTCCCCTTCTCTTCCCCCATTGTTCTCCGTTAAGTTTCTCAAGTTCCACATATGAGTGAAAACATATGATATCTGTCTTTCTCTGATGGACTTATTTCACTTAGCATAATACCCTCAAGTTCCATCCACGCTGCTGCAAGGATTTCATTTTTTCTCATTGCCAAGTAGTATTCCATTATATATATAAACCACATCTTCTTTATCCATTCATCAGTTGATGGACATTGGGCTCTTTCAATAATTTGGCTATTGTTGAAAGTGCTGCTATAAATATTGGGGTACACATGCCCCTATGCATCAGCACTCCTGTATCCTTTGGATAAATTCCTAGTAGTGCTATTGCTGGGTCATAGGGTAGTTCTATTGTTAATTTTTGAGGAACTTCCACATTGTTTTCAAGAGCAGCTGCACCAGTTTGCATTCCCACCAACAATGCAAGAAGGTTCCCGCTTCTCCATATCTTTGCCGACATCTGTTGTTTCCTGAGTTGTTAATTTTAGCCACTCTGACTGGTGTGAAGTGGTATCTCGAAGTGGTTTTGATTTGTATTTCCCTGTTGATGAGTGATGTTGAACATCTTTTCATGTGTCTCTTGGCCATCTGGATGTCTTCTTTGGAAAAGTGTCTATTCATATCTTCCTCCCATTTTTTCACTGAATTCTTTGTTTTTTTTTCGGTGTTGAGTTTGGTAAATTCTTTATAGATTTTGGATACTAACCATTTATTCAATATGTCCTTTGCAACTATCTTCTCTCATTCCATCATTTGCCTTTTAGTTTTGTTCATCGTTTCCTTTGCAGTGCAGAAGCTTTCTATCTTGATGAAGTCCCAATAGTGCATTTTTGCTTTTATTTCCTTTGCCTTTGGAGATGTGACGAGCAAGAAATGGCTGTGACTGAGGTCGAAGATGTTGTTTCCTGCTTTCTCCTCTAGGGTTTTGATGGTTTCCTGTCTCGCATTTAGGTCTTTCATCCATCTTGAGTTTATTTCTGTGTATGATAAGAAAGTGGTCTAGTTTCATTCTTCTACATGTTGCTGTCCAGTTTTCCCAGCACCATTTGCTAAAGAGACTGTCTTTTTTCCATTGGATACTCTTTCCTGCTTTGTGAAAGATTAGTTGGCCATACATTTGTGGGTCCAATTCTGGTTTCTCTATTCTACTCCATTGGTCTATGTGTCTGTTTTTGTGACCAAACCATACTGTCTTGATGATTACAGCTTTGTAGTAGAGGCTAAAGTCCGGGATTGTGATACCTCCCACTTTGGTTTTCTTTTTCAACATAACTTTGGCTATTTGAGGTCTTCTGTGGTTCCATGCAAATTTTAGGATTCTTTGTTCCATCTTTGAGAAGAATGCCGGTGCAATTTTGATTGGGATTGCATTGAATGTGTAGATTGCTTTAGGTAGTATTGACATTTTAACAATATTTTTTCTTCCAATCCATGAGCATGGAATGTTTTTCACTTTCTTTATGTCTTCTTCAATTTCCTTCATAAGTTTTCTATAGGTTTCAGCATAGAGATCTTTTACATCTTTGGTTAGGTTTATTCCTAGGTATTTATGGTTCTTGGTGCAATTGTAAATGGGATCAGTTTCTTGATTTCTCTTTCTGTTGCTTCATTATTGGTGTATAGAAATGCAGTCGATTTCTGTACATTGATTTTGTACCCTGCAACTTTGCTGAATTAATGTATCAGTTCTAGCAGGCTTTTGGTGGAGTCTTTCAGGTTTTCCATGTAGAGTATCATGTCGTCTCCGAAAAGCGAAAGTTTGACTTCTCCTTTGCTAATTTGGATGCCTTTTATTTCATTTTTGTTGTCTGATTGCTGATGCTAGGACTTCCAACACTGTGTTAAACAATGGTGGTGACTGAACATCCTTTTTGTGTTCCTGATCTCAGGGGGAAGGCTCTCAGTTTTTCCCCATTGAGGATGATATTAGCTGTGTGTTTTCTTTAATTTTTGTTTCGAGAGAGAGAGAGAGAGAAAGAGACAGAGCCCAAGTTGGGGAGGTGCAGAGAGATGGAGACACAGGATCTGAAGCAGGCTCCAGGCTCCAGCCCCTACCTGGGGCTTAAACTCACCAACCGCAAGATCATGACTTGAGCCTAAGTCAGACACTTAACTGACTGAGCCACTCAGGTGCCCCGGTTTGTTTTTAACAAGGAGCAACATTCAGAGGAAAAAGATTTACTACCCGGAATAGGCAGACTATAGAGAGTTCCCTCCCAGGAGGAAGGCAAAGGACAGGAGTTAACCTGGAAAGATGATGGGGCTTTAGTGAAGTGAGTCAGGTGGAGTCAGTAAGCAATGCTGGATTATGCTCGAACCCAGCGTTGGGAAAGGAACCCCACCCTGACACGACAGGGCCTCTTGACCATTTTAATACAATTGGAGACCGAAACCACCATGGAAGGGTTTTAAGACTTCTTTCCTTCAGAATGTTGTGTTTTTATGCACTTTTGTCTTTTATTTGGAATCTCGGTGAAGTCTGAGTTAAGTTGTTTTATGCATGTTTTTTGATGGCATCTTTTTTTTTTTTTTTAATTTTTGTTAATGTTTATTTTTGAGAGACAGAGAGACAGAGGGGAAGTGGGGGAGGGGCAGAGAGAGAGGGAGATAGAGAATCCAAAGCAGGCTCCAGGCTCCAAGCTGTCAGCACAGAGCCTGACGCAGGGCTCAAACAAATGAATCATGAGATCATGACTGAGCCACCCAGGTGCTCCTTGATGGCATCTATGACCATTTTTGTTTTTTTTTTTTTTGTATTTTTTAAATTTCTAACGAATGTTTAATTGTTATGCCTGTTCTGTACATTTTGGCAATGTTTCCATCAATGTTTATCTAAAATCTTCCCTATTTCTAAATGACTATTCTGGAACCTAGTCCTTGGTAGTTCGAGCATCTTTCAGGAAAATTTTATAAATGTTTAAGCATTTCAAACAATTTCAAGTGCTTTCGTTTTTTTTTTTAAGTTTATTTATTTATATATTTTGAGAGAGAGACAGAGAGAGAGAGGGACAAAGAACGAGTGAAAGAGGAGAAGAGGAGACAGAGAGAGAGAGAATTCCAAGCAGGCTCCACTTTGCCATCGCAGAGCCCAATGCGGGGTTCAAACTCACAAACTGTGAGATCATGACCTGAGCTGAAACCAAGAGTCAGACACTTAACTGACTGAGCCACCTAGGCACCCCTCAGATGCTTTATAAATAATTTTCCTTTTAAAAATCTTTTAGTAAAGGGGAAGATTTAGTGAATCTTACAAGTAAAATGTAAGCCACCAGAATAGAATTAGGTAGCAGAGCCTGTGTTGTGTGCTTAGGGGGAAAGGTACAATAATGCCTGACTCCCAGAGTGTTCCATAATATGAAATGTTCTAAATAAGACCTTCTTACCTCCTTATTCTAATGTCAAAATAGCAGTTTAAATGTAATACTTTTCCAGCAATGTCCACTTTAAAATGCCAATTCTTCATTTCTGTGAGAACTTCTTTTTTAATTTGAATTTTAATAAAATTTAGCTGAATTTACCGAAGCTTCTGTCGTAAAGTTGACCGATGAATAAACAGCCAGAAGTGGCTTCAAATCTCAAGTAGCATAGAACATCAGAGAAACACCTGAGATCTGTTCACATGACTTTGGTCCTTCTCAGCCCCCTTAGCTCTTAGAAGTTCGATTGATGCATAAAGCTGAGCTTTGCCACAGCTTGAATGGGCCTTGGAGGAATCCCAGGCTGAGTGAGTACTGTATGTGTGACAAGGGAAAACACTGCAGAGATCATGCAAAATGTGAGCCTCAGTGTCATGCCCAGCAGGGTCCCAAAATATATGGGGGCCTTGGGAAAGTCTGGGAAGGTCACACAGCTAACAAATGTGGAGGTAGAGGTTGAACCATGAACTTCTGACTCCAGTTCTGGTTCTCTTCTCTTGTATCATATTCTTCTCAGTGGCTTCCCAGAACAAGAGGCCAAGGGCATAGACGCTGAGAGAACTCACAGAGAAGGTCAGAGGGAAGCTAAAGACATAATAAGATTCCTGGTCATGAAACCCAAAGGGATACTGACTGAGTTAATAGCATTATAGTTGGTGGGATAAACCTTTTCCATTAGAAACCAGAGGGAGTTGGACATTTCCAAACACATCGAGCAAACATGAACAGAAATAAGATGATATTGAGTGGAAATAGAGTAAAATAAATCTTATGACCCAAGGACTGAGGATCAAGACTTAGATGACCGGTTTGATGGAAACTCTTGAAGAGATTGCTCAATGATCTAAGTTAAAAGAGTAATGTGAGATCTTGCCTACAGCTTCCCTGTTTGTGTAGCACACTCCTGTCATTGGCCTAGCACAGGGCCTTGCAAACACAGGGTCTGACAGCTTGGGCACCACCCATGAAATTGTCAGAGGGTGTATTTCCCAGGAAAGGGCCTGAGTCTCATATTTCCACGCAGGAGGATTATGGTAGAGGGGTGAGGGACCAGGAATGGGTAGAGGAAGAAGCCAGCTACAATACTGTAATAGCATTGAAGATGCCATAGGGAACTCAGCCCGGCTGAGACAGGGGTGCTGAATACCCTTGCATAGACTAGTCATTGGATGCAGGAGACCCCAGGAGAAAGGCTGTAACCTCAGGGGACGCAGCCTCCCCCAGCTGAGATAAGTCCCTAGAGAGAGCTCACGCATGAGCAGCCACACATGCAGCAGCTTGGGGTGGGGGTAAGCAAATACCCAGGTCCACAGGGACCAGCCACTATTTTCCAGAGCTATTCTAACTTTATCCTTTTGAAAAAATGCTTTTCATAAGAATTAATTTGGATAGGAGGAGAGATGGATACTTTTTTTCATGACTTTTTTTAAGAGCAATTTTAGAGTTAACAATGCATTTGAGAGGAAGGAACAGAGATTTCCCATCCACCCCCCCACACAAACCTCCATATATCCACACATACATGGCTTCCTACATCACTGCCATCACTCACTGGAGTGCTACACTGTCCACCAAGGATGAGCCTATATTGACACATCATAATCACTTAACGTCCATAGTTTACATAAAGGGTCGCTCTTTTGGTGTTGGGTACTCTTTGGGTTTGGACAAATGTATAGTGACATATATCCATCCTTATAGTATCATACACAGTATCTTCACTGCCCTAAAAGGGATACTTGTTCATAGCCCACCATTTTCATCCAAACATATGCATCTCCTAACACTGAACTACCATTGGAATACAGATAACAATACTTTATCCATGATGCATTTTTTAATTTTCTCATTTATTTTTGATTTTTAAAGTTTTACTTATTATTTTGAGACAGTGAGAGCGCAAATAAAGGAGGGACAGAGAGAGAGAGGGACGGAGAGGGAGAGAATCCCAAGCAGGCTCTGCCCTGTCAGTGCTGAGCCCGATGTGGGGCTCGAACCCATGAACCATGAGATCATGATCTGAGCTAAAACCAAGAGTTAGACACTTAACTGACTGAGCCATGCAAGCACTCTTCCATGATGCATTTTTTAAATGAATAGATTTTATTCGGTAATATTTTGAAATAGCATTTTTCTTATGTCTATATTCTTTAGAAGAGTCCTAGAAATCTTATATATGCAACTAACCTTTTCTAGCTCTCTAAATGAAACATATGTATTCATTAAAGAAGGTTTTCATTTTTAAAATTTTTTAAAGTTTTAAAAAAATTTTTAATGTTTATTTGTTTTTGAGAGAGACACAGAGCGTGAGTGGGGGAGGGGCAGAGAGAGAGAGGGAGACACAGAATCCGAAGCAGGCTCCACACTGTCAGCACAGAGCCTGACGCGGGGCTCAAATTCACGAACCGTGAGATCATGACCTGAGCCGAAGTCCGATGCTTAACCGACTGAGCCACCCAGGTGCTCCAAGAAACTTATTAAACAATTATGTGCTTGGCATTGTGCTAGAGATACAGCCCCAAGGAGGTCACTCAATGATCCTGATTGTTAGCACAGATAACATAACATGTGGGGTGTGTAATAATGAAAGAATAAAGTGCTTTTGGAACAGAGAATGGAGCCCCTGCCCACAAGAGAGTCAGGAAAGGGTTTACAGAGGAGGAAACACGAACTGGGCCTCAGTGGCTGACTGTGCAGGAATCAAGATGGCAGGAAGAAAGGGCGGCATGGGAGGAACACAGAACAGGAGTTTGTGTTTGGCAGGTTTGGGGAGCAGTAAGATACTCCATTGTGTCTGGAACTAATGTTTTAAGTGCATCTGGGGAAGGAGGCTGGGAGGTGATTTTTAGTACCTAGCTCTTTCCCCCGAAACTTCTCTAATAGTTCTCTCATCTTTTGTAGAATTTCCAGTAGAGAAGAGAATTTCAGCCCACTTGAAAGATACGCCAGCATTGTCAGTGGTAGTCAGAAGACCCGTTGGCCCCAGCCTCTCTCCTCATCCTTCAGGACGTCCGGCCCCTTAGAAGGGCACTGTTGTATTCCTAGGTGGAACTCTGGCATCATGCGGCTAACCGCCTCTTGCGTCTCCCGGTAGTTGCTAAAACTGGCTTCTTGGCGAGGAATGGGATTTTTTGCAGGCCTGGGAAGCATGAGAGTGAGTCAGCCCCTGGTATTGTGTCACAGAGGACCAAAGGGGAAGCCCCAGCTGGGTCATTTCGGTGACCAACTCCCCTTAGTTTCCTGCACCATGCTAGCTATGACAATGACAATTGTGACAATGAAAGCTGCCTTCCATGGAGCACCTTTCAGTACGCACTTTACAAACGCCATCGCGTTTTATCCTTAACCCAATAGTGCAAGGTGACGGTCTTATTCTCATTTGGATGATGAGGCAATCAAAACTCAGATATTAAATAGCCTATTCAGTGCCCAAAAACCAGAAAATGGCACTGCGTTATGCATTTGTGTCTTTCTGTGAGTGAGAATCAGAAGGGCTGCTCTAAGAGACATCTAACTGGACTATTCAGCTGTGCTCTATTAGTTGATAGTTCCAAAGGAGGATAAGTTCTGCCCCCTATTTGGCACTCTGAAAACATGTTTATCCATAGTACTTGTGGTAAAGATGAGTGACTCAGGTAGGTGGGAAAAGGAAATTAATCACCTATGGAGAGATGCTTCCTCACAAAACCTCCGTGAAGTAGTTCCTTATCTCCATTTTGCAGATACAAAGACCAAAGCTCAGAAAGGTTAAGAAACTTGTCTGATGATACACAGCCAGTAAGTGTTAGAGTTGGAATTCTAACCCAGGACTGTGGGACTCCAATGTCTTGTGTGCGTAACCACTCCACTAGAAGACCAGCGTGGAAACTTGGTGTTTCTGCTACCAGTCGGTCAAGCAGAGCTGCTAATGAATCACGGGAGTGAGCAAAATATGTTTTGTTTGCCCTCCCACCTTCTAGCAGCCTCCATGCTCCTGCTCATTTCTTGTGACTGAGCACTCAGTACTCTCGTGTTACTTTTTGGTTGGGCGAAGAAGAAAGCTCTGCCCCAACTGAGTATATCAGAGAGATTGGCCTATATTTTAAAGGATCCTCTACTTACAATTAAAATTGCCAATATCCACAACCAATCCACCAGAAAATCCCTCTTGTCTGTGTTTTATTTATTTTTCTTTTTCTTTTTTGTTTGTTTTTGTTTTTGTTTTTTGAGAGAGGGAGAGAAAGAGTGAGAAAGAGAGTGAAAGCAGGGGAGGGACCAAAAGAGAAGGAGACACAGAATCAGAAGCAGGCTCCAGGCTCTGAGTTGTCAGCAAGGAGCCCAACATGGGGCTCAAACCCATGAACCATGGGATCATGATCTGAGCGGAAGTAGGATGCTTAACCCACTGAGCCACCCGGGTGCCCCTCTTGCCTCTACTTTCAAAATGTATCCAGAAATTGACAACTCCTTACTGCCTCCATCACTGCCAGTTTGGTCCATCATCTCAGACCTGGATTAATACGGTGGTCTCCTAGCTGGTCTCCTCCTTCACTTCTGCCCTTGCTCTTGTACTGGTAACGTCTGCAGTCACTCTAGCTGCATTTCAGATGCTCAACAGCCACACAGGGCTTTCCTATTGTCTATTATCATTACAGCAGACAGAGCGACCCTTTTAAAATCAAAATCACGGGGCGCCTGGGTGGCTCAGTCAGTTAAGTGGCCGACTTTGGCTCAGGTCACGATCTCATGGTTCATGAGTTTGAGCCCCACATTGGGCTCCGTGCTGAGAGCTCAGAGCCTGGAGCCTGCTTTGGATTCTGTGTCTCTCTCTGCTCCTCCCCTGCTCACACTCTGTCTCTCCCTCTAAAAATAAATACACATTAAAAATTAAAAAACAATAAATAAAAAAATAAATCAAATCAAATCAAAATCAGGTCATGTCTGCTCCAGGCTTCTCATGGCTTATTTCAGAGAAAAAGTGAAATTTTACTGATTGGCCTGTTGGGACGTGCAAGTAATGTTAGGGCAAATCGGGACTCCAAAGACTAGGAAGTAGAAGATGGACCAACCAATCAGGTTCCACCCCTCACTAGACCAGCCCGGACCAATTAATCAGGTTCCACCTCTTACCAGACCAGCTGGGACCAATCCTTAGAGCACCCGTATCCACCCAAATAGAGACACCTGTTTCCTGCCTTGAAAGCTAGAGACAGCTGTTTCCCGCCTTGGAAGGGACCAGGACCCTGACCTCAGCCAATTGGCTAGGGCCACGACCATCGCTCCTTTAAAACTCTTGCACCTTTGGAAACTCTCCCTCTCTCCCTCTCTCTCCCTCTCTCTCTCCCTCTCTCTCTCCCTCTCTCTCTCCCTCTCTCCCTCTCTCTCTCCCTCTCTCTCTCTCTCTCTCTCTCTCTCCCTCTCTCCCTCTCTCTCTGCCTCTCTCTCTCCCTCTCTCTCTCCCTCCCTTCCTTTCCCCCCCCCCCTACCGCTGCGTCTGTGTGGGTAGGAGATTGAGCTCGAGCTAGCTCGAATAAAGGCTCTTTGTTCTTGCATTGGGTTCGGCTCCCTGGTGGTTCTTGGGGTTTCTGAATTCTGGGCATAACGGTAAGAACCTGCTGATATGGCCCCAGTTACCTCTCCTTGTTACTCTTCTATTCTCCTCATCCCCTCCATTTCTTTCCTTCACTTATATGTCTCCACATTGCCATGTGCTATTATTTGATAGTGCCGAGCATAATCCCACCTCAGGACCTTTGCCTGTGCTATTGTCCCTGCTGAATTGCTTTTTCTCCAGAGACGCTTAGGGCTTCCTTGTCCACCTCATTCGATTCTCTGCTCAATTCCCTGTTGAACTTTAATTAAGAAGCCCCTCTGACTGCTCAATTTAAATAGTACATACTCCCATTTGGGGCCTCCCACCTATTTCTCTACTCTACTCTGATTTTCTCCATAGCAACTGACGTGTTATACATAAGTTCGTCTATGTGTATCTTTAGCTTTATAAATACAGGAATTCTGTGTTAGTTTCTGAAGCATTTCCAGAAAAAAAACATAGGCCATCTCTCCAGCATTTGGGTACACATTGGATGCTCAACAAATATTTACTGAATGAAGAATAAAGTAGCAGATAAAACTAAGGTGTTGATAGTTATATGGTATTGCTGAAATATGTGCATTTTATTTAAAGTTTACAAAGAGGCATTTTCATCTGAAGAAATGGGTGATGAACACTCAGATAATTTCTATTGTAAGTAAGGAAAATATTTTTGGTGGAGAGGCCTCTCAAATTACAGCATGCCAGAGAGATTCTTTTCTTGTTACCTGCCAGCTGGGCTCAGGGTGTGAACCAGCGATGGGTTTTCTTTAAATGACTAGTTCTCTCATATCAATTTCTGTAAGTTCAGTATATCCTCTCCAAGAGTCTCATGACCCCATTAGATAACATCTTCTCTCTGTTGTCAAGAAAAGGAGACTGATTCACAGCACGACTGTCAGGAGCTGAGGCCTCAAATTGATTCATAGAAGATGTAAGGCTAGACTTAGCAAGATACCAACCCTCACTCCCTTAGCAGGTGGGCAGGTCAGTGATTCAAGTACAAATCTACCAGAATCTGAGGGTAATAATAAGAGCATTGATGGTGGGGGGCACCTGGGTGGCTCAGTCAGTTAAGCATCCGACACTTGATTTCAGATCAGGTCATGATCTCATGGTTTGTGGGATCGAACTCCATGTCGGGTTCTGTGTCGATAGCACGGAGCCTGCTTGGGATTCTCTCTCTCTCCTCCCCTTGTCTGCCTCTCCCCTGCTCTCTCTCAAAATAAGTAAATAAACCTAAAAGAAAAAAAAATCATCGACAGTGCACTACATAGCATTCCAAGGGGTTTACATCATGAAGTACATCCTGGCATTTTCCCATTTCACAAATTAAGAAATTGACCTATAGAGAGGCCAGGTTTGCCAAAAATGACACAAATTGTGTAGAAAATTAAATGTTGTTTTAAAAGCTACTACATTTTGGACAGCTTTGTTATGCAGCAATAGCTAACTTATACCAGAGTTTTTGGGACTCTTTGGCATCCTGGTCACTGTGGGATCTTTCGCCAAAGATGACACAGCAGGTAAAGGCTGAGTGAGGACTCAAACCAAGCAGTTTGATGGCCAAGCCAGTGCAACTGCCCAGTGCACTCCATTATGTCTCATGTGGCATGATCTGGGTGGGCACACATGGCCTCCACTCCCCCTCCTGTCACCCACCTTGCACAGCTTGAACCATGTGCTCATCCCCACTCACAACCTTGCTGTGTGTCATACACTCAGAGTGAGTCTCTCTTCTTTCTCTACCATCAATACCTGCCCTTCTTCCTGTCAATAAGTGGCTCAAAGAAGAATCACAGAATATCAAAATGTGCCAAGGCCATTAGTATACAAGAAAGAGTTATGGTTTTCTCAGTGAGAAAATAACCACCAGACTAGAGTGATGGGGACTGGGGGGAAGTTGGAAGAAGTGAAGTCTAAAGATGGCCACTAGATCATGAGTTAGTAGATCTTATAAAGACTTGGAGCCAAAGGATTGGATGAGAAGCAGGATGCTACAGAGTCCTCCCAGAAGGCATCAGTGTCAGAGAGCTTCTACTGCATAACAAAACACCCAAAAGCTTAGCAGCTTTGTTATTTTGCACAATTTTGTGGGTTGATTGGGTGGTTCTTGTCTGGGCTTGCACAGACTAGGGTGGTTTCACTAATATGTCTGGGGCCTCCGCTAAAAGAGTTGAGATGATGGAAACCTTTCTCTACATGGTTTCTCATTCTCAAGGAAGCAAGCCAAGACTCCTTCATGTGGTAGCAGAAGGACTCTCAGCAGCAAGAGAAGGTGAATCTCCATGTATAAGCACTTTTCAAACCTCTGCTTGGATCACATGTGCTAATGTACAATTGGCCAAAGCAAGTCACAAAGCCAAGTCCAGATTCCATAAATGGAGACACAGATCTTGATAGGAGGGAGGAACTGCAAAGTCACACAGCAAAGTTGCGTGCAACATCTCCATGGGAAAGAATTTGCAGGCAGCTTGCAATCTACCATAGTTTCTGAGCTGAACGGTCATTTCCAAGTACTACCCAGAACATCTTGGCAATGTTGTCATATTCTGATTTCTTTACAGTGGAACCATTTTCACCTGAAGAAGAAAATAGAAATGAAACCTTAAATCTGAAATATAGCAACACTGGAATGATAGCTCAACTTGGTGGGAGAAGGTTTTTGTGGAGGTACAGAGGAAGGTGCTGCATAGTAGTAGTCTTAGAGAAAATCCCAAACAATTCAAATTCAGTAAACTTGGCAGGACCAGTCCCTAGTAGTGTCTTTAAGAATTGCAACGATTCAGGGGTACCTGGCTGGTTCAGTTGGTAGAGCCTGAAGCTCTTGATCTCTGGGTCATGAATTTGAGCCCCATGTTGGGTGTATAGATTGCTTAAATAAATAAACTTAAAAAAAATTGCAACAGTTCAGTCCTCTGGGTTGAAAGAGAATGAAATCCCTGAGTGAATCTGTTGATTGGGTTATGATGAACATTCAGTTAATTTACCTGTGAGGCCAAACTCCCTCTTCTTATTTAACTTCTCCTGACCTTACAACTCCTGTAAAGAGCAGCTCTAGGGACTATGTGACTCCATCTCCCTGTCCTAGGCTGACTGCGTGTCAGAGGTAGATGCCTGATACACAGCCTGGACCATATGCACCTGAGCAACAAAGGAAGAGCAACAAAGAAACTGGAACAAGAAACACAGAAGTTTTGGCAAATAACAGGGGCATTTGAGTAATGGTGGTAGAGAGCATTGGTCAGGATGGCAAGAACTGAAGGCGAACTCAAGTGATAGGAAATCAGAAACCACACACAAGCACAACGTGAGTATTCAGAGAGGAAAATGTACTGCCCATGCAGAAATGAGCACGTCTGGATGTTTTCTTATGTCCTGTCTCCTGGCCAGCTCCTCTTAGCGTTACCTTGAACATGGCTGTAATGATTTGTTTTTGTTTTTGTTTTTTAAGTTTCTTTATTTATTTTGAGAGAGAGAGAGAGAGAGAGAGAGAGAGAGAATCCCAAGAAGGCCCCTCGCTGTCAGTGCAGAGTCCAGTGTGGGCCTCAAACTCTTGACCCATGAGATCATGACCTGAACTGAAATCAAGAGTCACACGATTAACCAGACTGAGCCCCCTGGGCATTCCAGCTATAATGATTTGATTCTAGATTCATTAGCTCTTCCAACTGTAGCACTTATGCCTTATTGATCTGCTGTCTCAATACCACTGCTCCAATTTTTCAAAAGACTTAGACTGGTCCAACTTATCTTCCAAGCCAGGCCACCCAACAAGATAGTTGTTGGAAAGCCAATCATGGTTCCTGTCAGCCCACTTGAATGAAGCATGGTCCCTCCTCAAAGATGCTGCCACTGAACAGATGATGGCAGCCATGTCTGGTATATAACCCGGTTCACAATTTTATACTCATGTATACATTCACCCATACATATATTTCTGTAAGAAACATTTATTGGGCACCTCTCCCAGATCCTTCTCTAAATTTCCAGACACCCGCAACATCATGATGTACTGTAACTTTTGTTACTAGGCATGATTCTTTGCACACAAGCAGAGCTAAGGAGAAATTTGTGCATCCCCAAACTCCCGACTCTCTCTGATGCATTTCCCCTCTATAGACAGAAAGTACATTCTATAAACCAGCTGGTTTCCTCATTCTCCAAGTTGTGGTTTCTTAGCCTGTGTCCCAAGCTCTCATATTAACAGCCAACTGGAGCCCCTGCCCGTGAGGTGGGGTTCTGGAGCCCCTTCACTTTGGCAGGCAGCTTTTGGGAGCTTCCCTGGAGCCTGGAGAGAGGAACCAGAGACTCTAGTGGCTGCGCTAAGTCTGTGTTACTTCTACTTGACATGACCTGCATCAGTGCCGCTGTTGTCATTTCTTCTGTGTCTGCTCCCTTTTGCTCACTCGCATGAGTGACGGCTTCTCTAGCAACTTCATCAGTGAAAAGAAGTCAGGAGGGCAATGAGCTCCTTCAGGCTGGGGTCAGAGTACTGCATGCCACTCTGGGTTGCACTTAGTGCCATCTGTTCTAAACATGCCCAGGGAGTGTCATCTGGAGCTGAAGCTTCCCTTGAATGCTGTGATGGGCAGACTAATGGTCCCCCTAAAAATGTCCATGTCCTAATTCCTGAAACCTTTGAATAGCTTACTTTACATGGCAAAAGGGACCTTGTAACTATGACGAAGTTAAGGAAGATTATCCTGGATTGTCCTGGTGACCAATGTCATCACATGGGTCCTTACAAGAGGGAAACAGGAGGGTCAGAGTCAGAAAAGAGATGTTATAAGGTTGGAGTGATGCTCTTTGAAGACGGAGAAGGGTTCCAGGACCCAAGGAATACAGGTGGCCTCCAGAAGCTGGAAATGGCAAGGGAACAGATTGTCCCCTAGATCCTCCAGAAGGAACTGACACCTTGATTTTAACCTGTAAGGCCCATTGCAGATATCTGACCTCAAGACTGTCAGATAATAAGTTGGTGCTGTTTGAAGTCACTTAAGTTTGTAGGGATTTGTTACAGCAGCAACAGGAAACTAATGTGTCAGCAAGGTGGCCAGCCTAGCACATACACAGACATCTTTTCTCTGGTTGTATGAGCTGAGGTCTTGGTGGCCAGCAGCAGAAAACAATGCTTGTGAACACACACAGAGAAAGAATTCGCTGATAGACTACCAGCAAGCTCACAGAACGGACAGGAAATCTGAGGATCCAGGCTTAAAACTAGACAGGGCCCAAGGGAGGCCAGCCAACAGGGGTCACAGACAAGTCTACATGACAGAGATGATTGGGTAAGCGCATTGGCCCAGGACATCACTGCTGCTGCCGTGAATGATTTCTGAACTGTCTTTGCATCATTGCATCACTTCCTCAGAATTCAAGCACTTGGCTGCAGTACCTAAATGGCAGAGCTTGGATCCCTTCTTTGGGCTATGGCTGATGGAGCGGGAGTCCGATCTCCTCACTCTGGTTTGACGATGCCAGAGAGTTTGCGCAGGTAGAGGGGAGTTTGCCCAAACATCTGACAAATTCCAAACACAGCAGCCTTCCTGAGCTGCTCTCCTATTTTCAATGCACCCCAAAGAGAATTCTGAAGGTGGAAACGTAACCAGGTCTGATGTCCAAGGGACTGAGCCCAGATAGAGGGCAGATCTAAGTGGAAGACAGTGGGAAGTGAGGTGGATGCCAATGGTGGATAGGGGAATAGGCACATTACAAAAGTCCCTTGTGGGGCACCTGGGTGGCTCAGTCAGGTGAGCATCCAACTCTTGATTTCAGTTCAGGTCATGATCTCATGGTTTGTGGGATCGGGCCCTAAGTTGGACTTTGTGATGACAGTGTGGAGTCTGCTTGGGATTCTCTTTCTCCCTCTTTCTCTGTCCACTCCCCCTCCCTCAAAAATAAATAAGTAAACTTATTTCCCTTTCGTCTGGTTCTTAATCTAGCTCCTGATGATTCAGTCGGATCCTGTGGAAACCACAGTAAGGGCTCTTGCCCACATCCTGCCCACTTCCTCCACTCCCTCTGCCTCCTGACGATCTTTGGTGATTCCCTGTGTGCCCATTACCCCATGCATGTCACGTCCCCTCAACTTGTGAACCTTGAGTAATAAACTATCTTTCCAATGGCAGTTGTCTCCTGATCTGCTGGCCTCACCATACTTGAATGATCATAAGATTCATACTTTAACACATTGAATCACATCTCTGTGGGTGTTGGATGAGTAAAATTTTGATGCTGATTGAATAGTGTGCAGGTATTAGTTTTATTTGTGGATCTACAGATCTTGGGAAATCACAGGACAAGAATTCTATCTAATTAGCTCCAAAGCGGTTTGCTGTCAAGCATTCCAAGTTACCGTGGGGTTTATTTCTGAGGAAGCACCAGCCTTTCAGGGAGAACCATAGAACCTCTACGGAGGTACTTCTGACAGCAGGCTCCACCGACCAGCAATATGGGCATCACCTGGGTACTTGCTAGAAATGCAGTGTCTAGCTCTGTCCAAGTCTCCTGAATCAGAATGTGCATATTACTCTGCCCCCATCAGGTGATTCTTCTCCATTCAACAGATCTATTAATCTGTGTTCTTTTAACCCGTGATCACATCTACAGTGTTCAGGGCAGGATTCTTGTGCATCTGACCACCTTCCTCACCAAGGTTTGTTCTTTATCCTGTGCTACTCTCTGAGCCCCAAATCTATGTCCTTGAACTCCACGTCACTCCTCCATTTCAGCTACAAGGGATAATAGCTACGCGGTTCAGGATTTAGCAGGGTGGCCCCAGTGTGTGGTCTAAGATGTTTCCTCCAGGGCTGAAGCCCCACCCATTCCCTTGTGACTTTCTTTTTCTTCTCCTTTTTATTGTGGTAGAGTATACATATCACGACATTTTTCATTTTAATCATTTTTAAATACATTGCTTAGTGGCACTTAACGTATGTCTACATTGTTGTGCAAATATTCCCACTGTCCATCTCTAGACCCCACGTGTCTTTACTCTTCCAGCTAGAACATGGCAGAAAATGAACATCTCCATTGGTGGTCATGCCACGTGGGGGTTCCTGCTTTCTCTGTGACTTCTAAGATCTTTGCAGAAATCTCTAATGGAAATGGGAAGCATAGGCCACGCCAAGAAGACATTTCCCAAGAGATTTAACAGAAGGGTCTTCTCCTATGACCCAGAAGCTGTTCCTCAGCCGTGCAAGCTCAGAACCCAATTTGTTAGAAAGTCGAGAGCAAATCTGCCTCTCGGGAAATGGGCATGTATCAAACCCTCGAGACTGATACGAGATCAGAACACCATGTACATACTATGTGCTTGAGAACTGCAAGCTCCTCCTAGCCAGAGCATGTAGACTGAAATACCACATGGGAAGTGAAATGCAACCAGGAGGTGATTTGATGAACATCTGAATATCTAATATCCCAGCCTGACACTCCATCTCCTCACACTGACCCCAGTCCTTGGCCAGAGCACAGGTTCCCCAGGACAATTCTCTGATGCCTTTTCCAAGACTTTGCCACTCTCTCTTCTCTCCTTGGGAACATTAATGTCAACAGTTATGGTCAAGTTCTGTCCCTTGCAGCCTAGTCTGTTTTCACAGTCTCTCTCTCTCTCTCTCTCTCCCTCTCTCTTCTCTCTCTCTCAGGGAAATAGTTTATTTCCAGATTCTTGGGAGAAGCTCATGGAAACTGATACCAGTCCTATTATTCAATGGCTTCTTTTTTTCCTTTCTGTGGTTTTCATTTTCACTTCCTGGGTTCCATTAGTGCCTCTCCTGAGGCTTTCATTATTAATGTACTTTTGCTATGAATTGGATTTACTGGGGGAGGGGCATGTTCAGCATTGCTCAACCTTTGGTCTTTCTGCATCAAGGCTGTTTTTCAGAACTCTGTGAATGTCTCTGTCTCCCACATTACTGTTCCCCACAATCTGTGTCATCTCCACTTCTTCCTTTATCCACGTGCTCATTATTTCACATTTAGTGATTTTCAAGCAGAGTAACACTTTTCAAGTTTGGGTTCTGTTTCCTGTTTTGTTTTACACTGTCCTGCTCCTCCTGCCCTACAGGCTTAGATCCCATCCCTCACCCAGTCCTTGGAACCTTTTCTCCGAATGCCTTAGATCTCAGCCCTGGCTGCACTATTCACAACCACCTGAGGGGGGCTCTGAGAGCCACAGCTGCCCAACTGCATCCAGACCAACCTGTTCAGACTTTCCAGGGTGGGGTCCCAGCTTTGGTACATTTCCAGTCCCCCCAAGACACTAGTCTCCAGATGATTCCAGTGTGCAGCCCAGGCGGAGTCATACGGTGACCCAAGGGACTATCTCCACCGGCTGCCTCCAGGCTCACTCTCAAGCAGGGTTTGTGTGTGTGTGTGTTTGTGTGTGTGTGTGTGTGTGTGTGTGTGTGTGTGTGTGTTTTAACTGATATATGTTTGATGCATAATGTTGTGTCAGTTTAAGGTGGACAACATGGTGATGCGATATATTCATATATTGCAATACAATTGTTCACAGAATTCTTTCTTTTTAAATTTTCATTATTTTTTTTAAATGTAAATCCAAGGTAGTTAGCATGGAGTATAATAATGGTTTCAGGAATAGAATTTAGTGATTCATCACCTATGTATAACATCTGGTGCTCATCCCAACAAGTGCCCTCCTTAATGCCCGTCAGTCATTTAACCCACCCCCCCCCACACACAACACCCCCTCCAGCAACCCTCAGTTTGTTCTCTGTATTTAAGAGTCTCTTATGGTTTGTCTCCCTCTCTGTTTTTACCTTACTTTTGTTTTCCTTTCCCTATGTTCATCTATTTTGTATCTTAAATTCCATGTATGAGAGAAATCATATATTTGTCTTTCTCTGACTGGCTTTTTTCACTTAGCATAATACTCTCTGGTTCCATCCACATTGCTGCAAATGGCAAGATTTCATTCTTTGATCACCGAGTAATACTGCATTGTGTGTGTGTGTATATATATACATACCACATCTTCTTTATGCATTCATCCATCGTTGGATGGGCTCTTTCCATGCTTTGGCTATTGTTAATAGTGCTGCTATAGGGGCACCTGGGTGGCTCAGTCGGTTGAGCGTCCGACTTCGGCTCAGGTCATGATCTCACGGTCTGTGAGTTTGAGCCCCGCGTCGGGCTCTGTGCTGACAGCTCAGAGCCTGGAGCCTGCTTCAGATTCTGTGTCTCCCTCTCTCTCTGCCCCTTCCCCACTCATGCTCTGTCTCTCGCTGTCTCGAAAATAAATAAACATTAAAAAAATATTTAAAAAAATAGTGCTGCTATAAACATTGGGGTGCATGTGTCCCTTCGAAATATCACTCTTGTATCCTTTAGATAATTACCTAGTAGCACTATTGCTAGGTCGTCAGGTAATTTTATTTTTAATCTTTTGAGGAACTTTCAAACTGTTTTCCAGAGCGGCTGCACTAGCTTGCTTTCCCACCAACAATGCAAGAGGGTTCCTCTTTCTCTCCATCCTTGTCAATATCTGTTGTTGCCCGAGTCATTAATTTTAGCTAGAATTATTTCTTTATTATGGTGAGAATAAGGGATCCTTCACTTGGCTATCTAGGAATCAACTTTGAGTAGTCCATGAACCCCTAAACTTGTATGATTTTAAAGGGAGGGCCCACAGCTTTCATCCAATTTTGAAAGAGGTCTGTGTCTCAAAAAAAAAAAGGGAAATTGTTTTGAATACCCTTTATTCCCAGACAAGATCTTAGCCCAGGGGCTTTCCAGCTCTTCTAGCACTGAAGCCCTTTCTTCCCTCTTGTAAGCATGGTGGACAGCAAGTGGCAAGGCCAGCCATAGCAGGTGCTTTGCCTCCATGTTCCCTTGATGCTCACAATTCTTCCAAATTCGTTGTTGGTAATTTGTTCCTCTCGTGTTTGCTGCTGGATCTCCTGCACCACGGATCTGTGTATCTGCTGACCCAAACTTTCCCTTTGGTGTCATAATGCTTCCTTAATTCACCCTGTATGGGCAAGGTTTTTTCATTAGACTTCTAATTAGGCATACATGTATCTCTCTGGGTTTGGCCCTTTTCATTGTTTGTGATATTTGTGTTGTATGAGGTGGATTTCTATAAGAGGAAATGCCTTGAACTTTCTCACAGAAGAGAAAATCCTTCTGTGCCCTTTTTGTCTGTCTTCCCAGAAGTAGGGGACAGGAGGCTTAGTGATATTTATTGAGTGCTTAGGTGTAACCGGGGGCTGGGCTTCAGCTACTCGCTCAGGTTTAATAACCCTCTGAGGAAGCCAGCATTTTTCGCTAATATGGAAATTGCCCTTAATTTTTTTTTTAATTTATATTGATAAATCACTTTCGGAGGAAGGTAAGCTCCATTCTGTCCCATCCCCCAACACACACAATCCCATATACCCTTTCTCACCTGCTTCCTTATTTGGGAGCGAAGCTGCCTGAACTCAGGCTATTATTCCTTGGTATGTTGTTAAACTCTACACTTTTCCTTGTTCTGCCTTGTCCCTGTGGGACCTGGCAAAGTGCCTGTATGTGGTAGGTGCTCAGTCAGTATTTGTTGAATGAATGTTAAACTCCAAGTACCACCTCATTAAGAACAGAAAAGGTACACTCATGGGACACGGGCTCTGGGCTTTCTTTATTTTTTATTTTAATGTTTATTTTTTAGAGAGAGAGAGTGTGAGCAGGGAAGAGGCAGAGAGAGTGGGTGACAAAAGATCTAAAGTGGGCTCCACGCTAACAGCAGTGAGCTGAGGTGGGGCTTGAACTCACAAACCATGAGATCATGACCTGAGCCAAGGCCAGACACCCAACCGACTGAGCCACCCAGGTATCCCAGGCCCTGGCCTTTCAGAACAATCCCTGAAAACCAGGGCTTTGCTAATACTGTTGGTACAGCCTCCTTATCTCCCGGCCTTTTTCTTTCTTGACCCAGTTTCAAATGACTTTAAGATTCTCGATCTTTCTTTCACCTGTCGTCAAACTTGGTGACCCCCTTTGCTGATCCCTGGTGCTTGATCTCAGAAGAAAACCTCAAGATTCTCATGCACTCTGCTCATGCCTGAGGTTGGTGTCCCACTTCTGTTTCTGCTGTGTGACAGCTTCCTGAGCCAGTTTCCAACCTGTGGTCTCCTGTTGCTTCTGCCATTCTGAAGACTCTACGAGAAACCTTTTCTGTTTGATGTGTTAATGAGATAGTGCGTTTACTCCTTGCTCAGCCAGACAATGTATAAAGAAGATTCCCCCAGCCATTAGCCAGAGTATGGAAAGGTCAGTAGATGACAGTATGTTGCTCTGAGTCAGAGCACAGCCACAATCACAAGGCTTCACTCTGAAAAAGAGTGCAGTGTTGGAAAAGTTCTATGAATAGTGTTTGTTCATTGATGAAAACGTTGGAAGATGTGTAAGACGGAATATGACTTAATGACGAAAACCCATGTTCTGGGAGAAATCAACACCAAATGTCTCCTGGGATATATAACATTCGATGTTGATGATAGAGATAAGCGTTTATCGAGTGCTTTCTACTTGGCAGGCACTGTGCTAAGTGCATGATCTTATTTATGTACTCTTGTGGTAATCCAGCAAGGTAGGCAATGTTTTAGTTCCTGTATTAATGTGTTCAGGCTGCCATAATGAAACGCCACAGGTTGACTGGCTTAAACAACAGCAACTTACTTCCTCAGAGCTCTGGAGGCTGGGCAGTGCAGTCAGGGTGCCAGCAAGGTTGGTTTCTGGTGAAATCTCTCTTCCCCGCTCATAGATGGCCACCTGCTCACTGTGTCCTCACATGGCTTTTTCTCTTTGCGCACATGCGCACACACACACACACACACTCTCTCTCTCTCTCTGTCTCTCGCACATATTCTTGGTGTCTCGTCCTCTTCTCATAAGGACGCTGGTCATACTGGATTAGGGCCATAGCCTTATGACCTCTTTAACCTTAATTATCTCTTTAAAGGCTCTATCTCCAAATACTATCACATTGGGAGTGAGGGCTTCAACATGAATTTGGGGGGACCCAATATAATCCACAACAGTCCCTCTTCTAGGGATAGTGAAAGTGAGATGGAGAGAGGGTAAATTTACCCCTTCCTTGCCCGAGGTCACGGTGAAGATGTGAAAAACAAGAAAATTGTTGGTCCTCAAAACCTACGCTCTTGGCCACCACACCCCACTGTCACAGGTGTCAGAACAGAGGTGGCCTCACCGACTGCACGAGGACCGCAGGCACTGCCTGCTGCTGCACTTCCACAGGCAGGCAGACGCGCTGTCTGCTGGGCCTGTGTCATCTTGTGCGGGGACGATGCACTCTGTCTTCGTTCTGACCGGCTTAGTGAAGCAGAGTCTAAGCATGATGACTGTCCACCTATGGACATGTGTCAGGAAGAGAAGCCTCTCCAGCCCTGGAAGAGAAGCCTGGTTGCAGCAGGCACAGAGGCCAAGCTTTCCTGTGTTCATCTTGTCCTCCAGGCGTTCATCAGCAAGTGTCTCTGTTTATCAGCAGACGGGACACTTGTATAAGTTAGTATTTCTACCTCCATCTTCCTAGACCCACAGTGACAACGGTGTGGCCTATTGTTTCTGGTGGGGACTTCCACTAGGATTTCCAGTTACTCTAAGTTCTTTTAAAGGCCCTTCTCTGTGTGCCTGCCCTTTGGAGGCTGATCACCCAATGCCTTACACTGTGCTTGTTCCTTCCTTCCTTCCTTCCTTCCTTCCTTTCTTTCTTTCTTTCTTTCTTTCTTTCTTTCTTTCCTTCTTTCTTTCTTTTTTTCTTTCAGAAGGGAGAGAATGAGCTGGGGAGGGGTAGAGAGAGAAGGGGACAGAGGGACCTGAAGCAGGCTTTGTGCTGACAGGAGCAAGTCTGAAGGTGGCTCAAACTCATGAACTGTGAGATCATGACCTGAGCCAAAGTCAAGTTCTCAACTGACTGAGCTGCCTAGGCATCCCTGGAGGCACTTCTTAAGGAGAAGCTCTGGGCTTGCAATGTGTTCTCGTGACATGAACAAAGAAATGAATGAATGATTTAACATTTTTTAATGTTTATTTATTTTTGAGAGAGAGAGAGAGAGAGAGAGAGAGTGGAGGAGGGGCAGAGAAAGAGGGAGACACAGAACTCAAAGCAGTCTCCAGGCTCAAGCTGTCAGCACAGAGCCCAACACAGGGCTCAAACTCACAAACTGCGAGATCATGACCTGAGCCTAAGTCAGACACCCAACAGACTGAGCCACCCAGGCACTCCATAAATGAATGATTTTAAAAATCAGACAAACATGTTTCCCTAAAGCTTTCAAAGGACTTCATAAAATAACTCAAAGATGCTAAATGGTATGCATTCTGATTTCCTAGGCTAAGGCCCCCAGTGTGATGCTTGGTATAGAATAGTCGTGAGGAGAGTGGACCCCATAGCCCGGCTGCCCAGGTTCGGATCCCAGGCCCACCACTGTGACCACTGTGGGACCCCAGCCAGTCGTTCGTCATTTCTGTTAGTTTCCTTTTTGCAAGGTAAGTAACAGGAAAACATCTAATTCATAGTGTTGTGGTGAAGAGTGAGTGAGTTCACACGTGTAAAGCACTTAGAACAAGGACCAGCACACGGCAAGGTCTGTGTGTTAGCTACCACTCTCACTGTTTGTTTTTCACCAAGCTGCCAGCACAGAGCTCCACCTGGGTCTCGAACCCACAAACCATGAGATCATGACTTAGTTGGATGCTCAACCGACTGAGCCACACTGGCACCCTAAAATTTTTTTAATGTTTTAATCATTTTATTTTTGAGAGAGACAAGAGTGCAAGTGGGGGAGGGACAGAGAGAGGAAGACACAGGATCTGAAGCAGGCTCCACACTTGGCACCAATCTGATGGAGCCAACTCGCCCCGACGATGATATCACAGGACTCGAGCCATGTGTATGGCAATTCTAAAACAGCCAAGTGATGAGCAAACATGAGGAGCTGCCTGGCTTTCAGCAGCTGGAACATGACTTCACAAATAGGTGACTGCTGCTCGAATGGACACTTTCTCTGGCCAGAGACCTTCATGATAATCAAGATGCTCCTAGGAGAAGCTACTATAAGTTATCATTTCATTTTATTCCATTGAATTTCCCATCCCATGACTAATGCTTTCATGCAGAGAGCCAAATAAACATCTGAGATATGTATATATTTTAATCTCAAAGCAAGACCTAGGCAAAATAAAATGTTCAGAATCCATACAAGAGGTTCAGAGCTGGCTTCTGTATGACCCACCGTGATTCAGAGTGCTGTGATACCTTCTCTGCCTTTCCTGCCAGGCACTCACTGGGCAGCAAGGAAGGCTGTGATTCTTTATGCCACCTTCTTGCTCTCCTTGCAGAATTGGGCACAGCCCTCTGACTACACAGCTTTCCACCGAGAAAGTCTAGGCAGCAGCTCCAAAGCTTTCCAGCTCCAAGTGTGGTATACTAGCGCTAATGAATGCTCCTGGGCGATGTTTGCTGGTAGCAGACACTTGTGCTTTCTGGCGATGAAAGCAAGAAATATCTGGAATCCTTAGAGTATGAAAAAGCCATATTTTCTTCAGAGCATACATACATACATAATTCTCGTCTCTTTATGTTCTCATGGTGTGCATATGATCTGCTTTAAAGCACTGTCTCAAGCAAGTTGTTTTTATCATGTGATTTATTGCCTGCTTTTGAAATGAATTATGTCTACACAGCATCTGATAGGGAGCCCGCCCCCAAGCACACACAGCCCTCACTGACCTAGTCACCCAAACTTACTTACATTTATTTGGAACTCTACAACCTGCTAATGTTCTGACAGGGGCAACTGTTAGTACTTATTAGCATAGATTAATGCCGCTTACATTTTTTTAAGTTATTCATTCATTTAGAGAGAGAGAGAGGGTATAAGTAGGGGAGAGGCAGAAAGAGAGGGAAAGAAGTAGAATCTCAGGCAGGCTCCACACTGTCGGTGCAGAGCCCGAAGCGGGGCTCGAACCCACAAATTCAAGATCTTGACCTGAGTCAAAATCAAGAGTCAGACATTTAACCTATTGAGCCACACAGGTGCCCCAGAGCTCTGCTCTTCTTACCATTGCAGTAACCCCATAAAACCCAGAGAGTTTTTTTGTACTTTATTCCAAACTTTTCTAGAATGTTATCAAATCAGATTATCAATGGATGCCACAATTAATGAAAGAACACCCACCCTTACTCTCTTTATGGGCGCAAAAGACCTGAGGTCAATTTTCTACTTAGAAGCTGTCAATGTTTAAGCTTCCCCAACGGAGTGTTAAACGTTGGCCAGTTGGCACTCTCTTGACTTGGGGCTTGTCCTTGGAGACCTGAGTGTAGGACCAGAGGTGCTGGATGGTCTGAGCCAGGCTGCATCCAGAGTGCCCCTAAATATCTCACTGCACAACAAATGTCTGAGCTCTGCTTTTGTCTGAATAAGAGCTACTAATCAGAATTTTAAAAAATAAATTCTATTTTGGAATGACTTTAAATTTACAGAAAAGTTGCAAAGAAAGAACGGAGAGTTCCTATATACCCATCACCTGGTTTTAGTTTTCCACCAATTTATCATCGCGTGTTACATTTGTGGTACGTTTGTCAAAACCAAGAAGTTAACACTGATACATTGCTACCAAACTCCAGACTTTCTTTGATTCCGCCAGTTTTTCACTGCTTGTCTTTTTTTTTGGCCCAGAGTCTCCCCAATCATACCATCATTGCGTTGAGTTGTCCATGTCTCCTTGGTTCCCTCTGGTTTCTGTTCTCCCATGTTTTCATGACCTTGGTTGTTTTGAGGAATCTTGACCAGGTATTTTCTAGAATGTCCCTCGGTTTGGATTTGTCTGATGTATTTTCTCTAAATTATCCTGCAATTCTGAGTTTTGGGGGGAAGGTTGAAGTGAAATGCCCTCCTCATCACAGCATATCAGGGAGTCCCTGGCGTCCACACAATGGCATTGAAGTGTTAATTTTGATCACTTGGTCAAGGTAATGATGGTCAGATTTCTCCACAGTAGAGTAATGATTTTTCTCTTTCCATACTCTATAATTTGGAAATGAGTTACTTAAACTAGCCTCCCCTCGGGAACAGGGGTTTTAAACTTAAGCTCATGGAAAGAGATTAAGTGTCCATCAACTGACAAATGGATAAAGAAGATGTGTTATATATATATACAATGGCAATGAGAAGTAATGAAATCTGGCCATGTGTAGCAACGCGGATAGAACTGAAGGGTATTATGCTAAGTGAAATAAGTGAGTCAGAGAAAGACAGATACCATATGTTTCCACACATAGGTGGATTTTGAGAGACTTAGCAGAAAACCATGGGGGAGGGGAAGGGGGAAAGAAAAAAAGACACAGAGAGGGAGGGAGACAAAACATAAGAGACTTAAATAGTAAGAACAAACTGAGAGTTGAAGTCGGTATGGGAGGGGGAAGAGAGGGTGTCGGGCACCGAGGAGGGCACTTGTTGGAATGAGCACTGGGTGTTGTATGGAAACCAATTTAGCAATAAATTGTTAAAAAAAAAAAAAAACAATAAAACAAAAAAACAACTTAAGCTCCCGAGGTGGAAATAATTAGATTGGGTTTTTTTGAGAAGTGGGGGTCACTGTCCTCCATCCTTCCCTCTTTATAATTTGCCACTTATTTGTATTATGTGACAGAGAATGTGTCTAATATTTCACAGCTGATTTAGGGAAGAAATCGGGCATGTAGGACATAATGGTGAACAGGAAATAGACTGGCGAACATTGGTATTATATCCACTTTTTTTTTTTTTTGCTACTATAAATTAAGATGCCCTAAACAGACTATGCTTCAAGATATGCTTTGATTTCTCTTCATTATTTTTTTAAATGTTTATTTATTTTTGAAAGAGAGAGAGCACACGCAGGGGAAGGGCAAAGAGAAGGAGACACAGAATCCGAAACAGGCTCCAGGTTCTGAGCTGTCAGCACAGAGCCTGACGCGGGGCTTGAACCATAAACTGTGAGATCATGACCTGAACCGAAGTTGGACGTTTAACCAACTGAGCCACCCAGGCGCCCTTGATTTCTCTTCATTATTAATGGGTTTGATATTTGCAAATTCACCTACTCGCTAAAATTTGTAGCCCCAACATCAATACCCGTGGTCATTTGCCCACATGTGCAGAGCTGCAAAAAAGTGAGTTTTCAGACTTGCACATTCCCAGCCAGAGTCAAACAAGACAATGCTCTGATGCTCTGCCTTCTTGTTTCTGCGGTCAAACAGAGACCACCAGAGGGATGGAACATAAGGGGGCAGTGCAGCATTGTTCATTAAAGCTCCAGACTCTGGGGCCAGTTGAATAGGGATTGAGTCCCCACTCTGGCACCTGTTAGTGGGATAGCCTCAGTAGATTCACTTAACATTTCTGAACTTTGTTTTCTTTTTTACAAAATAAATTAGAACCTACAGGGAAGAGTTGTCTTTAAGATTTAATATTATAATCTATGTGACTGATTATATATAGTCACATAGATTATAATATTATATAGACATATAATATTATATATATAATATGTATCTCTATATATTTTATATATAATACATGTATTTCTTCAAGGAGCAGTGATTCACTGTTAGCTAATTCAGAGTTTGTGGTGCCTTTATAGAAATAACTACCTCCAATAATTAGAATCTAATGTATCCTAGGAATGGAATGGGTGGGTCTTACAGATGTTATATATTTAACATTTAAAAAAAACTCCGGGGCACCTGACTGGCTCAGTCAGTAGAGTATGTGACTCTGATCTTGGGGTTATGAGTTTGAACCCCACGTTGCATGTGGAGATTTCTTTTAAAAAAAAATCTTTAAAAGAGAAATTCTCAAACTATTCTCCAAAGTGGATGTATGGTTTTACAGTTCCAGCAGTCTAGGAAAGTTCCAGTTGATTGATATCCTCACCAAAATTCAGTGTGATAAGTTTTTTTTTAAAAAAACAAGAGTCTGACGTCAATGATTTTTTCTATTTTCTCATAGACTTTCTCTATTTTTGATTTCCATTTCTACTTTAGTGGTTTCTGCTCTTTAGTATTGCCTATATGTTTCATGTCTCAGGTTGAATATGAATTTTTCCCTTAGTTTGTTAAAACTGAAACTCTAACTTGGACATCTTCTTTTTTAACGTGTTTTGTGCTACACATTTTTCTCTAAACACCTCTTTAGCTGAATCTCACAAATTTTGGTAGGTGTGTTTACATTTTCATGAAGTTTAAAATACTTCTAATTTCGTTTTGAGTTATCTTTTGGGTGATGGATTATTTATATGTACGTTCTTAAATTCCAAAATAAATGGGTTTCTCCCTCCCTTCCTTCCTTCCCTTTATGTTTTTTTTTCCCTAGGGTGCTACTCCTTCCCTGTAAACTCCAAGTAATGGGGGATTTTCTAGACATCTCCCTGTTATTGATTCCTAGATTTTTTTTTAATGTTTTTATTTTATTTTTGAGAGAGAGACAGAGTGTGAGCAGGGGAGGGGCAGAGAGAGAGAGAGGAAGACACAGAATCTGAAGCAGGCTCCGGGCTCTGAGCCATCAGCACAGAGCCCGATACGGGGCTTGAACTCACAGACTATGAGATCATGACCTGAGCCAAAGTCAGACACCTAACTGACTGAGCCACCCAGGCGTCCCTGATTCCTAGATTTGTGCACATGAAAAGAATATGTATTCTGATAATATTGGATGACATATTCTTTCAATGTAAGGTCAAATGTTGTTCAAGTCTTCTATATCCTTACTAACTTGGTTGTAAGTGAGTGAGCTCCAATTTTGCTGAACTCTGAGAAAATCCCCTTTTTAGTACTCTCTCCAATGTACTTCTAGTTATCAGGTTTTTTTACTCTGGCAGGTAGGAATACATAGTATTGCCAGCCCTGTGCAAGCGTTGGTGGTTCTTCTTCTTAATCCTTTTCTGTTATTTTTTTACCCCTGGCATTGGATAGTTTTCTTACACCTATTTCTTGATCAGTACTCAGCTTAAGACTCGAGGGGACTGTCTGCCTGAGTCTGGGGTTTGCTCTCATACTCTCCTTTTTAAACTCTGTCTCCTGTGATGATTCTTGACCTCCTAGAACTCCCCAATCTGTCTGTACATCTCAGGAACATGGCAGGCTCCACCTGACTTCCTCCTCCCCATTCTGTGGTTGGGAAACTTGCCCTTCTCAGTAAGCTGGAGCAATCACGGGGCTCATGGCACGTGATCACCCTCTCTCAGGGTCAACTGTCCTATCTGCCTGATGTCCTGTGTTTGAAAGCTGTTAGTAATAGTAAAGATGAAGTGTAACTATGCCCTGATTATCAAAAGCTATTGACTTGAGCTCTTATTTTGTTTAAATAACCTATTTGAATTATTTTGGATAATGTATACACTAGAGTATTCCTTGATTCTGAACCTACATATGCTAGTAGTGGGAGAAAAGAAGGCTACTGTGAGTTGTAACTTCAGTAGAACTACGTGGTGTGGGGAACAATTTCCCTAGAAGGAAAGTGGGCTCTTATCAGAGCAGCTAAAAACAAAAACAAAACTACTGTTCCTCCTTGAGGAAATATTGTAAATGACACTACAGTTCCGTTCAAGGACAGTGGGTTTCCATTTCCTTGTAATCCCCAGGTCACTGTACTTACCTGATTTGCTTGAATTCAGGCTTTCCTGATTTATGCCTTTGCTTTCTAGGCCTGGCTCAACTATTAGTCCTATACCTATAGAAGAGTGAAGTTCTTTAAAGTTTGAATCTCATATCCATTCTTCTGGATTTTAGTTGAAACTAATGTAGAAGAAACTTTTCTCTCCAAATCAGAGATGTAATTATCCCTCCACTTATACTCCCTTTTAAAAAGAATCTGTTCTCGGGGCACAGTGGCTCAGTCAGCTTAAGCAGCCGACTTCAGCTCAGGTCGTGATCTCATGGTTGGTGAGTTTGAGCCCCGCGTTGGGCTCTGTGCTGACAGTTCAGAACCTGGAGCCTGCTTTGGTTTCTGTGTCTCCCGCTCTCTGCCCCTACCCCACTCATGCTGTGTCTCTCTTTCTCTCTCTCAAGAGTAAATAAACATTTTTTAAAAAGTAAAAAATAAATTTAAAAAATCTGTTCTTTCCATGAGGACGTGTGACCTTGAACTACCTGTTGTCCTCCCCCACTCCTCCAGCATTCCCAATGACAACTGCTAGCATGGAAATCTGACCCAAATAAGGCTAATCTAGCACATTCTTCCAGGAATTTCTATTAAAATCAATATTTTCTTAGTGCTTTAGTTGGTTAGCTGTGGGGAAGCTGAGCCAGAAGTTTCTGTAGACTTGTTTGAGGAGCCCATGATTTGGGGACAGCCAAAGGAGGCCATGTGCAAGCGGCAGAGTGAGCAGAAAAGGTAGTCTCTGGATGCTTGGAGAGAGAGGAGAGAGAATGGTTGTCCATATGACCCAACTACAATTCTTGCAGTTGAGCAACTCCTTTCTCATCGAACTTCTTTGAGTGGTTTTCTATCGTTGGCAATCATGTGATTCCCAAGATCTTTACCAGCTGGACTAGCACCTGACTCTGACCCTGGGAATCCTTTATTCTTGTTATCACAGACCTCTGGTTCTTATACTGGCCTTGTTCTTCCTGATTAGGTATTGTGTTCATCTGCTAGGGTGATAGTAACAAAATATCAGAGAGGGGAGCAATGGCGGGGGGCACCTGGGTAGCTTACTTGGTTAAGCATCTGACTCTTGATTTTGGCTCAGGTCATGATCTCGTGGTTTGTGGAATCAAACCCCGCATTGGGCTTTGTGTGGTCAACGCAGAGCCTTCTTGAGATTCTCTCTCTCTAACTCCCCTCTCTCAAAAATAAACAAATAAACTTTAAAAAATAAGTATCACAGACTAGGTGGTTTAAACAACAGAAATTTATTTCCTCACAGTTCTGAGGGCTGGAAATTCAAGATCAAGGTATGTGTCAATAGGGTTGGTTTCTTCTGATGTCTCTCCCCTATGCTTGCAAATTGTTGCCTCTCACTGTGTCCTCACATGGTCTTCCCTCTCTTTGTGTCTATATACTTATTGTTTTTTCTTATAAGGACACCAGTCCCATTGAGTTAGGGCTCACCTCAATGACCTTGCTGAATTTTAATTACCCCTTTAAACATTTTCTCTTCTACTTGAAAATGATATTTCTGATAAGGGATTAATATCCAAACTATATAAAGAACACATATAACTCAACACCAAAAAAACCCAAACAATCTGATTTTAAAAAAGTGCAGAAGACTGAGGAGACATTTTTCCAAAGAGGATGTGCAGATGGCCAATGGACACATGAAGAGATGCTCAACATCACTCATCATCAGGGAAATGCAAATCAAAACCACAAAAGATATCACCTTACACCTGTCACAATAACTAAACTCAAAAACCCAAGAAATAACATCTGTTTATGAGGATGTGTAGAAAAAGGAACCCTTATGCACTGTGGGTGGGAATAAAAATTGGTGCAACCACTGTAGAAAACAATATGGAGCTTCTTCAAAAAATTAAAAATAGAATTATTTTATGATTCAGTAATTTCACTACTGGGTATTTACCTAAAGAAAACAAAAACTAATTTTGAAAAGATATTTGCACCCCTGTGTTTATTGCAGCATCATGACAATAGCCAAAATACGGAAGCAACCTAAGCATCCATCAACAGATGAATGGATAAGGAAGATGTGGAATATATATATATATGTATATATATATATATAATATTCCATTATATTATATATTATTGCACAGCCATAAAAAAGATTGAGATCTTGCTATTTGCAACAACATAGATGGACCTAGAGGGTATTATGCTATGTGAAGTGAAATGAAGTCAGACTGAGAAAGACAAATATTATATGACTTCACTGATGTGTGGGATCTAAAACAAAAAAAAAAAAAACGAATGAATAAACAAATAGAAAGCAGAATCAGATCTAGAAATACAAAGAACAAGCTGGTGGTTGCCAGAGGGGAGGGGAAAGGGGAGATGGGCAAAATAGGTGAAGGGGAGTGGAAGATACAGACTTCCAGTTCATGCAAATGAATATATCCCAAGAATAAAAAGCTCAGCACAAGAATATAGTCAATGATATTGTAATAACATTGTATGGTGACAGATGGTAGCTACGCTTGTGGTGAACACAAGCATAACATACAGAGAAGTCGAATCACTATGTTGTACACCGGAAACTAATGCAACATGGTGTGTCGACTATACTAAAATTTTTTATTTATTTTTAAATAAATAAATCAATTAAAATCATTAAAAAACCTACAAAATAAGTATACATGAATCCATACTGACACAAATAAATGTTTGAATTAACACAAATGGGTCCCAAGAGGAAAAAAAGACCATCGTGAAAGTTCTCTCATGAAAAAGCCTGATTATATGTAAAGATTCAGGTTTTCTAGGACTCCTTACTGAAAACCAAACTGAGAAAGTAACTTTGAAATATAGTAGAGGAATTTAAAGCTTCAATATTACATAAGAGCATACTTTCTGATTAAGAAAATAAAAAAGAAAAGAGATGGGCAATGAATAATCTATGAATAAAAATATCAGTTCTAAAATAAATCTATTCTAATGGAAAAAAGTCTTACAATAAAAAAGTTGATTCTAGATATTCTAATAAAGATATAAAAAAATTTTAAGACCTTGTCTTCAAATATAATCACATTTTGGGGCGCCTGGGTTGTACAGCCAATTGAGCGTCCAATTTTGGCTCAGGTCATGATCTCATGGTTCATGAGTTCCAGCTCCACATCAGGCTCACTGCTGTCAGCACAGAGCCCGCTTTGGATCCTATGCCCCCCCCAACCCCACCTCCATTTACCCCTTCCCAGCTTGCGCACTTGCATTCTCTCTCCCTCTCTCAAAAAAAATAAACATTAAAAAAATTTAAAAACCAAATACAGTCACATTCTGAAGTACTGGGGTTAGGTCTTCAACATATAGTTGTGGTAGGGGAGGGTCCCAATTCAGTCCAAAATAAGCATCTACATAATTTATTCTTTCTTCTTCTTTCCCACTCCTACAGAAGGCTGTCCTCAATTGCTTGTCTTCTGAGGTTCAAATTCACCATTACTAGAGTCTTCTTGTTCCTCTTATTATTTCTTTATTTTCTAATTGTTATAAAAATTTGTCCTGGGACCCAAAGTTGATGTAATTTATTTGTTGGTTGTTTGTTCCTCCCAAGCTTGGCCCTTAGCTTCTCTTTCACACTTCTGTTGGCATATTTATCTTTTAATAGCACTTATCTCTTTTAAACACCTCAATATTTCAAAGGCATTGACACACTATGACAAATTCAAAGGATACAGAAATGAATATATTAAAAAATTAAACTTTTCTCAAAATCAAGGTAAGACCAAATGTTTGGTCTAGTTAGAATGCCTGACTTTTATTTATTTTATTTTTGTAATGTCTTTATTTTGAAAGACAGAGCTAGTGCGAGCAGGGAAGGGGTGGAGAGAGAGAGAGAGAGAGAGAATCCCAAGTAGATGTGCAGAGCCTGATATGGGACTTGGACTCACAAACCATGAGATCATGACCTGAGCTGAAATCAAGAGTAGGATGCTTAACTGACTGAGCCACCCAGGCACCCCTAGAATGCCTGCCTTTTAAAAAAAATACATGCTTTTCATTTCTATGAGTGAAGAAGAGAGCCCGTGAGTGTGCATGGATATGCACATGTGCATATGTGAACACGTGCATACACGCATGCATTTGCACCTGTGTGATCTCTGCCCTTTATGCTAGACAGGGCTACGGTGTGAGGAGAGACTAGTCTAGAACATATTTTAAGAAGCAACACATAATATAAAAGATACAGGAAATCAGAATCAAAATACTGAATGTTTGGGTGTCAATTGCCCTGGTAAAAAGGAGGCAAAAACCCTTACTGAGAATTATTTAAAAGACGAGTGGGGGTGCCTGGGTGGCTCAGTCCGTTAATTGACCGATTTCAGCTCAGGTCATGATCTTACAGTTTGTGGGTTTGAGCCTCTTGTCAGGCTCTATGCTGACGGCTTAGAGCCTGGAGCCTGTGTCGGATTCTATGTCTCCCTCTCTCTCTACCCCTCTCCCACTTGTGCTCTGCCTCTCTCTCAAAAATGAATAAATGTTAAAAAAAATTTTTTTAAAGACAAGTGTGCCTGCCATTTTCCAAATACACACACTCCCTCTCCAGGAAAATAATATATCACACTTGCTGAATGGACCACCCAGCATGGCTCAAGTGCCTTCTATGTGACACTGACTAGTCCCTTGGGTTACTGAGAGGGCTCCTGTAAGGAAAGGGTTCTGTGCCACCATGAGTGTGGACACTCATCCCTTAGGGTGGCTGTTATCAAAACAACAAAATAACAAGTGTTGGTGAGAATGTGGAGAAATTGACGCATGGCTGGTGGGAATATAAAATGGCAGAAGTCATGGAAAACAGTTTGGCCATTCCTCAAAAAATTAAATGTAGAATTACCACATGAGCTAGCGAGTGCAGTTCTGGGGATCTGTGCAGAAGCACTGGAAGCAGGGTCTTGAACAGATACTTGTACATCCGTGTTCATACTCATGTTATTCATAGTAGGCAAAAGTTTGAAACAACCCAAGTGTCCATCAACAGACGAATGAAGAGACAAAACATACAACATACATACAACGGAATATTATTCAGCCAAAACAGAATGAAACTCTGATACATGTTACAATGTGGATGAGCTTTGAAAACATTACGCAAAGTGAAATAAGCCAAACCCCAAAGGACAAATACTACACGATTGCACTCATATGAGGTATTTAGAATGAGCAAATTCATAGAGACAATAAGTGGAGTAGAAGTTAGCAGAGGCTTGGATAGAGATGGGGAGATATTGTTTAATGGGTACAGAATTTCTGTTTGGGATGATTACAAAGTTCTGTAAATAGTGGTGATGGTTGAACATTATGAGTGCATTATTTACTGCCGCTGATTTATATGTTTTAATGTTACGTATATTTTACATAATAAAATAAAAACTAAATGGCTAAAAAAGGGTCTGAACAATACTGGATTAAATAAAATGAAGCAGGCTTCTTTACCACATGGCATCTCAGAGCCTTTTTTTTTTTAATTTCTCTTTGTTTATTTAGAGTGTGAGTGGGGGAGGGGCAGAGAGAGAGAGGGAGATACGGAATCCAAAGCAGGCTCCAGGCCCTGAGCTGTCAGCGCACAGTCCAACGCAGGGCTTGAACTCACAATCCACAAGGTCATGACCTGAGCCCAAGTTGGACGTTTCACTAACCGAGCCATCCAGGAGCTCTAGGATCTCAGAATCTTTAGTAGGTTAGTTACAATTGTCAGTCTTGGAGAAGGGGAGTCAGCATTTCTCAAATCACGTGTTTTTGCTGAAGTAAATCCATAATAACAGTTGATAAATAACTAGTAGGCATTTAAACTTGAAATAGAAGACAGCAGAATGAAGTAGAACAAACATTGATCTTGAGCAATGTTTCAGTTAATCAATCCAGGGTTCCACTCTATATGCATTTGGCCAGGAAGGATATAATAGGTGGCCTGCGTGCTGCACTTAGTGACCAGGAGGTCAGAGTCAAGGGGAGGGCAGACGGAAGAACTAAAGGAAATGAGGCTTCTACCACCACCTCTCCCCAATCTTTCTTGGCTGTGGAAAGAATATGTAGAAAGAAAGACAGTGTTCTATTTCTTCCTGACTAATCTCTTAATTTCATTAAACTGAATCAAATTATCCAGGACACAGAAAAGAACTTAATAAAAATAGCAGATACTACTTCTTTTTCTTCTTATTAATTATGCCACCGGAAGTCTCTGGGTATTTCTCTTAGGAATTTCAGATCCACGATAATTTTGAAACACTGTTCTTTTTGAGGATGCCCACACTTAGTGCCCCATGAAACTTACCTCCACTTTGATATTTCTGGATTCTAGTATTTACCTATTAAAAATGAGACTAAACAAAATATTTTCCCTGATAAAAGCAATGCATACTCTGGAGTGGAGTGAAAGTGACAAAAATAATCTGTAATCCTATGACTCAGAGATAATCACTGTTAACATTCCAATGTATGTGTGTGCGTGTGTGTACATGTGTCGTATGCAAGAAAGAGTCTATCTCTCACTACTGTCTCCCAAGCACTGAGCACAGGTGGAGCTCAATCCCTGATGTGGAGAAGGCATCTAGTAAATAGAACTAAATATTCTTGCATAAATGATCATAAAATTGTACACATTAAATTTTATATCATACTCTGTATGACACCTAGAGAAGAGCAAATCTATAGAATCAGAAGGTAGATTAGTGATTGCTGGGCTCTGAGTTAGGGGAAGGTTAGGGCAGGGACTGTTAATCTGTATATGATTTCTTTAGGAGATAATAAAAATATTATTGAATTAGATAGTATGGATGGTTGTATGACCTTGTAAATACAATAAAGACCACCAAAGTGCACACTTCAAATGGGGGAATTCTATGGCGTGCAAACAACATCTCCTTAAAAGCATTAAAAAAATTATATCATAATAGCGATGACTCATATTTGTAACATGTTTAAACTTTCAAAGTACCTTCCTTTTCTTATATAATTTTAATCTCATTATAACCTTACAAAGGATATGGGGCAAGTTTATTTAATCTCCTTAACAGCTGGTTGAGATTGGGTCCCAGGGAGACTGAGTCAGTGATTTTGCCAACATCATACATACAGCAAATTCGAGGTAAAGCCTAATTAGATGTAGAATAATATATAGCAGTTCCTGTCCAGTGAACCTCTATTGTCCAATGTCACATTAATGAGTCCTGATCAATATCCAGCTAATCATTTTCATCTCCTTTATATAACATTGTTATTAAATGATGACTCATTTCTTAGGTGTCTGCTGCTTGCCAGGTAGCTTCATGCAGTGTTTACTAGTCATTGTACAAATCTCAAGAAGTAGGTAGCATTCGCTCCATTTTACGGCTTTTAGAAATTAGCTTACTAGGGGCGCCTGGGTGGCTCCGTCGGTTAAACGTCCGACTTTCAGCTCAGGTTATGAATGTGCTGACAGCTCAGAGCCTGGAGCCTGCTTCAGATTCTGTGTCTCCCTCTCTCTCTGCCCCTCTCCTACTTGCACTCTGTCTCTCTCTTCTTCTCAAAAATTAATAAACATAAAAAATTTAAAAAAACAAGAAATTAGCTTATTTGTCCATGGTTGCCCCACAGAGGACATTTGGCAATGTTCAGGAACGTTTTTGGTTATCACAGCTGGGGGGGGGGGCGGTGTGCTACTTGTATCTAGTGGATAGGCCAGAATTTTTGTGCTAAACATCCTGCAGGATACAGGAATTACAATAAGAATTATCCAGACTGAAATGTCGACAGAGCTGAGACCGAGACACCTGCTTTAAATAATAAAATGGCATAATATATGTGAAAACACTTTATAAATCTAAGCTGCTATGTTTGTTCTCTTACGAGTAGACTTTTCTAGTATGAAGTAATTCCTGGGAACACTAGCCAGCACCAAGCTCTCATGTCACGATTGCTGGAGAGATCGGTGCCTGTTAAACTGTTTCAGTGAACATTACCTAATGAAAAACGTCAGTCGCAAAAAGACAGATACTGCAAGATGTCACTTACGAATGGTATCTAGAGTAGTCACATTCATAGAAACAAAAAGCTACGTGGTACAGGGCCACTGTGTGGCAGCACCACATCTTGCCAAAGTTTGTAAACAATAGAGTCAGGCAGAGTGCTGTGCTATGAATTTCCAATTCACTGAGGATGCTGGGAGACTTTAAAAGTGACCATGTGCAGATAATAATAACCAACAATTTGAGAATATTTTTTATGTGTCAGAATCTGCACAAAGTGCATTCCACTTATGAACTCAACAACTCACAAAAAAACCCTACTGATATTATCTTTATTTCACAGAGGTTAAAACTGAAACAGAAAGGTAAAGCAACTTGCTCAAGGTCACCCAGCTAGGAACCAGCAAAGCCACATAAGTCTCTCTTTAAAGCCAATACCCTGCTATTAAGTATGATGTTATTCTAGCACTCACAAGGAAAAAGAGTAAGACAAGGAAAGTAAGCCAAAAGTTGTAAAATTGTACCAAGTCCACAGCAATCATCTTGTTGTGAAAAAATATGACTTCGGAGACATCAGTAATTACAGGGGAGAGATCAGCAAACTTCTTCTGTCAAAAGCCAGATAGTAAGTATTTTAGGCATTGGTGGCCAGATGGCTTGTGTTACAACTAGTCAACTCTGGTTCCAAAACGGGAAAGCAGCCATAGTCAATCTGTAAACAAAGGAGTATTTATGTGTTCTAATAAAACTCTACTAATGGACACTAAAAGATGAACTTCATCTGATTTTCATCTGTCACAAAGTAGTTTTTTCTTCAGATTTTCTTTCAACAGCTTAAAAATGTAAAACCGTTCTTAGCTCACAGGCTGTAGGAAAGCATGTGGAAGCCTGGATTGAGGTCCTCTCCCCATCCCCTGCCATAGTTTGTGTAGAGGGAAAAGGAGACACCGGACTTAATTCAATGATGAGTGTCTACTAAAAGGTAGGTGCTGAAAATACAGTGATCAGTAGACAGAAGAGTCTTCCATGGGCTAGTGGTGAAGCCAACAAGCAATTAGAAGGGTACAAAGTTCTATAAGGAAAGTGGAAGTTCTTCTAACCCAGACCGGGGAGAATAGGGAAGGTACACCAGGGAAGTAGTGCCACATGGGGACGGAATGGATGGGAAGAAATCATCAAGAAAAGGTAGGGGAGGGGTATCTGGGCTGCTCAGTCGGTTAAGCATCGGACTTTAGCCAGGTCATGATCTCACAGTTCATGAATTCGAGCCCTGCATCAGGCTCTGTGCTGACAGCTCAGAGCGTGGAGCCTGCTTCGGATTCTGTGTCTCCTTCTCTCTCTGCCCTTCTCCCACTCTGTCTCTCTTTGAAAAATACATAAACATTAAAAAAAAAAAAAAAGAAAAGAAAAGGGAGGGGAAGATAATATTCCAGGTAGAAGACCCACAGAGTCAGAAGAGTTAAATTTGAGAACTGATGCTACCATTAACTCATTATTGGCTATCAGGCAAGTCAGTGTACATGTGGGCTTCTATTTGTGCCTCCTTGTGTGCCAAATGTCAATGCTTACCTCATCAGTTGTCAGTGAGAAAAGGGAGACCAGAGTGTAAAAGACTATTAGTTATGGTTCATTGTCAGTGTTCTCTGTGAATTGAGTGAGTTGGTCTGAATAATCTGCAACACTCCTTCCAGTCCTGAAGTTCTATGAAGTCCTGATACTTATTTATTTATTTTTTAGTGTTTATTTTTGAGAAAGAGAGACAGAGATAGAGACAGAGAGAGAGAGAGAGAGAGAGACAGAGACAGAACATGAGTGGGGGAGAGTCAGAGAGAGAGGGAGATAGAATCTGAAGCAGGCTCCAGGCTCTGAGCTGACAACACAGAGCTGGATGTGGGGGTCGAACTCACGAACCATGAGATCATGACCTGAGCTGAAGTCGGATGCATCCAGCTGCCCCTTTGATTTTTACTTTTAAATAAAGATAAACGCTGGTATTGGGCACTTCTGGATGCTGTCAATATTAATGTCAATGGTAATCTGCCTTACCACAACTGAAACTGCCCAAAGTTGAGAACTATATAGTCCCTTGTATTCGAAGATGACATCGGTGATTGTGATAGTGGCCCTGTCTGGAGTGAAAGGGCTGCAAGAAGGACAAACAACACCCCACATGGGAAGACTCCTCTGAATTGGCAGCTGTGACAGATTCGTCAGGGTCTTAAGTGGAGGTTGACCTGGACGAAGGTACTCAAAACTGCCCAGCTCTTGCTCCGTCGGCCCCGGTGGCTCATGTTCTCAGATCTGCTCAACCCCTTCACAATAAGAGAGGGTCACAGACTTGCAGTTGATCCCCTTAAGCGAGTGGCAGTATTTCTCTTCTTGCTCAATAACAAGCAGGAGTAGATTTCCCAACAGTCTCAAGATAAACCTGCAAACTGACTTCAGCAATGGGATGAAGTCCGGCAAGTGAAAAATAAAGACAAGATGATAGCAAAAATGAAGGTGAAGGTATTTGGGTTTGTTGAAGGGCTTCCAGCCATTTCCGTAACTGTTTCTTCGTTCTCATGTATCAATTTAGTTTCACAAAAATACCTGTGAGTGAGGAAACTCTCAAACTTAAAAATTCCTCCAGTGTTTACAGAAGTCTGTGACAGGATTGTGACAGGAAAGAAAAACTTTTAGGATGAAAATATCAGCGACACTGCAGGGGAGGAAAACTTTTCTCTCTTCCCTTCTAGGTGCTTTGGCTGGTCTAATAATTAAATTGACATAAGACAGATGAACAGGAGAAAAACAAGTTTAATTTCATATGTGTGGGAGCTCATAGGATCATGATACTGAAAGAAGTGACTCACAGAGGCAGCTTTTACAGCTTTTAGACAAAGAAATAATAAATGTGTGAGGAAATGAGAAGACAAAATTTGGGCTGGGGTAGTAAATTAGTGACAAAGATACAAGATTTGCTTATATGACCTTCTTGGCCCTCAATTCCTTATCTCTGGTGATAAGAATGTCTCTTTTTCTCCTGGTACAAGGAAGGTAACTTTCGCAAGAGAGACTTATCTCCTGCTTTCAGGGGGAAAAGGAGAGTCAGCGCATTCCTCTTGAACCAGCTTTTTCTTCATTTTAGTTCAAAATAATCAATATGCCAAAGAGGCCTATTTGGGGCAGGCTGCCCTGAATCCCATCAACACCATAGAGAAACGTAACTAGCGGACAATAGTGGATCCCAAATCATTACCTAATGAAGCCTCTGCCTGAAGACAAAGTTGAGTTCTCTTTGGTATATGTTGTGGCCATCCACAAAAGCTTGAATATATTTGAAAGACTCTTTGAGACTATTGGGACACCTCAAAATTTCTACTATGTTCACGCAGTTGAGAAAGTCGTTTCTGCTTTCAAAGATGCAGTGAGCTATCAAGCTCTGCTAATTCTTTTTAAAAGCTATTTGAATTAAAGACACCTGGGTGGCTCAGTCATTTAAGGGTTCGACTTCACCTCAAGTCATGATCTCACCGTCCGTGAGTTTGAGCCCCACATCGGGCTCTGTGCTGACAGCTCAGAGCCTGGAGCCTACCTCAGATTCTGTGTCTCCCTCTCTCTCTGCCCCTTCCCCACTCATGCTCTGTCTCTCTCTCTCTCTCTCTCTCTCTCAAAAATAAACATTAAAAAAAACCAGTTGGGCTCCTTTTAGTCTTTTCAGGAAAAAGTTGTTTTAAGAATTATTGCTGTGCCTAGGTAACTCAGTAGGCTAAGCATCTGACCCTTGATTTCGGCTCAGGTCATGATCTCACAGTTTGAGATGGAGCCCCGAGTCAAGCTCTGTGCTATGGCGTGGAGCCTACTTGGGATCCTCACTCTCCCCCTCTCTCTGCCGATTTCCCCCTGCTCAAAATAAATAAATAAACTTAAAAAAATAAAGAATTGTTGATTTGCCTATTCCTTTAGCTTCTCTTGACTCTGCTACAAATTTTGATTTTGAAAACCTGTTGGATTTTATCAGTTGCTTCTAACCATTGGTGGGAAAAGAGGAACTTGGGTAAAAGCATAATAGCACCTAGCTTGTTTCCTGGAATGTGAATCATAACTCATTCCTGGAAGAGTATGTTAAGAGCACACAGGCCCTCCTGTTTGCCTGGCCTGAGGCTCAGCATGAAGAAGTAACTTGTTCAAGGTACACAATTTGCATTGTGGACAGGTAGAATCTGCCCTCCTAACTCCTAACCCAGGGAATTTCCTACTAATTGCCTCCTTGTGATTCCCCTTCCTTAGTGGGCATGTCTGTGTGAGAAGCACAGATCTAAATCCATTAGAATTCCCTTTGGATCTGGGACTCTAGGATTTCCCACTGGAACTAAACTTAAGGGTGAATCTGAAACACAAATGATCTGTGAAGAGAATCCAAAAATCCCTTCTCTGGCTAAAGCAATCTTTGAGTGCGGGAAAATACCAAAGAATAATCCTCATGCCTCCTACATTAGAGCACCCTAGTGGGAGATCCAGTTATATCAAGGACAACTATCTCCCTAGGCAACTTCTTAGAACCTCTCTCGGGTTGGAAACCTTAGATTCGAAGCCCTTTGGGATTCTGTAGAGAAGGGAAAAACTGGTAGTAACTTGATTACAGTAACTTGAGACATCAAGGCTCCAGCCACAGTTCCTTCTTGGGTTCCCAAGCCAGCCCTTTGAGGGGTGGGACTAAAGGCAAACAGAACTTTGGGCTTCCACGTTCCAGTTTTTATTATTCTACTTCTAAACACTAAGGGTAATTTGGTTAGTCTACGTTTACCTTAAAGAGAAGAGGTATTTGCTGTAAGGTGTTTCCGGGCAACTTTATCCTCCTGGGAATGAGAGAGAGAGAGAGAGAGAGAGAGAACGCATGAGAGAGAGAGATTAATTTGAGGGAAATCACCAGAGAGAGGAGATTGGGGGAAGAGGCACACCGCGCTACCTTTATTAAAAATTTTTAATGGTTTTTTTTGTTTATTTTATTTTTTTATTTTTAGGAGAGAGAGCATGAGCAGGAGCTGGGAGATAGGAACAGAAGGGAGGAACAGAAGGTCCCAAGTGGCTCTACACTGACAGCAGCAAGCCCAATAAGGGCTCGAACTCACAAACCTCGAGATCATGATCTGAGCCAAAGTCATATCCTCAACCATCCGAGCCACCCAGGTGCCCCAAGATACCTCTATTTAATCCCGAGAGCAGTGTACGATCCCATACAATAGTACTCGTGTGGGCTGCCTTTCCGTTGTATATTTCCAGAACCTAACACAGTGTGTGCCATAAAAGAAGTCACAAAAAATGTTGAACAAGTGAATGAGTCATTTGATAGCGGTACGTGGGATTTCCATTCCTCAAGGGTTTTCAAAGAATAGCTCAGGTTAGCGTGTTATTTCATTATGTGATGTTCTTACTGGGGACTATGATTTTTTGTTTGTCTTGTTAAAACATTAGTATCCATATATATTTAATTACAACTTTAAAGTTTTTATTAAAGGACAATGTTCATTCTAATTTAATGGTTTACATTCTGTTCCTCAGTTTCCTTCAGGCGAGAGGGAAATGTTTCCAGGATTTAATAAAATACTGGGCACTACCTGGTGGTTAAAATGTACTTTATTTAATTAGTCCCCACAACATTCCTGTGAGGTATGAACTTCAGCTGAGAATAAGGATCACTGAAATGAAACGCTGAACCAGCTAGAAAAAGAACGTAGTTTTGCAAGTGATTTCTACAAAAATCCATCTCCCCAAACTACAGACAGACCTACTCGGTAAATCCAGGTTCTGCCAAATGCAGAGTTACTTTTCTTATTTTTTCAGTCCAGGCCCATGGTGAGCACATTATGAAGATGCGTATTGAGGTTGTGTCTTCCTACAATGTCGGCTTTATTCAATCCTAAAGTGAGATTAACATACTTGTAAAGCAGGTTCAGAATTCTAAACTCCATGACGTCTCATTGGGCATTTAACTTCGCTTCCTCCATGGCACACAAAACAAAGCACGGTACAAAGTCATGCAACAACCAAGATACAATAAGGAGTAAGAAATTAATGAACCAAATGCAGAGTCAATCGGTGGGCGTGCAGTTGGGTTGACGCCTTGGTCTTGTCTGGGTCAGCTGTCGGTGTCTCCCCCAGGGGAGGATCTCTGTCGTATTCAGAGATCGACCAGGCACAGCCTCTGGGGGCAGTTGCTTTTCAAATGCGGTCAGACATGTAAGAGCCACCATGTGGAGAATTTGACAATTTGCTACAAGAGTCCTTCCTTTTTAAGAATTTAATCAGTCTTGGGCCTTTGCAAGCTTTTATGATTCTGTTGATTATCAGCTCCTGGTTCTTTCAGGTTCATGTGGCCTTGTGAATTATCAGTCCTTAGCCTTGTCCATCTGTGCTGTGTTGGGTGGTATCTGGTCTTAGCTGCAACACCCTTGGCTGCTTTACTGATTACATCACTACTTGGCATGAGTGACTCCATCTTGTTCTCTACGGGGCCTTTGACCCCTTGTAAAGAAGATTTTTGTTTTTGTTTTTGTTTTCTGAGAGAGAGGACAGACATGAGTGGGGTAGAGGAGCAAAGAGAGAGAGGGAGAGAATCTTAAGCAGGCTCCACACTCAGAGAGCCGGATGCAGGGCTCAGTCCCACGACCCTGGAATCATGACCTGAGCGGAAATCAAGAGTCAGATGCTCAACTGACTGAGCCACTCAGACACCCCAAGAAGGTTTCCATTCGGTGGCATATTGGCCAAAGAAGGAATAGGCTTTAAAGAGTTTCTTGTAGACTGTGGGCTTGGGGAAGAAAAAATGGGGACATTGTAATTCCAGTGCCTGGGGGTCCTACAGATTAGGGGATCACTTCTTTGCACTCTGTTCTAATCGAACAACATATTGCAACCAGAAGAAGGGGAGCTATGTTCTTTCAGCACTGTTATTCTCAGTGATCAGAAACTCAGAGTCTTCCCTGTAGGAGGAGCACTTGCTGCCACAGAGGCCTTAAGTTCCTATAACTTCAAAATCAAATTGAGGACTTTTGGAGGAAAAGAGTGGAAAAAGGAAAGCATAGAAAGAAGAGCACCAGGGTTGGACCCCTGTTCTACTTTCTCTCTGGACACCCAACCTCTAAAATCTAGCCCAAACTCAAACCTGAGGATTTTCTGAACTAGGGGAGATCAGACTGTTCAAACATCTGAAGTTCATGGGCTCAGGCTCATCCTTTAGCCATTGGCTTTGAAAGCAAGGGTTACCCATTATCTGTTCCTGTGCAAATGAGCTGGAAAGTGCTTTGGGCTCTCAGACTCTACTTAACACTATCGAAGTGCTGTCCAGTTTTCAACATGTTTCCTTAGCTCTGAACCGTTCCAATGATATTTAATTGAGTGCTTGAAAAGAACCTGCTTTTCCATCCTTTCCACACTATCCTGTGTCCAGTTATTCTGTGTTAGATGACCACAACCTTCCTCATTTCCTCTCTGCACCTTGCTTTTCCAAGATCTGAGGCCTCTGGCCAGCCCTGAGCTGGGTGCTGTATTCCTTCTAGAATCCTCCCAGCTCCACCAGGAGATTGATGTTGCCTAGATTTGGGAAATGAAAAGTCAAGACTCAGAGGCATGGGTGACCTGGGTAGGAAGGAAGTAGCTGTTGGGAGTTAGACTAACTGCAAGGGTGTTTCTCAAATTTACTTACACGGAAGCTGTGAGGTATGAGACCAAGTGTCTTGTTCAGGGGCTCCAAGCTGTCCACACTGGCGCTGGTCCAACTAGAGACTTTCTGACATGCAAACCAGGGCTCTTCTCGCCTATTTTAAGCCCTATTGCTTCAGGCTATTTCCTGTGGTTATAAAAAAGCACTGATGAGGATGAAACAGGGTACTGAATTTAACGATAGTAAATACATAAATAAATAGAGGAAGACAGAAGAGGAAGAGAGGAGAGCCAAGGCAGGGAGAGAGCTGGAAGGGTGAAAAAGGACAAAATGGCAAGCACATGTAAAACCAACTTAATCCAAGACGCTTGTTTCCTGAGACCTCACCCAGGCTTTCGTATTTTCCGAGCAAGTTTCCATGTGACTTCCCTGGTTTTTCTAACTTGAGTGCAGAGATGATGTCACCATGATACTACACAGAAAGCACTTTGGGCAGCATGTGGCCTGAAGAATAAGTAAGGGGAAGATCATGGCAGCTCATCCACCCCTGTAGAAATGAAGCTGTTCTGCTCCCATTCTACAGAATTGTTGAGTTGAGTTGTTGAGATTAAACTCTAAGTGCAGTTTTCTTAGTAGAACAAACATTCATTGATGTCCAGGGGTGAGTATTTATGGTATGTATAATACTAATAAGCAAGTACGGGTTGAACTGTGGAACATAAATTTAGTGCAATTTACTGATGACCAAGCCACAAGTCTGTGCTGGTTCCCAATTTTTTTCAGAACTGCATCCTACCCGATCGCTGCCTCCAACTTGAAATTTGGGATATGAACGTTGATCTAATGCTCAAGCTGGGATGAAGAATCATCTGTTCTTTTTGGTCACCCATTATCATAACCAGCATTTCCCATATTTCCTGCATAAGCACCAAGAAGGTGAGCATCAGATAGACTGGGTTGATGAAGAAAAAGAACTGACTGGTTCTAGTTCTTTATTTACTTTTTTAATGTTGATTTGTTTATTTTGAGAGAGTGTGTGTAAATGAGTGGGGAAGGGACAGAGAGCGGGAGTGAGCGAATCCCAAGCAGGCTCTGTGCTGTCAGCAGAGTCGAACACGGGGCTCAGACTTGCAAATCATGAGATCATGATCTGAGCCGAAATCAAGAGGCAGATGCTTAACCAACTGAGCCGCCCAGAAGCCCTGGTACTAGTCTTTAAAAATGTTTAGCATTGTTGAAGTTTCTATTTTAAATAACTGTAAATGTTTCCCTGGCACCAGAGGACCTTTGTAGCAGTTCAGGTGAGGTGCAATTAAGGACTCAGCTGCAGCAAAGCACTGAAAAATGTTCTTTGCTCCATAACTATAAATTCAGGGAGTTGTAGATTCAGAGAAAAGCCAGCAAACTGTTAGAAACGCATTTCTGTACAAATCAAAACCACAATGAGACACCACTTCACACCTGTCAGAATGGCTAACACTAACAACTCAGGCAATAACAGATGTTGATGAGGATACAGAGAAAGAAGATCTCTTTTGCACTGCTGGTGGGAATGCAAACTGTGCAGCCACTCTGGAAAACAATATGGAAGTTCCTCAGGAAATTAAAAATAGAACTACCCTACAACCTAGCAATTGCAGTACTAGGTATTTATCCAAGGGATACAGGTGTGCTGTTTTGAAGGGGCGCATGCACCCTAATGTTTATAGCAATGCTATCAACAATAGCCAAAGTATGGAAAGAGCCCAAATGTCCATCAATAGATGAATGGATAAAGAAGATGTGGTATATGTACACAATGGAGTATTATGCGGCAATCAAAAAGAATGAAATCTTGCCATTTGCAACTATGTGGATGGAACTAGAGGGTATTATGCTAAGTGAAATTAGTCACTCAGAGAAAGGCAAATACCATATGACTTCACTCATATGAGCACTTTAAGATATAAAACAGATGAACATAAGGGAAGAGAAACAAAAATAATATAGAAATCGGAAGGGGAACAAAACATAAGAGAGTCTTAAATATGGAGAACAAACAGAGGGTTGCTGGAGGGGTTGTGTGAGGGGGGATGGGCTAAATGGGTAAGGAGACTCAGGAATCTACTCCTGAAATCATTGTTGCACTATATGCTAACTAACTTGGATGTAAATTAAACAATAAATTAATTAATTAATTTTAAAAAACTTTTTTTCACACAAGTTTTCAGTGAATAAAACTTAAAAAGACACATCCAAGGAAATACAAGCCAATAAATTTTTGAAGAACAGAAAAAAAAAAAATGCATTCCCAGGGGTGCCTGGGTGGCTTAGTCTGTTAAGCACGCGAAAGATAGTTATGTAAACAGGTATTTGGGTTGATCCAATTCTATTTTGCATTCTATAGACAAGACTGTATGCATCTGCAGTATGCCCTAGAACTGGATTCAGAAAACAAGTAAGACTTGACTCACCTAGTTCTGGATAATTTCCATAAGAATGGTCTTATTATCATTTCCTACTCCTGGGACTTACAAAATAAAGTTGGCAATCACCTCATTAATGCGTTAGCTTTCAACTGGGGTGAGAAAAAAACAACAGGAGATGCTAACTCCAGTCTTGTGTTCTATGGTGATGATTGCGAAGACAGTGTCCAATGGGGACCCAGTGACACTGTGGAAATGTTAGTCGATGATAGTAAATGCAAGTCACAGAATGCACGCTGGCATTGCCCTGGTATTCTTGGTAAAAGTCAGAATGTGTCTCTCTATAGGCAACAGGCAAATAGACTGCTAGACATGAAAACACTGTTAGACATGAAAACACCGTGTTTACAAAGTCTGAAATACTATGTTGTCTTTTTTAAAAAAAATTTTAATGTCTATTTATTTTTAACAGACAGAGAGACAGAGTGCGAGCAGAAAAGGCTCAGAGAGAGAGAGAGATACAGAATCCTAAGCAGGCTCCAGGTTCTGAGCTGTCAGCACAGAGCCCAACATAGGGCTTGAACCCACCAGCCGTGAGATCATGACCTGAGCCGAAGTCGGACGCTTAACCAACCAAGGCACCCCTATTATGTTGTCTTTATAACTAATATGCATTGCGAAAATAGGTATGTTGAATGTACCCATGTCCACATACGCAAATAGAGATGAGAAATCCTTAATCCTTGGAATATCGCACCAATGTGATCAGGGAAACAGGAAAATGAAAACTAGAGCTCTCTCGATCAATAAATATTTGATTGTCTAGTGTGTGCAGACAATGGTGGGAGCTAGAAACAGATGAGAGATATGTGAGCACCGTGCTAATACACCACTTCTACGAGTGGGCACAGTGTGCTTTCACACCCACACGCAGCAAACTTCCAAATAAAAGTGATCCGTGTTATCTCTGACAGATCATCTAACTGGCATAAGCTCACAGAGAAAAAAATAAGGGAAGTGTTAAAAGATTGCAAAGGAGAGGTGGTGATTGTGTCATTTTTTGGCTCATGATGGGGGAGGGGCTTTTGTTCACTCTTCTCTCTTCAGCCCTATTTGTTGCTGGGCATGGCCATGAACTCTTCATATATGTTTTCTCATGACCTATAAAGGTGGTAAAATTCATTTTTTACACAAGGAAACTCCTTTGGAAGCGCTTGTCCATTTGTAAAGCCTCTTTCCTTGAGTTCTGGAACGTCCCAGACTGAGACAACTTTTCTCTCCTACCTCTCGAGGCATCGGGCTGCTCTGCTGGCGTGAAATCGACTTGACGTTTCACTAACCTCAGTGTTAGCCTTTACACAATGTTTGGGTAACGACAACAGTTCATTTTTGAGGTATTTTTTTCGATTAACCTTTATTCACCAAGTGCCCCAGTCACTTTGTGTAGTAAGTTGGGTGGTGGACATAAGTTTACTAATGGGCCTTTTCAAGCACCTCACCTAGCAGCAGAGAAAATTAAGCCCTGGAAAGAATTTGGCTCAGCAGCCAGTCATATGCCTTGCTAAAATAGCACACCCGGCCAATATAGGAGGAGGGTGTGTGTGTGGAAAGAGACAGGGTTAAGCAATTAATTTTTAAGCACTAAATATTTATTGACAGAATATCTCTCCGGGCAGTGTTCACATGCTTAGAACCGAGGCTTTTTTAACTTGGCAGTACTGTTTAAGCAAACAAAGTCAGTCAGTTGAACGCAATGATTAACAGGAAGTTGGGGAGCTGACATAGTTACCAACCTTTGGCCGGGAGAAAAAGCGAGGGCAGAAATCTTAAAGGGATGACTTGCAGAATGGTGACCTCAGCCTCCGGTGATTTTAATGTGAGGATAGGCGGACACATCAGAATCCGAATCTTCCTGAGTCGGCTGGTTTTTGTGTGGTAACAGGTTGCAGGTTCACTGGAGACAGAGCAAAGCAGATCCCACCCCCCACCCCCACCCCAGGAGCTACTTCAGAAATGTCTCATAGAGAAGGTTGAAATGAAACACAGCCGTGAATGAGCAGGAAAGGAAGAAAGAAAAAAGGACGAAACCGTCAACTGGAAGGGCACGGAGCAGTCGATCAGGATCGCGACTACCGAGAGGATGATTTATGGATTCTGGAGGCAATGTAAGTGAAACATATCTACACTCTGACCAGCTCTCAAGAGGCATTTACTCACTTTCTGACTTTGAATGATGGTCTCTCGGAAGCACTGTCTTTTTAGTGTGTCTCTTATCATGGCCCTGAGTTTTGTATTTCTTTACAAAATACATAGCGAGTTATGGGAGGATAAGCATTTTCTGAGGGCATCTCTGTCTAATGCTTCACTGTTAGCAGAAGTCTGTCATCAGATTTTTAAGGGGAAGGTTTTTTACCCAACAGAGAATGCCCTGAAAACTACCCTCAGCGAATCTACTTGTGATGACTACGTGGCTCAAAGTCACTATATAACAGAAACCCTCTCTGAGGAGGAAGCGGGCTTCCCTTTGGCTTACACAGTGACCATCCACAAAGACTTTGCAACTTTTGAGAGACTCTTCAGGGCAATTTACATGCCCCAAAATGTCTACTGTGTTCACGTGGATGAAAAGGCGACAGATATGTTTAAAAATGCGGTGAAGCAATTACTAAGCTGCTTCCCAAATGCTTTTCTGGCTTCGAAGATGGAATCTGTGGTCTATGGTGGGATTTCCAGGCTCCAGGCTGACCTGAACTGCATCAAAGACCTTGTGGCCTCTGAGGTCCCGTGGAGGTATGCCCTCAATATGTGTGGGCAAGATTTCCCCCTGAAAACCAACAAGGAGATTGTTCAGTATCTGAAAGGATTTAAAGGGAAAAACATTACCCCAGGGGTGCTGCCCCCTAGTCATGCTATTGGACGGACCAAATATGTCCACCGAGAACTATTAAACAAAAAATATTCCTATGTGATTAAAACAGCAAAATTAAAACCACCACCTCCCCACAACATGACCATTTACTTTGGCACTGCCTATGTGGCCCTCACAAGGGAATTTGCCAACTTCGTCCTCCAAGACCAGCATGCACTTGACTTGCTTTCCTGGTCCAAGGACACCTATAGCCCCGATGAACATTTCTGGGTGACGCTCAATAGGATTCCAGGTATGTGTGTCTCTTAACTTTTGTTCTTATGGGTAAACATTGCACGATCAATCCTGAATAAATTGCTTTAAAAAAATAGTAAAAATAAAATTAATATGTCAAAGATCGTTACAGTTTTAAATGTTAATTAAAAAATCTTGATAGCAGGTCTGCTCATAGATATAACTCATGATAGGACTCATCTCCATTCCACAGATGAGGAAACTAAGGCATAGTGATTATCAGGGCAGAGGTAGAGCTCAACCGTCTGACTCGATTTTGCCAATTTGCCACGCTGCCCTACCGAATCCACAGACCCACTTCAACTATGTGCTGCAGCCTTGAGACAGGGCAAAGATGGAGGGAAAACCAGCTGTGCCTATGAAAAGATTAAACCCAATTCTCCTTTAAGTGTGATGTTATTTACAACCAGGAATAAATTTCATAAAGTAAATTTGAACGGCAGTTCGAACATTTTAATAATAATTTTGCTCCTGTTAAAGCTCCAATAGCTACATTCCCATCCTTTCAAAACAGGAGTGAGGTACGACTTACACATTTTTTATTTGCAAGTTCTTTCCTGGAATTGAATCAGAAATTTAGAGCACCTTAAAGCAATGGGATTGCGTGAAGTGCTCAAGCTACCCAGCTAGTAAGGGATCCTGCCAATTATATAAACTAGGTCTCATAAGCCTGATATTCTTTTCAGTTGGTTTCAATTAGATCTTAGTGGCTACTAAATTAACTGCACCTTCCCTTTGGTCCATGTTCTAAGTGATGTGAATGATCTCAAGTTGTTTACAGTGAACTGATTCAGTCTGGCTAGTTCAATTCAAAATAGGAATTCAGATTCACAGTTCAAGGGAAAAGTACCTGGAATCAGTATGATGATTAGATTCATGGTTTCTTGAGCTTATTGGTCCAACCTGGATGCCTATTGCATTCACCTGGAGCTTTTAAAACTTAAAACTTAACTACATTAAGGTCAACTACTGTTTCCCAAAGGGCCTGACTACCTGGGTGGACCGCACCTTAGGTGTTCATTCATTCAGTGTCCAGGTAATTCTCAGAGACAGCCAGGGCTGCGAACCATTCTAGATGCTTGTTTTAGATGTTGTTATACAACACTTCATAGACTTAGAATGCTATGGAAATAGCATGGAATATACTATTGGAAATAGAAATAGCTATGGAAATACCCCCCAAACACTTGAAAACAACCTGTTTATTTATTTTTAAGATGTATTTTTAATTGAGGTATAATTGATATATAACATGTTAATTTCCGGGTGTAGAGCATGACTTGCTATTTGTAGATATTGCAAAATGGTCACCACTGTAAATTTTATTTTTCTTGCGATGAGGACTTGTTTGTATGTGCGATGAGAATTTTTAAGAACAACTTTCTGAATAGCAATTTTCAATTATATTGTTGGAGAGGAAAAATTTACCTCTTCATAGTTCTTCTGGCTGGTCTAAGAATTCATTTGACATGAGGGGAATTAACAGGAGCAGAGGAAAAAAAAAATTTAATTACATGCATGCAGACCCAATAATGAAAGCGAGACCCAGAGAAATGACAAGGGCATCCAGCTTTTATACATTTTAGACAAAGAGACATAAATCATGAGAAATTGACAGACAAAGAAAACTTATTTTGGGGAGCTTCAGTTAGTAAGAAATTCTAAACAAGATTTGGGCTGGGGTAGTAAATTAATAAAAGTACCAAGGTTTGTTTATATATTCTTCTCAGCTCTGAATTTCCTACCTCTGTTGATAAGGATGTCTCTTCATCTCCTGATACAAGGAGAGTAGCTTTCACACGGGAGACTTATTTCCTGCTTTCCGGAGACAAAGAGGAGAGGGGAGGGTCAGGATGTTGTTTTTGTACTGGCTCATTCTTAAGTGACTTTTATTCAAAATAATCAAAATGCCAAAATGGCACATGTTGAAGTGGGCTGTCCTTGGCCCCCACAATACAATACACTATTATTAACTACAGTCACCATGCTGTACAGCCCCAGGACTTATTTATTTTAAAACTGGAAGTTTGTAACTTTTGACCATCTTTATCCATTGTGCCTACCCCGTCCCCCACCTCCCATCTCTGGAAACCATCAATTTGGTCTCTGTGTCTAGGACTGTTTTGTTGGTGGTGCTGGTGTTGTTTTTCCCAGATTCCACATACAAGTGAGATTATATAGTATTTGTCTTTCTTTGTCTGACTTATTTCATTTGGAATAATGTCTTCAAGGTCCATCCATGTTGTCATGAAAGGCAAGATTTCATTCTTTTTCATTTTTTTATGGCTGAGTAACATACACACACACACACACACACACATATATATCTCACATCTTATTTATCCATCCATCCCCTTATGGACACTTAGGTTGTTTCCATGTCTTGGCTATTGTCAATAATGCTGCAGTGAACATGGGGTGCCATATCTTTTTCACCTAGTTTTTTTTTTTTTTTCGGATAAATATCCAAAAGTGGATTGGTGGATCATAGGATAGTTCTATTTTTAATTTTTGGAAGAACCTCCACATTGTTTTCCATGGTGGCTGCACCAACTTACATTCCTACCAACAATACAAGAGGGTTCCCTTTTCTCCACATCTTCACCAAGACTCGATATTTCTCGTCTTTCGATAATAGCCATTCTAACAAGTGTGAGGTGATATCTCATAGAATGCTTTTTTAAATGTAACTTTCCAAGAGCTGGAAGGGGTGATATTGTAGTGATAAAGAAAACCAGGACTCAAGAAAGTGAGTTGTGCGATGTAGACTGTTCACGTATAATCTCTGTGCTTTAGGGGAGACATTGATAAAGCAGCTTCCAAAGCAGTCAAGAAGGATAAAGTGACAAACCCCATTTTTTCTCTTCAAAGGACCAAGACAAACAAAAAAGATACTTGATCCGTAAAAGATTTGAAGAAGAATCTCTATCTTCACAAAATGAAAAGATGTGAGCATTTGGAAGGAGAATCCAGGGTTAGTGGTGGAAGATAGAAAAACTCATCAATCTGAGATTAGAATGGGTAGTTTCCTCAGTGGTACACAATCCCAAGGGACATGTAGAAACAAGAAGAAGAAATGCTGTAAAGGCAGCTCATTTATCAAGATGAGTCTGGTCTTTTCCACTCTGAGGGTCTGTGATTCTAAAAGATGATTCTAATCAGACTACCTGGCTTCACAACCTGACTTATCTATTGGAAATGGATTTTTACACATCTGGTTAGCAGTTACAGATCAGTGAAGCAATGGGAAATAAATGTACTACTCCCTGCTTTTCAAAAATTTAGATGAGTGAGCCCTTGAAGTAGTTTCTGTCTTCTATGTATACAGGATCCTTTCTGGAAGCCAGTGTCCCCTCCGTGGTACAGCCAGCTCATGCCGGACCTGGTGGGGTGGGAGGGGGTGGGGCTGAGTATAGGGCTTGGTCATGAGGAGGGAAGGGAACTGAAAACTTAAGTGGCTGTCTTGTTTAACCACTGCTCCTGCTGTATGGAAATCTGAGTCAGTTCTGTTTTGAGGGCACTTCTAGTTAATATATGAATTGCCTGGTTGGTTGTTTAGGACATTTTAAGACTGTTGTAGTTGACTGCAGTGATGGGGGGGTGCTTATCAGGATTCTCAAAGACATAATAGGTCAGGAAAAAAAAATCTCACAGACAAAATGGCCTCATGGAGAGCTAGAACAATGTCACCCAATAGAAATATACTGTGAGCCATAAATGTAATTTTATTTTATTTGTATTTTTTTATGTTTATTTATTTTTGAGAAAGAGAGAGAGAGAGAGAGGTGGGAATGGAATGAGCAGGGAAGAGGCAGAGAGAGAGAGGGAAATGTAGAATCCAAAGCAGGCTTCAGGCTCTGAGCTGTCAGCACAGAGCCCAACACGGAGCTTAAACCCATGGACCGTAAGATCATGAGCTGAGCCAAAGTCAGACACCTAACCGACTGAGCCAGCCAGGTGCCCCCATAAATGTAATTTTAGATTTTTCTAGTAGCCACATTAGAAAGCAAGAAAAATAAACAGGTGACATTAATTTAAGTAATATATTCTATTTAACCCCATATATCCCAAATATCATTTGTATATGTGGCTGGCAGCTACAGTAACAGGTGTTACACGTACCAGGCGCCCTCCCTGCTCTGGATAAAATGGCCAGATGATAGCAATGGCATCCTAGCAGCATTGAGAAGTCAGCCATTCTTGTGTCTCAGCGTCTTCATCCCTGCTTCCTTTGCTTCTTTTTCCTTATCTGAAATTCTTACCCTTGCTTCAGAGCTTCCTTTCGTCGATGGCGTCCCCTGCCCCATGGCTTATACTTTCTGCATCTTCCCACTCTGCTGCCAAATTCTGTGCCTTTCTGTTGATACCAGTTTCTCACTGTGTCCCCTTCAGATCTATCCAGAGTCTTGCCCTGGGTCATGTCGGAATTCTATTCTCATTTCTCATCACTTCATAGGGTGCTACTGCCTTCTCTGTAGATGACTGACCTTCGTTTGGGTCTCAAGTTGTTCCAGTCAGTGTGACCAGGGTGGCAGGGTCATGTGGCTTAAAGCACAAAATGATATGTGGCCATTTCATATAGTAAGTAAGTTCCTTAAGAAGTGGCAGGTCCTCTTCAGATCCTGTGTATTCTCTCTCTCTGCCCCTCCCCTGCTCATGCTCTGTCTCTCTGTCTCCCTCTCAAAAATAAATAAAAACATTTAAAAAAAAAAAAAAGAAAAAGTGGCAGGTCCTCTGGAAAGTCTCAGAAAGGGGTTTCTCATTTGGTCTTAAAGTGATTGCTCCCCCCCACCGCCACCCCCAATAAATAGAAATTTAAAGAAATAAAAAAGTTGCCTAATAAACTTCACTAGCTGTTGTGAAATTAGGGCTTCCTGCCCTTCCTGCTTCCTCTCTCTGCCTCCATCTTTTCCCTCCTCCTCTCCTCTAAACTCTCTCCTCCCCCACTTCTTTTCTTTAATCCAGTCCTGCAACAAGATGGCACCCTCCTAATCCTCTGACATAGCTGGGCATGATTTCAGTTAGGGAAAAGATCCATTTGTAGGTCTCCATTTGTAGATTCAGCTGTAAACACCTCCACTTTCCTTCCGAGATACTCATCTTGTGCTCACCTGGGTTGCATGGTTTTGCCTGGGTTAGGGACTTTTAGTGGGTGTTTCACTGGTTAATATTCCCTGGATTTAAAGATTTAAAAACTGACCAATGATTTCTGCCTCACTTGCTACAAAGGAGTATTTGTAATATGACTCCATGGGAGTTTCTTCGGAATTCATATTAAAATCTGAATGAGTGAAAAAAGAAACCTGACAGCAGGTTTTGTTGGAAATGGGGTGGGGGGTGGGGGGAGGGAAAGGAATGCCAAGGTGCCTGAGGGGATGAAACAGAGAAAGGAAGAAAACTGGAGATCATGGACCTGGAAGGCAGACTCCCTGCTTCTCACTTTTCTTCTACCCCCTGGAGCCAGCTTATGGACCACCCCCGATGGTTTTCTGTATCATACATGTACCCCTGTGCACTTGGTAGGGGAGCCTGTTGCTATAGAGTCCATACTAGCTTGACTCTACCATTAGCTGAGATTGGCTGATCTCTTTAGTCCCGTCTTTGTAGAAATGCAGTGCTGAGATGGCAAGCTCTTGAGAGAAGCAAATACAGGGAAGAGCAGATCTGAGTCATGATGGTCCTGGGAACTCTTGCTTGTAGCCCCAGTGATTGGGCTGGGATCTTACAAGGCCTAGAGGGAATTTATGTTCCTCAAACCCATTATGCTTACAGAGCTTCCAAGATCCACTGGGCGTATGGGCAGATTTGCAGGGGAGGACAGATTGAAGAGGTAAGCCTTACTATTAGCTTGGACAATCTCTTTATGTGTCTGCTAGAAAATACCAGTTTTTGTCAATTTACAGGAAAGGGTATCAGTGAATGGGGCCCCTGCGAGTTCTTTTCAAGGAGATGTGGTCTCTTGAGAAGGTGATAAGTGGTGTGACAGACTTCACCTTTATGTAGATTATCAAGGAAATGGTAGTATTAGTTTTACTTCTCCAGAAGAAATGGGGGCAGGGCAAGAGGAAGTGGTTTATAACCTGTGAATGATCTTATCTCTGCTATATTTTTGTCTGCCCTTCTTCCCTGATCAATAGATTTGTTCTTGGGGTATTTTGTGGCTCATATTCTATGCTTAATTTCCTCTTTATCCTTCCTCACGAAGTTAAACTACTTTTTTCCTGGTTCTTTTCTCTCAAGAGGATAATTCATATCTGTGTCATCTTGCCAGTTACACCCTGATAGGAACAGAGTACCTACAAATTCAGCGTCTTCTATGATTTAAGTGATGGAATAACAAGCTTACTTGCTTATGATGACCCTGTGAACCAAGGACCACTGGAGATTTTGAATTTTTAAAAAGATTATAATTTCTGCAAATCAGAAATTGCCTTAAGATGTAGTTTAGCTGATTAATGTGCATTTTCCATATCCACAAATGTTACTATCAAAAATAGTTGGCATAATAATGATGATGTACATGAACAAGTTTGCTTTGTTAGTGATGCCATCTTCTGGGATTTCTGAGGAATGACCAGAGACATGACCCTAAATTCATTAAGTTATTAATATTTGGATTTAATTAATGAAAATATTATTAATACTTAAAATTCAGAAATTACATCTCTTTCTTTGGTGACCCATCTTAATTTTCTACTGAGGAAGATAAAAGTAGATTGAAGAGAAGGAAAAAGTAAGGGCCAGGCCTGACCTGAACTGGAGTCAGTGGTCAATTAGAATACATTTCAGACTTAAGTGGTCTGTGGAGTGTGTTGAATACATGATCTAAAGATCTGTTTACTCTAGGGAGTCAGAGGGTGGCTTCTATTTGCTGGTGGGATTTAAAGCAGACATCTTGGCTCCTTGTCAGCCTGTCAGAAGGATCTGGCACATTGAAGGAACTCAATGTTCAAAAAGAGGGGAAACAGGCTAACTTCTCAGATACTGATTTTTAAAGTTTTAGTGTTACTATTCTAAAATTTCTGTGTGTGACAAAAAACAAGCACACAAACAAAAACACTCGTGAACTTTTGGTTTGGAAGGTGCAGGGATATTTTGCTAGAAATGGCGTATGTAGCCCACAAGTTTACCCCCCAGCTGTAGCTTTTCTTAGCCATGTAAAATGTGTAAAGCATTTAGAAGTTGGTTTCTCTTTCCTCTTTCTAGGAAGGAGCATTCTGTGATGAGTTGAAAGCCTCCCACTCTGCCAGGGCTTTGTCACTATAGATTGGTCCAGAGACGAATGGTCTCTCACCCTTGCCGGTGTTGTCCCCTTGTTCTGGAAAGTTCTGTACTCTCACTGCTCATTTTAGGGACTTCTTAAGATCCAGCTGAAATATCGCTTCCTCAGAGAAGACTTCCCTTCTTCTTCCTCTCCCACAGAGGCAGCCACCCTCCCCCACCGACTCTACTCCTAGATGGATTCTAATGTTTCCTCTGTGCGTTTTAACTAAATGTGTGGATCTCGGTCTCCCGCCTACCACACGCACCCCAGATGTGAGAATGCGAACTGAATGATTGGCACCAGGACTGAGACATGTGCCTAGCCTTATCATTCTGTGGGATTCCCATATAATGTTGAATGAGGAGCAGGTGCGTCAGACAAAGGAGCCCTATTGTGCTTTTCTAATACGAGATTTTCTATGGATGAGGGCGATTCTGGAGCTTTGAAGAACGTTTAATTTCTTTCCAATTCCGATTCAAACTTTTAAGCAGTCCACAAGGCAGGGTCCTGTCCACCCTCCTTTTCCAAAGGATACGCCTATGCTAAAGCCATTGGAAAACACTCTTTGGAGTGCGGTTGTCCTGTGGGACTTCTTAGCCACCAGATCGCTAAGGTCAGCATAATTTATCCTCTTTGCGCATTTTGGAGATTGAAGTTGTACCTTTCAGTATGGGTCTGGAAAAGTGAAATCAACAATTAAGGGAATTTGCCAGAGTCATTTTGGCCTTGAGAGGCTTTGTTTTAAAATATCCAGAAAATACAGGCGCTTGGGTGGCTCTGTATGTTAAGCTTCCGGCTTTGGCTCAGGTCGTGATCTTTGGGTCTGTGAGTTCTAGCCCCGCATTGTGCCCTGTGCTGTCAGTGTGGAGCCCACTTCGGATCCTCTGTCCTCCCCTCTCTGCACCTTTCGGGCTCTCTCTCTCTCTTAAAAATAAACTTTAAAAAAAATAAATAAAATATTCAGAAAATATAGATAAAGTAGTTTATTTGGCTACAACTTGAATTCTCTGTGTAATTGTGAGGCCCTAAACAGACCTGGAGCCATTTATGCCAGTTCCTCCCCTGGGGCCTTCTGTGCCTGGAGAAATCCTGATTTTATTTGAAAGTTGGAGCTGAGTTTACTGTCTGCTGTGAACCCTTGACAAGCCCCCGCCCCTGTCCTCTGTGCCCCAGCTACTCCATTTTTACCAAATTGATAGCCTTTATCTTCTCCTTCATGTTGTCATTTTAGCACCTGCCTGGCCTGATGAAATGCAGTTGGGAGGGTCCTGAGAGTTTTACCTTTTTGCCAGCCTCAACGCACGCAGAGCTTGGTGTCAGACTGTATTTGATTCACCTTAATGTTGTCACTACGAAATAAATAGGGTGTTGCCTTCACACGCATCCAGAAGTTTCCGACTGTCCACATCCTGACAGCATCCAAGAGGCTGACAGAATTGCCAGCTGCTTTGTCAGCCCCGGGTTTAGGTGCTAGAAAGCCTTTCCAGAAGGCGTGAGTCCTTACAACGTCAGGCACTGGACAGATAACCTTTTCTTTCCCTCTAAATTCACAGCTTCATTGGGGCATTATTTATATATCGCGAAATTGAGGTATGCAATTCAGGTATCTAGTTCACACACTAAATTCCCCCAATTTCAAGACTTCAACCCAACGAGTTTTAGTATACTTACAGACTTGTGCTGCCGTGGCCCCAGTCTAATTTAAACTATTTTTATCACTTCTCGTGCATTTACAGCCACTTTCTACTTCCACACCCAAACCCTACTTTTCTGTCTTTCTGGACATGCCTTTTCTGGACATTAAATATAAATCAAATTATATATGTTTTTTCATGTCTGGCTCTTTCTACGTTGTGTGCTATTTTGAATCAGTACTTTACTCCTTTATATGGATGACCTACTATTCCATAATATGGTTATAACAGATTCCGTGTATTTATCCATTGGTAGACATTTGGGTTGTTTCCACCTTTTGGCCACTAGGAATGATGCTATGTGAACGCTCCTGAGTGAGTCTTTGTATAGACACATGTTTTCTTTTCTTCTGGATAGATTTCAAGGGTGAAATTGCTGATCCATATGGTAACTCTCTGTGTAGCACTTTGAGGAACTGCCAAGCTGGCTTCCAAAGCAGGTACAACATCTTATGTTCCCACCAGTGGTCTAAGAGGGTTCCTTCCAATTGCTCCACATCCTCACAAACACTTGTTACTGCCTTTTTTATTTATACCATTCTAGTGGGTATGAAATCATATCCGTGATTTAGATTTGCACTACTCAAATGAACAACAACATTGAACATCTTTACATGTACTTGTTGGCCTTTGGTATATCTTCTTCGGAGAAGATGAACTACCTTTTGGATATTATTTCCTTGAATCTTGGTATTATTGCAATCCTATTTTATAGATGAGGAAACTGGGTATGGAGAATTTGTGGCACTTGTCCAAGGACACCCAGCTCGGAAGTGCCAGAGTCAAGATGGTTAAATTTGTTTTGAAGATGGAGTGGATTAAGAGATGAAATTGTCCAACTCTGTGTTAAGGGCACACTGCTTGGTCAAACCGTTAGGGTTTCTGCCTCCTGAATCCTCTGATTAAGCCATCGACTAAGACTCCTTTAAAAAATAAATAAGGTGGGGCACCTGGTTGGCTCGGTTGGTGGAATCGGGTTGACCCCTGGTCTTGAGTTCAAGCCCCATGTTGAGTGTAAAGACCACTTAAATAAATACGGTTAAAAAAATCTTCAAAAAATAAGTAAAGCAACCCTGTTAATTGAGACGTTGTTCTAATATGTGGTTATGGTAATATGACCCTTTTTCTCTGGATTTATGCAAACCATAATTCCTCCTCTTTTTAAGAATCAAATGGCTGCAATTCCTTTGAGGAATTGTGAGAGGAAATGTTTGTGCAGGAGTCCTGGTTAGTGTTTCTACAGCTTTGAGTTTTTGTTCCTTCCATTTCTCAAGGGTCACTCTGCCAGGGTGTGCCCTAAGAGGAGGCCAGCTCCTACTACAGGGCTTCCAGCTGGTCCAGGGTTTCACCTGAGTGAGGGTTGGTCTAGGCACGAGAGATGACATGAAGTCAGTCTCTTGGAGTCAGCCTCATATCAGGACTGGTCCAGGGCTCCCTATGTAAGAGCTGAAACAGAAAACATAAAGACAAGACAAAGACAAGACAAATGACATGGAGACAGCCTCTTATCTGGACTGCTCAAAGTTTATTTTTTTCTTTAGGGTTTTTATGCATTTTCTCTAAACACAGCAAGCACACATCCTGCAAAGATTGGCAGGATGAAAACACTCCAATTTCTTAGTTTTACTAGTGTTCTTAGTAAAATAAAAAGAAACTGATTAAAACAAACTTTACATCCCATAAAACTTCAAAGAACGCTTGTTTCTCAAGGTTACATAGATTGTTTAAACAATTAGTATATGAGGGTAAAAAAACAGCACACCTGCAATCAAAGGATAACTAATGGATACATACTGGTGAATATCACGGGTTGAAAGGATAAGAACAAGGTATACAGATATCAGTTAAAGTCTCTGGCTACAGTTGAAGGATTGTGTGAAAAACATGTTTTTCTTTAAGTTACTCTCTAAGATTATTTATTATCTACTGACCATTAATAATGTCTTAACCTGAAAACTACAGCAATTGCCACATTCCTGAGGGTCGGGCTGCACTCTTAGGTTTAATAGAACAATTAGAGATTTAATTTATTCTTGAATTATTTCTATATTACCTGAGGCAAACTAAAGCCTCATAAATGATTTTCTTATTATTTTCATGATGATCAACATTATATCTCTCTATATTCTAAACCTATTAAGAGGAGTAAAACCAGCAGTATTAATTGACTAGTGGAGGGGATGCCATAAGACCCTCTTTTACTTCACCCTGCAGCTGCTGCTAGCAGGGACTTTTCTTCAATATTATCATCACCCTGAGTGCAGGGATTCTTACAGACCCCATGTACTTATCATAGGCCTGGCATGAATTTACCTTCTGATGGCCCTTTTGTGGCTATGCCTGTCTTAGGTTGTCCCTCCTCTGAGGAATCTTACCCGTCACTGGCTAACCAGCCATCCTCTTAGGGCCAAGCAAAGTGAGGAGATCAAAAGCCATAAATTTTATGGCCTCAGGTCTAATACTTGCCTTAGGACACCTCCGCCCACCAGCGAGAGTCCAGGCTCTGCGTCGCCTGGGCCTTGGACCTTACTCTGGGCATCGCTACCAGGGCCATGGCTCTTGGTCCCCAGCATCACTGGGGCTGTGGCCCCAGTGAGGGGTGTTGCACTGGTCTGTGCCAGTTGCATTCAAACACCAAGAAATGAAGGCGGGGACGTTGTTTAAATCCACATCAGTTTGCTGCTTCAAATACTAAATCTTGTGCTACTGAGCCTGACAAATTTAGGACAGTGTCTGACAGGGTTTCATAACCATTTTTTACTTCAGAGGATTCATAAGTGTGTCTCTGTATGTCGTCTTCTCCTTATTAGGAATGAAGTGAGCTTCAAATTCCTACAATCTGTGCAATCCTGACTAACCTCCTTCTAGCCTTGGTGAAAAACCGTAACAATTTTTATGGAAGGTAAAGCCACTCTTGTAGAATTTTCCATTCAAATGCTGAGCCGTGTGCAGCTGTTTTTAGTTGCTCTTGGGAGTTTACGGGGCTCAGTCCTGTTCTGTGAGACTCCAGTGTCTTCGGTCTCATGAATCGGGCAAAAGCTGGGCAAGGGATGGGGTTAAGGCTCTCATTGTTTACTCGCTCTAAAGCCATAAAAGGGAAGGTTTAGATAGGAGGGGAAAGGAAATCAATGACAAAGCAGGATCGGGCATGAAATTCCTCGAGATGAGAGGTCACTGCTGACAAAATGTAGGTCTGAGAGTAGAGACCTCGACTTGTTCTGAAGGTCATAGGGCCCAGCACAGCCGAATGCAGAGTGCAGCTGGAAAGAGCTCGGCCTTTTTCCAAAGCATGTAGAGTGCTTTTAGCTTCTTCCGGAACTGCCTCCTGTAACAGCAACCTCTTTCCTTGTTATGGTTTGTGCTCACAGCTGTGCCTGTGGGTGCCAGTGTGCTGGCAGTGGTCACAGGCAAGCTGCATGCTGATCCCGGAAGCCTGTGTGGCACACAAGAGCCTAGGCAGTTGGTGACCCTTGACCAGATACCTCTGGCTGAGAGAGCTTTGTCCAGATATATAGATATATAGATATAGATATAGATTTTTTTTCTTTTTTACTGGTGCCAGACAAATGACTGTTTTCAATATATGTCATGGGGTAAAAACTCTGGAAAAGTATTCCCTTAATATACCATCCCACAGTAGATCCTAGATTTCAGTATCTCAGAGCGGCAAAGTTTCCATTTGCTCATAAAATGTAGGGAATTGCTGAATCCAGTAACGGGGTGTCGATCTTCAGGTCGCATCGCTATCCTCTGTTAATTCTATAAAATGAGCGTATTTCCACATTCTAGACAGCCCCAACATTGGCGATTTGGTTGATGTCAGTAATGCACATTTTATCAAAGAAGAAATTCTATAGAACAAATGCTTTCTCAAGGAGAAAGCAGAACAACTTGACATTGATGCTTCATTGAGTGAGTAATTTATTTTATTTTATTAAAAATATTTTTTAATGTTTATTTTTGAGAGAGACAGACAGAGCATGAGTGGAGGAGGGACAGAGAGAGAGACACACACACACAGAATCTGAAGTGGGCTCCAGGCTCTGAGCTGTCAGCACAGAGCCCAATGTGGGGCTCAAACTCGCTAACCATGAGATCATGACCTGAGCCGAAGCTGGACGCTTAACCGACTGAGCCACCCAGTGAGTGAGTCATGCCGGAGTGAGTCATTTAAATGTCACAAAAACCCTCTGAGGAAGGTAGATATTATTACCTCCAACTTGCAGATGTGGAAACTGAGGCCTTGGAAGGTAAAATGACTTAATCTAGGTTTGTTTGACCCCTAATTCAGATCAGCCTAGTCCACCATGCTGCCTTGCAAAAGCTCCCACAGCTGAAGCAGTGTGTTTAATGGAAACATAACTGGAAAAAAAAGAAAGAGAGAGAGAGAGAGAGAGAGAGAGAGGAACCAAAAATCAGACTCTTAACCACAGAGAACAAACTGATGGTCACCAGAGGGGAGGTGGACGGGAGAATGGGTGAAATAAGTGATGGGGATTAAGGAGTGCACTTGTCGTGGTAAGTGCTGAGTAAAACCACCGAATCGTTGAATCGCTCTATTGTACACCTGAAACTACAACACTGTATGTGAACTCTGCTGGAATTAAAATAAAAAAAAAAAAAAAACCTAACCACAAAGATACTCTCCTACATGAAAGTAGCACAACTACCCATTGACACGTCACCACTCTTTCAACCACAGACCTTATTCTAGTCTTACTGGTTATACTAAAAATGTCCTGCATAAAACCTAGCATCTGATCAACAATCTCAAGCTGCCTTTAGTGTCCTACCTCTTTAATCTCCTCAAATTTGAAACAATTTCTCGGTCTGTCTGTGTCCTCCCACATCTTATCATTTTTGAAGAGTGCAGTCCTGATGGTTCCTCATGATTAGATTCAAGTTCTGCCTTTTGGGTAGAGCTATCAAAGAAATAATTCTGTGGAAGCATGAAAAGTTTATTTGTTCTTGCAGTGGTGATGTTAACTTGTGTCACTTGGTTAAGATCTTGCCTGCCAACTGATCCGCTAGGAAGTCAGTAAGATTTTGTACTTACTACTAAGTAATTGATAAGTATTTTGTGTGGAGACAGTTTGGGACTATTTAGAGATGTCGTTCTTCATCAAATGTTTAGTCCCCAGTTTCGCCACCCAATCATGGCTCTTGCCTGGCTCAATAATTACTGCGTGGTTGCCAAACTATGATTTTTTTTTCTAACTGCCCCCTTCTATGTTTATGAGTTGACGTTCATTTATAAGGTAGAGCCTTCTCCCCATGGTTTCGTTTGTTCATATCTCTGTGGACATACATTCTCATTTTACTCACTGGGTTTCAACCCATTACAATTTTTAGTTATTTTTCTGCTGAAATTATCCTGGGCTTAGCCAGTATGGGCTCCTTCAAGCCGGCTCGTGTATCCCTTCAATATGTTGCCATTATTCTTTGAGGACTTCCTTACTTGTACTTAACCTGTCTTGGAATCAGTCATTTTCTTCAAGGAACCCTGGTTCCATTTCCTAGAGAATGATATTTAGAAGCCAAGGTCTGGGCACTCAAGCCCATTATTACATGTAAGGCTCTTAGAGCTCCAAGCTAGGAAAAAATATACATGTATGTGTATGCGTAACCTCTGTATACACACATGACACACCCTCACATGTGTGTAATCTCAAACAGGTACTCCAAGTCACTCAAACATTTACACACACGTACCCATATATATTTTAGGTTTTAAAATAGATATTACAACCACAGGTTCACACTGAGATCTCCAGTTCCAGTCCAACAATACAGGGTTTGGTTTATTCCCTCTACTTCCTTCACTAGCAGTGAGTAGCCCAGCTCTGGGTTCACCTCAGTGTCTTCACGGATCTCCTTGCTTCCACCCTGTGAAATCCACCCTCCTCACGGTGCTTAGTTGAAAGCACCACAATCTGCTCCCAGGATCCATCTCCCACTGGCTGTAGCTTTGGCTCCTGGGAGAGACAAAGAGCTCTGAATGAAGTTTGATACTTTCATATACTTATTTGTATTGGGAGGCAGTTCAATATGTAAATATATAAAATACAAAGTTTGGTTCCAATTCTACCTGATGTCATGACCTTGGGTAACACATTGGGCTTCTCTGAGTCTCACTTGCTCATCTGTAAAATGGAAATAATAATGGTGCTTACTTCACAGGGTTGCCATGAGCCTTGAATGATGCTTTACAGGAAACAGCGACTGAAGACCTGGCACCTGCTGAGTGTTATCTCAGTGTTACCTTTTATTAGTGTTTTATGGGTCAGAGCCCCAGCAAGAAACCAACAGCGTGCTTATAAATTAGGGTAATCAAGAAAGACTTACCTCAGGGACTATTTCTGAAGGTGTGGGCAGAGTGGTGGGAAACTCTAAGGGGTACTACAATACCCAGGGCCGGTAATAGTGGAACTATTACCATTTCTAGACCTGAAAGGAGTGGTTGGAAAAAATGCTGTGGCAAGGGGCCTTTGAGAAGAACTTCAGTCAATGGAGGCAGCTCTCCTGCTGTGGCTGGGAAGAAAGGAGCTGGGGAGCCAATCCCTTGAGTCCTGTCTCACGCCCTCACTGGCAAATCCAACCGGAGCCAGGGTTGCTTGATACACTCCCTATATGTCAGCCCCCCTGCAGGGTGAAGAACAGAGGGAGGGGTCTGCAAGGGCCAAATGGAGGGGTTCCTGGCTGGTTCAGTCAGGAGAGCATGTGACTCTTGACCTCAGGGTTGGGAGTTCGAGCTTCACATTGGGTGTAGAGGTTACTTGCAAATAAATATTTAAAAAATACAAATGTGGCACCTGGGTGTCTCAGTCAGTTAACCGTCCAACTTCGGCTCAGGTTATGATCTCACAGTTCATGAGTTCAAGCCCCACATCGGGTTCCCTGCTGTCAGTCGTTCAGTGTGGAGCCCACTTCAGACCTTTTGTCCCTCTTTCTCTGCCCCTCTCCTGCTTGTGTTCTCTGCCCTCTACCCCCAAAATCTATATAGGAGCACCTGGGTGGCTCAGTGGGTTAAGTGTCTGACTCTTGATTTTGGCTCGGGTCATGATCTCATGGTTTATGATATCAAGCCCCATGTCGGGCTTGGCACTGATAGTGTGGAGTCTGCTTGGGATTCTCTCTCTCCCCCTCTCTCTGCCCCCACCCCCGCATGCTCTCTCTCTCAAAAATAAATAAATAAATAAAATATATATAGTTATATATTTTATATAACAAAAAGGGCCAAATGAAAGCTATTCAACTCCATTATTCAAGTTGCTGGCAGGGGTATGTTTTGGTAAAACTGGTAACTGATTCTGATGGAATTCTTGCAATAGTGTATCAAACCCCTGTCAACATATCACTCATGTGGATGGCCTCAGATCTAGTCTTCCTGAAAAAGGAAAGCTTAATAAAAGAAAGAAAGAAAGAAACTTAGCAAAAATTACCAGGACAGCAGGTGTCTAAGGACTGTGAAGGGCTGGGAATCCAGGAAGTATGAGATAAGATCTGAGCAGTTGGTGTCCCCAAGTCAGAAACGAGGAAGAAGGAGTGCTTAGGCTTGGGGAATGGTTCTCTGCAGAAAGAGAAGAGAAAGGGATGGTTCACAGAGCCTCTCTAGTGCTCCAGATTATTACCAGGTACCTGGTAATTCATTGAAGGTCCAGGCCTCGGGAAATTCCCTGGATCATGCCTTCTGCGTGTGACCAGTCAGAACATGCAGAAATGTGGTCACCTGAAGAGGGGACTGTAGAGATGGAGTTTAGAAGTCAATCGTGATATAAACCATAAGGAAAAGATTTGTCCAGATGGTTTTTCTGAGCTATAGGAAAAAGAAGTTGAAAGGAAAGGAAAAGAATTATCATATTTTTTCTGGCTTAGGTGCATTTTCAACACTGCTGACTGACTGAATGCAAGAGTGAAAAGAAGTGTTGGAGAAGGGAATGCAAGTGTCTTACTGGAAGTGAAACCAGCTCCCCTTTGTTCTCATGATCTCTCCATGAAGCCCATCTGGGTGCTGATGCCATTCCTGGACCTGAAGAGGGACAGGATGGCACAATGACTCGTATTCCAGTCCTGGATCACCCCTCTCTGCTGAGCGACCCTGGACTGGGAGGTCCCTGAGTCTCAATTCCTCATCAGGCAAGTAGGGATTATAGCCCCAAGTGCCAGTTACCAGCTATGTCATTCATACTTTTTGGTGCCCTGTTATAACATACATTCTGCTTGTCTCTGTGGGTTCCCCCTCTATCCCCATCTGCCCTACATTACAAGTGCCTTAAGGGCTGGCACTCAGTAGTGTGTTGATGAGCACAAAAGGTTTCGAATTATTGACCTCCTGTCCTGCTTTCCCTCGGCTCTGTTTCTTCTGGACATTGCTCACTGGTAGGAACGAGAGGTGGCTGGTTGGGTCATAGCTGAGGGTGGCTGGTGTTAGGAACTGGAGGGGAAATACCCTTAGCAGTCAGGTTGCTTAAGGAACAAGTAAGTGGGTTCCAGTATGTGGTACTGCAGAGTATTTGGTCACAGGTGATAATAACTCATGGTTAATCCAGGACTCCTGATCCCACTCACCTGGAAGACTCACCTGGCAGAGATTTTCTGGGAGAAGGACCATGACTCATTTCATTCATTCATTCATTCATTCATTCATTCATTCTTGGTGAGGAACTTTGTAACATAGGAAAGTGCACAGATCAATAGTGTTCAGCTCAATGCAGTTTCACCAACTGAACACACACAAGTAACAACCATCAAGACACAGAACCTTCTCAGTCACTACCCTGATCTCAGACACCACAGGTTACTTTCACTGTTTTCGTAGTTTATAGACATGGAAATATACAACATATGTTCTTTTCTGTCTGGCTGGCTATTTTTGCTCCTTGTTGTATCTATAAGATTCATTTTTTGTGTGGCAGGCAATTATATATATATTTTTTGGGGGGGAAGTTATATATTTTCATTCTTGTTGTGTAGAGAGAAGGAGGTGCATGAGGTGAGGAGGGATGATTCCCCCCCCCCCCAGGAACTGTTTGGTGATACCTAGAAATATTTTTTGTTGTTATAACTTGTGGTGGGGTGGGAGGAGGGTGAGAAAGCTACTGGCACTTTGTGGGTAGAGGCCAGAGATACCGCTAAATATCCTATGATGCAAGGGACAGCCCCCACAACGGGGCATATTCAACCCAAAATGCCAGTAGTGCCTAGGCTGAGAAACCCTGGTGGCATTTGGGTTGGTGGGCATTTGGGTCTATTGTGAATAGGGCTGCAGTGAATATTGACCTGTATGTCCTTTGATAAACGTGTATGCACTTCTGTTGAGGAAATCCCCGAGAAAGACATTACTGGGTCATAGAACCCACCTGTGCTCAACTTTGGTAGATACTGCATTTTCCAGGGTTGTGTCCATTCACACTTAGATCAGCAGTACATGAGGTTCAGGGTGTTTCACACCTGCACCAATATTGGGTATTTGCTGCCTTTCTCTCCCTCCCTCTCTCTCTCTTTTTTTCTTGGTTGTGTTTTTTTCTTTTTTCTTGTAAGTTTATTTATTTATTTAGAGAGAGAGAGCATGTGTGAGCAGGAGAGAGGCAGAGAGAGAGAGAGAGAGAGAGAGAGAGAATCCCAATCAGGCTCCATGCTGTCTGCACAGAACCCAGTATGGAGCTCAGTTCCATGAACCATGAGATCATGAACTGAGCCAAAAATCAAGAGTCAGACGCTCAATTGACTGAGCCACCCAGGCACCCTGGTTCTTGCTTTTTAATCTCTCTCCTACACCCTTGCTCAACTTATGGCATTTAGATACCCAAAACATCAGTGTTTGTCAGTAAATAATCCTGTTCTGTATTTTGTGGGAGACTGGGATTATGCACAGGTGTGTTTGCTGTATATGGTAAATTAGAGAAGGAATTTGAGGCAGGAATCCTCAAAGGTAGGGTTTTTCTCACTTACATAGCAGTACCAACACCTTTCTGTAAATCTATGTTCTTCCATTCTTCCGGGGGGTGCTGATAAACTTATCATAGGAAATTTTACTCAAGGGATCAGATCATCCACCATTCGAGTTCATGTTTATCAAGTATTCTCAAGTTGTACATTATGCTTTTTCCGAAACATGGATTGTTTGTTTTGTTTCATAGCATATTGCTTCATCACAGGTAAACAGATCAGGTAAGGTCATGGATGAAAAACAAAATCAAAGAATTTTGTCTCTGATTCACTGGTTCTCAAAGGTTGGCCCCAAGGGCTTGCTAGAAATGCAGAGTATTAAGTTCGACCTGGAAGTTACTGACCTCTTGCAAGGCCCTGTAACCTGTATTTTAACAACCCCTCCAGGTGATGAGATGCTTGACAGAAGCTTGCATACTTTTGATTTGGACAATCCTTATCCCCGAGCCACAGGCACACCTAGTTTGGGCTGAATACTTTCAGAAACAAATGTTTTGGTTCTTCCAGGGTTAAGCAATTCACCACCACATATAAATTCAGTGGTACGTTTCAGTGGTAATTGGCTGTGACTTCTTTGGGGTCAATTCTTTTTTGTTTTCTAAGCCTCCGAATTTCAGGTTCTTCATGTTTCTAATTGGTACATTTATGCTACAGGAAGATTGCCTCCTAGCTGTGCATGCTTGGACATTTGCCTATTTGAACGTGTGTATGCTGTCTTTTGCAAGTATTTGCTTAGCACTCTTTAGCATGCAGGAAGTGTTTCCATGCTACCTTCACTCCATCAAAATCAGATGCAGGTCACTTCACCTCACAACACCATGATATGGTCTACCCAGGATGACCATCCTCTGGACCTGCTCTCTAGTTTTTAAGATTCTGCATATTAAACTTCGTCCCTCCTCTGAAATGAGAGTTTTAACAATGCTTTGGGTTCCACGATGTAGACAACAGCTTCTTCTGTTGCTAATTAGATGAAGAGTATAGAAAGCGAAATGATTGGGTCTCAGGAGAAGGTGGATTTTCCCCAGTGAACCCCATTAGAGGACTCCTCGGTTATGGGAGAACTGTTGTTTTAAAGATGTGCTTTGGAAATGTCTTCTTTCTTCTCTATGACATCATGATCATCATCATGAAAAACACAAACAAAAACCTTCATTGACAAACCATCTGGCCCCTCAGAAGAGAGTCATGTGGTTGGCTGTCCAAAGTGAATTGGATTGTCAGCATTCTCTACTTTCCTGTGAATTACTCTTAGCTCAAGGGAAAAACATAAGTCCCTACATTTTATTTTTTTTTTAAGTTTAGTTATTTATTTTGAGAGAGAGAGAGAGCAGGGGAGGGGCAGAGAGAGATGGAGAGAGAATTCCACGAACCGTGAGATCATGACCTGAGCCGAAATAAAGAGTTGGACACTTGACCGACAGAGCCATGCAGGTGGCCCACCCCCGTCTACATTTTATAATTAAGAATGAATCCCTGAGTCATTTGGCCTGCTTCAATAACAAAGGAAACCACACAAAAATGACCTTCGAAAGGACAGCCCTCAGCAAACCCAAGAAATGATATAATCTCACCTCATTCACCCAACCTTTTCTGCCAGTGTGACTTATGCTCTCAATGCTGCTTCAACAAATTTCATTCTGCTGTTATTTAACATTTTAAATGTAGTATGATTGCTCAAGCCTGTATTCCCTCCATTTCTTTCCAAGCAAAAGACAACAGTTAATTGAGAATGGAAAAACAAGTCCCAGAACAATTATGAAAGTATAATGAAGTTTGCCTAAGTACATGCAATTAAACAAAGAAAAAGTGTGTGAGGAAATGCAGAAACAGTTCAGTGCTGATGCGGTGCATTCATAGTTAGGTCTCTCTAAGTGTATGCTGAAACATAAGAGCAAAAAAAGGACTATCGGAACAGGAAATCACATGTCTGGGTAACCAGAACATTCACTTAAAAGAAAAAATCATGGAGGGCTCTCCTAGCTTATGATGTTCTAATATATAAATTAAAACAGTGGGTATAAATTAAAATAGAAATAGAAATCTATATTATAGGTTTTAACACTCCTTTTTGCCATCGTTAAATTCTAGACCTACTAAACAAGCATTGAACTCAGTGTGTGCCAAGTGGCCCACCTGCTGGAACACAAGAGAAGGCTTGAGTTGCTGGACCATGGTAGGAACAGGAGGTGAAAGTCCCTGTTGTCCTGCAGGTCACCTTTAGCAACGATTGGTACTCTGAGGTCAGGGCTCACTGATAGGAAGGTTTTTATCTGCCGCTATGCCAGTTAAGTTCTAGATTCACAACTCTGCCTGAGAAATTTCTCCACATTGGGCTTTCTTATTTTTGTATTCTCACTCCCTCTTGTAATTTCTCCAACTGAAATGCCTTCTCCATATTCCAAGTGTGGACTACATACATTGGAAGTGCTTTCTAACCCTCCCCACTTCAAGGCAGCTTTTTCTCCTCTGAGCTCCCATTACACGTAGTGGATATCCTCTTGTTTGGAACTGGTTCAAAGACTTCTATGTTTTGTTGGTTATGTATTCTCAGCTGAATGTATTTTGAATCCTGGTGAGGATACAATTTTCTGCAGGACAGAGGCCACACTTCACACTTCCTGGATTCGTCACTGATGCAAGTAGACTCACCTTACGCTGAATTACACTCATTTTAGCCAAAAGGGACCATAGAGATCATCCTTTTTTTCTTTTATCTACTTATTTTTAGAGAGAGAAAAAGAGAGAGAGAGCACACACACAGTGCAAGAGTAGTGGAGGGACAGATAGAGAAAGAGGGAGAGAGAGAATCCCAAGCAGGGTCTGTAGTGTCACTGCTGAGCCCCATGTGGGGCTCAATCTCACAAACCATGGGATTGTGACCTGAACCAAAACCAGGAGTCAGATGCTCAACCGGCTGAGCCCCCCGGGTACCCCAAGAACATCCTTTTTAAAGATAAAGGAAGTGGGGGCCTAAGATCACATAATCAGCTAAAGGTGGAACAGTAACTAGAACCCAGGTGTCCTGAGTTTTGCACCACAGACTGTTAGTAATACTGTGAGGGTGAATGGGCATACTCAAGTGAAAACACATCTTGCATGGTTTCCCACAGAAATTTGATTGCAAGTTGTAGGTTTTTAAATGTCATTTAATCTATCTGGTCAATCAATCTGGCCAGAGTTTTTGTTTGTCAAAATAAAAGACACCAGTTGGTCTGTCCCCAATACCAGCTAAGAGCGCATTTACTTATGGGCACCTGGAACCATGAGGGTGTGGACTTTCATTCATTCATTCATCCAACACATACAAACAGGTAAATAGTATTAATAAGGTAACATACATATTTCTACATTACAAGGTTGAGGGAATGAAAAAGCCAGTCTAGATTTTCCACTAATTCCTTAGCGACCCTGGGACGTTAAATCCTTCTTCTATCTGTATTCTTTATCTAAGAAAAAAGTCCAAAGATGTAGTATTTGATGTTCTGATTCATTAAAGCCTTGGACTTGTTTCTAGAAAACACTTAATTAAGGTGTCAACAGCACCGTTACCTCATAGTTTAAGAGGCCTTATTTACATTTACCATTTTATTTACTATTTTGTTTTTTTAACATTTTTATTTATTTAAGATAGAGAGCGCACATGTACACACTGGCACGAGTAGGGGAGGGGCAGAGAAAGGAGGAGAGAGAGAATCCCAATCAGGCTCCACACCTTCAACACAGAGCCAGATGCGGGGTTCGAACAGTTCCAACTGTGAGATCATGACCTGGGCCTAAATCAAGAGTTGGACACTTAAGCGACTGAACCACCCAGGCGCTCCTATTATTGTCATTATTAATGTGTGTAGTAAGCATTTATGGGCTGACGCACACTTTCTCACCGTGGTTTATTTTGTTCTTGCCCTTCCGCCTGTTCTCCTGTTGGCACGTGTTGCCTGGGAGCGCTCCTCCACCTAAAAGTGTCTCGGGTGGTGTTCCTTTGCAGCAAGATGAAGGCCAAGTTCTTCACTCAAGATCTTTTACAACTGCCTGGTTAGCCACAATTTCTGTCGTGCTGCTGCCTTCAACTCAGTCCTCTTTACATCTCGTGGTGGCGGACCAGGGCCACCCTGCCCCTTCACACGAGAAGCCTCATGGTGCTGGGGTGTCAGTGGATGCTCTTTCGTCCCTTTGATGATTTCTTTATTTCACAGAGAGTCTGAGTCTTCCATCATTTCCAATAAGGGATACTCTCTTCACTTTGGAGCTGTGTTCTACATAGCTCATTCACTGGAAAAATTCTTAAATAATGTACAAAAAATAAAAACTTCTGAAGGGAATGAAGAGCCAGCTTTGAAGGTGGCCCCGGGGGATGGTAAACATGTCTAGCCTGATTAATTGGCTAGTTTGGGAATAATCGCTTCCAAAGTGAGCCAGGAGTTTCAGTTGCTAGGCCTGCAGGTGCCAAACTGGTCGTTGCCTACCGTCAAAGGTGTGTTGGGAAGGAAGGCTGAGCTGTTTAGTCTCAGTAGAGAAAAAAACACACCCGGTGTCTGTTCTGGGTAAAGCAGGTCTTAGGGCCTATTAGGAGAGAAAGGTAACGGTTACGGCCTTTCCCTATTGCAACATGAAATTTCTTAAAAAGTTCTCCTGTGGGTTTTTTTTTTCTAAATACCAGAATCTGGGGTTGGGGAAAGTTGGCCCAAGGACAGCCAAAAGGGCAGAGAGGAAAAACAGCTATATTTTTAACACACAAACGATGCCATTCGATGTAATAGATTGAATACAGGAACATTAGGCTAGCTCCTAATTTGGTTGGTGTGTATTTATTTCTTAACGAAATGGCAATATAATGTCTGTCCCCTACGCCTGTGTAGATCGGAAACCCTGTGTTATTGGCCAGTTGGAGACAACGATGTAAACAGACTCTGTTGGCCTAATTAAGTTACGCATCTGTACCCTGAGCACTAGGCCAAAAGACTTTGCCAAAACGAGATACTGAAATTACTCTCTGTTGTTTTGAAATAAAATATGCAATAAACTAATATTTAAAGGCATTATTTGGAACAAGAGAAGCTTGGGAATGAGTTTTCCATTATCATGCACTCTCCATCATTTTCTTTGCTCTGTTCCCTGGAAGACACTACGAATTAGATTAATCTGCTTTCTCCACGTAATGGTTGCATTTTCTTTTTTTACTCTGCCTAAAAATCTGAAGGCTGGGTTCTAATGGAGTTTATTTGAGGCAAGTCTTAAAGAATGAGGAGAATTTAGTAAAGGAGAGAGGAAAATAAGGTATAAGTTAGAAGAATAAAATATGGGAACAATGGAAAACTAGCAGAAAGAAAAACTACAGGGGTGCCTGCCTGGCTCGGTTGATGGAGCGTGTGACTCTTGGTCTTTGGGGTTGTGAGTTCAAGTCCCGCGTTGGACATAGAGTTTACTTAAAAAAAAAATGCAGTGCTTTCAGGAAGTGATGTCCTCACTTGGAGCGGGGTGCCTCAGATTGTGGGGTTTCACATTTGTTTTCCTATCCGTGCCAAAGCAAGGAATCAGCATATTTTCCTATTAGTTCCATTAATAGCAGGGTAGAGGCTTTTCAAAAGGAAGGAGAGAAAACACCTTGAAAGACATTATTTCTTCACGGGGTAGGGACTCAATCTACATTGTGAGTTAATGCCATAGGGTGGGAGGGTCTGAGGTATTGAATTTAGAGAGAGGAGAAATGGGATTCAGTAGTTGAACTGGCATTTTAGAAGTCATTTTAAATAAAATACATTCATCTGTATTAAACCAAAAAAAACCAGCTGGTAGGAAAATGAAGGATTGAAGACGAGAAACTTCTAAGTTAAAGAGTTTAATATTCTTCACCCAAAATGCTACTATTTATAGGTAGGGGAAATAGGTGTCCTAGGTGGTCAATAAAATACCCGACTGGGCCTGTATAAAGGACTTCTCTGAGTATTAGATGAAGTTCTCTGGTATTTAAAACCTGAGTGCCTCCCCCCACCCCGGGGTCCCCACATCTGAACATCACTTGTGGCCAGGATTCAAGTTCTTTCCAGTGGAGCTCTAGGACTTTAAGGAAATCAGGAGATGTAGCTTGGGACTTGTTCGTGTGACCCCAACATTCTGTGACGAGCCCCGCAGTGGATGCTGTAAGGTGGGGGTGGTGGTGGAGGAGTGGCTGGCCCCTCATCTTAGAGTCACAGGACCAGGAGCCTGCGCTGTCAGATCCCCTAGGACTGGAAGTCCTGTGATCTCCTGTTTTAGAAAAGGGTAGGGCGGGGCCGGAAAGCATTACAAAGGAACAGAGACGGTGATGTTGTGTTTTTGTTTTTTTAGATCTCTGTCACCTCCGTCACTTTTGTCGTTAAAATGTGTTTTTTTCCACTAAAGCATTTGAGCATGGAGGCCGCCTTACGTGCGGTGGATTGTACTGGGGGAGTGGGGGGACCAGGTGATTGCCATGAGCAACAAGAGAGGATAGCCCGCAGCCTGTGGATGGCTCTCAGGAAACAACGGCATGCCTGCCAGAACGCATTATTTCAGCTTTGCCTTCTACTGTGCTAATTCCCTGAATGGCAATAACAAGTGGGGGGGGGGGGGGCGTGGTGCGGGAAACACATGGGAACTGAAAGAAAAGAGATCTGAGAAACTAAATCTGCAGGGGAAAGGAGTTGCCGGTGTTTTAGGGCAACAGCCAGCAGATGCAGGCAGGGAAGCGGAGGGAGGGAAAAGGCTGGGCTTCTGGAACCTGCTGCTGGGCTTTAGACAAAGGCGGTTTGAGAAGCAGAGAACACGAGGCGGGACCTGTTGCTAATATCAGCACTGGGGACGGAGCCAGCAGCTGGACTCCCGGCATGAAACCGAATTGATTCTCAGCGTCTCCTTCAGGCTGGGAATTACTGGAGTATGTACCAAACTAAGAACTCAGAGGAAAAAGTAAGTCTGGGAGAGGACTCGCAGATTTTGCCCGTCTTTGCAAACTTGCTCCTCTGCGAGGCATGCTGCCTTCATCCATGCGTTACCTCTTTATAGTTTCTGTGTCTTGCGTCATCCTTTTTATCGTGTTCTACGTGTTTGGGTTTGGGGGAGAGCAAGGCTTCCAGAAGCTAAATAATTCAGACACTTGGTTGCTGACTCAAGTTTGCACCTCCTTTATCAAAGGCAAAACGCCTTTCCTGTGGAGAAACAAACTGAGGATACAGGAGAAGTCTTCTTGCAAGGAATACCTGACCCAAAGCCACTACATCACAGCCCCTTTATCTAAAGAAGAAGCTGAATTTCCTTTGGCATATATAATGGTCATCCATCACCATTTCGATACCTTTGCAAGGCTCTTTAGAGCTATTTACATGCCTCAGAATGTCTACTGTGTTCATGTGGATGAAAAGGCGACAGTTGAATTTAAAGATGCGGTCGAGCAATTAGTAAGCTGCTTCCCAAATGCTTTTCTGGCTTCGAAGATGGAGCCAGTGGTCTACGGTGGCATTTCCAGGCTCCAGGCTGACCTGAACTGTGTCAAAGATCTTGCGGCCTCCAAGGTCCCATGGAGGTACGTCATCAACACATGTGGGCAAGATTTCCCCCTGAAAACCAACAAGGAGATAGTTCAGTATCTGAAAGGATTTAAAGGGAAAAACATTACCCCAGGGGTGCTGCCCCCAGCTCATGCTGTTGGACGGACTAAATATGTCCACCGGGAGCACCTGGGCAAAGAGCTTTCCTATGTGATCAGAACCACAGCGCTGAAACCACCTCCTCCCCATAACCTCACCATTTACTTTGGCTCTGCCTACGTTGCTCTATCGAGAGAGTTTACTGACTTTGTCCTCCATGACCCACGGGCGGTTGACTTGCTCCGGTGGTCCAAAGACACTTTCAGTCCTGACGAACATTTCTGGGTGACGCTCAATAGGATCCCAGGTACGTGCGATTCCATGTTTCAGGGGACGGCAACATGCTGTACTTGGAAAAGGCTTTTCAAGAGCCTGCTCCTTTTCAGTAAACATACAAGATGAAAGGGCAATCTGTAGTTCTTTCTGATCCTTTCTAGATGCAGAATCAGGTTCTAGCATGGCCAAGTAATGCCTTTCAGAGGTATGGCATTACAACTGTTCATATTCTTTTGCGTTCATCTTACTAAGTCTTTACCACAATAGGTATTACCGTTGTCAGTCCACAGTGCTGTTCTTTCTTTCCCCCAAACTTGTCAGACTCTGTCTACCCCAGGGCTTTTGCCTCAGGCCTTCTCCTTTCTGCCCCATCCATCAGCCAGTTATCAACAGCTCAGAGGAGCTGAGCTCAGACCACTCCCCTTATTCTTTCTTCAAAGAGTTTATCGCCATTTGGAATAATCATATTGGCTTCTTTGCATGAGGTTGTTCTTGGCCTCCTCCGCATCATTAGCTGCGTGAAGTTAGGGTCATTTTTCTATTTTGTTAATTGTTGCATCCTCAATGCTTAGAACACATAGTAAATGGTCAATAAGTATATATTAGATAAGTGAGTGAGTGAATGAACGAATGGCCAAGCATGAGGGTTTACACCATAGTCGTCTCCCTAAGACCCAGTGAGTTGAAAAATATTTGGATCCGTGCATATACCGTATCACATGGGTAGGGTTTTTTTCTGAAAAACAAAACAAAACAAAACATTTGACTTTAGATCAAGAATGAGATTTTAGGAGCAGCTCCTTCTTTTCTCAACATTCCTACCTTTACTAATGGACCAGATCAATTATTTTTAAAACTACATGAAACACGATAGCATTTCTTCTGAAGGAAATCTCATGCTTTGGACTCCATGAAAAATACAAAATGGATCTCTGATGAACTCAACAGCATTATTATAGCAAGAGAAAAACAATCATTGTTCTGGTTTTGGGGGCCTGCCAAGTTGGAAACACTGGTAGGTACTCTCAGGCTGCAGGGCAGGGCCTGCTGGGCGATAAACATGCCAGCATTCTCTGGAAAAAACTGCCAGCATTCTCTGGAAAAACAGGGTTTGCTCTTGCACCGTGCGCTGTCTTTCCTGGTCGCCCTCTCTGTATGAAAACCATCTTTCCACCTTCTGTCTGTTGTTTCCATCATTGGCATATAATTTGGGAGGACTCCGTACTTAAAGACTGATTTTCATGTTTAAATATTTAGTCCCTTCCTTTTTTTGCTATTCCCTTTTGATTTATAACATTTGGTGCTAGCCGAGCAGTTCCTTACATGTGGTCTGAGATGAAAGCATTTCATAACTTAACAAAAGCCTGAATCGTCACATTTTAAAAGAAGAAAAACATAGATGTAGGCTGGTGTTAAATGTCTGGTTACTGTGACACATGGATGATCAGTCTTCTCAATGTCAAATCAATATAAGAAAACCAAGGAGGGGCGCCTGGGTGGCTCAATCAGTTGAGTGTCCCTCTCTTGGTTTCGGCTCACATCATGATCTCACAGTTCCTGAGATTGAGCCACAAGTTAGGCCCCACATTGAGGCCCGAGTTGGGCTCCTTGGTGTCAGAGCAGGGCCTGCTTGGAATTCTCTCTCTTTCTCCCACTCTCTCTCTGCCCCTCCTCCACACTTTCTCTCTCTCCCTTCCTCTCAAAGTAAATAAATAAGCTTAAGAAAAAAGAAAACTAAAGAAAAAAAGATTTTTTCTCCCTTCCCCTCCCTTTCCAGCCCTAGAAAAATAGACAAGGTAGAAGACCAAGACTGATATGTAGATAAGCAGAGGAAAGGAAACCAGTTTTGCTGTAGGTCTGTGGTACGGTATGATGGCATCTGCCCTCTCAGAGCAATAGGATGGCTCCATGTAAATCACATAATCTCCTGGAGCCTCAAATCTCCCCAGCTACCAAACGAAAGCCCAGGTAAGAAGACCTCCTTCATCTCTGCCTATGTCTCTCCTTGCAGAAGACACAATGCCCAGAACGACATAAACACTTTGCATACAACTATGAGGAATTTGTAGGAAGGCAGAAATGCTGGTGAGTCTAGATTCCCAGTTGCCCATTAGCTTTGGCGAATGCATTCCATCCCCTTCAGAGGCAAGAGCTCCACAAAGAGCATCCTCCAGGAAGGAAGGCGAGCACAGTCCAGGGTCAGTGGTCTGTCAGGTCTGATTCTACAAGGGGCGCTTTTCAGGATAATGTGACGTCTCCTGAGACTTTGCCTCCTTCCTTTCTTACATGCTGGATGGCATTCTGGTTCAGGCAGAAAGCAGAAGGATAGCCTGCTTGTACGTGGAGCCTTCATGTATTGCAAGGTATTCACAAAAAAATCATCGGGGCTCTTGGGTGGCTCAGTAGGTTAAGCATCTGACTCTTGGTTTCAGCCCAGGTCATGACCTCATGGGTTCATGAGTTCCAGACCCAGGCAGGGATCCTTGGTGACAGTGAAGAGTCTGCATGGGATTCTCTCTCTCTCCTCTCTCTGCCCTCCCTTGTTCATGCTCTCTCTATAAATAAATAAATAAATAAATAAATAAATAAATAAATAAATAAATAAAATAATAATCATCAAATGCTCTAGCCCATGTTGGATGTCTCCAACTTCAAAGTATTGCCTTCAAAGGCAATGTAAAATCCAATCACACACTCGAGTAACTCTAGGATTTTATGCTTGAGTATTCTTTGGGACTTAACATTTGGTATGTGAATCTGGTTCTTCATTACCAGATAGCTTTTAACCATATCAACTGTTTTGTTGTTGTTGTTGTTGTTGTTGTTGTTGTTTTAGAGAGAGAGAGCGCATGTGAGCAGTGGAGGGGCAGACGGAGAGAAAGAGGGAGAGAGTTCATCTTAGGCAGGCTTCATGAGCGTGGATCCCCATGCAGGGCTCGATCTCACAACTCTGGGATCATGACCTGAGCCAAAATCAAGAGTTGGACTCATAACCAACTGAGCCATCCAGGTGGCCCAGCTCTTCCATGTTCAATGTCATGTCATAAGAAGGAAAGTCCTTCAGTAAGTATAACATCAACATCGTTTTTGCAAAACGTGCAAGTACAAATAATGTTTTGCCTTTCCTCTCTCAAAAGTTCCTTCCCTCTTCCACCTAACAGCCTAAATTAAAATGGTTGTATTAGAAAGACCATGCACAGGTGCATCAGGTTCCCCAAATCACCCACAACAGTCATAGGACCAAGAAAATGACTAGTATCCTACGGTTACATAACATCAGAAAACCAAGTGAAAATAGTTTATGAGACTCACTAGAAAGAATATCCACAGTGGTAGCACCAAATTACATACCTTCACCTGGCTTTTTTTTCTTTTTTCATGTTGCGTTTCTCTTGAGAAACCGATTTCTCTCTTGGTCTTCAACCCTTAGGCTTTTTCCATTCTGCATTGGAACTAGAAATGGTGCTGAAATAGGCCAGAAAGAGTCCCTCGGGGTAAGAGGCCCCAGTGTCATATCCTTCTTCAGGGGAGGTCCGGCAGAGCAGCCATCAGCTCATTCTGTGTGGCTCTTGGCCGAACAGGTGGTCTAGACCTCTCCCTTCTGGCCATATTCTCAAAGGAAACCCTCCAGGAGCACAAATTGAGTCCACCTTGAATTCTGGTGCATGGTTAGATTTTCTAACTGATCAGATCTTTATAATCATTTGTCTGTGTCACCTTAAGAAACCACCATCTTCTCTAGACTTTCTGGTTATTCCTATAGCATTGTCTTCGGCCTACCCACCCCATGGTGGAATGCCAGAGGCCATTTGGATTTTTGCTTTAAATCTTGTGAAAGGGTTTAGTATTTGCAGAAACAGCTGCTGGGCTTGTTTCTTGCAGTCCATTCCCATGGATAAATTGTCTTCTGGTCCCACTTCAGGGCTGGTCCATCCCTAATGGAAAGGCAAAACTGTTACTTTTTTTCAACTACTTTTTACCCCCTCACTGCATAAGTTTATTCTTCTGAATTTTTGCTTGTGCATTCATTACTCTGACCTTTCTCATGCCGTGAGGTTTTTCCTCCATAAGGATGTTTTCATTTGCCTCTCTTCCTTTTTCCATTTGTATACATTTTTTTTCAGAGCCCCTTCTTCAAATAAATTATCTCAACCTCAGAAGTGACCACATGATCACATTTCCTCATTTTTCAAATCTAAAAATAGCATGTTTCCTTCTTCGATTTATTTTGCTTTTTCAACTTTGAGTTTTATTTATATGTGCACATTCTTTGGGAATGTGCTATGGCTCTTTAAGTGGCAAGTGACAGAAACACAACTCAAAGTTGCTTAAATAGACACAAGAACGTACTGGGTCACAAAAATGAGATGCCCAAGAAAGGGCTCCAAATAAAGCTGGATCAAGGGTGGAAACAACATATTCAGGACTCTTTCTGGCAGATGGTCTCTTTGTGGTGTGAAAGACTGTTCCTGTTCGTCCAGAGCTAAAGTGGGGGTCACAGGTATGGGGCTCCCAGTGCTACTATCAGGAAAGTCTCATGTGAACTGGGACAAGTTGGTCACTCTCTCTTTCTGTGTTGGCCCCATTCAGACAGACTCTCCCTACCTGGTGTCAGACATGGCCGCAAGTAGCTCTAGTTACGTAGTTCTGACAGTTGGCACTCCTGGGGGACAAGAAAGTCTTTTTCCTGCGAGTTCTAGTAACAAGTTTAGGGGAGACCTCAGATTTGCCCTGCTTGGTCCAAATTGCTCTCCTTAACCAAACTGAGGGGATGAAGGATACTGACCGACCTTTCCTGGATCATTTTCCCAAGGGGCAGGCTACAGTGGTAGATGGTTCCTTAGGGTGACGCTAGTCAAACTAAAGCACACCCCCCAATACAAAATGGTTCCTTGTCTTGTAGGTAGAGTATTAATACATCTGGTATTAGAAGGGTAAGATTTAGATAAGATCTAAAGCTTTAAGCCTTGAACAATTGTAACATGCAGAATACTAATTAAATTACTTTTGTGGAAGTGGTGTGATCTCAATAAACATATCCCTTCTGTCTCATAAAAACATTTTTAATAATGTTTCTTTGTTATATTTGGATAGTACATATTTTGCAAAAGTACTTATGAATGATCTCCTTTAATCCTTACAAGACCCCTATAAAAGGAAGACTACCATTCTCATTTCGCAGAAGAGAAACTAAAATACATGACTTATCCAGAGACAAATATCTTACATAGCCTAGGAAGAAATAAAAAGAAAAAGAAACTTCTAGAGGAAGGAGAGGTAAGACCTGTGTTACACACTTAGGTTAAATTATACCTGGTTTTATGAATCCTTCATTAAATATTGCAAAAACTGCAAGTGTCCAGAAGATGAACCTTAGCAGATTCTGAGTCTCGTTGAACTTGAGGAATGATGTATAATGGGACCCACCCAGGAATATTATTTCTTGTTCCTTAAGTCATCTGGACAGTTAGCCATTCTTTCTGGAACTTGGAGGTTTTTTGTGTGAGCAGGAGGTCCAGGAAAGAGTAGGGGACTGTTTACTGCCCATCTGCCCCCTCTGGGTCTGCATTATCTCAGCTTAATCTTCTCAAGAATCTTGTCTGGTCGGTATTGAAAAGCACATTTTGCACATTTTACCAAGAGGCGAAGATGGAATCAGAAGGGTTGAGTAACCTGCCTTGCTCCAAAAGCAGCAGGCACAATGAAGGAGAGAGTGGATACCAGGAGCACCTCAAACCCTATGCACTCAGAACACAACTTACTCGGTGGCCTCTGTGTGTCCTCTCCTAGCTCTGCCCTGCAGGCTGGATTCTCTCTCTCTCAGTCATTCTCACTGCCCCATCCTGGGGCATCTGGCTTTCCCTGGAGCTTGGGTTCCAAGAGTTGGGGAGACCCAGGTTGGAACCCTAGCTCCCCCAACCCCAGCCACACCACCTGATATTTATACAAAATCTCCATCTTTGAGTAGCAAAGCCAAGGCGTTGAAAGGGTGGCGCCTGGAGCCAAACTGCCTGCATTTGAATCCCTGCTTTGCCGTTTCCAAGCTGGGTGACCTTGGACAAGTGACCTGAATTTTGGGACCTCAGTTTCTCATCTCTAAAATGGGGGAAATAATAATACTTATATCAAATATATGAGGCTTAAATGAGTTGGACTCATGCCCAGCAAATATTTTAAGCGTTAATTTTTATTATTGTTATTGTTGTCATTATGGCCTTCATCTATAATAAATATCTATAAAATGTCATCATTTAATAAATATTGAGCACATAGACACTGTGTTAAGTACTGGGATATAGTAGTGAATGAGACAAATAAGACCCCTACTTTCGTGGAGCATATATTCTAGACGTGGGACATGGATAATAAAATCCAGACAGAAAACGAGCGCCTGGGTGGCTTAGTCAGTTAAGCATCCAACTCTCAATTTCGGCCCAGGTCATGATCTCATGGTTCTTGAGTATGAGCCCCGCATCAGGCTGCACACTGATGGTGTGGAGTCTGCTGTGATTCTCTCTCCCTCCCTCTCTCTCTGCCCCTTTAGCTCTCTCTCTCTCTCAAAATAAATGAACATTTTTTTAAAAAAAGCAGACAGATAAGATAATTAGAGATTCTGTTAAGTGTTCTGAAGAAAACATAGGCTGATATAGAAAAGGACCTACTTTAAACTGGGTGAGTCAGAGAGCTTTCTTAGTGAAAGTGTACATGAACTGACTTCCTAAATGAGAATGAGGCAGTCACTTGGGGATAAGGTGCCCAGGAGAGGGACTAGGGCTTGCAAAGGTCATGGGTGAGCAGAAACTCTGTGTGTTCATGAGCCAGAAAATAACCAGCCTGGCTGCAGCCCAGATATTGATGGTGAGGGCTGGACCTGGAATGAAGTGGGCACCTCATATGATGGCAACACAAAGTTCAGAGGGTTACTGGCAGAAGAAGCAAGGCGATGTGTACAAGTGTTTGGCATAGCGCTGGATACAGACTAAACAGTCAATAAACTGAACCTGACTATCAGCCTCCTCTCTATTTCTGGTGCCACCATCTGTCTTCTCTTGTCTCCTACAACAGTCTCGTTTCTTTCTTCTTCTCCTTCTCCTTCTCCTTCTCCTTCTCCTTCTCCTTCTCCTTCTCCTTCTCCTTCTCCTTCTCCTTCTTCTTCTTCTTCTTCTTCTTCTTCTTCTTCTTCTTCTTCTTCTTCTTCTTTTAAGTTTATTTATTTATTTTGAGAGAGAGATAAAGAGAGAGAGTGCACACATCAGAGGGGAAGGGGCAGAGAGAGGGAGACACAGAATCCCAAGCAGGCTCCACACCATCAGCACAGAGTCCAATGTGGCGCTTGAACTCACGAACCACAAGATCATGACTTGAGCTGAGATCAAGAGTCAGGCGCCTAACTGACTGTACCACCCAGGCACCCCTAGTCTCATTTCTAACTACAGCAAACCCATGAACCACACAAGATTTGAACTGCGTGGGTCCACTTACAGGTGGATTTTTTACAACACAGCCCTATAAATGTATTTTCTCTTCTTTATGATTTTCTTAATAACATTTTCTTTTGTCTAGCTTTCCTTATTGTAAGAACACAGTATATGATGTATATGATATACAAAATATGTGTTAATTGACTGTTGGCCTTTAGTAAGGCTTCCAGTCAACAGCAGGCTACTGGTAGTTAAGTTCTGGGGGAGTCAAAAGTTATGTGTGGATTTTCTCCTGCACAAGGGTTTGGCACTTCTGTGTTATTCAAGGATCCACTGTATTTCCCCTGACTCCATTCTCAGCCTGCTTTTACTCATTCTCTGTAGTGACAAGGATGACCTTTATAAAATTGATCATGTGATCCCCTCTCTCATTGAAAACCTTCAAGTGGATCGTCATCATCTCCTACAGAATGCCCTAGCCCCTTCGCTGGGCACAGGGCACTCATTGCAGTCTGGTCTCTTAGGCTTTCCAGCACCTTCTCTCACTATGTGCCCAATCCCATACTGTACTCCAGCTCTACCAGATGACTTGTGAACCCCAAATGTACCACTTCCACCCTCCCTGCCTCGACTCATGCCTGTCGCCCTGACACGATGCTCTGGGCTTTTCCTCCTTCTCCCTCATTTGACTGACATATGCCTTTCTTGTAAGAGTCAGCTTACAGTCACTCTCTAAAAAGACTTCCCTAATTCTCACTCTCATGGACTCACTTCTCCTGTATCACACCGTACTATTATTAGTCTTGCAATGCTGTGTTTGTGTTCCCACTGGACCTTGAGACTGAACTTCAAAGGTAGAAGCTACACCTGTTAATTTTTGTTTTCTGTATGCCTAATGCAACCCCTGGTATGTGAGCAATGCTCAACACAATGGAGTCTCAACTTATATTCATTTAAATTGTACAAACCCAACTGTATACATGCACACATGCACACACACAAGCCTATACAGTGTGTAAACTTAAATGGTTTTGGCCATCCCACCCTGCCTTCCGTGCCACGCAGTTTGTCTGGGATTTAGAGTGAACCCAAGGTGGATTCTGCTTATTCCCATGATGAGTCTCGGTCCCCATGGCTCTCTAATGTTAAAGATACAGTGTACATCTCCATAATATAGTTCCTTGGCTCCAGCTGACTTCTTCATCTGGTGCTTGTTAGAAGAAACTACCATCTGGATCAAGATTAAAGGGAAATCGGCCATGTTGGAATTATGGAGACTCTGTGTCATCTTAATGTGGTACACTCCCAAGGGATTTCTCCAGAGGAATTTTGACTGTATGCTGTCTCTTCTCTATACACTGACTTTGCAACCTAAACTCCTTATAAGATGTGTACAGTTCTTTCAGTTGAATTTATTGTACATTTATTTTGTATGTATACATGTATTGTGTATGTATACACTTATACATTAAATTTATTATATAAATGTATGCATTTCTTTCTCTCAACATTTCCATACAACACCTGGTACTTGTCACAACAAATGCACTCCTTAATCCCCATCACCTATTTCACCCACCCCGTCACCACCTCCCCTCTGGTAACCACCAGTGTGTTCTCTATAGTTAAGAGTCTGTTTCTTGGTTTACCTCTCTCTCTCTCTTTTTTTCCCTTTGCTCATTTGTTTCGTTTCTTAAATTCCACATATAAGTAAAATAATATGGTATTTGTCTTTCTCTGACTGACTGATTTTGCTTAGCATAATACTCTCTAGCTCCATCCATGTCATTGTAAATGGCAAGAGTTCATTCTTTTTTATAGTTGAGTAATATTCCATTGTATATAGATACTTCTTTGTCCATTCATCAGTTGATGGACACTTGGGTCATTTCTATAATTTGGCTCTTGTAGATAGTGCTGCTGTAAACATCAGGGTGCATGTATCCCTTTGCATTAGAATTTTTGTATTCTTTGGGTAAATACCTAGTAGTGCAATTTCAGGATCGGAGGGTAGTTCTATTTTTAACTTTTTTGAGCTATGATTTCAATTTATGCAAAGGCTGTCATTTTGCCAAATGTGTTAAAGGGCATTGCTTTTATAATCTCTCTTTGAGGAACTTGTATTTAAATGGATGATTTTATTCCTTTCATATCTTTGGTTACTGACTATTGAGACTTGCTTAATAGTTGACTTTAGAGTCACTACTCTCAGAGAAATTCAGAATTAGGGGAAATTTTACTTTTCAGTAAATATCCCCCCTGAGTCTTTCCTCAGCTTGCTTTTTGGCTCTTACTGTTCTTTCTCACTTGGCGATTCACATCACTATTTGGGTTCTGATGAATCATAACACTGCATCATGCCCCCTAGGCCCTCTCCCACATTTCTCCCTGTCTTTTGGATATCTCTTCCGGAGGCTCCCACTGGCACTTGCCGATAGGTTCTCCCTTCCACTTCCCTACTCCCCACAAACCCACTTCTCCAGCATCTCCGTGACTGGTACCACCATTCTTTCCTGTTAGCCAACTGCTTTCTGCCTCATATCTAATCAGCACATTCTGTACATTCTGTCTGGGATGGTTTCTAGCGAGTATCACCCAACTTGTTCCTATCACCACCACTCTAACTCCAGCCCGTCATGCCTCTCAAATAGATGGTTAGACCTGTCCAAGTGTGCTGTCTAGCCCAGGTCTCTCTCTTCAAACTGTTCTAACACTTGACATGTTTTTCTAATTAAGGCATGGTTCTAAGAATAACTTCTCAATCTCAAATGCTTCAGGGAGTTTCCACAGCTTATTGATATGCTCCATATAAATATCTCAACATGGCGTGTTGGGTTTCAACATATTCCCGGTAGATATCACCTCATTATCACCAATATGACCTCACTGTCAATTCCCACTGCTGCTTTCTCTGAAAAGGATATTCCAGAAAAACCACCTGCATTGTGTTCCTGCCTTTGGCATTTTTCTTCAGATCATTCTTTCTCTACATGGGCCATTCTCCTCCACCTCTCTAATTTGAATAAGGGCCTTAATATGTCTGCTTTCAATCGCTTGTCATTTAGGAAGCTTTTCCTGATTTTTTTCCCCTCAATTAATACACTTTGTAAACCTTTGTTGTAACTCTTGTATGTCACTCTATAATCATTTTTGCATTTATGATTATGAATGTGAATATTGTATTACCCTGACTGAACTATAATCTCTTTTGAGGTCTTTTATATTTTTGGCAGCCCAACATGGTGAGCATCCAGTAGGATAAGAATAGTTATTGAATTGATTTAAATGGTAATGAATCTTTTTCTATAGTGAAAAATTTTAGATTTAGATTTAGCCAGCTGGACTCAGTTTAGATGATCCCAATTTTGTTGACAATATCCTAAGCATCATAATTAGGAGCCAGTCGAACATATGCCTTCTTCTTTCCATTGGGCCTGATCTGGGTGTTGACCTTGGCCGCATCGTGGTAATAGAGTTTCTTCACAGTGTGTTTAATCTGGTGCTGGTTGGCCTTGACATCCACAATGAACACAAGTGTGTTGTCCCTCTATTTTCTTCATGGCTGACTGGGTAGGCAGGGAGAAGTTGATGATGGCATACTGGTCAAGCTTGTGTTTTCTGGGGGCACTCTTTCAAGAATATTTCAAGAATATTTGGGCCATCAGAAGGTAGATGACATGCAGATCTTTTTTTGTGTGCGTGACTGTGAACATCTTTCAGCACCACTTTCTTGGCCTTCAAAGCCTTTGCTCTGCCTTCGACTTTGGGAAGGACAAGAACTTCCTTCTTCATCTTTAGCACCATCTTTGTGAAAGGCAGAAATAAGTTTTTTTTATTCAAGACAGTTAGCATGCAGTTATGTATTAGTTTCAGGTGTACAATATAATGATTCAACAATTCTATACATCTCTCAATGCTCATCAAAGTGTGCTCTTGGGTGCCTGAGTAGCTCAGTCGGTTAAGCGTCTGCTCAGGTCACAATCTCATGGTTAGTGAGATTGAGTCCCCCATCAGGCTCTGTGCTGAGTATGGAGCCTGCTTGAGGTTCTCTCTCTGCCCTTCCACTGTGTGCACAAGTGCTGTCTCTCTCTCTCTCAAAATAAATATGTTAATAAGTTAAAAAAAGAAAAAAGAGAGACGTATACTCTTAATTCCTTTTATCTATGTCATCCATTCCCTTCACCACTTTTCCTCTGGCAACCACCAGTTTGTCTTGTGTATTTAAGAGTCTGGGTTTTTGTTTGTCGTTCTTTCTTTCTTTCCTTCTTTCTTTCTTTCTTTCTTTTTTCTTAAATTCCATATATGAGTGAAATCATGTGGTATTTGTCTTTCTCTGGATGACTTATTTTACTTAGCATTATACCCTGTATAATGGACCTGTAGGCCCATTCATGTTATCACAAATGGCAAGATTTCATTCTTTTCTATGGCTGAGTAATATTCCATTATATATGTATACCATATCTTCTTTATCCATTCATTTAGAGATGCACACTTGGGTTGCATCTGTACCTTGGTAATTGCAAATAATGCTCCAATAAACATAGGGGTGCATATGTCTTTTCAAACTAGTGTTTTGTTTTCTTTGGGTAAATATCCAGTAGTGGAATTACTGGATCATATGGTAAGTCTATTTCTAATTTTTTAGGAACCTCCATACTGTTTTCCATAGTGGCTGCACCAATTTGCATTCCTACCGACAAAGCATAAGGGTTCTTTTTTTCTACATATCCTCATAAACATTTGTTATTTCTTATGTTTTTGATTTTAGCCATTCTGACTTATGTGAGGTGATATCTCATTGTGGTTTTCCCTTTATTTTTTAATTATATATTGTTTTTATTTAGGAGAGAGAGAGGGTGGTAGGGGAGAGAGGCAGTGGAAGAGGGAGAGAGAATTCCAAGTAGGCTCCATGACCAGTGCAGAGCCCAGTGTGGGGGTTGATCCCATGATCCTGAGATCATGACCTCAGCCAAAATCAAGAGTCAGACCCTCAGGCAACTGAGCCACCCAGTGCCCACATTGTGGTTTTGATTTGCATTTTCCTGATGATTAGTGATGTTGAGCATCTTTTCATGTGTTTATTGACCATCTGTATTTTTTCTTTGAAAAAATATCTCTTCAAGTCCTCTGCCTATTTTTTGATCAGATTACTTGGAGTTTTTTAGTGTTGAGTTGTATGTGTTCTTTATATATTTTGGATATTAACTCTAGCCAGATATATTATCTGCAAATATCTTCTCCCATTCAGTATGTTGTCTTATTTTGTTGGTTTCCTGCACCATGCAAAAGCTTTTTATGTTAGTGTAGTTCTAATAGTTTAATTTTGTTTTTGTTTTTCTTGTTTAAGGAGACATAGCTAGAATTAATGTTTGTACAACTGATGTCAAAGAAATTACTGCCTAGGTTTCATTCTAGGAATGTTATTGTTTCAGGTCTAACATTTAGGTATTTAATCCATTTTGAGTGTATTTTTGTATATGGTGTAAGAAAGTTGTCCAATTTCATTCTTTTACATGTAGCTGTCCAGTTTTCCCAACACCACCTGTTGAAGAGACTGTCTTTCCCTCATTGTATATTATTGCCTCCTTTGTCATGGATTAATTGACCACATAAGTGTGGGTTTATTTCTGGATTCTCTGCTCTGTTCCATTGATCTGTGTGTCTATTTTTGTGCCAGTACCTACTATTTTGATTACTACAGATTTGTAGTATATCTTGAAATCTGGGATTATGATACCTTCAGCATTTTTCTTCCTATATGAAATAATTTTTAAGATGCCCCTCAGCCCTGTTACCCAGTCAGTTGCAAATCATCATCCCTCCATTCCCATCATTGTCAAACACACACACACACACACACACACACACACACACACACACACACACACACACACACCCTAGATTACTTTGCCATGTCCTGAAGGATCAGCTTCAGAGCATTTTCTAGCTGTGGTCAGTCCTTCTTGTCTTGGGAGCCATTTTGGGCTCACAGGTTGAGACCCTTCCCTGTGTAGAAAAGTGGTCAAAGCAAAGCTCCCGCTAGCCAAAATGGCGGGCTTGGATTTCTTGAGCTACTCTCCTTGGCCCCAAGGAATGTAATGTTCTTTTGTTTAATGGCATTTAGATAAAGGGGAAAGACCTGGAGCACCATGCCTTGATGGATTTATAAAACCTTAAGGAAACACCCTGCTCTTTCCCCCCACCCTAATTATATGTTAATTATCCTGAAACCAACATACAGGATTAAGGAGGTTGCCACCTCACTGGTAAAAATGGATTATTGTTAAAGAGATCAAACTACCTTTTAAATAAAGACACTGAGACCAGCAGGGCGGAGATGCCAGAATTGGGGAGACACCAGAATTGCCAGGGCTGCCTGCTTGGTCATCAGACTACATCTCTCGTGGCTCTCTCATTTCCTTTCGCCTGACCGGCGTCCTTCATGGACCCCCAGATTTACCGGAACAAGGACCCCGGCATTCTTGGACATTTCTGACATTTCCTTTCTACTTCTGGTCAATAGCAATGGTACCGTTCTCTCTCCTTCAGTTTTTCCAAAACATCTTGCTCACCTTGGGAATGCTTCACAACCCAGTCTTATTTGGGGAGCAGTGCTGGCTCAAGCCAAAGACTATGCTTCAATCCCAGGTCTACCATCCCTTATCTTACCAGACTGATGCCTTACTCCATACCATAGAAGTTAAAAGAACAGCCCAACAGCAGAAGCCCCTGCTTTAAAGAACATATCTGGGTTTCCTTAAGGCTATTTATTTAATGGAATTCACTCATCAGTTAGTGAAGCAAATGACCTTGCTATGATTTTTGGTGTTTTTGTTTTTGTTTTTGTTTTTGTTTTTCCTGAGACCTGGAGTAGACAATTTACAACCTTAGAAAGGTATATCCAGGGGCACCTGGGTGGCTCAGTCCATTGAGCGTCTGACTCTTGATTTCACTCAGGTCATGATCTCACGACTTATGAAGTCGAGTCTATATCAAGCTTGGAGCTGACAGTGTGGAGCCTGCTTGGGATTTTCTCTCTCCCTCTCTCTCCACCCCTCCCCTGCTCTCTCTTTCTCTGTCTCAAAATAAATGAACAATTTTTTTTTAAAGAGAAAAAGAAAGTTACATCCAAAGCAGTAAATATATTAGTCACTTTCCGATCTAACCATGTGTTAATGTGGTTTCTCAAGTGCCAGGGCTGCCTACAAGCCCGTCTTTCTCTCATCCCTGACCTGCAGAGTACATCATATTCTTTCCTGAGCTGCTTTTGATTCTTTCTTGAGCTTGTGATCAAAGCCATAAGCATCAGAAGGTTTTCCCCAAAGTATATTTGCCCCATACCCACATCAGTGCCATGTTTTCCGAGAATGGATAGATGATATTCCTGCCCCACAATCTTTCTTTTCAAGCCAGATTTAAAAGAGCAGAACTTAACTCTGAACATATTGAAGGATGAAGCTGCCATTTTTTTACTAAGCAAACCAAAGACACCCAGATCATCCTAATGCAATTAGCTTCCCAACATCATTAGCCTCCTCTTCTAGGCACTTCCTCTTGAGCCAATCTTCACAGGATTCCACCTTCATGAAAATCTGGGATTCTGTCTTCAATTCAAGTCAGAGCTCCTTGGGGGTCTACAGAAGGAAAGCACTCCTGCCCAGGACTCCAAACAGTCTTCCATGCCTCTTGTGAAAACTGCCCAGTTTAGACCCTGAAGTCCTGATGGAGCATTGGGTAGTCTACTGGAGAGGCTGCTTACCCCTCCCCCCATATGGTTTCTCCTCTCCAGGACTTTGGTCTGTATGAGCCAACTGCCCTCCTCCACACCTCCAAGTCTTCTTGATTTTTATCTCTGGCCAGTTATCCTACCACATTTTGGACTTTCCCCTGCACTTACGTGAATTTAAACAAAACTCTCCAGTGCAGTTTTCCTGTAAAAACAGCCTCCTCTTTATTCTGGGAAGAATCTAGAATAATAACAGCATTTAGATCCGAAAGAAGCCTGAGGGAGCGTCTACTTCCAATTTGTACTGAGCTTGTACAAATTTGGAAATGGAGAGTTGGAGAGATCAAATGGCTGGTTGATTCTGTTGCTCTGTTAAATGAGTTAACATTTCCTGGCTTTACTGCCCATTTATTACAAATGTTAAAATAAGCCTTTCCATTCATAAGACCCCCATACTTTTCTATTAGTCTCCCTTAACAGAAAGAAGACCTCTCAAGTCACATGTAATGTGGAGGGGAGGGGACTTTGGATACAGTTAACACTGTGATAACAGGTATTTTTCTTTTAGGGTCTCCCTTCATTATATAGGTTGTGCCTAAGACATTCTTCTACCCACTGGGGAACATCTGTGCAATTAGAATAATGTACGTAGGTTGCTTTCAGTTCACTGTAAAGCCGTCCAACAAACATTAATCATTTTGTCCCCACATCTTAGTGATTTGGGATATGTAAGGAAGGGTGATATGGGTTTTATGCACTACAGTTTGCAGACTTTTGATGATCTGCATGCTCCCTCTACTCCCTCCACCCAGATCAATACTTTAAACATTTCTTTTCCTTCCACACTCATCAGTTACTGAATACTCTTTTTTAAAAATTTTGCCTAACATTTTTGTTTATTTTTGAGATGAGAGATAGAGAGAGACAGAGTGTGAATGGCGGAGGGGCAGAGAGAGAGGAGACACAGAATCCGATGCAAGCTCCAGGCTCTGGGCTGTCAGCACAGAGCCTGACACAGGGCTCAAACCCACAAACCATGAGATCGTGACCTGAGTCGAAGTCGGAAGCTTAACCTACCGAACCGCCTAGATACCCTGAATACTCTTTTGTCAACTGTTTTTACAGCTGTAAGTAGGTAGGACTGCTGGTGTCTAGGGTGATCAATTCATCCTGGTGTGCCCAGGACTTTCCTAGTTTTAGCCCTGATAATTCCACATCCCAAGAAACCCCTCAATTCTGGGCAAACTGGACAGATGGTCACCCTAAGTGCTGCCCAACACATTCCTGCTTGTTTCCCAATGCCCAGGTCATCTTGGGATCAAGAATTAATGTCTCAGATATTTGTGTTCCACAGAACAGCACTGATCAATAAATTGGAAAAATGTTATCATCAAAAGTACTAAGTTCTGCAGATTCCAAAACACTGAAGACACATGAAAGGTAGAGATTGAAACTACGCTATCAGTTCACGAGGGCCCTAACCAAAGCAGAATGGGACCACACCTCCTCTCTTTATAATAAATTTTCCTTTCTTTTCTTTCTTTTTTTTTCTTTTTGAGGAGAAAGGATAGAGTTTAAGGAAATCATTTCAAAGGGTAAATTGGTAAACATAAAATCTAAATCTAAAACCACTTGAACCAGCAGGAGAATCAAATACAAAGATCTTCTTCAGTTACAAGTACATATCTTGGAGACAAATTTGTTTGGCTTTAACATCTAGGAAAGAAGAAATGTCTGCTTCTTTGGGATTGATCCAAGCCCTCTGCCCTAATAAACTGTCTAAGCTCAAGTTAATGACAGGTTCTGTGGGAAAGAAGCTAGTAGGATAGTGGATTAAATAAACTGAACACAAGTCAAGAATTTAATAGGGCTATTAAATGTAGAAGTTGGAGGAAGCCACGCCCTATTTCTATTTTAAGACTGTTTTTGTTCCACTTATTTGAAAATATTCAAAAGATAAAGAATATCTTCAAGATACAGATCTCTGGCAGCTGCTGAATGATAAAATACCAACCTCTTGCAACATCAGTTCAACATTCAAAAATATGGAGGTGGAGGAGTTTGGAGGTAGTTGGTATGAGAAGGCTAGAGGAAGAATATTCCAGATTTGGATGGACCTTGGACATGCAAATTCTCTTCATGAATCTGCCATCTTTTTTCTCAAAGAAGACGTCTGGAAACTGAAATGCTGCATAGAAAGACAAACAATCACCTATTCTATTCCTTGAAATTTAACAGAATATAACCAAAAATAAATGTTTGTGTTTCTTGTTTGTTTTTGCTTTTGTTCTTGTTTGGGCAATTGACTCCAGAAGGAAAAGAATTTTGCTACCCCAAGAAGGCTTCTAGGGAAGTGGAAAAGGGAGTGTGACCCCCGAAGAGTGAGGTAAGCTAAGGTGACCGTATGTGGAAGAGCAGGAGAGAAGATGCAGAAGAAGCCTTCATAGCCAGATTTACTTTCCACCACTTGGATAGATTATTCCTTTTCAAAAATTGGGAAGCTAAGGCATAGTGATCCCAAGAGACTTTTCCAAGGTCACGTGGTAAGCAGCAGAGCTTTGTTTAAAACCTGCTCCAGGGGCACCTGGGTGGCTCCGTCCATTAAGTGTCTGACTCTTGACTTGGGTTAAGGTCATAATCTCTTGGTTCATGAGTCCAAGCCCCACATCAGGCTCTGCGCTGACGGTGTGGAGCCTGCTTGAGATTCTCTCTCTCTCTCTCTCTCTCTCTCTCTCTCTCTGCCTTTCCGTCACTGGTGCACTCTGTCTGTCTGTCTGTCTCTCTCAAAATAAGTAAAATTAAAAAACAATAAAAGAAAGTCTTAAAAAAAACCTACTCTCCTCTAAAGCCTTGGTCTTCCCCCACTATGCTATGTATTTGTCTCTATCATAACCTTTTTGTGGGGTGACCCAGCAGTCTGGCTCTCTGAAGAGGTGACAATTTGTATATGGTTTGGAAATACAGGCTGAAGAAGCCTCAAATGTAGTTGCCGCACTTTGGGACAGGGGAGATAGAGCAGAAGAGGCCGATGTAACCCATGAGAACAGTGACCTTAAGGGCTCCCGCCTGTCATTTGGGATCTTTCAGGTGGCAGAATGACCCCTCAAACACAATTTTCTGCTTCACCGTTTAGTACCTAGGAAGGTAGATGGGGCAGGTAGGTTCCGAGGTGAGCCAAGTTTGCCAACAGAGAGATGCCTTAAGATTTGTTGAGTAATTCTTATAGGCAAGGCATTGTTCTAAGCTCTTTTTATGTCCTGACCTATTTAAATCTCTTTAGAACCCTGTAAGGTCAGTCTTCTTAATACCTCCATTTTATAGAAGAAGGAAGGAAACTGAGGCATACAGTCCAGTGCTGTGCACTAAGACCCGGCTGTTGGATGTAAACGGGCTTCATGCGGGTGGAAGGATGACCAATGTCACTATTTGGCCCCATTTCACATTTTTTTTTCTGGAAACATACAAAAACTATAGGTGATTGCAAAGCCTCCTGTATTGCAAAATATAGGCCTGGAGGAACATGACTGCAGTCTAGAACAGAGATCACCAAACTACACACAGCCCATGGGCTAAATCTCACCCATTTCTGTACTGTCCACAAGCTGAGAATGACTTTACATTTTTAAGTGGTTGGAAAAAATCAAAAGAAGACTTATTTAGTGGCATGGAAGTTATATGAACTTGAGATATCAGTGTCCATAAGTCAAGATTTAGCAGGACACAGGCACATATTATGGCGACTTTCAAGCTGTGGTAGCAGAAGTGAGTGGTTATTACACCAGAAACCAAATGTCTCGCAAACCTACAATATTTACTACGTGACCCTTTATAGAAAAAAAAAATGCCAATGCCTGATGTAGAAGCACATGGTCAACATAATGGCCTAGCAGTTTCAGGGAAAAATTTTTGTCGTAATTGTGAGTTTATTAAATAATCTAAAGTCTCCCCTTTTGTGCAGAAAATGGTTAATGCAAAAAAAAATTCTGAATAAACATCCTTCACAAATGACTTTTTAAATAGACTATGCACCAGAGATGCATGAGATAGATAAACACATTTATATTCCTTTTCACTGAATGTTAGGACTCTGCTTGTTTTCAGAGACGGTCTGGTTGGCTCGATGTTTGCACTGATCTTTACAATCGTCAAGCCCTTTCATAGACATTAACTTATTTGATAATTTAAAAATGCTGGGGCTGTTGATCGACCGTAATAAAACAGTCACTGAGCTGTAAGAATGCCAGCCATCCTTTAACTGAATGGTCTTGCAGTGCTCTTCTTCGGGATTTTTTCTTGAACCTACTCATCTGAAGTCAACAGGGAGCCTGGATGTCCTAATGCTACATTCCTCTTCTAATTTGTGACTATATATATATATATATATATATAGTTTTTGAGCTAGAGGGAGAGCACATGAGTGGGGAAGGGGCAGAGAGAGAGGGAGACAGAGAATCCCTCTGGTTACTTTAGGTGGAACACCTGCTTTAGGCTCTTCACCTAAAAGCACAAAGCCTAAAAGCACAGAGCCTGATGCCAGGCTTGAACTCATGAACCGTAAAATCATGACCTGGGCTGAAACCAAGAGTTGGATGCTTAACCGACTGAGCCACCCAGGTGCTCCTTAATTTGTGACTTCTTATCTGCTCAGTTCTGAGTAAGTTTGTTATATTGCATCTACATTAAGAGCTCATGGCCTGAGAGGGGTTCAAAGTACATGACCTTTGATGCTTAAAACAAAGATGATAAATTTGCATCTTGAAGGTCGAATGCAGTCTTCAGGGAGCATGTACATGCATGCACTTGTGTTTTAAAAATTTCTCAATTACTTGGTAACATTCAAAGAGTTTGAGAATTTTTTTTAGTGTAAAACTCAGATTTCTCACTTCTCTCAAAATATTTGAAGAGTGGGGCACCCAGGGGGCTCAGTCAGTTAAGCATCTGACTTCGGCTCAGGTCATGATCTCACAGTTCGTGGGTTCAGAGCCTTGCGTTGGGCTCTGTGCTGACAGCTCGGAGCCTGGAGCCTGCTTCAGATTCTGTGTCTCCTTCTCTCTCTGCCCCTTCCCCCACTTCATGCTCCTTCTCTGTCTCTCAATAAGAAGCATTAAAAAGATTTTTTTTTAAATATTTGAAAAGGTAGGAGTACAGGTCCTGTGACCCGCATGGGTGGCGAAATTGGCCAGCGTTGAGATGGAGCTGATTGCTTTAGGTGGAACACATGCTTTAGGCTCTTCGCTGCTGTCCCCACCCTCCCTCTGTGTCCATGACACCTTGCCCAAGTGTGAGTTGCCACTTGTGAACTTACTAGCCCTGCCTTTCCCCTCCTCCTCCAGCTTCACTTACTATTTTCATTTATCTTCCTATACACATCTGAGTGTGTGAATCCAGCCCACAAATTTGTGATCATTGTTTTGGTTGCCGGGAGATCTTTTCTTGTTTATTTTCTGCGTCTCCCATGTAGCCAAAGCATTTGGGGTTGCCAGACTGACACAGGATGGTATACACTTGGCGGAGATGAGGGGACCTGTCAAAGAGCATTGCTGTGATTCAACAGCAATAATTAAGCTGAGACAAGCAATCTGGGATAAAGAAGTATAAGCACTTGGAAAGGAGTCAGGCCCGGATTCCAAGCCTGCCCCTGCCAAGAACCAAACCAGCATTCACGTGCACTCTTCACGGCTCAGCTGGGGCAGACACATAGCTCCTGGGTTACTAAGAGCTAAGTGACTGTAAGGGAAAAAAGATCCCCGCCGTGTTCTCGGAAAGCTTTAGCAGCCTCGCCTTTTGTTTTCATGTAGAGCTGAGCTGAAGATGTGCCATTAGCTGCCTCTTGTGTTATCTCCACGTTTGTGATGTTAAAGATTATCCTGGGGCAGAGAGGGGCGGGGAGTGTGCTACAAAATGTCCACCGGACGACAGTTTTCAGTAGGTTAAGCAACTGGAGTGAACAGAGCAGAAATAACGTACTGATTGGAAGTTAATAGCTTAGCCCGCCCAGTTATTTGCTGGAAGAAAATGCCCGTTCAGTTGCCACAGATACCAAGCAAAACAAACCTACCCGCTGGGCTAACTACTTAGCAGGCGTCACATTGTAATCTCAGGTTGTTCATCTAAGCCATTGTAAATAGGGGAGGACAGACCAGAGGGGTGCTTCCTGGGTCTTGCCGTTGGGAGCTGTAAATCACATGGCACCTCTTGCGGCTCCGTTTGCAAACTGCTTTGACTAAATCATGATGAAAGATTTGTTGAGTTTGCTTTGAATTGGCATTCCATTGCGGCTCTAGTGTAAGGTCAAGGCTTAAGGCAAAAAGAGGGGAAAACCACCTGAACCTGCAATGAGAGCCCATGCCTCCCTTCCCCCCTCTGCCCTCCCCCACTCCTGCTCTCCGTGAGTCCTGCCAAGGATGTATTTTACAGAAAAGGGTGTGGCTCTATTAAGAATGAAGGGAAGTGAACGCATCCTAATGGGCTATTCAATTCTTCCCTTCCTATATAGCATTTTTCTGTTTTGTGTCTGGGGTGAAGGGGGAGAGTGATGGGGAGGGAAAAGAGTGAATTTAACCTCCTCTCTTTTTCACTGGAAATAAAGCAACCCACTGGAAAGCATTAAGAGGGTAAAGGTTTCTCTTTGCCATTACTAAGAACAGAAGTCAAAATATCAGTTCATTAACAAGGTAAGAAATGTTGGATGTTTTTCTAAAAAGGAACAATAACAATAGTTGGTAATGCTTATTGAATATACATGATCATAAACATACACCCTGAACAAGAGTCATCTCTCTTTTTTTAAAGTTTATTTATTGAGAGAGAGAGAGAGAGAGAGAGAGAGAGAGAGAGAGAGAGAAAGGAGCACGGGAGTGTCAGAGAGGGAGGAAAAGGAGAAAATCCCAAGCAGGCTCCACATTGTCAGCACAGAACCTGATGCGGGGCTCAAACTCACGAACCGTAAAATCATGACCTGAACCGAAACCATCTGCGTGCCCCAAGACTCCTTTCTTTTTATGTTCGTCCCAACCCCGTGAAATGGAAACCACTGTGACCGCCCATCTCACAGATGAAGAACCTGGGACTAAGAGAGGTTCAGTAACTTTACCCTGGTCTCACAGCTGGTCAGTGACCAGCAGGGATTTGGAGCCAAATGGACTGGCTCCAGCGTCCGGACCAGGGAGCTGCAGAGTAAAGCTTTCTTGGCTTCTCTCCAGCTGAATGACTTTGGAAAAGAATATTCTTCTTGGCCTCCATTTCCTCATCTGTAAAATAAAGGGTTGCATTAGATGATCTTTAAGGTCCCTGCCAACTCTTTGGGTCTATTTCCAAATCAGTATCCATCATGTCCATGGCACTGTTGTCCTCCATTAGCTCAGTCAATTACATAAAGTGGGGGGGGGGGTGTTGGACAGGAAGGGGGCAAGGAGATCGCTGCATTTACATGAAACACTTTCCTAACAGAAGCAGCCATTCCAATGGCCACGTCATGCCCAGACAGGTAGGATGGCTAGGGTGATTACGGACTGAGAAGGCAGCTGGCATTTTTAGCATACCGCTGTGACTGCCACAATGGATTTTGTAGCTGGACTAGTCCCTTTCCCCAGAAGTGTCCTTATCGCCCTCATAGGTCTGCAAGGCACTCCACATTTGCTGAGTGCTCCAGGCGCCTGGCACAGGTGAGCTATGACAACCCCTCTGTAATGTGACCAGACCTGCTGGGCTTCTCTTTCTTCCTGCCTCCCCGAATTACCGAATTACCGTGAGCGATACTTCCAGGAATTTTGCAGCAGCCCTGAAGCCTTTGTTCTTTCTTCAGAACAAGGAAGTGGGAGAGGTGGCTTGGTGGGAAGGAAACTTCTTTGAGTTCTGTGAAATGAACTCAAATCTGAAGATGTCAGACTTTTTCAAAAGACCCAGTGGCTAGTCACTTCGCATATCGAAGATAAATACTGTGTTGACAGCTCAAGTTATCTGAAGCTCGGAGTGAAATGGGAACCAACTTTTGCTCTCTGGGAACAAGGACTATCACGTTTCTGTCTGGTGTGCAAACTGAGGTGTGTTTGTTTCACTTGTGATTTGTGTCAACCACAAGGAGCCTTCAATGTTGCAAGTCACTTCTGGGTTCCTTCTGCCATACCCGAAGAGGGTAATTCCCTCCGCCCCCTTCCCATAGCCTACACAGACTATATGGTATATAACATCATGGGAAATTGTCTGATTTAACCCAGGGAACACCAACCTCACCAGATTTTTTTTTTTTTTTTTTTTGGTCGCTGATAATCTACTTAACACGTGTTACAAGTGCATTTTTTCCTTATCTGTGTCTGTATGCCCAGAGGTAGAAATAACACTGACGTGCAAAAAGAGGGGCAGAGAAACGGGCGGAGAAAGAAACCCGAGGGGCAAAAGTCCTAAACCTTGTGGTTTCCACGGGCTGCTAGCAGATCCCCGGGAAAAGGAGGAGCCTTTGCGCTAAAAGGCGAGGGGGAAGCCTGAGACGAGAAGGGAGATGGTATCGGAATAGATTGGATGGGAGGGGGGCGGGGTGGAGCAAGGGAAACTCAGCCCCGGTGAAAAGGACCCGTCATTCCATTGCATAAGGTAATTTGCTAAGAGCCGCCACTGGCATTTCGTATGCAAATGAGGAGGGCCTCTGGGCGGGGCGGAGCGCGGCCGGGATTCAGCACCGAGGGTCGGAAGAGCACTGCGAGCCCGGGAAGCATCCCTTCTCCGGCCGGCGCCCCAGAGGATGCACGCCACGCGGAAGCAGAGACTGAGTGAGCCCTGAAGGCGCTCCAGCGCTCCTGAGAAGCTGTCAAAATTCGAGATTGCGAAGAGCCGTCAGTTTAGCCCCGTCACGCTTGAGGTTTCAGGGTCTGGTCATTTCTCCATCCCTGGAGAGAGATTCCTTCCCCAAGGAAGTGAAAATAATGAACTTTTGGAGGCATTGCTGTTTTGCTTTCATTCTGCTCACTGTGGTTATTTTGGTGATACTTTATAGTCGCCAGTTAAACGTGCCACAGAGTTTTGGGAAGCTGAATAGCTCCAGCCAAAGGTATTTTCGAATGCAAGCCTGTGAATACGCCTTAGAAGATAAGTCAACTTTTTTGTGGGGTAAGACCTTGCCATCCCCTTTGGGAAGCGTCCCTTGCGAGGACTACCTGATCCGGAATCACTACATCACAAGCCCTTTGTCGGAAGAAGAAGTCGCTTTCCCTTTGGCTTATGTCATGGTCATCCATAAAGACTTTGATACTTTTGAAAGGCTCTTCAGGGCTATCTATATGCCCCAAAACGTCTACTGTGTTCATGTGGATGAGAAAGCCCCAGCCGAGTTTAAGGAATCTGTGTGGCAGTTACTGAGTTGTTTCCAAAATGCTTTTGTTGCTTCAAAGATAGAACCTGTGGTCTACGCAGGCATTTCCAGGCTCCAGGCTGACCTGAACTGCCTAAAAGACCTTGCGGCCTCCAAGGTGCCGTGGAAATACGCTCTCAACACGTGCGGGCAAGATTTCCCCCTGAAAACCAACAAGGAGATCGTTCGGTATCTGAAAGGATTTAAAGGGAAAAACATTACCCCGGGGGTGCTGCCACCGGATCACGCAATCAAGAGGACTAAATACGTCCACCAGGAGCACATAGGCAAAGATGGGTCTTTTGTGAAGAACACTAATATTTTGAAAACCTCTCCTCCACATCGGCTGACCATTTACTTTGGCACGGCCTATGTGGCCCTTACCAGAGAGTTTGTCAACTTTGTCTTCCATGACAAAAGGGCCATTGATCTCCTACACTGGTCAAAAGATACGTACAGTCCTGACGAACATTTCTGGGTAACACTGAACAGGATTCCAGGTATGTGCAGATTTCCATTCCGATGTTTTCTTATTCACAGATTGAGGTCACTAACACGGAACTCTTCTAAGACAACAGACCCATTTGAAATTATTTGGAAACAAATTTAACGCTTAGAAAACGATTAGTCTGGTTGCTTCTTAGTGACGGTTTAGTGCCAGCTCTTTTGTCTTGTAACTGTGTGCAGTACCGTGATCTAAGAAGCAGAGCTTCAGGACGTTGGCAAAGCTGTCTTTGATCATCACATGGTTACCGACTTGTAGCTCAGTCTTTTGTTTTTGTTTTAACTAAGGTATAATTAACATGTACTAGCTTGATCTTGTGAATGAATGCTTTTCATAGTCCTTGATAAGCGTAGCTATAATGTGATGGAATTGATTTTTAATAAGCAGTCTAGAATTTATGGGTTCTGATAGGTAGCGTTTCTTTCAGAGCATGTCACATTGATCCTCAAAGTCATCACTCCAAGTTGATGGGGCTGTTTTCAGAATCTTAGAATCTTCTTTGGATGTAGATAAATGATCTCTTCAGTGAAATGTCTCTAGTCTAAGGTCTGATCAAGTACCCAGGTCTCAAACCGACTGGGGTCAGCAAAAGCAATCTGATAGTGTTGCCTAGAAGAACTGGGTAAAATGAGTTGGAATAGACAGAGTCGATCAACAGCTGGGGCAGATCCAAAGTAAATTCTATTTCAAAGTCACAGATTATTAGAAATTCCAGTTTGCAGTCCCTTGGTTTTGTACACTGTTGAGTCTTTTCCATTGTTTATGATAATCTGGAAAGAGGTCCAAGGGGTGCCAGGCGACTGAAGCAGAAAAACAGCCCCACATTCCCACTGTGATTCAGGACTGAGTATCTTTTCAGAGTTCTGTCTTCCATGTGTTGCCTGAGAACACCTGTGTGACCTGCAGCACCTGTTCCTGGCGATGTCTCCATCAACTAGTTTTCACTGTTGTGCCAGCCCAGCTGTGGGTACCAGCCCTGTGCGAGGGCGGCCCGGTGCCTGCCGTGTGTGAAATCACTCCCTGCTCTTACGTGTAGGATTACCAGTGACACATTGGAGTGTGGTTTGAAGCCACCTTCATATCTGAAAGTAGATTCACAGTAGTTACTCATCTCTCAATCACTCCACGTTCCTAAGAGCCAAACTGGAGTCATGGTCTCAAAAGTCTACTCAGGGCAGAAAGAGGACTGGCAAGGAGGCTGGGAACAGAGACACATGCTATCCCACAAGCTACTAAATTGTCAGATCACAAAGACTTGTAGGAGCAAGAGTAAACCAACATTTATCATAGTGTAGTGAGTGTTCATCCTCGGTACGTGCAAATGACTACCTTAAACACGTGTAAATATATGATACGTGGCATCTAATTCTGTTTTCTGTTGGCATAGTTTGCTGCAGATGTATGTACTTTTACATCATTTCTTTTAATTAGGAGAAATGGTCATTGTAATCCTCACGAGCAGAGGAAGACAAGGAGGTTTAGAGAGACTGAAGGAATATGCCCATCTTCACCCGGCTTGTCCAAGCAAAGCGGGGATCTAATCCTGGCTTTGTGTGACCTGAAGTTTGAACGTGCACCAGGAAAGGAGGGAATAATCATTTCATCTTTCCTATGTATCTGAAGCAAATTTCCTCCAGAATCCCAGAAAGGAGACAGGACAGGGGAAGGGTGGGGGAAAAAATGAGGAAGGCAATGGAGGTAGCCTCCAGCTAACCACTTTAAGCTGGAAATAAGGTTAGCAAGAATATGGAGACTGTGTGTGTGTGTGTGTGTGTGTGTGTGTGTGTGTGTGTGTGTGTGTGTGTTGGGACCCCGTGAACATGCTGAGGTTTAGCAGGGCCGCTGTGCTAACTGGAGTCATGGGAAGGTGTCCTTGCTGGAACTGATCCCCAACCCCACATGGGCTACAGGGACTTCTGTGACAGCTTCCTCAGTCCCCATCTGGAACAGGCTTTGGTTCCTACGAAAGGCTGGGGGGGAGAGGAAAGGGTGAGGGAGGGGGGGCGGCTGGGAGAGAAACAATCAGGCTGAGACTTTGAACCTAATCACTGTGAAGCATCTCAAGGACTTTGTCCTCACAGTGAATAGAAGTCTTCGAAATTAATAGAACATTTTAACATTTACATTTCCAGCAGTCAACAAATATTTATTTAGCCCTTTGTTGTACCAAGCGCTGTTCCACGGACTGAGGGTGCCTTTTGTAAGAAGACAGACACGATCTCACGGAGTTTGTTCCAGGATTTATAATTTTAGTATATTGGACTAATTCCCCCCCCTCCACTCCAACCACTCAAAAAATGTGTTTTTTCCCTTTCTTTTAAAACATTTTTTTTAAGTTAGCTTTCTAAAAAACAGGAAATGTATTCAAAAGGTGTCAAGCCTTTATTTTGCACTCCATCGGCTCCTGATAGACCGCTCCTTATATATCCTTCCAGAGATATTGTACTACATTTACAGACAGTAAAATTAGTGAAAACATCATGCGTGGAAAGCAGTACACATCCTTTTTCTTTTTAATTGCAGGAAAATTGGCATAGAACATGATACCAGTTGCAGGGGTACAACAGAATCATTTGATTTATGTACACACTGCAAGGTGATAACTGTAAGAGTCTAGTTACCACCTGTCAGTATACAGTTAACCCCCTTCACCCATTTTACCCACCCCCAGCCCCCTCCCCTTCTGATAACCACCTATCTCTTCTTTGTATTCTATGAATTTTGTTTTGTCTGTTCGTTTTTTTTTTTAAATCATATTTTGTCCTTTTATTTACTTATTTATTTTATTTATTTTTTTAGCTTTTTTTTTTTTTTTTTTTGAGAGACATAGAGACAGAGTGTGAGCAAGGGAAGGGCAGAGAGAGAGGGAAATACAGAATCTGAAGCAGGCTCCAGTCTCTGAGCCATCAGCACAGAGCCCGACTCGGGGCTCGAACTCACAGACCGTGAGATCATGACCTGAGCCGAAGTCGGCCACTTAACCAACTAAGCCACCCAGGCGCCCCTATTTATTTATTTTTAAGAAACCCCTACACCCAACGTGGGGCTCGAACTTACAAGCCCAAGATCAGGTCACATGCTGTACCTACTGAGCCACCCAGGCGCCCCTACATACACTCTTTTTATCACAAAAATACACAGAAGAAGAAAAATGATTTCTATAGCAGGTCCGCTGTTGTCTGTACGTGAGAAACAAAAGACTACATGATGTGTTCTCTATTTACACAGACCATAGGCCGACATTTAGGAAGCTACTTCTAATTTAAATGCTTTAGTTTTTCTTATTTTGAAGCGTTTTGTGATCTGGATCCAAACAATTTTGTGGGACGAAGGCCCCAAGGGATCTTTGTTTCCCAGAATCCGGCAGTGGCGAGTGCACAGAACTCTCAGGTAGGCTATTAGAACACCTGTTGTTTCCTTGCTTAAAGCGTTACAGTGGCTTTTCATGATCTGGAAGATCAGGTTGAAGTTCTGAATGTGACATGACCTCCATGACCTGACCTCTCCTCCTCTCCCCCTTCCATGACCCACCTCTCTACCTTCATTTCTTTTTACTTGATGCCTCAGACTTTATGTTTCAGCAACTACCTGGCCCTATGCACTTTTGCAATTTTCACCTAATTTTGGGGGGGTGGCTTTTTGTGAGGTCTTCTCTGGGATATCCTTCCTGCCATCTCTGTCTGACTAACTGTCATTCGTCCTTTATAACTCAACTCGAATGGCACCTCTGGAAGCCAGTCCCCGCCCCCCATCACTCACCTCCCAAATGGTTGGTAGTTGGTACTACAGCTCTGGGTTCTCTTACACTCAATGGCCCTGCTGCCAGCATTGGATTATAATTTCCTGCCGAGCGAATATTTCCTCTGCCCTACCTCCTCAATGTTCAGGTTGCTTAAGGCTAAGAAATATGACAGCCATCTTTGTCTTCCCCACCTCTACCTCACACCACCACCTACTGCCGTGCCCGCTGGTGGTTGTGGGTGAGGCTTGGGGAGGGGCTAGATAGTTAGGAGAAGATTGGAAGGATGTATAAAAAGCGTCCTGTATCTGGGCGGGGTGGCAGTAATCTTTGATAATAAGGATTAGAGAAATGGTAGGTAAGGTACCAAGATACCACTTGGAGGTAAAATTCCACAATAGCTAGGCCAACAAATGATATCAGTGAAGTTTCAAAAAGGTAGAGGTATCAGAAAGACCTTGTAGAACTGGCAAGCCCCAGAGTTCCAGATGGAATGTTAATAGGGCAAAGTTCCTCCTTAAGAAATCCGGTTTCCAGGTAGCCACGCCGGGCCCATCATGCAGTTGCATCTGATTCCAAGAGAAAGCACTGGCGCCCTACGTGGACACCTGCAGTTCATTTCCATCTTACGTGCACCTGGTTTGAGTTTCTCCCCCAACTTGGCGCCCATCCAGCCCCACTGTTGGTACGATTCCTGGCCCGCTCCCCATTCTTGCAGCGGGCTTCTACTTACTGTCTTCATTTGATCTAGGCTGCTCCTTAGCTACTGGATTAGAAAAAAACAAAACAAAAAAACAAAAACATGGGTATAAGGAAATGAAAGGTTAAGAAAAGACAACAATAGAAAGAAACTTGAAACATTTCTCCAGGTGTAGCTCCCAGCAGATGTAAACACTGAGCTCTTTAGAAGGTGTGTGTTCTCTACAGAAAGGTTACCGGGCCCTTAAATCTGGGCGTGGCTGGATCAGTCCCAGTGTTTTTCAAAGTATGCATTGTGTTCTTTGTACATCAAGCCTAAGTTTAGAAATCGGTTTCTAGAACCACAAAGGATACATTCAGTCATGCTGATTGTACTGATGACCGAGAATTATAAACATTGATGGACTGGTAGAACCATGTCTTAATAATGTCATTAGAACAGTCAGGTCTATAATACAGCTATTTGTGTGTGTGTGTGTGTGTGTGTGTGTGTGGCCAGATGAAAGTCCACATTGGGACTTAATTTGATCAATATGGACATAAATTCCAGTTGAAGGAATAATTATGTAAAACAGAAACCTCCATGGGTTCCTATCCATTTACCAGAGTTTTAAAATGATACCACATTTATATAGCCAGATCATAATATTAAACACACATAATAAATTTGACCATGATTTTTAAAATATTGTATTAGTGGTTTGGGCCTTTTGGCTTGTGTTTCCTCATTGGAAAAGAGCTCTAGGCTCTTCCAGGACCAGAAATTTGGGGAAGATTTAAAATTTACAATTCATCCCAGCCCTTGAGTACCTAGACTGATTGGTGAGCCTGTATCACAAAATGCTGAGCTCCTGGTAGAGTAACCTTAGAAAGGTTACATACAATTTACATAGTAAAAGCTATGCTGAAGCTGTAGGCAGTTGAAGAATCATTTATGATGCCTCTGATCGTTGGCTCTGCTATAATAGTTGGATCATCTTGCTCCAACTATTATAATACCTTGCTCCCCACCCCTGTGAAGGAAAGAATCTAGAAACACTGCTCTTGGTTAGCTTTTAATTCCTAATCTCTGGAACAACATTATGTAAGACAGAAGAAACTGGATTAAAGTATATATGAAGATTTCATTAAGTATAAATACCATTATGGTTGGTAAACATTCACTAAACAGAACTTAATGTGACTTTGCTCTAGCAGAAGGGATTAATGCAGCATCTACTTTAGAACTGGCAAGACCGTTTTTCCAATTTTCAACCTGCCATCATTCTCTACCAAGACAAATATGTACTAGGAGCAGCAGTTGCCTTTTTTTAAAAAAAAGAACAAAAACATAGTATTGCATTTCAATGACTCTTTAAGCAATAAAATAAAATATTTTGTGTATCAAAGCCGTAATAGATGTATAACCAATGTCAAAATTATCTCTTTAACATAAATATTTCTACTCTCTTTCTCTGAACCACTACAACAGCACCTCCTTCCATTTCTTTTTGAGTCCACATGGTACTCTGAAAAGGGCTTTGGAGCCAGACAAACAGAGTTTAAGTCCTGGCTCCCCTTATTTGCTAACTATGTGCTACTCGTTTTAGTATGCTGACCCTCAGTTTACCCATCTGTGATGACGGGAATGGTATATAGCACTTAGTTCCCAGAGCAGTTATGAGTATTAAATAAAATAATATATACAGTGCACTGGTTCTCAGAAAGAGCCCCAGAATCTGTCTGTTGAAACTCGGCTGAGTCCTATGCCCAGTGTTTCTGATTCAGTAGGTCAGGGGTGAGCCCCAGATTCTGTATTTCCAACAAGCTCCCAGGTGACACTGATACTTCTTGTCTAGGAAGCACACTTTGAGAACCACCGATGTAGACCATCTTTCAAAGACACTGACCCCTTTATAGATTTGCAGCAAATGTTGGTTCTGTTCATTTCCATCAGAAACTCTCCTTGACTGTGAAAAAAAGGCAGCTACCAGGAAAAAGGAAAGCGAGCCCATATAAGGAAAAGCGTGATGATGTTGGTTGCATTATAGTGGATGTCATAAAAGTGGTGTGCAAATGACTGATGTCTGGGAAGTACTTGTATTGAGTCAATATCCCCTGGGCTTGGAAATGAAACAAAAGTTCTGATGAATTTTAGCTTTGCCCTTATTAGCTTTGTGGTCATGGGTGACCCTAACCTCAAATTCCTCATCTCTACAGTCATGATAACAACAGCTATTTATTAGTCGTTCTGAGAAGGAAATGAAAAACTTGAGTGTAAAGTGAGAGGTTAAGAGTTTATCCATGTAGAGACACCTGGGTGGCCCAGTGAATTGGGTGTTTGACTCTTGATTTCGGCTCAAGTTGTGATCCTGGGGTCATGGGATCCTGCCCCATGTTGGGCTCTGCACTGAGCATGAAGCCTACTTGGGATTCCCTCTCTCTCCCTCTCTCTCACTCTCACTTCCTCTCCCTCTTTCTCCCCCACCCCAGTCTCATGCTTGCTCTCTAAAATAAAAAATTTTTTAAAAAAATTTGTCTACTTAGTAACAAGAGGATACTCAATAAGATAAAATTTAAACGTATTCTTACTACAAAAGGATGTCTACACTACAGCTCCACCACCGTGTACCTTGGGATATAGATATACCCAAAGAGATACAAGAAGAAGTATAGGAAAATGTAAGCAGCTTAATTCTTTGTACTAGGTGCTTATTCTTTATAACTTTGGTTTCCTTTAATGTTATTGGTGTAATTTTTGAAACTACCAAAACGGCTTACTTCATCCTCCCACAAACACTGTGCAGTATCCTTCGTGAGAAGCATTTCCTTAAAAATTCAAAGGATGTCGATAGTGTCTTCAGGACTTTATTTTTGCAATTCCATCATGGGAAAGAAACAGGAATTGGGATTAATAGGTTGTTTTGTTTTCTGAAGCCATACCGTGACTTAAGGCAGTATTTGTGTGGAACATAATATAATTTCTCAGTAAAGGAAATCACCACAGCCAAGACCTGAAAGAAATAGGAGCTTTTTCACAATCATTCTGTACAGGTTTTTTGCTGGCCCAGCCACATCCTTCCCATTTTGGGTGTTCAACTTCCTCAGAGTTAAAACAAACGTAGTCCCTCCTAGCTACGTACACAGGGATAATTTATAAACTCTAATATGAAATTCACCAACACACACCACTATAACCCTCTTGTGTCCATTGACCAGCTTTGACAATTGCCAACATACTACACAAACGCAAAACAAGGAAACACAATTTATGGAAAATCATGGAGTGGATTCCAATTTTCAGAAATGAGTAGCTGCTTCTTTTCAAAGGAAAATACGACATTCCAATAGTCCAGGCCAAAGCTTTCTACATATCCCATAATAATGATTTGCTGAAAGGTGAAACTCTTTTTATCCAACTTAAACTTTTAGGATATATTACATCAACCAGATTGTGTTTTCGTCTTCCTTTTTTTTTTTTTTTTTAATTTTTAATGGACAAAGCTGAATCTACAAATTCTGTAAGCATTAGAAGCAAGAGTCAGAATATGCTTCTTAACATGTCCGTTCTCTTGGCCTTCCTCTTTCTGTAGGGAAGATGTGTAGAGTATGTTACTAAGAGTAGTAAGCCGATTAATGAGATAGACTGTTCATGTACAGTGTTTAGAGTTGCTTTTTTTTATCTATTGTTGCTACTGAATACCACTTCCTCTATTTAGGAAAGAAAAAAAGGCCAAGTCGAAAGTCTTGCTATTTTATGAGTCCCTATATGTTTGACTTTGAAAATGACAAAAGGAAAAATTTTGCCTTCGGCTAAATCTTAATGTATTTTCCATCACAAGTTCTTGTAGAGCCTGGGTTGGCTCTACATCTTGTTAATTTTTCACATATGTAACTTAACCTGAGATTCCCTGGGTTTCAAGCTTCCGAGCTTTGCCCAAGGTTTTGCAGGACAGTGTGGAGGGGAGAATACGGAGTTCAGCGTCCTGGCCTTGTCAGCTTGTCTAACACTGGCTGAATTACTTAACCAAACTGAGCCTCAGTTAATTTCAGTTTTAGGACATTAGAGAAAGTTTAGAAGGTGTTTGGAAATTTATTAAAAAGTAAGAATTGTATATTGGGCAGTTCTGATTCAATTTCACTCCCCCAAATACATACATACATACATACATATACATATATATATATATATACACACACATACATATACATATATATATATACACACACATACATATACATATATATATATATATATATATGGAGAATAATGCATTTCACAGCATGGGCTATGACTTACTAGTATTTCTGTTCAAAGATGTTTGTGGAAGAGCCAGAAGAATCTCTGGGTGGCCTCTAAGGACGAGAGTCTTGGATGATCCCAAAAGACTCTCAAGGATTAGAACATAGAAGTTCTTCAAACTCCAGCCACTGGACCATATAAGAAAGCCCGGTGACCTAGATATGCACATTATATAATTACCTTCTAGGTTCTAGCCTCTTGTCCTTGATTAACTGTTTGACTCCAGACAAGTCACTTCATCTCTTAGAGCCTCAGTTTCCTTCTCTATAAAATGAGGAAGTTGGACTAGGTGACCTCAAAAAAGTTTCCCTGCATTATTTTGCTTTAACTCTGGAGCATGCAGTGGAAGGAGCAAAAATTTTAGAGGTAGACAGACTTAGGTTTCATGCATCTGGTGTGTGATCTTGAGCAGTTACATTATCCTATGTGGGCTTCAATTTACTCATATGCAAAATGGAGACAATACCAATGATTTACAAGATGATGGAGAACGTAGATCCAGCTGGGCCATTGGTGATTCTATGACCATTTCCATCCCCTACCCCCCTTCCAGTAGGATTACTGGAACAATGACCTCTGGGCAATGAATTTCTCTCCTTGTCACAGTCACTGTGTCCATGTCTAGATGCCAACCACAACTCCTGCCATGACTTAGTAAAACTCAGGCCAGTGGCCACAGGCAGTGGGTAGAGGTGATTTTTGCGCTATGAAATTCTGACAATATGAGGATATTGGGTACTGAGTACTAACACAATATCCCCATTTGCCTGGCTGTTTTAATATAGCACACTTCTCCTTGTTTCTGGAGGGTATTTGGGGGGTGTGCCTATACATGCTGAGCTAGACAGAGGCTAGTGTTGTATATGAACTGTGAGGGAGGGAAGGAGGCTGTCTGGAACCAGACTATTTAGCTTCAAGTGCAGCTTCGCAGAGTCCTAGCATATACAATTTGAGGCAAATTATGTAATCACTCTGAATTTCAGTTCCTGTGTTTGTAGCTGAAAATGGTGCAGGGTGCCCGGTAAGTATTAAAACCTGTCAGGGTTTTTTTGTTTTGTTTTGTTTTTTGATTCCACCCAATTGTCCTCATGGAGACAACCGGTTCTGGAAGAACGCAATTTCCCAAGATGCTGAAGCTTTTGAGATTATTACCAAGGGTCTGGCAGATTTTCGAGAACTCAGACAAAATCAGTTTGAATTTCCCCCTCCCCCAGCTTCCAGTAGTCTCCCGCGTGGGGAAACAAGAGGAGCACGACCCTGGGGAGTGAGAGGAATTGTCTCACATGCAGCATCTGTAGGTGCACAAACTCATGTGCTTAGGTACTAGGAAACACAGGTGACCAACAACAATCCTGTGTCACTGCTGCCATCTTCATTTTTGAGGATTCCTGCAATTTCTTTTTCTTTTTAAACGTTTCTTTTCCCTTAAAAATATTTTTTTAAGTTTATTATTTATTTTGAGAGAGCAAGAGAGAGAGCAAGAGAGAGCACAAGTGGGGGAGGGGTGGAGAAAAAGAGAGACAGAATCCCAAGCAGGCTCTGCACCACCAACACAGAAGCCGATGCAGGGCTCAAACTCGCAAACTGAGACCACGACCTGAGCTGAGATCAAGAGATGGATGCTTAACTAACAAAGCCACCCAGGCACCCCAAGGATGCTTGCAATTTCCAGATAACCTGAATCTCCTTTCTCTGCCCCAGTTGAATTAAAAAATGCAGTATTGTCTCCAACAGAATGAAGGGGCATGGGAACCAGGTTGAAACAGGGTGAGTGTCTCAGTAAGGGGCACCTGGTCCAGCACCCTGTCAGCTTCCATCCATTGTGTCCCAAGAGGGACCTGTGTAGCTAAGTGAACTATACGTGGCCTCATTCACCTTCAGAGTCCTCCAGTGGTCCACATGGAATTGAGAATTATGATAGAATGAAGAGTTGGGCTCCCCGTCCCTCAAAGGGGAGGCGGGCTCAAAGCATAGCGCCTTCTAGCCTGTGATGTTGGGCAAATCCCTTCAATTCTTCAAACTTAGTTTCCTTAGCCAAGGAATGATATGACTAATCTCATGGTGGTAGTGGGTAAAGGTGTTCTAGTAAATGAATGAAGTAGTGACTCAGTAAGTGAACTGTAACTCTGATTCTAGTAACTTATAACTCCAACCATAAGTCTAAAACCTGTAATGCCACTCCTGACACATGTAAGAAGGTGCTCACCAAATGCGGTTTTGGTGATAGGCTTTTTATTGTGTTTTGATTTTTGTTTGTTTTTAAGTGGATAATACTAAAAAGAGGAAAAACTTGGAATGGCTACTTCAAGAATAACAACATGACTTTGTAAACTGGAATGGGTAATTTTCTTCTGGAGTTGGAAGGGATAGTTCCTCATTTAGGTTTAGGGAAACCAAACCCAGGGAGGTAAAGATTTGTTGGGGTCACCTGATTTAGCAGTTGACCTGGGTCACAATGATGGGACTTCTAAATCATAATACAATAGTCTGTGTATTTAGTGCTTCTCACAATTTCTTTCCTAAATACTCTAGATTTTAGAACAAAAAGGTAGTAGCATTGTGGCATGTATGTGGTCCAGTACTGAAAGATAGATTTTTGGTTTTGTTTTTTTAATGTTTATTTATTTATTTTTGAGAGAGAGAGAGCACGAGCAGGGGAGGGGCAAAGAGAGAGGGAGACAGAATCTGAAGCAGACTCCAGGTTCTGAGCCGTCAGTGCAGAACATAATGTGGGGCCCATACCCACAAACCATGAGGTCATGACCTGAGCCAAAGTTGGACACTTAACTGACTGAGCTACCTAGGTGCCCGATTACTGAAAGATAGGTTTTAATGATGGGATTCTATAAAAGTGTTCAGAATTCATAAAAAACGAAAGTGAATATTAGTATTTCTCAAATGAAAAATTCTATAGGTATTCTGCAAAATAGAATTTTTATTTTTTTTAAGTTTATTTATTTATTTTGAGGGAGAGAGAGAGAGAGCGAGCGCGTGAGCAGGTGAGGGGCAGAGAGAGAGAGAGAGAGCAAGAGAGAAAATCCTAAGCAGGCTCTGTGCTGTCAGCACTGACAGCCTGGCTCGATCTCACGAACCATGAGATCATGACCTGAGCCGAAATCAAGTCTGACGCTGCACCAACTGAGCCATCCAGACACTCCAAGAGCTTCCTTTTTTTATTTTTAAACTGATATACACTAAACTGTATCCTTCTTGGCACTCAGTCCCATGTGTTCTGACAATCGCATAGTGTTAGGCATCTACTACCACAATCAAGAGCAGTTTTGTCACCTGAGAAGTTCCCTCAAGGTGCACCTTGTAATCCACCCCTGCCTCCAAACCAAACCTTGGCAAACCCTGACCTGTTCTGTATCCTATGATTTTTGCCTTTTCCAGAATGTCCCAAGAATGGAATCATAGAATATTCCATAGCGTAGCCTGTGGGGATCTAAAAAAGCAGCTTCTTATTCTACCTTTTTTTTAATCTAAGGAATTAATTTTGTGTGTTCCAAGGTGAATATGATGGTTTCCTGTAGATCGACTGGACGCTTAATACCCACTGATTATTATTGATTCCATTTGGCAACTTTTCCTCACATTGCTATTGATTGTTTTCCACAGATAATAGAATCAGTTGGACCTTTTATTATTAAAAAACAAGTCTTTTTTAGTCATATTATTCATTGGGAGTAATAAACTAAGAGTAAATATTGTATGTAATTGTATCATTATTAAGGTTGTATTTGGTAAGCTTTTGTTGGCTTTGATTTGACGGGCTCTGTGATTCAGAATACAGACCATTCCCGACAGGATGGTTCTGGTTTGACTTACTGTGTTTCAGCTTTAGGGTGGCATGAATGTAATTCACATTGAGTAGAAACTGTACTTCAGATTTTGAATTTTGGTCTTTTCCCAGGCTAGTGATATTCCGTACTCCCTTGTGGGCGGCAGCAGCAAGTTGCTACTACCAGTCGGTCCATGATCCTAAGAGCCAGCAATAGACACACTGACAAATTCTGTACGCACACAGCCATTCTGTTTCTTTTTTTTAATGTTTATTTATTTTTGAGAAAGAGAGAGAGAGACAAAGTGTGAGTGGGGGAGGAGCAGAGAGAGAGGGAGACACCGAATCCAAAGCAAGCTTTAAACTCTGAGCTGTCAACACAGAGCCCAACGTGGGGTTTAAACCCACAAACCGCGAGATCATGACCTGAGCTGAAGTTGGACGCTTAACTGACTGAGCCACCCAGCCGCCCCACTTTCTTAAATTTCTTATTAAAATTTTGCATGTAGACAAAATTCACTTACTAGAATTGATCACTGAGTTCTCACACTGATCCTTACCTGAGTAACCAGCACAAGAACCCATGTTAGCCTAGTACTCCAAAACGTCCCTGTCACTTCCAAGAGTGACAACCATCCCCACCCCATAAATTACTTCTGCCTGTCTTTGTGTTGCTATGTAACTTTTAATTGTGGCCTAGTGCTTTTTATCCAAATGTTCAGCTTCACAAGTTGTTTCCAGAAGAAATGCTAGGCCCACTCTGTGGCTTTCTGTATTTCTAAAAACAGCTGCAAACTCCATGGGGTGAGGGGGTGGCAGAGTAAGGGGTGGGGGGCATCCTCCCCACATATCCCGGGCACATCCCACGACTCTTTCTCCCATGTTCCTTCTCTTTTGAAAGTTTGTTTAGATGTTTCTCATATTTGCAGAAGAAGACTGTAAACAGACGAATGACTTGTCCAGTTCTGTATAAAAGGTTAGGCTTGCTATAGATAGGCACTTAGTTCCCAGAATTAGCAACCTGTATATACACCCCAGTACATGCAGCAACTAATGCAACTTACCAGTGACCTTTAGCTCCTTTGGACCTGTCTTGGGTTGAAAATAGAGATTAAAATTAGACAAGAGCCCTAAACGGGCATGGTTTTTATTTGGCTGCTTTTACAAGGAATTGGAGGGAATGTTCTACAACTTGCGAATGAATTCTTGATGTACATCCAACTGGGTGTAGCCTGGTGCCTTGTTTTGAAGGTGAAGAAGGCACTGTGTACTGGGCAAGATGAAAATTCGTCTAATGGATTTGTTAAGAACCTTTTCCCTGACAACAAAGTAGTATAGGGCATGCTATGCTTAGTTGATTCCAACAGCAAATGACCCTGACGTGAAATCCTTATCATGTAACGGAATGAAGCTGTAAACAATCACATCTAAACAAGTGGCTCACAGAGAAGATCACAGTGCTTAATGTTCACGTGCTGCAAATAACAGAATCTCCCAAGTTTCTAGAATCTAATAAAACTTCAGTCCAAAGGAAACAGTATTTTTAATGAATAAACCTTTGAAAGCAGTCAACATGTGCATAGGGAATGCCTAGACTCATTTAAGAAAACCCAACCCACATATCTCAATGGTCACAGCCACTTGTGAACGGTTGGTTGCAATCTACATACAGTATAGGTTAGTCAACTAGTTAATGGCTATGGTGAAGTCTTAAGGTGGCATGGAAATATTTATTTGTATAAGAAGATGCTTTATGAAATAATGTTTTCTTTTTTCTTTTTCTTTTTAATTCCAGGATGGAATTACTATATTAGTTTCAGGTGTACAATATAGTGATTCAACACGTCCACACATCACCCGGTGCTCATCTCACGTGCCCTCCTTAATCCCCATCTCCTATTTAATTCAACCTCTTCAAGCTCTGCTCCTGTGGTAACCATCAGTTTGTTCTCAATAGTGAAGAGTCTGTTTCCTGGTTTCTCTCTCTCTCTCTCTCTCTCCTTTCCTCCTCTCCTTTATATATATACATACACACTCATACATATATTTATATATACCCATTCATCAATTGATTGGCACTTGGACTGCTTCTATAATTTGGCTTTACAAATAATGCTGCTATAAACATTGGGGTGCATAAATTAATGTGTTTGCATTTTGGGGCTAAGTACCCATAGCACAGTTACTAGATCATAAGGTAGTTCTATTTTTTACTTTTTGAGGAACCTCCATACTGTTTTCCTCAGTGGCCGTGCCAGTCTGCATTCCCACCAACAGTGCAAGAGGGTTCATTTTTCTCCATATCCTCACCAACACTTGTTGTTTCTTGTGAAAATGTTTTCTTAATGATTGTTACCGGTAGGTGTAAGATTGTGTCGTGTTTGGGTTTTGTATTAACTTTCCGTTTTGTTCTTTGTACTCGTATGCACTGTATGAATACATTCCAATCACCAGTGTTCAGTTTTTCACCGAATATAGAATAATACTTTCAAAGAGGAGAAAAAGGAAAGATTCACAAGGCAAATGTATCACGATGGCTAATTTGGGGCAGCTAGAAAATAAACAACTGGTCTCTTTGTATTTTTCTGTACTTTTAAAATCTCTGAAACTTAAAGTTGCTTTATTCAGTGAAAAATAAAATCTCTCCTTACTGAGGCACAATGCTTGGTGCTTTAGAAGCTAAAAAGTATTATCCGTGGGAAGGGATGTTCAATAAAATATTCTGTGAAAAACAGGTGTTCTCAACCCTGGCTACACCTTAAGATGATGTGGACGTGTTGGGAAACATTATTGGCTGAGCCGTACTCCTGACCAGTGAAAACGGAAGACCAATTTAGGAATTCCCCCAAGGGTGGCAGGACAGACAGGTGTGTGTGGACAGTGGTGCATGATGAGGTGGGCAGTTTGAAAGTTGAGGTCTGGAAACCCAATTGTACAAACTACACGTTGACAGGGCCAGGTAGACACTATGAGTGAGGGAAGCATGGTGGGGATCAGGGCAGTAAAGAGTCCTTGGCTTCTTAAAGCCCCAGGGAATTGTCGTTGAGCGACACTGGCAATCTGAACTTCCATGGGGAAGTTCGTTTCTTTTCCGTGTTCAACCCTCACTTCCATGAGGGTCGAACCAAACAGGTCTATGATCACGCACGGGTTGTGAGATGCCAGCCTGCTATTTGTGGTCCGGGGACAAGATTGCAACAATCCTTTTGTGTCATGGTCAGTATTCTGGTATCTTCCTGGCCTGGATGTAATCTATAATGTGGTCCGAACCAGGGTTTTGGTTCTGAGGAGCTCGCTGGGGCTGGCTGCTTGATTAGCGACCATCCAAAGCAGAAAATTAAAAATTCTAGTTCAGAAGCTTTTGAGAGAAGAGATACATGTTAAACTGGGTCCAGGGGGAGCAGAAGCAGCAGTAAGATGAGAAACGGAGTGAGGAGACAGAATTCTAGTAAGAAGTAGAATGGGCACCCACAGGAGAGGTTTGGGATGACAGCCAAGTGTGAATTTGCTTTCATTTGTTGGGGATGAGTGGTTGGTGGGTTAAGGATCTCAAAGTGGCTTGAAAAAACAAACACAAGGCAGACAGTTCAAAGTAATCTGACACCTGCCTTGAATAAGGGTTTGGGCTACTCATAAAAACATTAATAAATCTATAATTTCTGAATACCCTAGGCCAACAGCTCCAAGAACATCTTTCATAGCTTTACCCTCAGCATCTACCCCAGCACATAGGAAGGATTCGGGAAAACTGAATAATTGAGTAAATTATCTTAAAACAAAATCAACAAGATATTTAGCACATCCACACTCCTGGGCAATTCACTGAAATTTCCTAGGCTCTGGTTTACACGGCATGCCAGTGAGAAGGAATATATTAAAATATTGAAACATACTAAAATTTCTAAAAGTCTTTTGACTAAGATTCTGGTTTTTTTAAGGGCGCCTGGGTGGCTCAGTAAGTTGAGCATCTGACTCTCGAATTTGGCTCAGGTCATGATCCCAGGATCATGGGCTCGAGCCCAGGGTAGGGCTGTGCTGACAGCGCAGAGCCTGCTTGGAATTCTCTTTCTCTCCCTCTCTCTCTGTCCTTCCGTCCTATTTATTCTGTCTCTCAGGATGGATAAATAAATATTTAAAGGAATAGAATAAAATAAAATAAGATTCTGGGTTTTTCTTGCTTTACTCATTTCATCTTTTGCTTTTACAACCAAAGATGAGTCAGTTTGTTGGCAAGTATCCAAGGTGAATGTGGCCATGTTGTGTTAAGGACACTATGCCATTGTCTCAGACTGCAGGGCCCTAGAAAACACCCACCTGAAACAAAACAGGGTCTCTTTTAGTAAGTTTTCTGTGTTACAAATCCTTCCTGATTAATGAACACCACTTTGTCAGCAAAATCAAAAATGTATCTTTTTATGGCTAACCATGACCGTAATTAACCATGAGACAAAAAGGTTACAAGTTACTTGACAGTACATTTCCCACTTAGTAGATTATTTTCCATTTTTGTTGTTGTTGTGAAAGCGAATCACCACGGAACATCATGCATTTCTTTTTCTTTTGTTGCTTTATTTTTAGTATATTCACAAGTACAATTACTAGGTCAGCAAAGCCACTAGGTCTCAGAGGTAGGTAAATAAACTTATTAACAATATAAAAGCAGTACCATTTAAAGAACGTGTTATAGGCACGCCTGGGTGGCTCAGTTGGTTAAGCAGCCGACTTCAACTCAGGTCATGATCTCACAGTCTGTGAGTTCGAGCCCCACATCGGGCTCTGTGCTGATGGCTCATCAGAGCCTGGAGCCTGCTTCAGTTTCTGTGTCTCCCTCTCTCTCTTCCCTTCCCCTGCTCACTCTCTGTCTCTATGTCTGTCAAAAATAAATAAGCGTTAAAAAAATTAAAAAAAAAAAAGAACGTGTTATAAACTAAAAAATGTATGGTTATTTTACATGCAAATATTTGTACATGATTTTGCTAATGATGGACAATTTTGCGTTCTCAATCAGGGGCGGTTTTGCCCTCCAGGGGACATTTGGCAACATCTGAAAATATTTTGGGTTGTCACAGGGGTGGGGGTGGGAAGTGGGAGGATGACACAGGAATGGGGACTGCTTTGTGTCATCCAGCGGGTAAAGGCCAGGGATGCTATCTGTCCATCCTCCAGGGCACAGGAAAGCCCCCACAGCTATTATCCGTAGTGCCAATGTTTCGTAAACTTGCTTCTGGTTATAGTAAAGAAGCATTCTCTTCCCCAGCTGCCCTGACCCCATGCTTTTAATAGAGAGATTATGTTTTCAACCATTTATTTAGTTAAGTACGCCAGGCACCGTGCGAATCACACCACGTACATTATCTTATTTAACATTAACAAAACCCCATGAGGTTTTGAAGATTAGTATGTGATATCTTATAGAGATTACCTAACTGTTCAAGGTCACACGGCCAGTAAGAGCGGCGATAAGGATTTGAAATGTTGACTCTCTGACTTGAGAGCCTGTGATGTTAATCGTTCTATATAAATAATGTCAAAATAAACACCTTCACATATAAACACGTAAAAAATTATTTCCTTAGCTTGTTTTGAAGCTTTGGTTTAAAGGGCCAAAGGGAATCGAGGGTGTTGTGACTTTCTCTACATATTTCCAAATTGAGTTTCTAGAGTCGTGCCAATTTATGGCACCACCATTAACTTGTGAGAAAACCCTTGTCTGTACGTTGACGTTAGCATCGACTTTTGACATTTAAAAACAAAATTCCTCATTCAATAAGTTGAAAAGTATATATGAGGACTTAAATAATAAGCAGTTGCTGGAATCGTTGCCACACGGAGGTCTCTCAAAATAAGGACAACCCTGTGTAAGAACAATAAGGAGAAAGTCAAGTCAATATAAATAAAGCTTGCATTTCAAAGAATCATATTCATTTATTCAACAAATGTAGTTATTTGACAAATAGTGGCTAAGCTCCAAGAGAAACAGTCTTGGTTACTCTGTAAACTTATCTCAAATCTTTTGTTTAAATAAGCCTATGAAGAGCAAAGAGAGAATTGGATCTTATAGTTTAAAATGGTTTCTCTGAATAATATTGGTGTATTCTTTTTGCTCCATTCTAAAAATAATGCAAAATGGACCCTTCCTAGGACACTTAGGAATTGAGGGTAGACTTTATCCATAATACCTCAAAGCTACCTTCCCAGAATCCTGCACAATAATCGTAATCATAACAGCCATAATAATAACAGTCATCAAGTATTTTTATTCTTATTTAAAAAAAAGTTTTTTAAGTTTATTTATTTATTTTGAGAGAGACAGAGACAGCAAGAGTGGGGGAGTGGCAGAGAGAGAGGGAGACAGAAAATCCCAAGCAGGGTATATGCATTGTCATTATGGAGCCCGATGTGGGATCCAGTCTCATGAAACTGTGAGAAAGTGCCCTGAGCCAAAACCAAGAGTCCGATGCCTAACAGACGGAGCCACCCAGGCACCCCCTGTACAGTATTTGTAAAACAGCACCGTTTCCCCATAGTGGGTCTAGAAATCACTTGGGTAGGTTTTGACCAGAATTTGTAATATGGGAAAATAACATAAAATAAATAAGTGCCTTACATGTAATAAACCTAAATAATTTGTGAAGTTTTTGTTTACTTTATGTGCATGTGTGTGCATATGATGATATATAATTGTTTTGGGGCACCTGGGTGGCTTAGTCGATTAAGCATTTGACTACTGATTTCTGCTCAGGTCATGATCTCACAGTTGTGAGTTGGAGCCCCCCTTCCGGCTCTGCGCTGACATGTCAGAGCCTGCTTGGGATTCTTTCTCCCATTCCCTGGCTTGTGCTCTCTCTCTCTCTGAAAATAAACTTAAAAAATAAGAAAATAAAATAAAATAAAAAATTGTTTTTCTGTAGATTACAGTGTAAATGGTTGAAAAACCAGAGCACCTGGGTGACTCAGTGGGTTAAGTGTCCCACCTCTTGAGGTCAGCTCAGGTCATGATCTCATGGTTGTGAGATGGAGCGTGGAGCCTGCTCGGGATTCTCTCTCTCTTCTTCTCCCTCTGCCCCTCCTGTGCTTTGCATGTGCATTCTCTCTCTCTCTCAAAAAATTAAATTAAATTAAATTCTAAAAAATGTGTAAAAGGTTGAACAACCACTGATCTGATCTATACTTCATTTAAGAGAGAGACTGTGTGATGTTAAATGATGTTCCTGGATACACAGCTGGTTAGTGACAAAGCTGCGATAGAAATTAAGCTCCCGCATCCCAGTGGGAAGGCCAGTGTGTTCCATGGTCGGGGGAGGGGAGAAAGGTTCTACATTGGGCCAGTCTTTGGGAGAAAAACAGGAAACAGTTATGCTTAGTAGATACTTTTAGGAAGTTGAAGGAGCATCTGGACTTTGTCCCAAGCGATGGGATCAGTAGCTTTGGGGTCTCCACATATGTTTTAACCCAAGGCACATTAAGTTACTGAATAGTGGGCACATGGTACATTTAGACCAATCTCTTGCATGCCATTTATCTCCTCAAAATAATCATCAAGCGATGCCTACAGAGTGTTCCCACTGAGCTGATATTTGAGCTCTCACCAGATGTCTTGTTGAGAGTTTTACCACCTCCCAAAGCCAGGTGGGTGAATAGGTGACTGATGGCCACTTAAACAATTGCGGTAAGGCAAACTGAAGCTGGTTGGCCTTGGCTAAGAGAGTTGAATAAATGCTTTTTGATACCAAGAGATAGAACATAATTACACCTTAAAGTACAGTGCCCTGTTGGTAAACCAAGGTAAGCAGGCCTGTCCTATCCACACACAAGCTAAGGGGTCCTACTTTCATCCCTGAAGACTGAGTTGATGGGCAACCCTTGCATGCTGCACTCATTGACTCCTTTAATACTGAGAATCCCCTGTAGGCCAAATGCTGCCAAGTCAAGGCACAGTGCAGACTGGCCTTCCGCTCAACATGGCTTCTCCTCACACCAAGTAGGCCTTGGTGTCTTCAAGGAAGTGACTTGAGAGGTCTACTCAAATGCAGTTATTCCCAGCTATAGGGACAAGTTCGTTAGGTTAACCAAAGGATAGAAGGTACATAGGACCGGATTCCTTCATAAGGGCAAAATATGAGGAAAGGGGAGAGAGGAGCTAACTGGAAACCTGCTGAAGGCTGAGGGAGGGACTTCAAGACAAGGAGACATAGGAGCTATGTCTTCTTTGCAATGTCGGTGATAGCCCAGAGCTTCTGACTTCATCGTGTGCCCGGATCCTCTGGGGATCTCACGAAGGCGCCTGATTCTGGTGCAGGACGTCTGGATGGGGCCTGATAGTCTGCATTTCTAACAAGCGCCCAGGGGATGCCCAGTCCAACAACCACCACACTTGCAAAGCAAGGGGCTCTGCCCACTCCTGCCAGATATTCCTGTGCCTCAGGAAGGTTTCTTTGCAAGAAAAGACAAAGTAGAATTCGACTTTGTCCCTCTCCTCAGTTCTACTTTTTTTTCTTTTAATTTCTTTTTCATTTTTTTTTTTTACTTGAGAGAGAGAGAGAGAGAGAGCACGCACATGAGCAAGGGAGGGGTGGAAGGAGAGCGTGAAAGAGAGAATCCCAAGCAGGCTCCACACTCAGTGCAGTGCCCGACTCGGCTCGATCCCACAACCCTCGTGGCCTGAGCCGAAACCAAGTCCTCGCTCAACCAATTGAACCAGTCAGGCACCCCTCTCTGATTCTACTTTTAAAACCAATTTTTGTATGCACAAATATGAGTAATATTTAAACAGACATGTTTGAGATTTGTCATTAGAAAGTATAGAAGTTGAGGTTTATAATTTTATGAGCAAGAGGTTCACACGTGCTATGTGTTTACTTTAAAGACAGTAGTCATAATGGGACACCTGGGTGGCTCAGTCGGTTAAGCATCTGACTTTGGCTCAGGTCACGAACTCACGGTTTGTGGGTTTGAGCCCCACATCAGACTCTGTGCTGACAGCTGAGAGCCTGGAGCCTGCTTTGGAGTCTGTGTCTCCCATTCTCTCTGCCCCTGCCCCGTTCACACTCTCTCTCTCTCTCAAAAATAAATAAACATAAAAAAAAAAAAAAAACCCAGCAGTCATTAATTGTAAATGTCACCATCTTAACTCTAGGATAAGGAATGTGTTTCTGAGGAAGCGTCAGTTTGTGATGAACAATATGAATGAAAAGGAGAGGAAAAAATATCTCATTTTTTAAAAAATGTAATCATGTAAAGGAGGGTAGGGACTTTTTCTTATGGCAACGTGTTCTTCACACTCTTCTGCTGTAGTTATTTAATCAAAATAGACTCATAAAAATCACATCCATGTAGGGGCACCTGGGCAGTTCAGTCAGTTGAGCATTCAACTTTGGCTTGGGTCATGACCTTGCATTTCGTGAGTTTGAGCCTCACATCAGGCTCTGTGCTGACAGCCTGGAGCCTTCTTCGGTTTCTGTGTCTTCTTCTCTCTCTGCCCCTCCCCCACTCACACTATGTTGCTCTCTCGCAAAAGAAAAAAAGTTGATAAAAACTAATAAGTAAATAAATAATAATAAAAAAATCACATCCACTCAGCTAATCTTGTTGACACAAGTAAATATACCAAATTATATCTTTGTCTTCTAGACAGCCCTACCCCCATTCCCCCACCCAACTGAAGCAAATTGTATTCTGAATTCTTTTAAAGTATGTACTACGAACAAAGTAAAGTAGCTTCTTTTGGGAAAGGCAAGCACTAAAGTAGTTTTTAAAGTAATACATGCAAATCAAAGCAATAGGAAAAAATATTGCTTAATAAATAGTGTTTTTCTTGACTGCTCAATATTTATAAGCAAACTTTCCAAGTTTGGCAATGAGAAAAAAAGAATCTGTCTTATAGTGAGCCCTTAGGGGTAAGGATTCATGCTATTTACAGGAAAGGCTGTGCATGATTTAATTTTAGTTGGGAGACCTTGGTACAGTTCTTGATTCGGAGCGTTATAAAATTATCATGTGACATCAGGGCAGAAGAGAGCTTTTTTCTTCTGAAAACCCACATTTTTATTAATGTTTTTAATGAGGAAACATGTTTATGTGCCTAATCCAGTTAAACTTCTTGAAGAGTATTGGTCTCGCCCAGTTTTTTTTTTTTTCTTATGAAAAAATACTTATCGTCGTGAGTAAGTTTTTGTCTGGTTAGGATATGTATTAGTTTTTTATTTGTCATCGTAACAATCTACCACAGACTTAGCAGCATAAGCAACATAAATGTATTATCATTCAGTTCTGTAGGACAGAATTCTGACACGGTCTCACCAGACTAAAACCAAAGCATTGACTGGGCTCCATTGCTTTCTGTAGGGTCTGGGCCTTTCTCAGCTTCTAATGACCATGGTCCTTAGCCCGATCCTTCACCTTCGAACAGTTAAAAAAAGACTAACTCCTTACCCACCTCTTCCACTGTTAAAGACCCTTGTGATTGATTGCGTTGACCTGGATAATTCAAAATAAACTCCCTATTTTAAGGTCAGCCGATTAGCAAACAATTCTCTTTCGCCCTGTAACACAACATAGTATCAGATTCCAGAGATTAGGATTTGGACTTCTTTGAATGTATGTCGAGGGGAGAGGTGTTATTCTGCCTACCAGATCTTGTAGGAAAGGACTGTTACAGTTTGGGTACATGTGTACATGACACATGTCATGCATGTGTCAGTACATCAGAATCACATTCAGATTGCATTGCCCACTGTTGAAAATTGCTGGAGCTCTTATGAAGCAAAATATTTCTTCTTTGGTTGCATATGCATTTGATTCCCATATACTTATTTTCCAATAATGGACACCTTGGGTTAAAACTATTCTATAGGGGTAGACAAAATTTTCTGAGATGGAGAGAGTTATTTAAAATAGTTTGGCACAGTATTTCTCAAATGAGGCAGTTTTGCTTGCCTCTCAACCCCCCACCGCTGGGGACATTTGGCAACACCTGAAGATGTTTTTAATTGTCACGATTGGGGGAATGTACTACTGGTGTCTGGTGGGTAGAATCCAGGGATGCTGCTAAACATTGTACAATGCACGGGAGAGACCCTACAACAACGAACTATCCAGCCTACTGTGTCAATAATGCCAAGGTGGAAAAGCCTTGGTTTAGCAAGATGGTGACTTCTAAAGCCATCCTCTCTTTTTTTTAAGGCTCTTTACTTTTCAAAGGTGAATTAAGTAACTAATTGAGTAGTGAGGTCAGCAACTAAACATCTGGCCAAAGAACACCTGAAAGAAACAGAGAAGATGGGCAGGCCAGTGCACACCAGTCTTCCTAGGAAAAACTCAAAGCTCACAACTTCCTGCTTGGGGTCAACTGTTCATCTTCTTTGGGTGACTGGGAATCATGTCTTGTATCTCTCTCTGTTCCCAGGGCCTCACACAATGCTTGTGACACCAAATGCTCAAGAAGCACTTTAACAAATAAAAACGGATAACGTGTTAAGGATTTGAGTTTTTATGTAGTAAACAAGACATTTCCCTTCCGTATGCCTAATTCTGCAACTTCATATTAGAGCAACCCAGGTACTGTTCTCACTTATTAGTGCTTAGCACATCAGCTAGCCTGTTTTCTGAGCTTTCATTTTAAGATAGAAGTCATATGGAAAATCCTAAAAGTCTGTAATATTAGGATTGAAAGTGAATTCAGTTAAAGGCCATTGAGAGAGAGCACCCAAAACTCCTCAACTTTTCCATCTGCATTATGGTTTCGTGCTGCAGTATATTTCTTAAACTCTATTTGGCAGGGTTGGGCACATGTGATGAAAAAATATACATATGTATATATGTTTTTTTACGGGAGAGTTCATAACCACCAACTACTCATACCATAAGCTTCTGAGGTCTAGCACCAATGATGGAAAATCTAAGGTGAGAGATAACATAGTGAAAAAGTAAACATAACGTGGAGGCTTCATTGATGAAATGACACCCTCCTCTCTTGGTTCTCATTTCTGCTTTTCTTCTTTATCAACATTGCAGGTGTCCCTGGCTCCATGCCAAATGCATCGTGGACCGGTAACCTCAGGGCCATAAAGTGGATTGACATGGAAGATAAACACGGAGGCTGCCATGGTGAGGCACTCACTGCACACTTTGAGACCACACTGCTTGTTGGTGTTGGCATGAAGGTAGTTGTAGAATACAGGGGTTCTCATGGGAGAACTGCTTGTAAATTTAAAACAATCTGAGTTCTCAGAGTAGCTAGAGGCTGCAAGACATGGCCCTTGAAAAGTAAACTTAGGTATCTCACTGACATGCTCCAGCCCATGATTAGAGAAGGGGATTTAGAGATAGGCTCAACTTATAATGGTATTTTCTTGCTAGTTTCTGCTCTCTTCTTATTATTTATTCCTCTTTCTGTTCCTTTTGGGAGTGCAGTGGTTAGGAAGGGAAAGTGGTCAGGGTGAGAAGTGATGTCATGTTTTCACCACAGAGCAAGCTGGACCCACGCCCCTCACACCAGCCCCTGCTCTCCCCTCAGACAGGCTTCCAGCTGGCTTGGAAGTGTTTGCTGCAGCTCTGGCATGGTGACAGGTGACACTAACAAGAGATATTTCTCCTCCAGAGGGACAAGAACAAGAAAATTTAAGTAGTTTTCATTTCTATAGAACTTTTTTTAAGTTTATTTATTTATTTTTGCGGGGGGTGCAGAGAGAGGGAGAGAGAGAATCCCAAGCAGACTCCACACTGCCAGCACAGAGCCCAATGTAGGACTCCAACCTGAGAACTGTGAGATCATGACCTGAGCCGAAACCAAGAGTTGGATGCTTAACCGACTGAGCCACCCAGGCGCCCCTTCTATAGAACTTTATAAAGAAGGTTTTTATCAGCCCTGGTATACATTGCGTTCAAACTATATCTGGTACCTAGTGAGCACAGTATTCATTATGTAGGCTAACATAACAAAGTACCAGAGACTGGGTGGCTTAAATAACAGGAGTTTATTTCTTCATAGTTGTGCAGGCTAGAAGTTCGAGATCAAGGTGGCTGTACATTTGGTTTCTTCTAGAGGCCACCTTCTTCTCCTGTCCTCACATGTCCTCCTTCTATGTGTGTTTGTGTCTTAATCTCATTTTATGCCGACGCCACCCATATTGGATTAGGGCCCATCCTATGTGACCTCGTTTTAACTTGATTTCCTCTTTAGAGGCTCTGTCTCAAGTACAGTCCCAGTCGGAGTTACTGGGGGGCAAGGACTTCAACATATGAATTTGGAGAGGGGGACAATTCATCCGATAACAGAAGGCAATAAAAATGTCTGCAGCGAGTGAGTGGTTACGTGGGTGAGTGAGGGTTCGACCTTTCCTCCCTGTGGTGACAGAACTTTCCCTCCCTTACTCTTCTACACAGTCTCCATCGACACCTAATGTTTCACAGGAAAACCTCCAAATGACCGCCTCTCTGTAGCTCTCCGTTACACCCTGCCCCCTTCTCGCATCTTCCTGAGCGTCCCCTTCCGCTGAAGATGGCAACACCCTCACGTCACTGTACACTCTGCTCTTTGGCATCTTCATATCTTTACTTTAATCAGCCAACATTTTCCCCAGAGGACAGCTCCCACCACCTGGCTGCGTTCTCCTCATGGCCTGCCCTCCTTGGAGCAGGAGGAGGGTGGAGAGAAGGTTGATTTGCTCTTTAAACTCCTGGGTCTTTTTTCAGAAAAGAGACCATCACCATTAGTCGAAGTCACAATATTTGAGATGTGTTGCCTTCTCTATAAGCCTCCTATAACCCTGTCATGCTCCCTGTGGGACCACTGTGGTCACCTAATCTGCCTCTCCACCTCCTCTCCAGCTGTAACACTGGAAGACTTCAGCCTCTACAGCAGGGACCCATATGACGTCGTTACTTTGCAGGTCTGGCCTCGACCACAGAAGTTCCTGTTCCACTGTGCCCCAGCCACCAAGCCCTGCCCCTCCCTAGAACCTTACTCTCATTCTCCTTGTCCTCACCTGTATCCAGGCCCTACCCCATAAAGAGGGTATAAGCTAGTCAGGTTTCCATTTACCACATGACAGGCGGGCCCATGAGAGTAGCTCTGAGCTACTCTACCTACAGGGGGTACATAGCTTGGATTGCCCAAGCCTCTCAGACAAATGTCTCATTTTCTTCTCTTAGCGCCTGTTATGCTGATGGACATCTGAAAGCCTTATATGGTTCCGAACATAAAAATAGTTTGTCCCCCAAACCACTAGATAGGGAAAAGAAAAAGACATAACCCAGATGAGGCAGAACAGTGCATGCTAGACCAGCAAGTCTGGAGTACAATCCAGACCTTTCGCCCTTGGTGGTGAGTAATAGCATTTGTTCTAAAGCCTATGTAGATGGGTGGATGTGTACCCGCTTTATAGGCTGTTAGAATCACAGAGACCACTCTAGCTCTATGGTCTTGAACTTGGAGCTCCTGCCTCTGGTTACAATTTGTTACTCTCCCAGTTTTCTTCACTGACTTACAAATGTTATATCTTACTGTCTTTCTTCCCAGAACAGAATGGAAACTTCAAGAGCGCTAGGATTTTTTACCAATTTGTTCATCGCTATATCTCACACCTAAAATATGTTGTTTGAAATGTGTTTGCTTTATTATTATTATTTTGTTTTTAAGTTTATATATTTATTTTGAGAGTGGGGGGAAAAGCAGAGAGACAGGGAGAGAGAATCCCAAGCAGTGTGGAGCCCTACTCAGGGCTCAACCCATGAAGCTTGAGGTCATGACCTGAGCTGAAATCAAGAGTCGGTTGCTTAACCGACAGAGCCACCTAAGTGGCCCATGTGTTTGCTTTTTTAAAAACTGGGATTGCCAGAGTTTCAATGGTCCCATCTTCCTCCTTCTGCTAGTGTCCTTCTGAGGACCCCTTGTCCAGCCTGCGCACTGAGCCAGCCGTCCCCTGCTGTTCTCACGAATAAACCAGGCTCCCCCGCCATTTGACCCTACAAGGCCAATTCACACATATAATAATTACCACCATCTGCTTTTTGCCATTTGTGTTTCCCTGAGCAGAGCATTGCTGGAGACCATTCCAGAACTGTCCCAAACTCACCCCTGATGGAGGTGGGGAGAGGGGTGGCTAAACCCTCGTGGCTGCCGACTTATTCATTTATTTACACTATTGTTTTCCTGGTGCCCTTCCCCATGTACTTCTTTTCATCTTTCCTGCTTGCTTTAAACTCTCCGTCTTATGCTAAAACAGCCTTTCCACCCTCAAAAGGTAACAGTTTCAACTTGAGGAAGAACTTTCAAGACATGTGACCAAAATCCCCTTATCGGATCGTCACACCATCCCTTTCCTCCATCTCAGAGTATTTTGGACAAACTCTTCTCATTGTTCCTTACTGCTTCAAGAAAGAAAAGTTACCCATCCTCACCACCGGGGTCACCCTCTGGGGGCTCAGTCATGTGTGGGTTTCCGCTGAATGATCCCCTTGTTTTCTTGCGTTCCAGTGATGCCCTTGTGCTGGCTCTTTTCCCTCTCTCTGTCCGTGTGTCGTGATCGCCTCTAGCCTGAAGACCACGTTGTCTGTGAGCCTTTAGTTCACGTGCCCTGAAATAGTCTCTCCTGTTCACTTCATTTTCTTAAGCATGGGCATGCTGCATCTGCATTCAGTTCTCACTCCCCAGTTATCTCTGACTTCCACAGCTCTGGCTTCTGTCCCCCATCAGTTTCCACTCTATTGTACTTCCTGCCAGACGTATTAAATTAATCATGATTAATGACATTAATCCTCTCAGCCCTTCTCTGTTCTGTTTTGAATACCCTTCCTTTCCCACTCGTGACAACACCATGAACTTGGAACCAGCTCTCTGGTTTACATTAAGTTATTACTGTGGCCTCATAATGGATTTCTAACTGTACTCTGCAAAGCTCTGTAAAATTAATGCTGCTAAAGCCCATTTTACCATTTGATTCTTCCATTCAAAAATCTTCAAAGACTCTCCCTATTTATGGGATAAAAAAAGGCCCAGCCCTTTATTTTAACTCAGTCAACCATAGTCATTCCACTGCATGCCAAGAAACCTCTAGAAAAAAGGTTCAACTTCCTACCATTCTTTTTCTAACCTGCTTGCTAACCAAATTCTCTATTGTAGCAGAAAATCTCCTCCCTCCGCATTTCCCCCAAATGAAGCCATCATCCATGCCCTTGATGCACACTGCCCCCCCTCCCCCAGTTCTGTTCTTCCACTAACTCTCCACTCATCCTTCACCATTCTTTCATTCAACAACTATTAATTTAACACCTAATGTTTAACAGGTACTGTCCTGGATGCAGGAGGGACGCAGAGAGCAGCAAAATGGTCACAAGTTCCAGCTCTTTCCAACCTTACATTCCAGGCCAGGCAGAAAGACAATAAGCAATTATCCAGAAAGAAAGACAATAAGCAAAATATTTGCCTTCGTGGCACTGATATGCCTATGTTTCCATTGGCCATGAGAGCCAAGAGAAAAATGAATCAGGGAAGGAGGAGAGGGGATCAGAGGAGATCTCCCTGTGAATGTGGCCTTGAGGCAGATACCCAGGGTGGTGTGAGAAGGAGCCTCCTGGAGGTCTGGTGGAAGGGGGTTGGACTTGGGTGGTAAGAGCTATGTGGATTCTCAGGTAGAACATGCCTGGTGTGCGGGGGGCCAGCAAGGAGGCCAGTGTGGCCGGAGTGAATGAGCAGGGTTGTGAAGGGTTGTAAAGCAGGGGACGAGAGGTAAAGGCCAGACTCAGGAGCTTTCAATGCCATTGCTGGGGTTTTGGCTGTGCTCGCGCATGAGATGAGGAGACATTATGATGTGCCTACGTTGACAACAATCCCCCTGGCCATTGTGCTGAGAATATACCAACAGGCAGAAGTGGAGACTGTAGAATCCAGTTATCATTGTGACAATTCCAATGGGAAGATGGATGTGGCATGGGCTGGGATGGTAGTAGTGGACATGGTGAAAAGTGGTCAGCCATTTTGAAGGTTGAGCTGCCAGAATTGCTGACAGAGATGGGGGTGTGAGAGAAAGGGAGAGAAGTGCCCAGGACACTGAAAAACAGGAGTGGCGTGGGTGTCATGGGAAAGACTTGGAAGGGATTGGGAGCTGAGTCAAGCTGACATGTTGAGACATGTCACATCAGTGAGGTTTATTCTCCTCAAAGAAGAGATAAAAGTAGGTATTTGGAGAGACTAGACCAGGGCTCAAAGAAGAGGTCTGACCGGTGCCTCCCAGAAAGACCTCTTCCATCTGTTCACTTCCAGAACTTCTCATCCATAACTCTCAGTTTAGAATACATGAGTTGTCTTATGATGTCTTTAGTGGTCTTGCCTCATATTATTTAACTCTCCTGTTGCTCAAGTACGATGTGTCACCTTTGTCTTTCTAGAAAGGGTTTAACTTCCTTATGGGTGTGGCCGACCGATCCTGTGTCATACAAAATCCAATAGCATTGGGCACAGTGTTAGCTCCTCAGTAGGCAGACATGACTCTCCTGCTGTATAGCTTCACCACCCCCAACTTTTGAGAATAGGCACGTTCTGACTGTTTCTTCTCTCCTCTGCAGGCCGCTACGTACATGGCATTTGTATCTATGGAAACGGGGACTTGAAGTGGTTGATTAATTCCCCCAGTCTCTTTGCTAACAAGTTTGAGCTGACTACGTATCCCCTCACTGTGGAATGCCTAGAACTGAGGCTTCGAGAAAGAACCCTAAATCAGAGTGAAACCGTGATACAACCCAGCTGGTATTTCTGATTCACTGTAACGTGTGATCAAAGGGCAGTCACGGTCAGGAAGAAGAGCCTTTCTCTGTGAGAGAACTTTGCCTCGCTTATGAAACAGTTGAAGAGGTCACAGACCTGGCTCTGTTGTTATATGTTAAAACATCCACTGGACACTGTGAACTACGCAATCAGGAGGACTGCACAGGGCGATGCTGGCACGTTGGTCATACTGGTGGTCTCTTGATGCTCGTTCTACGTCGGGCTCATGATCTGAGCAGTGATCAGTGTAACTGGCGTCAGACCTTTGCATCAGATACTCATCAGAGAGAAATGCTCTCACGAAAAGGAGAACTATAGATAATACTGTTTAGGGAAATAGGATCATGTTTCTTCGAAGAAGGAATCTTTTATGACAGATCTATAGCCATGCACTCATGGATACCACTCCTCTTTGGTCAGCGGCACACAGGCATAAAGACAACTTTCTGGGCACCTCAGCAATCTCCTTTAAAACTTGAGCTACTAGAATGGAGAACTAGATCTTGTTCCTGAGTTTCAACACAAGCACTGTCAGCTTACCGTATCTGAAGGCCTGTACAGAATGGAAAGTCATTGACAGGAGACAGGATCTGCTTTTAGACAGCATTCGCTGCTGGCTGCTTCAGCAGAGGGACCCCAGGGAAACAGGACCTTTCTTATGTGTCAGAATGTGCCCTGGTCCCTCTTCCGTTGTTTTCCATGGCGAATGCTCAAAAGTTCCACAGAATGAAGATATTTCTAGAACCGAGGTGCTATTGCATGGATCTTGCCCCAAATCTCTAACCTCAGAGTGAATCACTTTCCTCTTGGATCACCACCCTCCACCCCACCAAAGTGATCTTACCTGCAAAATGGAATCCAAATGCTATTCTGTGACTCTTTAAGGACTCCAGAATATTCTCTGAGTAGCTTTATAATGCTTGACGCTGATAAGAGTGCCTCGATTTTTAAGAGCTTTCAACTATGAGTGAGATTCTCTGTCCCGTTCTCTTCCCCAGTTCATTCACTCAGCACACAGTAAATATTTCTCAAGTGTCTGTTACACACCAGACACATGCTTGACACAAGGAGAAAAGTAAGACAGAAGCTGCTTGAGTCTGAAATTCTTGGTAATAGCACCAACGTTGGAAAGGCTACTCTAGAGAATCTCACAGATTGCTTGTATTTTAACACACTCATATCCAAGGTCGTACTTTGGGTTATCTGGCAAGGGATATGAGTAATTAGAAATGGAGGTCTAAACCAGAGACCATTCCAAAGAAAGAAGGAGAGAAATAGACAGAAGCTAAAGCCTGTCGTGATGTAGGCATCCTGACAACTGACTCATTGTGTCAAAACCTTACAAACATTCTTGGGAGGTTCACATGATTAACCCCATTTTGCAGATGAATTAAGCGAAGCTTAGAGAGGTTGTTAGTAAGCATTAGCAAACAAGTTCTCTGAGGATTGGGATGTTCTCTCTGGTCTCCTTAGTTCAATTTCCTGAGGTAGAATACTTAGACAAAGTGAAATAAAGCCATATTTAGTATACCAGAGAGGGTAGGGTTTAAGAACAGTCTCAGTGTTCATTTGAGAAAATGTCCTGACACGTCAGAAAAATGTGAAGTCTACTTTTGTACTCCTAAATCCATTGAGTTCCTTAATATTTATTTATTCTAACCCAAAAAAGTTACTACAACTAATGATACCCTTAATTAACACGTTGGTTTTATTACTCTTTTTTCCGTGACTGTGTCTGTTGAATGTTCATTGTATTTAAAGGAATGCCTTTGAAGTAAAGCCTTATTTTTTTCCAGCTACTGAAAAATATGGAACTGTACAAAGTGGTAAAGGGTTGAAGCATAGGGAACATACCCGGAGCTAATGAGTCTAAAAATCACCTTTTCTTTCAGCTTCTTTAAATGACCCCCCGCCTCCCCAAAGAAGAAATGTTTTACACTGGATCATGCTCCTCTAGAACAAGAAGCCTTTTGGAATAGAAGATGTTTACATGATCATCTCTATGTCTTAAATACTTTAATATTGGAAGATTGTAGTGTTTGGGCGAGTGGGTTTTCACTAGCCTCCAGGGATGGCCGAAACTACTAAACCCATCCTTGTTTTCGATGATGTTCCATGTTGTTGTCTTGGAAATAAATTAATATATTGTTTTCCACCTTTGGGGCTGTTGTGTATTCTTATTTGATAGTTAGTTAATATCCACGAAAGACCAAGTTTAACAAGATAATTCTAGCATTTTTTTTAAATACGTGTAAAAGAACACCTTGCTGGCTCAGTTGGTGGATCGTGCAACTCTCGATCTCGGGGTTGTGAGTTAGAGCTCCTCTGGGTGTAGAGATTACTTAAAAATAAAATCTTTAAAAAAAAAAACCTAAGAATAAATAGACTTCTAATTTTAGAATAACTTTAGTTTTACAGACAAATTGTAGATTGCACTGAGAGTGCCCATATACCCCCTAACTCAGTTTCCCCTGCTATCAACAATTAAAGTTTTTACCTAATGTCTTTCTGTGGTTCCAAGAACCTATCCAGAATGACACATTACGTTTGGTCATCGGGCTTCTGTGGGTTATGATTGTTTCTCAGACTTTTCTTGTTTTTGATGACCTTGACGATTTTGAGGAGTAATAGTCGGGTGTTTTGTAAACTGCCCCCTCCCCTGTGGTTTTGGGTCATGTTTTTCTCATGATTAGACTGGAGGAGGAAGACCACAGAGATTAAGTGCCATTTCCATCACATCATATCAAGGGGACATCATACCAAGGGTACACGACTTATCAGAGTTGAGGCTAACCTTGATCACCTGACTTAAGTAGTGTTTGTCATGTTTCCCCACCGTAATGGTATTCTTTTTCCCCTCTATACAGTAAGTACTTTTTGGAAGGAAATCAGTATTCACACACTGTATATAAGGAATGGGGAGTTCTGCTTCATCTTCTTTACAGTAGAATACCTACATAAATTATTTGGAAGTCTTCTATAAAAGAGATTTGTCTCCAGGCGCCTGGATGGCTCAGCCAGTTAAGTATCGGACTCTTAATTTCAGCTCAAGTCATGATCTCACGGTTCCTGAGTTCAAGCCCCACTTCTGGCTCTGCGCTGATAACACAGAGCCTGCTTGGGATTCTGTCTCCCTCTCTCTCTGTCTCAGCTTCTCCCCCACTCACTTTCTATCTCTCTCTCAAAATAAATAAAAATTAACTTTTTTAAAAAATAGAGATTTGCCAATTTCCCCAATTTATTTATTTGTTATTATTATATTATTATTTATGTATATCCATTAAGCTCGTAGGTATTTATTTTAAACTTCAGGTTCTAATCCAATACTCTTTTTTTTTCTCCAACTGTTTCAGCTTTGGCCATAGGTAGTTCTTTTAAGTTGGCTCCCATGTCTTGTTGACACATTCCCATCACTGCTGGGCTTTTTCCTTGAACGCTTCCTTATTTTCTGGCACTGCAGGATTCTCAAGCATCTCTTACTATGTCCCTTATTCGGTTTTGAAGACAAATGACTAGTACAATAGCCATGGCATGAGAAGTACAGAGTGATCAGGGGCGCCTGGGTGGCTCAGTCAGTTAATCGTCTGACTTTGGCTCAGGTCATGATCTCACAGTTTGTGAGTTTGAGCCCCACGTCAGGCTCTGTGCTGACAGTTCAGAGCCTGGAGCCTACTTCAGATTCTGTGTCTCCCTCTCTGCCCCACCTGTGCTTGTGCTCTGTCTCTCTCTGTCTCAAAAATTAGTAAACGTTAAAGAAAAATTAGAAAAAGAAAATATAAAGAAGTACTGGTGATCAGAGGCTCGGACTCTCAGGGTCTGGCTCGCCTCACCAAGTAAGCCATTCAGACTCGCTGGGGTGCTGGTGAGGGACATGGGGAATCTGGAATGGGAAAGAGAAAAAGGAGACACTGGGTATCAGCTATGGCTTCAAGACCAGCAGCAATGGTGGAAATTGTAATCATTCTACTAATCTTCCCTTTATAAGTTTTCCCAAGAAAAGGCACTCGTGGGATCTTGGAGGAGCCGCTGCTTAAATGTATAGGAAGAAATTGATCCACGTTGCTCAAGTGTGGATTTATGCACTGCACCAATGAGATCTCCTCAGCCCTCTCTGAGGGTCACCCTCAACCTAGGAGAGCTACCCGCCTCCCCCGGTCACATCCCCCATGGGGTCAGCCTGCACCCAGTGCCCGGATGAGGCCTCAGTGTAATTGTATCTCAGCCCATCTTCTTTAGTTAATCTTGATCTCTTCTCTTCCCCCGTAAGTACTGAATGTGAAGAGCTCCCTTGCACACAAATTTCCATTTCAGAGCCTGATTTTGGGAGAACTTCACCTATAACATGTTCCCCACACAAAAGATGATACAAAAATTTACCTGTATTTTCTTTTTTTCTTTCATAGTTATTTTTCCCTCTATGTTTAACTCTTCAGGATTTCAGCCATCTGTAATTTATTTTGTGTCACCTAATATATATATATATAATATAATATATAATATAATGTCACCTAATATATATAATATATAATTATACATTATAATATATAATATATACACACACTTAATATATAATATATACATCCTATATATATATATATATATATATATATACACATACACCCCTAATATCTATAATTTATTTCAGGTAGGCACCTAAAGTTTTACTCTGCTAAGTTAGGAAAGCCAGTTACCCCACTACCACATTTTCCCCCATTGCTTCAAAATGCCAATATGATTATGTACTAAATTTCCATCTATTTGGGGGTCTTTTTCTGGAATCTACTCTGTTCTATTGACTTTTGGGCTATCCATGTGCCAAAACCATATTTCAAAAATTACAGATCTCTGCTCCGTGCAGGACAAAGAACCCCTTACAACATTTTCCCGGCAATCTTTGCTCGTCTACTTTCAAGCAGATGCTAGAAACAGTATCAAATCCCTGGAAACATCCTGTTAGGATTTTGATGGAATTTGTGCAGAATTCATATTGATTAATTTGGGGGTAATTATACCTTGACAACATCCATCTGTAATAGGTCTATTTATTCAGGTCCTCTTTTATGTATTTCACTAATATAGTTTTTTTTTAAGGTTTATTTATTTTTCAGAGAGAGAGAGGGAGAGCACAGGAGGGGAAGGGACAGAGAGAGAGGGAGATAGAGGATTCAAACTGGGCTCCATGGTGACAGCAGCCAGCCGGATGTGGGACTCCAACTTACAAACCACGAGATCAGTTGGATAAGCCACTGACTATTAGTGAAATAGTGTCCCTATTTCACTAATATAGTTTTTCTTATGTAAGTCTTGTACATGTTATGCTATGTTTATTGCCCTGTATTAAAGAGTTCTTTGTGCTTACTGGGAATGGGATTTTTAAAGTGTATTTCTGTGCTGTCATTGATAGTATAAAAGAAAACAGTAATTTTGATCATGTAAGTGGATTTTATTAAACTTTTTCATTATTCCTAGTAGTATTATACCTCACACTTTGTGGTAATTATCTATATATAACAGTTTTGTCTTTTCCTTCCCAGTATTAAGTCATCCTGTTTCTCCCTCTCCCACTTCTTCTTCTTCTTCTTCTTCTTCTTCTTCTTCTTCTTCTTCTTCTTCTTCTTCTTCTTCCTCTTCTTCTACTTCTTCTTCTCCTTCTTTCTGTCTTCTTATATTGGCAGAAATTTGTGATGCAATTTTAAATGGTAACAGTGATGGCAGTATCCTTGAGTTGTTCCCAACATCAAAGCGCATGTTAACTGCTGTGCATGGTGTTGGAGGTCCGATGTAGGTTTTTCTGGTAGATGCTCTTTATTGAGTTAAGAATCAAAATAATAGAAAATAAATATACATTGAAATATATGATGATTCTAATTAAATATATACATGTATACACACACACATATATATCCCAGTTGCCATATATATATATATACACACATATCTATGTACACATACGTATACGTATATGTATATATACACCAGTTGCTATCTCTTTTTTGTTGCTCGATGCAATTATGAAAGACTTTGGTTTTTAAAAGTTTTCCTTTGCACATATTATTTCAAAAACTGAGAGGAAAAGGTCACTACTCCTAATCTTTATAAACAGTAAGAATTTAGTACAGCAGTCTATGCCGAGTGAGAAACTGGAGCAGGGATCCTTTTGAACAGACTAGTAGGTAAACAATTGGAGTTTGGGAAAACTAATGGCTGAGCTGGAAAGTTCCTTATTGTAACTACTCCCTCTTCTGGTCAGGATGGCTTAGGGATTAAGCGCCAATGGGAAATACACCAGAGGTCTACCTCGCAGAGCCAAGTTCTGACTCGGGAAGGAGGACTCTCAGCAATGTGAGGAGGAGGGTGAGAGCTGAAGCTGCCCATGTTCATTCTTCCATGAGGGACACCTACAAACTTGAAAGTGTGGGCACCCACAGTAGCTATCTGTGGTGAATCCCGGGAAGCCTGACCTACATCTTGGGAAGGCTCCCAATAGCTATATCAGAAAAGTGGGTTCAATGACCCAAAAATCTTCTTCTTGAGAAAAGAAGACAAAACTCAGAAAGCGATGGCCAGCATCAAGTGTCAAACAGTAGCAGCGAATCTCAGACATAATGTGATCAGGAACTGAGACTATTAAGAGAAACAGTTGAGAAAGTTAGTGCAGATTAAAGTGAATTTTTTATGAACTTCAGGCCATTTATTTCAGTTAAAGTGAATTATTAGTGAACTTCAGGCCAGGTACACAAAACAAAAAAGGTATGGTTTTAGAGGTCCTTCTTAAAAATTTTTATTTTGAAATAACTTTAAACTTAGAAAATAAGTTACAAAAATCAGAGAGAGTTCTTGTAAATCCTTCAGCCCGCTACTTCAAATGTTAACATCTTACATAACCAAAGTTTAATTACCAAAACCAGTTTGTTTGGTTTTTAATTCTGCACTGGCTGTGTATTAAGAGTTGTGGCAAACTGACTTTTACCTTTGCACAGGACAGACCAGACAGTACGCGAGTGCCAAGAACATGTAGTGCCATCATATTAGGCCAAATGAAAGCGAGGGACTGGTCCCAAGCAATATTGCCTGATGAAAATTTTACTATGGAAAAAGAAAATTCTATACATTCTCTATTCCAGACTATGGAAGTGAGATCAAAGACAAAGACAAAAGATCAGATCCATAGTTATATCACTAAGAAAATGTGGAGGAGAAAACAGGTGTACAGTGGTTAAAACGTATCTTGTATCTTACAGATCACTGGTTGGAAAAACTATCATTTAGATTCATTTTCTCAGGATTTCACTAAATAGATTTCCTGGGTCATGAAGAGCTAGGAGGAAAAGCACCGATTACTGCCATGTCTACACATTTAAACTCTCGTGCTTAACACCTTTGGTGATCCCTTTCACATACCTTGTAGTGGCCCAGGCATGGAAACTCCACAATTAGCATTCATCTGGTGGCCTTTCCAGAGGACTCCGCAGGAAGTATTTAAATTAGACGTTCCACTTGCATGGCTGTGTATCTGAGACGACCCAGTGGAAGAAGAATGGTTTAAAGAGTAACCACAGTAATAGCATGAGATTGTTTGGGGTTACAGTTACAAAAAGCAAGTGTGACTTAACTACATTATAGACTGGTAGACAAAGACATGAAAATGTAGGAAATTTACTAAAACATGTGGTAGTCGTTACCATACATCAAAATTTTCCTATCTGGATATGTAATCGAGACACTTTTCTAAGCAATGGTGGGACTCTGGGCAAACGTTCTTTGAAAAAATTCATAAATGTAAAATAAGGGTAAAGAAATAGGTTGTGTTTTCATAGGATTTTTAAGCAGGAAGATTCCACTTACTCATTTATGTACTTAACAAAGAAACTGTGCCAGATTCATGCTCTGGTAATACACCTGTATATTTAAACTGATAGATCTTTTATATTCAAGTTGAAGAGACAGAAAAATTATAAAAGTATATCAACAAGCAAGACAATTTTAGATAGTGATTAAGTTCTGTGAAGAGAATAAAACAAAGTGAAGTGATAGAGAGCAACAGACCTAGAGGGACATGGGGGTCATTTAGATTAGGCTGTTCATCCCAAAAGAAAACACAGGCAGCGAACTCTTACACATGGGTCTTAGCAATATTTTTTTTGGATCATCTCCTCAGGCAAGGGCATCAAAAGCAAAAATAAACAGTTGAGACTACATCAAACTAAAAACTTTTGCACGGCTAACAAAATCTTCAGTAAGACAAAATAGGCAACCTACGGAATGGGAGAAGATATTTGCAGATGACATATCCAATAAGGGATTAATATCCAAAATACATAAAGAACACATACAACTCAACACAAAAAACAAGCGAACAAACAACCCTCCCCCCACTCTAATTTAAAAATGAGCAGAGGACCTGAGTAGACATTTTTCCAAGGAAGACATCCGGATGGCCAACAGACACACAAAAAGATGCTCAGCGTTACCAATCATCAGGGAAATGCAAATCAAAACCACAGGGAGATATCACCTCCCACCAGTCAGAATGACTGATATCGAAAAGACAAGAAATAACAAATGTTGGTGAGGATGTTCAGAAGTGGACCCTGAACACCCTGGTGCACTGTTGTTGGGAATGTAACTTGATGCAGGCTCTATAGGAAACGGGATGGAGTTTCTTCAAAACACTAAAAGTAGAAACGATACTGTCAGTGTGGAGCCTGCTTGAGCTTCTCCCTCTCCCTCTGCCTCTCTCTCTCTCTCAATAAATAAACATTTTAAAAAGAGGTACAAACTTCCAGCTATAAAATAAATGAGTCACAGGGATATAAAGTATAACGTAGGGAATATAGGCAAAATATTGTAACAACTTTGTATGCCCACAGGTGGTAAGTAGACTTATGGTGATCATGGTGATTTATATGTCAAAGATGAGGCTGTCAGGAAAGGCCTCTCTTCAGAGGGGACCTTTTGAGATTAGAGTCTTGCTATCTGCAATTGATGACAAAGGAAGTCAATTGTTGTAGCCGGATGTTAGGACTTGCTTTTACCAATGTATTCCTGAGCTTTGCTAACATTTCAGCCAGTCAAGAGCTCCTTGGAGAAAAGACTGGTTTGAGAGCTTGGGCAGGGAAAATAGAAGATGGGTCTGTAAAACAATGTGACACCAGAAAGTAGGATAGTGCTCAAAGAATGATGAGAACATTTCAAAAGAACCAGAGTTACCTTGAAGGGGCTCTGCTGGCTAACATGGGATGCTCTGAGCATCAAAATAAAAATTTAGTGGGATGCCTGAGTGGCTCAGTGGGTTAAGCATCCGACTTCGGCTCAGGTCATAATCTTATGGTTTGCGAGTTGGAGCCCTGTGTTCGGCTCTGTGCTGACAGCTCAGAGCCTAGAGCCTGCTTTGGATTCTGTGTCTCCCTCTCTCTCTCTGCCCCTCCCCTGCTCATGTTCTGTCTCTCACCTCTCACTCTCAAAATTAAACGTTAAAATTTTTTTTTAATTTAGAAAGTAATAGACTGTAATCCAATAAACAAAATGAGTTCGTGAATCCATGCATGCATATATACATGCATAAATGGAGGAGAAGGGAAAGTTCTCACTGTAAAAAGCCAGCTAATAAATACTGAAGCAATTAGGAAATTCTGTATTAGGAATTAGGAAATCACTAATGGTTGCTAAAACTTGTGGGTAAAAGTTTGATAAGAAACAGAATATTTACATAATTTCAAAATGTCTTCCCACAGCTTACTTACTAATTATAACCATACAATTGTAACTTCACAGTGAAAAAGAAATGGAGATAATCACCTAATCAAGGGATCCAAGTTACATCACTAACACTGGGACAGCTAACTCACATATGCCTCCTGAAAGAAAGCACTGAGACGAACGTAACATCACTGTAGCGTATTCCTACCCAAACTGCGTACGCTGAATTTGTAGTCATGAGAAAACATCAAACAAACCAAAATTGACCAACACTGTACAAAATAACTGGCCCGCAGTTTTCAAAGATATAAAAATACAGAAAAACTGGTGAATGTTTCTAGGCTAAAGGAGATGAATGAGAAATGAAAATCTATGCAGTATACGATCCTGGCTTAGATTCTAAGCTGGAGGTATAAAGAAAAACTTTGAGGTACATTCTTGGGACCATAGAGAAAGACAGCACATGGATTATGGATTAGATAACGCTATTATGTCAATGTTAAATTTCCTGATGATATAAAAGACTTTTCTTTGTACTTTGTACCAAAGTGTTTAGTGTATAAGGTAGCATGATGTCTCCAACATACTCTCAAGTGTTTCAAAAAATGTATACACCCATACTCACAGAATGGTAAAACAGGAATGTATGAAACAATGAATGGATTGGGGGAAATGGTACAAGGGAGTTCCTCCTACTATTATGTCAGTGGTTCTGTAAGTATAAAAATGTATCAATATGAAAAGTTGCCAGATATCCAATCAACTAACCAACCAACTAAACACACCCCTAGCTCAGTTGGTTAAGCTGCTTCCTCAGTGGTATGACCGAAGTGATCATTCCTGCAAGAACTCTGACCATAATTGCACAGCTGTGTAAGGTGGAGGTGAACTCCTATTAGCCTGTATCCATGAACATGGTAGTACCAGAAGCTGAGTCCGAGGAAAAGCTTTTCTGTCCTTCACGTGCAGCAGACATCTTATCTACCCTTCATAATCAGTGTTTATCCATCAAGCCAAAGTCATAATCTTTTTTATTCTTTTTTTTTTTTTTTGGAGGGACCCGTTTGCCAGCAGCATAAACATCCAAAATAGCTTTTCTCAGCTTTTCTCAGTGGAATTGTTTCTATATCTCCCGTAGAAAAACTGTATATCCCACAATGAACAGAAACTAAATCTAGGGGCACCTGGGTGGCTCCAGTCAGAGCGTCCAGCTTTGGCTCAGGTCATGATCTCCATAGTTCATGGGTTCCAGCCCCACATTGGGCTCTGTGCTGACAGGCCAGAGCCCGAAGCCTTCTTCGGACTCTGTGTCTCCCTCTATCTCTGCCCCTCCCCCACTCACGCTTTGTCTCTCTCTCTCTCTCTCTCTCTCTCAAAAATAAATAAACATTAAAAAAAATAATAAAAGACTTCAGATACTAAGTATTTTAGGGTTCAGACACATAGCCTCTTGTTCTTTGCCATAATTACTCAACTCTGCCGTAGTACAAAAGCAGTTATATTAGAGATATTTGTACCCCCATGTTAACACTAGCACTATTCCTAATAGCCAGAACAGAGGGCAAAGGGGTGTTAAGTTCCACATAATTAGGGTCATAAATCCCCTTCAGGGGTTCTTAAGAGACGGCAAGACAGTCTTTTTTTTTTTTTTAGTGTTTATTTTTATTAAAAAATTTTTTTTAATGTTTATTTATTTTTGAGAGAGAGACAGAGAGTGTGTGAGCCAGGCATGAGAAGAGAGAGAGGAAGACAGAATCAGAAGGAGGCTCCAGGCTCTGAGCTGTCAGCAAAGAACCCGACATGGGGTTCCAACTCACAAACCATGAGATCATGACCTGAGCCCAAGTAGGACACTTAACTGACTGGGCCACCCAGGCGCTCCTAAAATGTTTATTTTTATTTATTTTTTGAGAAAGATAGAGAGAGCATTGAGAGTGTGCCTGAAAGTGGGGGAGGGGCAGAGAGAGAGGGAGAGAGAGAGGGGGGGAGAGAAATAATCCCAAGCAGGCTCCAGACTCAGCTTGGAGTCTGATGCGGGGCTCAATCTCACAACTGTGAGATGAGGACCTGGGCTGAAATCAAGAGTCGGATGCTCAACCAACTGAGCCATCCAGGTGCCTGGCAAAGTTAGTCTTGTTATAATCAACCATGATCCTCTAACCCAGAGGTCAGTAATCTTTTTCTGTGAAGGGCAAGATAGTTAATAGTTTAGGCTTTATGGGTGTGATTTCTGTAAAAACTACTCAACTCTGCATTGTAGTGTAAAGGCAACCATAGACAATACAATAGAACCCATTGAATGAGGCTGTGTTCCAATAAAACTTTATTTACAGAAACAGGCAGTGGGCCTGATTTGTCCCAGGGGCTGTAATTTGTTGACTCCTGATCTACACATTCCCTCTTCCCTAATATCAGGCTAAGACTGATGAGGGAGAAACAGTATCTTCATCAATGTGAATTATCAGCCCAATGGGAGTGCTATGGTTGCCCCCCACCTCCTACTCCCAAGCAAAATGAGGAAGACAAGAGAATCACTTGAAAATGCCAGGTGTGTACCAAGGGAAGACTGGCATCTCCTACTCTAATTAGATCTTTGCCCAAGGAGTGAACTTATGGCTCTGTACTTTAGGAGTGCAAGTAAAAGAAGGAAGAGAAGGAAACAAGGAAAAGAATTGGAGAGAATTGGCAGGGCAGAGAGAGATAGTAAAACAGAGGAACGAGCAACCATCTGGTGACAAAGACATGTAAGATTCCCTTAGTTCCAGAGGTCATTATGGAAAGAAACTGAGCTTGATTGGTTTTGCTCTAATTTTATCTAAAAGGATTTGCATCTTGCCTCAAAGACTACTTTTGAGGAGGTACCAGATCCCTTAGATCAGAGAACCTGGTCAATAGGGAGGCTTGTAGAATACACACCGCCGCGAAGAGAGAGTAGCTGGTGACCTGCCATGAAGTAGGTATCCACAACCAGTTGGAATGCAAAAGAGAGATAGTCACTTCCAACAAAGGCCACACCAGCAGGCAGATCAGTAGGAGACACTCATCTGTTCCCGAGAGAGGACAAGATGACATCCTCTCGTCCCCATCAAACCACAAACTCAGAAGTGAGCAGGAGTGGAGGGGGCTCGAAGAACAAGACCTTGCCTCTCACCATGCTTTGGCTTCCCTCAATCCAGTAGTTTGGTCAAAGGGCAGGGTAAGGAAAGCCTCTGGAATTGGCTGGTTTTGTGTTTATATCACTGGGTCGAGACTGTTTGAAAACTAACTATCCATGTATAGTAACACTTGACTAACCTGGAGTCTATCTATTTAGTCTTTCTGGCTATACATGCCAGCGTCAAGAGATTGGAACACACCCTCATACTCACATAGACATACACGTCTATGAAGGAAAACCTAACTCTTCTTTATATTCTTTTTTTTTAATTTTTTTAAATTGTTTATTTATTTTTGAGAGAGAGACAGTGAGAGCCAGGGAGGGGCAGAGACAGAGAGGGAGAAACAGAATCCGAAACAGGCTCCAGGCTCTGAGCTGTCAGCACAGAGCCCGATGCGGGGCTCAAACCCACGAACCATGAGATCATGACCTGAGCCGAATTCAGACACCCAACCGACTGAGCCACTCAGACGCCCCTCTTCTTTATATTCTTATGTGAACCACTCAAGTCTTTGCTTATGGCTGAATTAGCTAAATGATAAGAGAAAATAAGGGTCCCGCTCTAGTATCACAAAGGATACATTTGGCGCTTAGAGGTAATTTTTCCTACACGCAATTGAACTTCCCTATTCGATGAGACAGCTCTATGTTTTCACCCAACAAGATCTGGCTACCCTTTGTGTAAGTAAGTGGACCTCCTACTTCTCCAAAATTGGGACACACAGTCAAAACAACTGTTGTACCCATCACTGCCTCCATTCACAGTCACACTGAATATTCCGCTGCCTAAGGAAAAAATTGTAAAGTTGACCTTCAATAATTTGTTTTATAAAAATATATGCAATAATAATAATAATGGGAAGAATGAGAAAAAATGGTTAGCATATACAGACAAACATAAGCAATGAGAAAACATGCATAGCTACCATAGTCCTCAATGTATTTATCATTTATGTAAATTGTGTTTAAAAACACATAACATCAAATTTACCATCCTAACCATTTTTAAGTGTACAGTTTGATTGTGTTAATTATATTCACAGTATTATGCAACAGAGCACTAGGACCTTTTCATTGTGTAAAACTGAAACTCTATACCCATTGAACAACAATCCTCCATTTCCCTTCCTGCTAATCCCTGGCAACCAACATTCTACTTTCTGTTTCTATGACTTGAGTTGATTACTTTAGAGATACCTCATATAAGTAGAATCATATAGTGTTTGCCCTCTTGTGATTGGCTTATTTCACTTAGCGTAATGCCTGTGGCAGTATCTCCTTTTCAAAGACCATATAATGGTCCATTGTACGTACAGACCACATTCTCTTTATCCACTCATCTGTCGATGGACATTTGAATTGCTTCCACCTCTTGGCTAGTAAGTATAATAATGCTGAAAAACACAACGGTATGGAAATATATTTTTAAGCTCCTACTTTTAATTCTTTTGAGTGTGTACCCACAAGAGGAATTGCTGGATTATACAATAATTCTATTTTTAATTTTTTTGAGGAAGCCCTAAATTCTTTTCCATAATGACTACACCATTTTACATCCATTCCCAACTACAATCTTCACTTTTATAATCACTCACAAGTTTGCACATTATAGCTATGACTTTCTTCTTCCACTATCCATTCTATATCTCTCATGCTTTCCACTAGAATGTCAGGTGTTCAGGGTTCTTTACCTGGTGGAGTGATCCTAGTCTTCAGTTCTGAAAGTCATGAGTCTTTTATAATCTTGTCTTTTTTTTTTTTTTTTTTTGGTTGCTGTAGTTTTCCATTAACCTTTATTATTGGGCATGGAAATATTAAGAGGTGATCCCCAGAAAATTCCCTTGGTTCCCAGAAGTGTCCACCTTGCCCACACTGGGTAGTGCAAAGCAATTACCTTTGAAAATGGTAATCACTTCCCCCAGTAGAGTGACGCTTTTTTTCTTTTTTCTTTTAGAGTGATACTTCTTTCTCCTACTGATTCAGTGGCATAAGGAGTTCAGAATGACCAAGTGGAAATCTCATCTTTGAATTCAATGGAATCATTTTTGTGCCCCTTAAAGGGAGCATTCTGCCTTAGAAACCAAGACTTCCAAATCACAGAATTCAAAGTTGTCAGGATGAGAAGTAAACATACTGTGGGATTCCGTCCTTGATCTCCAGACCCAAGCATTCTGGCTAAGGAGAAGACTACCATATAATAGTCTCTGATTCAAAGTAGATATGGCATCCTCTATGAGAGAACTCTATCCATAGAGAAATCTTTCAGGATTTTGTGTCTCAAGAGGAGCTGGCGCTGAGTTTTCAGAAAGCCATTACAAATTTAAATTAGGCCAGCCACTTGTCCTTGAGGAGGTATGTGGTAAGACCAGTTAATTCCGTGGACATGAACAAATTGCCAAACTTCCTTTGCTATGAATTTAGTTCCTTGATCTTTGTACAAAATGACAAGATGAGAGATAAGTCATCCTATGAGTTCATGGATCGTGGTGCTAGCAGAAACATTATGGGCAGGGAAGGCAAATTCATATTCCATATTCAGAATGTATGTTTATTCCAGTGAGAGCCATCTCTACTCCCACTCATGAAAGAGGTCCAGTGCAATCAACCTGACACCTGATAGCTGGCCCTTTAGACAACAGTACCATTTCAGGGCTCTGTGCTGGTCTCTGCTGTTAGTAGATTAGGCACTCAGCAGTAGTATTATACGGACCAGCCTTGGTAACAGAAAGTCCATATTGTTGAGCCCATACTTAGCTCCCATCCCCACCACCAGAATCACTTTTTTCATGGGCCCAGTGAGAAAGGATTGGGTGATGGGGGGAAATGGCTGGCTAACATACACAGAGCATATCATTTGCTTCGCCTGATAATTGAGAGCCTCCTCTGCAGTGTCTGCTGTTTGGTGGGCATTCACATAAGACACAAATATCTTCATAGTCTTTTCCCATTCTGAGAGACTCACCCACATACCTCTTCCCAAGATTTATTTCTTACCAGTCTTTAATCCTATTTCTCCCAAGTCCCTAAAATCCAGCCCAACTATGCTCCTGCCTGTGTAGTGAGTATAGATCCATACTTCCGGCCATCTCTCCTTTTAGACAAGGCAAACTACCAAACGTACTCAAAGTTCTGCTGATTGGAGGATTTCCTATTAGCACTACCCTTCACAGTTGCCATTGACTGCTACTATTACACTGTAGCAGTTCACTGTAATTGGTGTAACCCTACCCCGTTTCTATTACTAGCCCCATCTCTTTCCTCAGCTCCATGTCCAGTATTTTTTCTGGTGTAATTTATTTTTAATGTTTCAATAGAAAAGTGTCCAAACAGGGGCACCTGGGTGGCTCAGTCTGTTAAGCGTCCAACTTTGGCTCAGGTCATGATATCACAATTCATGAATTCAAGCCCCACATCGGGCTCTGTGCTGACAGCTCAGAGCCTGGAGCCTGCTTCGGATTCTGTGTCTCTCTCCCTCTCTCTGCCCCTCACGTGCTCACTCTCTGTTTTCTCTCTCTCCCCCTCAAAAATAAATAAACATTTAAAAAAGAGAGAGAGAAAAATGTCCAAACATACTTTGAATAGAGTATGAAAAACCCCATAATCCTATTATTCAGCTTTAAGAATCATCCATATAAAGCTATCTATACTTGATTGAATTACTGCCCTCCACAATTTTCTTTAACTTCCATATTTGGAAGCAAATCCCAAGCCAATACATCTTTTCATCCCTAAAAACTTCAGTGTGTTTCTTGAAAGAAAAAAAGAGATTGTTTTCTTACTCAATACACATAACAAAATTAGCAATAATTCTTCGATGTAATTGAATACCCAATTCGAAGTCAAATTTCTGGTCTAAAAATGTTGATACTATTGGTTGGTTTGTTGAAATAAGTATCTGAACAAGTTTCACTCTCTGAATTGAATTTGTGACATCTCAAAGCTCTTTTAAGTTTCTTTTCTTCTAGAAAAGATCTTCAGTCATGTAGAACATCTCACATTCTAGATTTGACTGATTATTTCCTGTTTCATTTTTAACTTGCCTATCCCATGCATTTCTTACAGACTGGAAATTAGATCTACAATCTTGATTAAATTAAGATTTGATTGCCTGGGAGGGCAAGGGGAATCCCTTGCACAGAATCAGGATATATATAATGTCTGGTTGTCTCCATTTAAGGGATGTAAAAATTCATAAGTGACGTCGGGAAGATTCACTTCCTTTAATTGACTCATAAACATATCCCCAGGAGAATCCACACCCCCCCCCAAACTGCTCTTCATTCTTTATTCATCTTCCAGACAAAATGTTCTGAGACATCTTGCATTCTTCCCTTTTCACTGATTCCCACATTGCAGTTAGTTTCTAAACAAGGAGCATTTCTTGCATTAGATTCTTCTCTATGCATACCACACTGCCTTAGCCAGAGAAGGTTCCAGAATGGAGATAGTTGAGTAGGCTTGAAATAAATAGAATTAAGGACAGTTTCATTCCTCTGACTCTCCTAGAGAGCCAGAATACTCATCAGTTTTTGTTATTCTCTGTGATTGGATTTATCCCATTATATATTTAATGTCTATATCTCTTCATATCCAGGGTGGAAACCCTTCTAGAAGAAACTAAGTTTTATTCAATGCCCTAAATTCTGTATAACTGATTACATTAAAAGTTCACTGTTGAATGACTATTTCCCTTATAGACAATAATAACATGTGAATAAGTAGTCTAAGTATTTGAATAAATAGTGTGTTTCTAGTTCTTCTTTATTAGCTATTAAATTATATTTAATATATATTTATATATTTAATATGTTTAATACAATGAAAGGTTTAAAATATTAAATTCAGTTCTGTGCTTGTAATCTTAATCTGATGTAAGGTGTAGGAAAAAATTTACAAGGCAATATTTCACAGACTAGAACAAAGATGTCCAGGAAGATGTAAGGCCACATTTGTAATAAGTTTTAACATGATGTAGGTCCCAGCCTATTGATAATGATGCTATTGGCTAGCAGTGCACTGAGGCACTCTCCCAGCTGTATTACTCACAGAGCTAATGTTATGGCTGGACTGGCCCTTGTGATTCTTATGATTGCAGGACATATTTCAGCAAAAACAAAAACAAAAACAAAAAACAACAACAAAAAAACCATCAGGGAACTTTAAGGAACAAGATTTTTTAAAGTTTTTATTTTAATTCCAGTTAGTGACATACAGTGTTATATTAGTTCCAGGTGTACAATATAGTGATTGTACATAAATCGCCCGGTGCTCATCACCACAAGCGCACGTCTTACTCCCATCTCTTATGTAACCCATCCTCCCACCCTCCTCACCTCTAGTAACCATCAATTTGTTCTCTATAATTAAGAACCTTTCTTGATTTGTCTCTCTCTATTTTTGTCACTTTATTTATTTCATTTCTTAAATTCCATATATGAGTGAAATCATAGGGTATTTGTCTTTCTCTGACTGACTTCTTTTGCTAAGCATTATACTCTCTAGCTCCATCCACATCGTTGCAAATGGTGAAGAATGAGATTTATTACTCATAGGTTCTGGAGGGTACATGGTACATCCGAGCAGGGTCGTGGAAAGAGATAGAAAGACACACACACACACACACACACACACACACACACACACACACAAAGACCTGGGTGTTACCTTTGCTAAGGTTTTGTGGGTTCAGTCTTTATTAGTTAATTTAAAGTATAAGAGCAGGAATTAGGGTACAGGAAGGCAGAAACAGGGTCATTCAGGAGGCCAGTTATCTAGGTTATCCAGGATTTTCTGAAAGAAGAAACTTCATGAATGGGGGCAGACTAATTCCTCATATGGTTGTTTTGCCATTAGTTGTATCATGCAACTGGCAATATATGCTAATACTCTATATGGATGCCTTTTGAAATGGATGTCTCAGCAATCAAAAGCTTAATGTCAGGCACTTACTTCACAGTCAAAAAACTTGTGTCAGGCTCTTACACCACAGTTAACTACAAGGTCCATAGGACTCCACAAAGTCCCTGATCGTATTCAGAGAGAAACAAGAGTCACTCTATATCAGCTGGATATAATGGCCAGTGAGTACTTGAAAAGACACTCAACATCACTCCTCTTCAGGGTCATGCAAATCAAAACCACAATGGGATATCACCTCACACCTGTCAGATAGCTACTATGAAAAATGAGGAGATTAGTGGAGGAGGTGGAGAAAAAGAAACCCATTTACACTGGTGATGGGAATGTAAATTTGTTCAACCACTATGGAAAACAATATGGAGGTTCTTCAAAAAATTAAAAATAGATCTACCATATGATCCAGGAATTCCACTTCTGGGTATATATTCAGAAGAAATAAAAACAGGGTATCAAAGAGATATCTCCACTCCCATGTTTACTGTAGCATTATTCACAGTAGCTAACATATGGAAACAACCTAAGTGTTCATTGATGGATGAATAGATAATGAAGATGTGAAATATGTATCTAAGAATCTACAAAAAATCTTTTTGAATCCATAGGCAATGTCAGGAGTTTGTTGGATATAAAAGCAAATGAATGGTGTTCATATATACAAGCAAAGAATATTCAGAGCAATGATAAAACCATAAGGCATTAAGGATAAATCTAACAAAAGATGTGCAAGACCTTAACAGATAAATTTATACATTTTTTAAAAACTTTATTTTTTTTAAGTTTATTTATTTTGAGAAGGGAGAGAGATTAGGGGAGGGGCAGAGAGAGGGCGGGGGAGAGAGAGAGAGAATCCCAAGCAGGCTCCACACCATCAGCACAGAGCCTGACACTGGGCTGGAACCCACAAGCTGTGAGATCATGACCTGAGCTGAAACCAAAAGTTGGACGCTCATCCAACTGAGCCACCCAGGTGTGCCACATTTTATTTAAAACTTTAAAATGGAGTGATATATGATTTTCATGGATATGCCTCAATATTTTAAGGATGGCAATTCTCCCCAATTAATTTCCAAATTCTATGCAGACCCAATAAAAACCACAGCAGGATTCTTAACAGAACTTTAGAAGCTGTCCCTAGTACTAATTTGCAAGTAGAAGAACCCCAAACTAGATGTCTGTATTTTAGTTGTCTTTTTTTTTGCTAACTGGTTTTCTTAGGTTGTTAGTACTTCTGGTTATCAAATCTGGAGATTGTCCTTCGTGTTTCTGTTTTCTTCAGTTCTTTCTGATATTCGTTAGTATGTCTGCTTCTTTATTTTTAAGCTTCCTTGTTCTCCTGTCTCCCGTCTCCTCCTTCTCCTTGTTCTTCCTTGTGCATGTTGGTTATATTCATCATGGCCTGTGATGATGGGGAAAGGGCAGGATGTGTGTTCAGCTAGAGGACACTGTACCCTTTCACTTCCACCTTCGCTCTTACTCCTCTTAAGCATCACTAGTTATTCAGATATAGCACAATTTCTTTTTTCCAGACATTTACACCAAAGGCCAACAAAGTTCCCAATAGAAAATATTTCAGACTTTGCAGGCTGTATAAGGTCTTTGCCGTGTATTCCTTGCTTTTTTTAATGTTTTAAATATAAAAATTTGAAATGTAAAAAATAAAACCATAGCGAGCTCACAGGCAATACAAAATAGCCACAGGTGGATTTGGTCTGTGGACCATGGTTTTCTGACCCTTGTTCAGATTCTACCCTCGTTCCTCTAACATGAGACAAATGCCTCTTTCTTGTTGCTTACCATAAGTGGAAGATGAAAGAGAGGACTTACTTATCAGTTTCCTCATAACTTAGTTTTCCAGCCAATTACTCTGATATTTGCCCAGGGCCCTACCTTCCTCCTCTTGAGCATTCCTTCTGTTTCTGTGCCTGGCTATCCCAGGACCCTTCCTACTCGACCAGAATGTATCACTTCTGCACACTTTGAACATCGTTTACTGCTCTCTGTCTTTTGAAGGACCCCCGGATGTTACTCCTGTTATTTTCCAGTGCTGTCAATAACTGATTAAGTCTAAAAGTATAGATATTTTCTAAGAAAGAGAGAGATCTTTTCTGTCATGGGTAGGATTTAGGGAGGGGAGTATTCAAAATGTTTATCCAATCTCTACTATTTTCTAGGAAAATTTCCTTCACAATTGCCTGGAGCCTCAAAGCAGTGCTGACAACTGCTACTTAGACTTAACTATGAATTTAACTAATATCTTTGCTATTTTTTCTTATATGCAATTTCTCTTTTATTTTTAAAAGTTAATTAATTTATTTACTTTTAGTAATCTCTACACCCAACCTGGGACTTGAACTCATGACCCTGAGATCAAGAGTTGCATGCTCCTCCGACTGAGCCAGCCAGGAGCCCCTGTTTTTGTCTTAGATTAATATTTTATTGAGTTGGAGTATGTCCTGGGATAATTTTTACATAAATGTTCTAAAAGTGGTATAAACTATCTGAGCTACTATGCTGATTTCACTCTTGAATGATAGATTAGTTGAATAGATAATTCTGAATTTAAAATAATTTCCCTTGGAGCTTTGCTTTGATCACTTTCAGCATCGAGTGTCAATAAAGAGGAATCTGTTACTAATGAGACCTTTATCTTTATAGGTAATCTATCTTCTCTCCTTCTCTATATAGAATCTTTTAGATTTGGGGGCACCTGTGTGGCTCAGTTGGTTGAGCATCCGACTTCAGCTCAGGTCATGATCTCATGGTTTGTGAGTTCGAGCCCCGCATTGGCCTTGGTGCTGACATCACAGAACCTGGAGTTTGCTTTGGATTCTGTGTCTCCCCCTCTCTCTGCCCCTCCTATGCTCTTGCTCTGTCTCTCTTTGTCTCTCAATAATAAATAAATGTTAAAAGTTTTTTAAATAAAAAAAGATGATTGCTTCCCATCAAATTTTCATGACAAGCTTATTGGAAATTAATTGACCATAATCATAAGGGTCGATTTCTGGACTGATGATTCTTTGCTATTGATCTGTCTGCTCTGTGACAGTGCCACATAGTCGTGATTACTATTACTTTGTAGTAAATTTCAAAATAGGAAGTATAAGTCCTCTACCTTTGTTCTTTTTCAAGATTGTTTTGGCTATTCTGGAGTCATTGGCTTCTTAAGCTTAATCCATTCCTTTCTTTCTCTTCTTGAACTGAACATAATTAAAGCTCTTTCTGTTTTACTCAAATTTTTACAAGCCCTAGTTCATTCAGGATCATAATTTGTTTTCCCAATGTTCACATGGGCTCACACAATTCATTTTTACTTGTATGTCCTTCTATAACTATCATTTTATTTTTAAAAATTTTTTACACATTTTTATCTATTTTGAGAGAGACAAAGATAGCATGAGTAGGGGAGGGGCAGAGAGAGAGGGAATCTCAAGCAGACTCTGCACTGTCAGCACGGACACTGATGTGGGGCTCAAACTCATGAAACTATGTAATCATGACCTGAGCCAAAATCAAGAGTCGGATGCTTAACCGAGTGAGCCACTCAGGCACCCCCATATCTATCATTTTAGAACCAGGATCATCGAATAGTCTTTATGTAAGTTTAATAAACTACTTCTCACTTTTCTTCACGAGTGCTTCATGACTGTGTTGTCTGATTCTTGTTCTTTAGAACATTCCATCTCTTTTTGAATCATCTTTCCTTTGAGAGCTTCTGGTGATAAAATTAGATGTTTCTAATTTTTTTTTTTCCTGAACTTCCTAAAATTTTCTATCCTAAAGTCATGCCCTAAGGTCATGTTCTTTCCTTCATTGTCATGGGCAGCTGTTTGCTAAAAGTCCCCTGACTCTACATGTTTCTGGTCATGCTTATGAGCACTCTCCCTCCTGAAATCTGTGGCCTAGAAAACAGACACAGTATAGGCAGCTTTGAACCCCAGAATAATGATCTAGGCCCTTCCATTCTGGTAATGCTGGTCACAAATGGTGACCACAAATGGAAGAGCCAATACGAGACAAACTAATTACATCTTCCCTAAACCTGGGGGCTGTATAGTCTAGAAAGCTTTCATAAAGACCATTTCATTTTCAGATAGTGACATGTAGGGACTAAATGTAGAAATGCTGTCAATAGCCTTCCTTCTAGTCAAACATTAGTAACCTATCACAACACACCAGATACTATAATACAAATTCCCTCTTCCTCAAGGTTTTGGACTCCTTTGCACATCATCCACTGAATACTTTTTTTTTTTTTTTTTAAATCAGAGCAGAGGCTGACCAAGTGGTTTTTTTGGAACTGGTCAGAGGGCTGGGCAATCTCTGAGTTACCTAGAACCCCAGTGACTACCAACCTTATGTGACTTCCTAAAAAGATGGACATTAGTACATCTTACTTGGCTAAGTTAACTGCCTCAGAAATAAAAAGAGAGTTTGCAAAGTTGGCCAAATTAACAAACCGAAACATAAGGAATTCACTTGCTTTCTTAGAACATTCCAAAGAAATATAATGGGGGAAGGTCTTACTAACATAAAGAACCCATAAATAATCTGAATGAGAAGTGTTCAATATAAAAGGCAAGGTGGGAGGGGCTTGGGTGGTCCTGGGTGGCTCAGTCATTAAGCATCTGACTCTTGATTTCAACTCAGGTCATGAGCTGAACCCATGGGTTTGTGGGATTGAGCCTTGCATCATGCTCCTCGCTGACAGTGCAGATCCTGCTCAGGATTCTCTGTCACCCTTGCTTTCTGCTCACCACCCCCACCCCCCAATAAATGAATAAACTTTTAAAAAAGGCAAAGTGGGAAAAAAAGTTTCAGCATACGTGGCTAACAAAGATTTAATATTCTCTGTGAATATGAAAAAGGCAGTTATGAATCAATGAGAGGACTGTCTCCATAGAAAATTGCACAAATGGTATCAACAAGTAGTTTACAAAAGAAGAGGAGGATGGTAGGGAAGTTGAGTCCAGACCACTTCACAGATGCTGCCATGGAAATAACCAGAGGAGAGGAAAGAGATGATAAAGTGGCAGACTCAGCATTTATGTGTGACACTCTCTAGTTAAAAGGGAACTTGACAGGACCCAATCTCCTCAACTCCTTCTTTGTCTTAGAAAGACCATGTGTTTCCAGTTGGGGGGGTATTGGGATCATCTCTTTTTCTCTACAAAATAAGTGTGTACGACCGGTATTATAAGAATTCATCAAGATATAGGGTTTTTTTGTACCTTGGCAATTCTCAGAGTCTTATGGTCCCTGGAGAAGCATCAGTACCACCTGGGAATTTGCTGGAAATGCAGATTCTCAGGTTCCAGCCTAGATTTATAGAATCAGAAATTCTAGGGGTATGAGGAAAGCAATGTGTGTTTTACTTAGCTGGCCAGGTAATATTCTGATGCATGTTCACCTTTGAGAACTGCCGTCATTGCTAAAATCTTCCATTATTGTTTAATGAGAAATTCAACTAAGTAGCTTATGTGTTTGAATACATATTGTACATATTAAGTCATATTTATTAAAACACTAATAACATATTACTTTTAAAAAATGAAATCTCGGGGTGCCTGGGTGGATCAGTTGGTTAAGTGTCTGACGTTTGATTTCAGCTCAGGTCATAATCTCACAGTTCACGAGTTCGAGCCCTGCATCAGTCTCCATGCTGACAGTGCCAAGCCTGTTTGGGATTCTCTTTCTCCCCCTGTATCTGCCCCACCCTCACTTGCATTCATGCACTCACACTCTCTCTCTCTCAAAATAAATAAACAAACTTTAAAAAATAAAAAAAATGAAACATCTAATGGATTAAATTTCAATATCTCATTAAATAAAAGATGAACAGAGGTGGATTAAGGAGAGAATGGTTCTGCATTAGTTGGTTTGTCTGCTTTTTTTTTCTTTTAAAGTTTATTTATTTATTTTGAGAGAGCACACGTGCTAGCCGGCAGAGGGGCAGAGAGAGAGGGAGAGAGAGAATCTGCACTGTCAGCATGGAGCCTGACTCGGGGCTAAATCCCGCAAACCCCGTGAGATCGTGATATGATCTGAAACCAAGAGTTGGACGCTTAACTGACTGAGTCACACAGGAGCCCCGGTTTGTCTATTTAAAAGAAGAACGCATGGAAGGACAAACAGCAAAGCAAGAAAACATGCAAATCCGTAAAAGGTCCCCTGGAACATGGTTTGTTCAGGGAAACTCCACAAGTTCCAGTGACTTATTTCAGCCCCTCTGTCTTTCTCCTCATCAACTCTCCAGGTGTCCCTGGACCCGTGGCTGAAGCATCTCAGATGTGAGTCTTACAGGTGTGAAGTGGATTTTCCAGGAAAATATTCATAAACATTGCCATGGGAACACTTTCTCTCTCACTGTTTTTTCTCCTGCATCGGAGCTACATTTTCACAATGAAAGAGTGGACAGAAAGGTATTTAGAATGATAGACTCTAGCTAGAATAATTGTGTCTGGGTCACAGAGCGAGTGGTCAAGAATTAATACCTCTGAAAACAGGCCAGCAGATCTTCAGTTACTATTTCATCTTAGAGATTTAGAGTTTTAGAATGCTAAGGATCTTTGGAAATCCTCGAATCTTCCTCATTTTATAGATTTGGAAACTGAGAGACTAACTGACTCGCCAGTGAGAGGCAGAATCAGGAAGAGAACGTGGCCATCCTAACTTGGAGTGTAGGATTTTGTCACTACAACCTGCTTCCCCTTAAATCTAGTTTTTTTTTTGTAGTAATAACTACATAGAATCTAGAAATCCCTTGAAGTACTAGGAGATGGCTATAAATGCTAACATTTGACCAGCCTTCTCCACTTCTGTACATATTCATTTGATGCAGGACCATTTATAAAATTCTTCAGTGTGTATACTCTTCTCTGCTCATAGCCCTTAATGGCTATACAGATAGGAAAATGACCTCCTATTTGTGAACACAATAGAGGCTCTCTCTGGTTTTGTTCTCAGTCACCTCCAAGGGAACAGTCTGTAGAAAGCCCTTCCTCCCTACCCTCTTCCCCTTCCTCTCTGTGCCAGAACCCAATAACTCACTTTTCTCAGTCAGTGGCTTTCATAGCTTTGTCTACAGAGAACACTTCTGTGACAAAGTCTCACTGGTCCCTGGCAAAATGAGAAGAAAAACAAAGTGTAGCAAGTTTTTTCTAAAGCTGGATTTCTTAGATTAAGAGTACCGTCCTTTCTTTGAAATTAAATTTTTCCTCTTTTGTTTTTATATTAAGATGCCATATTTAAAAATGAAATGATGGGAACGGGTGATGAGAATCACTTAATTAAATAATAAAACGAAGAGTTGGGTATTATATATAGATTTCACTTAAAAATTTTTGTTTAGATCCCTGAAATCAAAATGTCTGTGAGAGCAATATCTCCAGGCCATTGCTCCTTTAAAAGTACTTCTTAAAATATAAAATAAAATAAAATAAAATAAAATAAAATAATAAAATAAGAGTGTTCCTTAATCATCTGTAATAAAAAGCCAATTTTTTCTTTCTAATTAGCTGGGGAGCGATGCCTTTGTAAAAGATAATGAATAAATTAATAGAAATGCAGCTTAGATGTTGCAGCAATATTAGATTCCTATAAAAGTTTCCATAGTTGCTCAATTTCTGGGTTAATCTTGCTGCTGATTGGTGAAGAGTTGGAGGACTAGCATAGGTCTGCAGAACACATTTTCAGTACGCTAACTGTTTTATTTACGACATAACACTCTACAACACCAGGCCCTGCAAAGGCATGATGGGTAAGAGTAAAGGGGTTCTGTGGTCCAATCCATTCAGGAAATGTTCAGAGCCTTTCACCTGCTAAAATGTGGAGTAATAGTGCAGCATTTCTTGAACTTATTTGGCCATAGAACTACCACTCCTTTCTTTGGTAGTTCATCTTTTTTTTTTTTTAAGGTTTTACTTTTAAGGAATCTCTACACCTAATGTGGGGCTCGACTCACAACCCTGAGCTCAAGAGCCATCTGCTCCACCAACTGAGCCAGCCAGATGCCCCAAGTATCTTTTTAATGTCTTTCTCTTAACTCTAGTGTGCCATAGATCACAGTTTGGGAAATAGCACTCAGAAACATAGCATATGCCGGTCACTTGGAAAAGACCGTTGATGTCATCTTCCTCATGCTAACTTTCCATTCGTAGCTCTGAAATGAGCCATACTGGAAATGTGTGGATGTGTTGGTGTGCCTACACTTCTTCCCACGACTGTGCCTCATTAAGAAGCAAAATTAATCCAGTGTTTTCCTCTCCCCGTGCCAAATGATATCACTTGTGAACCTTGCTTCACTTCTATTATCTACACTTGCTGTTCCAGTGAAACTTCTGAGCCTTGATACCTTTCCCCTTTCTCTTAGCTCAACCAGCCTCTTCCTATAGCCATTTTCCCTCATTCTTTTCTGTTGTGCCCATGAATTCCCCACTTGGTTGTCAGGTAAAGCCATTTTTATCTTTTAAATTCTTCCTTGACACTGTTGTCAGAGTCTTCTTTTAAACCCACAAATCCAAGCATGCCATGCCTCTGTTTCCAATTCTTCCCTACCTTCTCATTAGAGTACTTTGACAAGGAAAAAGAGTATCTGAGCCCTGTGCCCCCCAACCCTGAACCACCTCCCCGTGTCGTTGTGTGGTCAGAACCTGGGAACGCTTCAGGCGAGTTTCCCTGAAAGGGTAGGATGGCAACTAAAAGAGTAAGAGAGATGAAAAAAGGCTATAAGAGCACAGGACATTTTGTGATTGGGCTTCCCAAGGGGCTGGCAGCATGACCTCTGGGATACCCTAGTTTCTGTCAAGGTGGACACTTGTGGGGAGGAAGAGAGTAATGCTTAGCTTCTAAAGTTCTACTTTGGACAGAGGAGGTACTCAACAAGAAGGGATGAGAAGAAGAAGAGTAGGTTCTTTGGGAAGGATGTAATGACCACAGATCTACTGGGAGAAGGGAAATCCCTCACTTCTAAAACTTCCAGCTATACACATAGCCTAACTACAGTGCCGTCATAAAGTATGGTCGTAGTGGCCACGAAGCCACTGATGACTTTAAGTAAATCCCCTCACAATGAACACTGAGTCATCCAAACCCTTGCTTCCTGAACTATACGAAGATGGTTAGGTGAAACTCAGGTACAATCTGAGACAATAGAAAATAAAATAAAATCGACTACCTCACATTGAGATTTCTTTCTACACCTTGATCCCATTATAATTTCCACAGTACTCTGAATATCCCTGAGGCATGCATTACATTTTAGCTTGTATTTTAGCAGTTTGGGAAGTTTCTTCAGCTGATGAGCTTCTCCAGGTATGATCAGATGCCTGATTCATCTTGCGCATCTGAAGTGTAATGTATAATAATATGTGTTTATTGAATTAATTAGTGCTATAAATTTCTGCAACTTCTCAGTTTGAAACTTCCATTCTCCCACAGAATTCTATTTCAGATTCACCCCTGCTGCTCATGCAAAACAAATACAGTTAATAGATTTGCTTGCAATGACCTGTTCATTGAAAACTGAAGAAAAAGCACATCTTATATAATAAGTATTGATGTTAGAGAGTCTAAAGAATCTAAAATGCTTTCTTTCTCAGGAATGGAAGATGTGTTGGTTATTTTACTGTGTTTTTCTTGATGTCTTGTTCATTTGTGGTCGCTGTTACCAAAATACGAGTGTCTGTGGACCTGGTGACTTAAAGTGGATCTGTAAATCTTCCAGCATGTCTGCTAACAAGTTTGAATTAGAGTCATATCCATAGGAATGCCTAGAAGTGAGGATTAAAGAGAGAGTCCTAAATCAAGTTGAAGTCTCCAGGGAACCAGATTGGTATTTGCTCTCAAATTATGAGCTACTTTTTAAAAAATGTATTTACTTAAATTCAAGTTAGGGGGCGCCTGGGTGGCTCAGTTGGTTGAGCATCCGACTTCAGCTCAGGTCATGATCTCACTATTCATGAGTTCAAGTAGTGTGTCAGGCTCTGAATGTCAGCACAGATTCTGCTTCAGATTGGGTCTCTCTCCCTCTCTCTCTCTCTGTCACTCCCCTGCTCATGCTCTGTCTCTCTCTCTCTCAAAAATAAATAAACTTTTAAAAAATTTTTTAAAAAGTTAACATACATGTAGCATTGGGTTCAGGAGTAGAACTCAAGGTGATTCATCACTTACATGTAACACCCAGTGCTCATCCCAACAAGTGCCCTACTTAATGCCCTTCACCCATCTACCCATCCCCCATACACACCTCCCCTCCAGGAAACCTATTTGTTCTCTGTATTTAAGAGTCTCTTATGGTTTGCCTTCCTCTCTGTTTTTATCTTATTTTTCCTTCCCTTTCCCTAGGTTCATCTGTTTTTGTTTCTTAAAGAATATGCTACAAATATGAATATACAATAAAACCTTGGATTGCAAGTAACTTGTTCTGTGAGTGTTCTGGAAGACAAACAGACATTTCTAATAAATTTTAACTTGATAAATGAGCAATGTCTTGCAATCCGAGCAGTATGTGATGCCGAATGTCACATGATCACAACTGAGCCAATGGCTCTTGAAATTCGCTTTGATACACAAGTGCTTTAGATTACAAGCATGTTTCCAGAATGAATTATGCTCACAAACCAAGGTTTTACTATATGATAGGAAACAATAATTCTCATTTTGGAATATGTGCTCTATTTTCATCAAAGATCTTGCCTAGGACACATTGCAGACCTGTGGCCAGCCTACGAACTTGCAGTAACAATATCCTCAAGGTCACTCTGAAGGCAGACAACATTACAACAAATTTCAGTCTTCTGCACTTGGTACCTAGTCACAAGCGGCTATTTCCTAGTGCTCACCAATGAATCTAACCCATTTAATCAAAGTCATTATGTATTTTGTGGGTTGTCCCAACAAAGGAGGCAAAATTGGGTGCCTTTCCCCATCTTCATAAGAGGAGGGTCCAACTATTTCATACATAGATAGAAAGTCATCATAAAGCAAAGCAGATCTTTCTCGTTGTGCCAAAAATCACAAAGTGACTGAACAGTCATAGAAGTATAGGCCAAGAGCCTTGTTATCCTAGGAGAAAGATCCTAAGAGAATTTTGGGAGCTTTGTGAAAATCAGTCTCACTTCTTAGCAGAAGAATTGGCCACCAGCAAGCAAGGAGATAGTGGAACTGGCTCTTGAGGGGGTAATCCTCTGGGTCCTCCCATGTCCAGATGGCACCTTGGGGAGTGTGCTACTGAGCTGAAAACACTGACGGCCAAGAGCCCTATTACTTGGAGCTCAGGTCTGTTTGTCCAAGGTGCCCTCATAAGAGAATGCAACTCCTAGACACTGCTTTGCCTTCAAAACTTGCTGCATTCATATCAGCATTATTTGCAACAGCCGAAAGGTGGAAGCAAACCAAGAGTGTCCACTGGCGGATGAAGGGATAAACAAACTGTGGTGTATACACACAATGGAATATTGCGCAGCCATAAAAAGGATGTGATCTTGCCATTTGCAACACGTAGATGAACCTTGGGGGCATTATGCTAAGGGAGACACAAAAGGTCACGTATCGTATGATTCCATTTATCTGAAATAGCCAGAATAGGCAAATCCGTAGAGACAGAAAGCAGAGTGGTGGTTGCCAGGGGTGGAGGAGCAGGAAATGCGGACATATTGTTGACTGGGTACAGAGTTTCAAGTTTTGCAGGTTGAAAAGAGTTCTGGAGACCAATGGTGGCAATGGTAGTGCATCTATGTGAATGTATTTAAATTTTTTTTTAATGTTTATTTATTTTTGAGAGACATAGAGGCACAGTGTGAACAGGGGAAGGGCAGAGAGAGAGGGAGACACAGAATCGGAAACAGGCTCCAGGCTCTGAGCCGTCAGCACAGAGCCCGACGCGGGGCTCGAACTCACAGACCACGAGATCATGACCTGAGCTGAAGTCGGCCGCCCAACCGACTGAGCCACCCAGGCACCCCTATGTGAATGTATTTAATATCACCTAATTGTACACTTAAAAAATGGTCATGATACTAAATTTTATGCTATATTTTACCAAAAAAAGAAAAGGAAAAACTTAAGCCTGCTGCAAAAAGTGTTCCATTCCAGCACCTGTGAGGGTAGCTGCTGTGGGAAGGTCAGTTGCTACCCCCTGACCTGGGCCAGATCTTCACTAGAGTGGGTAGGAGTTTGCCACCCTGTAACCCCGGCTCTACCTTTCTCTAGAGCTGAAAGCCCAAAACTTACCTTCTAGTAACAGCAGTAAATTCGTGAGGTCATTCATCTCCCCTCTCTCACGTCTAAATCCCTCCACGTGAAGTGCAGGAGGTGTAAGCCTTGTTTAATTGGATGTGATGTTTATTAACACAGGCAAAAGAACAATCCGTTACAAATCTGGTAACTGTAGCACACCTATTGGCACACAAGGTGAGTAATCAAGTAAGCAGTAAGATACACTTAATGTGAAGTTCAAAAGAAAGGTGTGTGCAGGCAAATATATATGTGGGCTTCTTGTGCAGGAAGTGGATGAGCCCACCCTGAGAAAATGTAGACAGAAAATGTAGACAGAACCTAGGAGGCTGCTGACTAGCAGAATGAAAATACAGACCACCACCCAAGTCTTTCTAACCTCCCCACATGGGATGACCAAGTTAAGAACTTGATTAAATTCAGACACTTTGGGTTGCAATGAAGAAACTGAATCAACAGGGGACTGTATTGGAAACTTAGTGATTCCTGAAAACAATAGTGTGCAAAAATGAAAAATGAGAGAATACACAGCACATGACTCTATCCTGCTAGCACTTCTATCTACTTCTCTCTGTAAATTCACCTTATCCCACAGTTGAAGACACTGCTTCAGCAGCTCCTGGGTCCCATCTCTTTTAGCTTCACCACCAGAGAAGGACTGAGTGTCTTCAAAAATTCGAGGGAAGATTCGATGGATTCAACTGGGTCATGAGATCACTCTGGCCAATCAGCTGAGGCAGGCACTGTGGCTTAGGCTGGGTTGGAGGCCAGTGATAGAACACTCATCAGTTGTGATCAAGAGGAAGGGTCACTGAGGACAAGAAAGACGTCACCAGATTTGATCAGAAAAAGATTTCCTAGAAAAGATAGGCTGACTGAGAAAACCAAGTGCCAACTATACAACATGCAGATTCTTGAGGCAGAAGCCTGTTTATAGAACATACACTGGATAAAGAAAGTAGCAAGGGGGGCACCTGGGTGGCTCAGTTGGTTAAGTGGCCGACTTCGGCTCAGGTCATGATCTCGCGGTCTGTGAGTTCGAGCCCCACGTCAGGCTCTGTGCTGATGGCTCATCAGAGGCTAGAGCCTGCTTCAGATTCTGTATCTCCCTCTCTCTCTGCCCTTCTCCTGCTCACGCTCTGTCTCTATGTTTCTTAAGAATAAATAAATGTTTAAAAATTTAAAAAAAAAAAAAAAAAGAAAGTAGCAAGGTCAGCCACATCCCCTCTCCCTCATGTTTTTAAGACAGGTCACATCTCGGTAACTACAGGACTCCTGCTGGCCTGTGGCTCCTGCTGCCAAAGCCCTAATGGAGTTCACCCAGGAAAGTTGGAGCATATTATTGGGTCTCAAAGCACCCCACAACAATCAGTATACACCACCAGATGCCCGCCCCACAGCCAGCTCTCGGCATTTCCTCCCTCTTTCATCACAAGAAGGAGCCTAATCTTCCCAGTCCCCACCTCCATGAAGACTACTCAATCAGAGACAAGGGTCCATAGGTCCTCACAATCCTGACGTCGCCTTGCCTCATCAGACACTGGGGATTCCATCCCACTGGCTCATTGGTTTTCTTGTTCCTCATAGAGCACAACACTGCAGCACCAGAAATTAAGACATTTTCCCAAGCAGTCATCACTAAGTATGGAGCACACGTTTTCATCTTTAGTTTCCTTATCTCTCTATTTGCAGCACAGAAATATTGCCTATCCTTGCTCTCGGGTGCTCATTTGCACGGACACAATAACCACAAACAGAATCCAAGGTCTGTCGGTTACCTATGAGCAATGGGGGTTATCACAACCAGTTAGGTTACTTACTGTTAACCCTCAGCAGAAGGACTTGAACAGGTCTGACCACACCAACCAGTGACCAATGATCACTGTTACCCAGAACTTCAGTAGAGATGTCTAACCACACCAACCTCTGATAACTATAAACAAGGTCGATGCTCTGTAAACATCTTTTTGTTCCTCTTTGTGTCTTATAATTAGAACTCCTGCCCCTTTTTGAAGCTGGAATTTGTTCCAATTGGCAGTAATTATTGCTTTTCACGCTCTGTTTGCCACTGTCTGGTTACCGAGAGGGGTCCTCTCTGCTCACATTGCACTTTGTCCCCATCACTGCTAACCTGAAAATTCTGAAGAATCTGTTGATCTCCAACAGAGATATCAGGCCGTTCTTGCTTTCTCTGCCCCACACCCCAACATTTGCTACCTCCCAAGTTACCCTCATCTCACTTGGTATGAGAGAATGGAAAGACACCCTCATGCTTGAGCTGGATGTTTATCCTTTCACAGGATTCATAATGACAAGCAGAAGGAGAGCAGAGGCAGTGGGGGCTATTCCAGCAACAGGGGCAGGAGACTTTTCAACATATACATTTATGCTGATGCTTTCATTTCATCTTTCACTCACTTCTCAACTTCTAAATCTAGACCTTCTTAATCAAATTTCATCAATTTCTGCATGTTATAATATATATGGCCCCACCAAACTGAGCTTCAATTACAAAGCTGCCCCCAAAATTATAAAGCATAATCATTCTCCTTCTAACTTCTGGCTATTCATTGCCATCAAGCCAGATTATGCGATTCCATATTTACACATTTACACATCTATCCACAAATGCCCCAAGCAGTTCAGGTCAGGCTCATCTCTTGTTAAACCTATTTTCAAATGTCATTTTAAAAAATGTTTATTTACTTATTGAGAGAGAGAGAGAGAGAGAGAGAGAGAGAGAGAGAATCCTAAGCAGGCTCCACACTGTCAGTGCAGAGCCCAACGTGGGACTTGAACTCATGAACTATGAGATGGTGATATGAGCCAAATTCAGGAGTCAGTTGCTTAACTGACTGAGCTACCCAGGTGCTCCCAACCTATTTTCGAATGTCTTATAGTGCAGCTTATTCTACCATGATAGTTACAAGAGCTTTTGTGGCGCTTCTTTAATATAACACACTTCCAGAAATGGATGTGCTGGAAAAGTTTGTTTACATTACATTTTATCATGTCAGTCACATTTAAGTCCTGGAGACTTGTATTTACATATAACATAGAGTACATTCCTGGGAGAATTCTTTTTGTTTTAGCAAACCAAAAAACAAAATAGGATGCAATTGATATGACAGTTGGGTAGCTTAATGAACATCACGCATCTTTGGAGGTCTCATCTGGGATTTTGGAATGAACCATATCCAAAGGCTGCCAGTGACAACTCATGAGAGAGTCATAGAGCTCCTCACTTTTCACCATAAACTCCTTGTTCAATTCTTCAATATTCAAATGAAGATTTGGATCTGTGGAAGCCAATAATGCATATGAAAAAAAAAAGTGTTGCAGGACACGTATTAGAAATGGCTTAAAATGAGAGTTTCACAAAAAACATGAGCGGGAAAATATTGCAGACATTTCATGTTAGTTTTTAAATCGTGTGTTTCAAGATGATCTGAAATTAGAAACGAGAGCTGGGAAAGCAGCATGACCATACTCACTGAGCATCCCTCTGGTGGAAGAGGTGGAGAAAATGGCTGGATGAAGAGATGGTTTGGAGATGAATGGGCAGTATTTGGAAATGGGTTCAATATGGGGCAAAAGAAAAAGGGAAGGTCAAGGATGAGCCCTAAGTTTCTGGCACGAGCACCTGGGTGGACACAATGCCCCCAAGCCAGGACCAAATCCAAAGAACAGAGCTTTGAAACAATAAACATGTTGCTTTATTTGCTTAAGTAACAGATGGATGTAAGTGAATAGCTGGTTTATTAGCAGCTCATTCAGAAATAGAGGGGGGCACAGCCTGCCTTCTCTGAAACCTGGAACTCTATGACGAGGTGGTTTTAAGTTACCATGAAAGCATGAGACCTAGATATTCATTCCAAGTTGTCAGATTTCCAAGGTTTTTAATGTCATCCATTTTTTTCTCTTCTTGTACTGAATGTAACTGAAGAAGCCCTTTCTGTGTTCTCCTATAAGTTTTGCAAACCTTAGCTCATTCAGGACCATAGTTTTTACTTCCTAATACTCACAAGGGACCACACTATTCATTTGTATTTGTATGCCTGTTCTGGACTAAATATTTGTGCCCCCTAAAATTCATGGAGACACTTACTTCCAATGCGATGGTATTTGGAGATGGGGCCTTTGGGAGATAATTAGGGTTGGATGAGGTCATGAGGGTGGGGCCCTCGTCTGATGGGATTAGTGCCCTTATAGGATAGGACAACAGTGCTGGTGTTCTATGTCCCCTCACCATGTGAAGACAAAATCAGAAGGTGGACATTTGCAAGCCAGGAAGAGAGCCCTTGCCAGGCACTGAAGCAGCTGACACCTTGATCTTGGATTTCTCAGTGTCCAGAACTATAAGAAATAAATTTGTTATTCAAGCCACCCAGTCTGTGGTATTTTGTGACAGCAGCCTGAGCTGACTAACATCCTCCTGTACTTATTTTAGAACCAAGATCATCAACCGTCATCATAGGCCTAACGCATCATGTAAGTTTCATGAGCTCCTTCCCACTTTTCTTCACTGGAGTCATTCGTGACGGTGTTGTCCAGTTCTTATTCTTTAGAGCTTCCGCTCCCTTTTGATGTTTCCTTTGAACGCATCTGGTCATAAAATTAGATTTTTTTTTTCTGAGCTTCCTGAAATTCTCGTTCTTAAGGTCATGCCCCATGACTCTTTCCTTCACTGTTCTGGGCAATTGTTTGCAAAAACGCTCCTGACTCTAGGTTCCTGGTCACAGGAAAGGTGTCAGGACCACGTGCTTATGCGTACTGTCTTGTCCTCTAACCTGTGGCCTAGAAAACAGACACAGTGTGGTCAGCTATGAACCCCAGATTAGTGATCTAGGCCCTTCCAGTGACATTGACCCTAGTGGTAAAAGAAGTCCATAAAGGACAGACTAATTATATCTTCCCTAAGCCTGGTAGACCTCTAGACCAAGCTAATACAGTAGCCCCTGTCCACACGTGGTTATTTGTTGGGAGCCATTTTGGGCTCACAGGTTGAGACCCCTCCCTGTGTGAAAAAGGTTGAAGCAAAAGCTCGCCAGCCAAACTGGCACCTAATCTTACAACTACTCTCCTTGGCCTAAGGAATGTAATGCTCTTTTGTTTTACTGCATTTAGATAAAAGGAAAGGACCTGGAGCAGGATGCTCTGATGGATTGCATCTGAATGAGAGTAGCCTGACCACCTTAAAGTTGCATCTTGGGGATGGGTTGCACAGATTGATAGCAGTTATGAGCTGGCTGAATATTGGTGTGATTTGTGTAAATGTTAGGCTCCTATTATGTAAATTCACTCATTCACGGGCAAAGGACAAGCATTGGGAATTCTGTCCTTGCCAGATGGGTTGGACCTCCCCCACTGTAATTGGAAGAATAGGCAATGACTCCTGGCCTGTTTATAGATAATCAACATAGGCAGGCCTAGGTAACTTCCTACTCTCTCCCCCAGCCTTAAATTTATATGCTAACTAACTTGAAAACAACTTGCAAGATTGAGGAAATTGCTGCTTTACTGATATAACACATTATCGTTCAAACTATGCTTACCAATGGGCTGTCACTCATTGCTGTACTGTAACTCACTACCTTTAAATAAAGACACTGAGCCCGGCAGGGCAGAGACGCCGGAGACGCCAGAATTGCCAGGGCTGCCTGCTTGGTCATCAGACTCCATCTCTCGTGGCTCTCTCACTTCCTTTGCCTGACTGTCCGTCCTTCGTGGACCCCTATTCGCCAGAACAAGGACCCCGGCAGTTATTGAGCACTGGAAATGAGGTCAGTCCTCACTGGAGAGGGGATATAAAGATGCACTATGTTTTGAAAACCTGGTATTAAGCTTTTAAAAATCCCACTCATTTTTATATTAATTACATGTTTAAATGTAACCTAATATATCCAAACTATTTCAAGTATTGAAATTAATTTCATCTCTTTTTAGTTTTTTTTTTTAACTTGGCTACTATAAAATTTAAAACTGCCTGTGGGTGGATTTGTGCTTCAAATCACATTTGCCCTGGACAGAGCTCCCCCGGTTCTACGAAGAACTTCTACTAAGCACTGAAATTGCTATTATCTGTCAGATTCTGTTAAACACTTAAAAACACTTTAGAGCTACTGTCGCACTTTCTAGGAGGTTCGTTTTAACATCCCCTTCCACAGATGGGGACGCTGATGTCCTCGGGATGAATTTGCCTGGAATTACAGAGTATAGCATTTCAAGCATTTAAGAGCCTAGCATCTTAAGATTTCTTTTAAACATCAGTTTCATTTCATTTGAACACTGAGCACCTGTGAACTTGTGGCTTTGTATTAGTCACTGGGACTACAAAGATAGGTGTTCCCACCTTTGATGCAGTCACAAGGCAGTGGGTGGGCTGGTCTGCTGGGGGTCCCCTGGGGGTGGGTGGAAGCAACCAGATGGCCGTGTGATAACACAGGCATGTGGTAAGAAACTGGCAAAGGTGTTATCTCTGTATAACTCTTCTATTTCTCTTTCCTGTAACTTAAGTAAAACAAGCCACACATTTTCTCCCCTTCCTCGATTAATAACAGCGTCCTGCTCTGGGCATTTTGTGCTCCTGCACTTTGTTTCTTTCAAAATAGATCAAGAGCTACAAGGAGCATTGCCTGGCCCTACAGACTGGACCTGTGAGGTCCCCCAGGAACCAATAACCCTGAGGGAAGCTAGGAAGCCAAGGCCACCTCCTACTTCTCCCCTTAAAAATCAAAATTAAAGCATAATTGATCCCACAGTTTAAATTTATGGAGGAAACTGATCTTAAAAACAACTTATTGTCTCTTATTGTTTGGACATGTCCCCATTTCCTACTCCTTCAGAAAGACCCAAACAGGTGGCTTAGCTCAAGCTTCCCACAGAAATGATTTCTGAAAACTAGATGAACTGCTGAAGAAAATGGCTTACGCAACCTACGTAGGAATGGTTTTGAGCCAGTCGAGTAATGAGTAACCTGGGAATGGGTTAGTTTTGTTTTCAGTCATGGCAACACAGGGTTTACCTTACCTTCCAGTGGGTTTTCATCTTGCTTTTCTGCCAGAGCCACACTTTCCTACAAGGAAATCAGTATGTTAAGAAAGAAGATAATTTAAAGTTTTACTGTCAACCCATGCTTTTAAAGAAAACACTTGCTGTCAAAAATAATATCTAAAACACTGAACTCCCTTTAGCTCAAATTTGTTTTAAAGTTTGACTTGAAGAATCTTTAAATGATAAGGACTACAGTTATGAAATAGGTAAACTGAGTCAACAGATGAAAAGTCCCAAAGGAAGAGCATGCCTAACAAAGGTCTCTGGCCTCCCAGAAGCTTCTGGAACTAACTGGCATCCAAGGCCTGGGCTAGGAACTAGACACCAGGGACCCTGGCATCCAGGTCCCTGCACTAAATGCCCAGCTCTCTACCTGGACCTCTGCCTCTTCTTCCAGGCGATGACCTGCAAAACTTTCACGAGCACATTCTCCCTAGAGCCTGCTAATCACACCCCGACCCCACAGCTCAGCTAAGGACAAGGACAGTAGGTGCTTAAGCAGTGACAGAGACTATAGAAGAGTAAACCAGTCAATGAGAGAAGTAAATTCCAGAAGCACTCCCAAACAAATCTTGTTTGGTTAACCCAGACCCTGTTGGCTCTCCTGGGACAGTGTAAGTTTTTATGACTCCTCTCCATTGGCACCTGTGGGGAAGTGTTTTTGTTAAGGATGTACAGCTGTTGCAAGGAACCAAGTCCTCCAGAGGAGCCCAGGTAGCTCCTGGCAGCAAATGAACTTAATGAAGCCTCCCTTGCTAAGAAGAACAAGATTATCCTGAAAGCCGAAGATCCACTATCTCTTCTTCCCAATCTGTTAGAAAGCATGCCACCCTTTCACTCTGAAAGAGGTTCTGGTTTGGAAAATAAATTATATGGTTACTGTAAATTTAATCTCACCATTGGTATATTTTTCCTATTTAGAAATGGCTAAGACAGCCAGAACCTGTGCTTAAATGAGGCCTTTCTCATAACACAAGGTCCAAGTAACCTCACCCTTCCTTCTTTGCGATGTGTGCTCAGGTAACTGTGGATCCCACACAGGATGCCCTGTGACCAGGGTGCCCAGAGCAGATGCTCGCTGGAGACAAAGCATCCTCTCTGGTGTGAGTGTCGCCTGGGCAGTACCTGTTGTCCTTGAAGAAGGGCACATCTAGTAACTGTTTTGCTAGTGATTTTGCTAGTGTTTTGCTAGCAGAGTGCTAACTCTTCATGGGAGCTTGGGAGGGTTGTGCTGATGGAGCCCCAAGACCTGAGAATCATTTTGAAGATATCCACTCCCTCTGATCGAAAGACATAATGTAAAATGCACAGGGCTCTTGGGAGGCTAACCTCTTACCCTGGAGAAACAAGAATTAAGAACAGGCATGCCTCAGGCGGGGAAATGGACAATATAACTGGGACATCTGGCAGAAGTCACGTTTTCTTAGAATGAAAGGAGGGCGTGTGAGTGAAAGAGGCCCACAGCAGAGCCTCACCATGTGGAAGTTTGCTAACCAGCTTCATAACTGGGAATTCCTACCAAGAAAGCAGGCGGGTGGCACAAAGATGGGCTAATTACCACAGCCACCAAAGTGAATAGATTTCTAATTCTTCAAACTGCATGGAAAGGAAGAAAAGAAAAAAAGAAAAGAAAAGAAAGAAACTGTATGTTACAGTAGTAATTTGGAGAGTGGAATGAAAATCCCAGCAGGTGGAGAAGAAAGCGGGGGGGGGGGGGGGGGGGGGGGTAGGGGGGGTGGCGGGGGGGCAGGGAAAGGAGAGAAAAATGATTAATTTCTAAAATTTTATTTATTTATGGGGCACCTGGGTGGCTCAGTCGGTTAAGTGTCTTGACTCTGGACTTCAGCCCAGATCATGATCTCAGGGTTGGATTTGAGCCCCGAGTTGATCTCTGTGCTAACAGCATGGCATCTGCCTGGGATTCTCTCTCTCCCTCTCTCTCTCTCTGCCCCTCTTCTGGTCACCTGCTGTCTCCTAAAACAAATAAATTAACATTAAATTTTTTTTTACATTTATTTATGTTTCTTTGTTCTTTTGGTGGTGTTGTTTCTTATTGTCTTTTATTGCTCTGCCTGGTGTTAATTTTGGTTTCTCATGAGTGGGCAGAAATCAAGAAATACTTTCATTTTTAAAGTTGATAGTGCAGTCAAACTCCCACTTCTCTTTTTAAAGATAAGGGTAACCACCGGAAGACACATAGACTATCTCCCAAACTAGCGAAAAAGGGAAGGGTGGGAAAAAAAATGTGCTAAAACCTCAGGTAATATAGTAAAATATGTATTTTTTTTTAACTGATGCAACATGAAATATCTAGTAATAGGGTAAAACCCTATTTGGGTTTAAAAAGAAAAAAAAAGAAATCTAACAAGATATTTTATATAAAAGAAGGCACACCTAAAACAGACTTGAAAAATTGAACGACTGGGGCGAAAATAAACAAAATAAAAACAACAACAAAAAACCCAAGCAAATGTAAGTTTTAAAAACTGAGGGTCGAAATATTAACTCTAACCCGGGGTTTAAGGCACAGGCCATCCCATGAGGAACACGTTAGGAAACAGATTGGAGAAAACACTAACACTTTGCTCAGTGCTAATTTCCATAATATGTAAGTATCTGCAAAGTCAGATAAAAGGGTGTATAACCAACAAAAGTAAAGACAGCCAAAGGACATCAACGAGGTCACAGAACACAGATATCATCAAACAGCTTAAAAGGTATTTGCCCTCAATAACAGGCAGACGCCTTCCACACCTGTCGCATTGGTAAATTGCACACAGAAATGCAGAGAGGCGAGCACACTCACAACAGCAACGAAAAGTGTAAACGTAGGCAGGCTTTTGGGTGAGTAATTCCCAATCTGAAATTCTAAATATTACATCCTTTGATCCAGACCTCCTACTTCCGGAAATTTATTCTTAGGCAAAGAACACTCTGACAAATGCTTGGAGATCGGTAAAAGTTTGTTGAAGCCCTACAAACATTTACAATGTTAGCCCATAAGGGATGAGCTGATATCACAGTACATCCAAATGGGCAACTTTTAAAGAAAGCTCTTTACAAGGGGGAACATCTCGGGGCGCCTGGGTGGCTCAGTCGGTCAAACAGCCTCACTCTTGACCTCGGCTCAGGTCACGATCTCATGGTTCTTGAGTTGGAGACCCTCATCGGACTCTGCTGTCAGCGCGTTTCTGTCCCTCTCTCTTTGCTCCTCCTTTGCTTGTGCGCTTGCACACTCTCTCTCTCAAAAATAAACATTAAAAAAAAAAAAGATACAAGGGAGTATCTCCTAATGCAACCTGTAAGCCAAAGCAGGCAAGCAAGCAGTAAACTGGTATGTACTACATAGTTCATTCTTGCTCAGTTCTCCCCTAACTCTCCAAACAGAAACAAAGCCCAATCACACTGATTTAGCAAGAGTAGAAGGGAAAAATCTAGAGGACACAGATGCCCTTGAACAAGGCCTTCTTCTAAGTGGGGAAGGAATGGGGAAGAGGAAAGGGATGGGGCGAGGATGGGGAAGCTCTCTCGTATTCTAGCACATCTGTGCAATTTCAGAAATAGCTTGCTTTAGTAACCAAGACATTAGAACAGCTCTTTTTAATTAAAAAAAGTTTATTTAATTTTGAGAGAGAGAGAGAGACAGGGTATGAGTGGGGGAGGGGCAGAAAGAGAGAGAGAGAGAGGGAGAGAGAGAGAGAGGTAGGGAGGGAGACACAGAATCTGAATGACCCAGGCACCAAGCTGTCAGCACAGAGCATGATGTGGGACTTGAGCTTATGAACTGTGAGACCATAACCTGAGCCACAGTCAGACGCTTAACCGACTGAGCCACCCAGGCACCCCTGGAACAGCTCTTAAAATTGTATTAATGTTTTTTGTTATTGCAAAACAAAACAAAACAAAATACCTCTAGTCCTATTTTAAGTGTTTAAGAGTAAAATCAAGGGGCACCTGGGTGGCTCAGTCGATTAAGCCTCTTACTTTGGCTCAGGTCATGGTCTCACGGTTCGTGAGTTCAAACCCTATGTCAGGCTCTGTGCTGACAGCTCAGAGCCTAGAGCCTGGAGCCTGCTTCGGATTCTGTATCCCCCTCTCTCTCTCTGCCCCTTCCCCAACTCATACTCTGTCCCTGTCTCTCTCTCTCAAAAATAAACAAACATTAAAAAAAAAAAAGTAAAATCAAATGAGTGGTAATCTAAAATTCAGCAGTGAGAATTTAGGCATGGACTTCATCAGCCTATTATTTTGTTTTCGGAAGACGGTGAGGACTTAAATTGTTGGCAAATCATCAGCTTTTCCTCTCCGGTATTAAAATGGGGAGCAAAAGCCATGGCTGTGGGGATTTGAATGAGAGCATCTGGAGGTGTGAAGGTAGAAAAAGATACTTCTAAATCGGGCTCACAGAAGACACAGGATTTCAGGGAGGGGTACCTTAGGTGTGACCAGACTTCCAGTTGAGCGTCCGGAGGTCTCTGGCACAGAAAGGTTGTGTCCATTTCCATCTGCTGCGCAGCCATACTCGTAGCAGAGACGAAATAACCGCTGTGCTGCTGCTCAAACCAGTTGCCCGATTGGTAATCCTGGCAGGGCTGGAACACTGGCTTCCCCCTAATGAGTGGAGCGGGGACAACGAGAATGACATCACTGAGCAAGGCCGAATCATTCGAAACCCAGGACTCTTTCTTCTTTCCCAAAACGTTCAAGTAAAGATGATTTCTGCGTTAACTGTTTAAGGACACCTATTTCCCAAGCGATGGTTTGGAAATTGTCAAAAATCATGTAAGAAATAGAGCACGGACGGCCTTCATCTTCATTCGGAGTAGGAAAGACCAGCTCACCTTTGCCAATACCAGTAATAATTATTTGGTTGCCCTATGCCAAAACCTGCAAAACTCTCTTGCCCAGCCATTTATCCAGAAACTTTACAAAAAGAGACCAGCTATCCACAGTTTTTATTCCTGGGACAATAATTCCAGCCCTGGGGGCTAAGACTTCTCACCACAGCAAATCTCTCTCACTGACTGCCTGAGAGAGCAATTATGCTTAGGGGTGGTTCCTGTTAGGCAACGGGTTGCTTGACTTTCATGACAATGAGGCGAAGGCGTGGGTGGGGTAGGAGTCCATAGGGGTCACCTGGGGGAACTGCAAGCTAACTGCTGGCTCTCAGCTTGCCAGAGCCCTCTCCCAACTCCAGGCCCCGATGAAGGCAGCCGAAAGCCAGTGGGGGCACGGAGGAGTGTGTGTTGAGCCCCTGTTGAAGCCCACTGAAGTCCCCATCCCACCCTCTACGATAACTGAGTCACTTGTAAGAATTAAAACCTTAAAAAAAGTATCACAACTTGATATTTCCCTCCTCAGTTCAGTTATCTGCTCTTGGAAGCAGCAATTAGAGGACTTTTTTTAATAGCTCCTGCAGGTTCAAATCATTACCCTGACCAGCTGGTGGAAAGAAGTCCTAGGATGCACACGCGCGCGCGCACACGCACGCACGCACCACTCACCCTCTTACTGTAGGTACAGGAAAACATTTTAAAGAAATAATGCTGTGGCTCAGTACTATTTAAAAAAAAAACAAAATAAAGCATGCCTTCCCAAATTTCAACGTGCATATGAATTACCTCAGCACGTTGCTTAAAATGTAGGTTCTGATTCAACGGATTTGGATCAGAGCCTCACTCAGATTCTACCTTTCTAAGTAGCCAGCCTACACAGTGTCAAAATGTAAGAAGGTAACTTTGGAGTCTAAATAGGGGCACTTAGGGTCTGGCCATTTCCCCACAGCCTTACTTCCTTGTGAATAAGGGCTTGATGGAGTCTATATTTACCAGTGATGTAAAAAATAGTAATCAAGAATTCTAATCGTTCAGTTATTCACCCATTATTTACTGAACAGCTACTTGCGTGAAGCAGGGTGACAGAGTGGGGCCTACACTCTAGAGGTCCCCATGCTCCCTGGGAGAGGTTACTGATTAGCAGCTGTGGCCCACATTGCTGGGTGCCAGCCACTATTCAGTTTTCTTTTCTTCCTTAATAACAGAACCCTGGGTGGCAAGGGGTGCACCATGGGTGGCTCAGTGGGTTAAGTGTCCGACTGCAGCTCCACGTCATGCTCTCATGGTTAGTGGGTTCGAGCCCCGCATCCGACTCTGTGCTGCCAGCTCAGAGCCTGGAGCCTGCTTCGGATTCTGTGTCCCTGCCCCTCCCCTGCTCACGCAGTCTCTCTGTCTCTCAAAAATGAATAAATGTTAAATAAAAAGTTAGGGAAAAAATAACAGCACCCTGATTTTATTTGGGGGAGCAGAGACAGGCTTCACTAAAAGACCTTTCCTTGTTCCCCAAGTGCAGGTAGATGTGGCCAGCGGCCAGTCTGGCTAATAAGATGTAAATAGAACTATTATAAGAGAATTGAGGACAGCTGTGTGGGCCAAGGGTGTTTGCTTAACTGTTGGGAGGCCTGTGGTCCTCCACCCTTTCTCCGGGCCTGCTGCTGGGATTAGAGATAGGATGGCTGTGAACCCAAACTTTGCACCTATTTTGGCCTATGAGGTGACATCAAAGAGGAAGCCACACACCAGAATGTAGGATCTGAAAGACAGAATGGGTCTCGGTGCCTGATGACTGAGGACTCCTTGTACCAGCACTAGATTGACGCCCTCCAGATTTACTTATGAGATAAAAAGGTCTTGTTTAAGCCACGGCTGATTTAGGTTACTGTATGACGTTAAACACAATTCCTAACTGCTCCAGCAGCTTAGCCGTCAAATAAAGCCTATCAGTTGGGGATTCTTTTTGTAAAGCTTTGATCAGTTTTCTGTTCCTTCTCTTATTTTGGAGCTGGATTTTGTAAAAGGAAAATCAGAATGTTGGTTATAATGGGTGAGAGATAAAGCCGTAGCTGGAAAGGAAAGCAGAAGTTAAACGTTGATAATAAGGTGGTTTACAGAGGCTGAGGAAGGGAGACGTCAATGTTGTCAAAATCCCCCAGCAGCGAGTCAGGGGCTGGGGACAGAGGACCAGGAGCAGAACTCCAGAGAAGATGGACATTCAAAGGCTTTGTGGATGACAGCGACACAGAAGGGTTCACAAATACTGTTTTGCTCTCTAAAAGCCCCAAAGGCCAGCTTCTCGTATTTCACCTGCATTAGCCCCATGACGCAGGTGAAGCAGGCAGTTGGCCAGTGTCCAGGGGGAGGTAGCCCACTCTCTCAGCTTCTATGCGCAAAGGAGAACAAAGTCCTCTGGGAATGTGCACATGGTACCTCTGTAGTCCAAAAGCTTAAGACTTACTACCTGCCACAGTGAGAAAGGGGGAGTAATTGAGCAGGAATAGGAGACTCCCATATTTCTAACATGGCTGACTTTTCTCTGCGGTATCCTGCTTTTTAGTGCAGTATGTCCACCTTACTGCCCCCCACCAAAAAAACTGGCTGTTTTTCCTTTAGCAAACCAAACAAGCCAGGCACTCAATAAATATTTGTTGGATGAATGAATAAATCAATAAACGGCTCAAGCGTAAAAAGCCTTTTGATCAATAATTTAAAAGCAAAACTAAAAAAAAAAAAATCCTGTCATGCTCTAGTGTTAATGAACTCTTAACAGTTGGTTGTTTCTTGGCAACTGCAGTTTTCACAAGAATGAGATTAAACGGTTTTTTGCATCCTGTGTTTGGAAAGAGAACAGGAGGTTTGCAGGAAGTATGTTCAGTTTGAATCTAGTTGAACAAGTATGTAATTTTGTATTGTTTTTCTTTAGACAGGGAAAAACTGCTTTTTTTCTTCTTTGTTAAAGAGAAAGTTTGAGCTCAAGGAAATGTAAAAAGTAGCAGCACTATAGGTCTATTGTCCCTTGGCTGTGTGGTTTTGAGTTACTTTTCTAGACCTATTTCACATTTATAACCTTAGACTGGATTAGTGCATTTTAATTTTAGAGGCACTAATCCTTTTGAAAATGTAATGAAATTTTATCAATGCTCCCCTTCAAAAATGTACATAGACAATGAAGCCTATAATTTCAAGGGCTGTAAAGCTCTTAAAACTTATCTGTAAACTCCCCTAGATTGGGATCACCCGGATAAATGCTAAGATCTTCTGAGCTCTAGAATTGGTTCCAGTAATTTCTAAAAGTTTTCAAGATAAAATATGAGACTTCGAAAAAATGCCCTGTTCATTTACTCTTTGTCCCATGCCCATCCAACATCCACTGCACCAATTCACACACCTGTCACTCTGGTGGGTCGCTGGTGAACACAGTCAAGAAGCAGTAAATAGGGGCACCTGGGTGGCTCAGTCGGTTAAGCATCTGACTCTGGCTCAGGTCATGATCTCGCACTCCATGGGTTCGAGCCCCACGTCAGACTCTGAGATGTCGTTCTGTGTCTCCCTCTCTCTCTCTCAAAAGTAAATAAACATAAAATAAAAAAAAAAAACTTTAAAAAAAGCGCTACATAGGAAAATAACTTGACTTTTTTTTTTTTAACGTAAGGAAGATAACCAGCACGAAGTGAAGGGATTAGTATAAAACAGTGAATGACTACAAGTATTTCCGAGACCGCGCGTTAGTTTGACCACAGCATTTTCAGTGCCTGAGGAGAGCGTAGGTGTGGGTCGCCAAAGTGTGCAGAAGACAAAGCCTTCCTTTGCGCTGCAAGGACACCCAAAGCATTCAAAGAGTAATCATTTCTACAAGACCCAAACCAGCAGCAATTAAAACAAACACGAGTTAGACACGTAGTGCCAGTTCAGAATACCAGAGAACACATATTCTTGAAAACAAGGGTCGAAGTGCTACAGGACCTGCACTAAAACAGGAGTTGAAGAATTGACACCGAGGAGGCATCCAGCGACTGCTTGTCAAATCCACCTGCTGTGGCCTTTATGAGACTAATTATGACCCTCCAAGATTTCCTCCGATTTGTGCAAACCTGTCATTTCTAACAGACCTCTGAATCTCCACACATAATGAAAATTTCAAATGTTAATTAAGGCGATCTTTACTTTCATGGACGTTTCGCTTGGCCCCTGAATTGGGGAGGTGGTCAAAGTGAAATGGGAGCTTTCCTTTTGCAACATTCACCTACGATGACTGCGCCCTTCGTCCCCAAGCAGCCCATCTTTTCATCCTTCAGGTAAAGCGTCTTCCTCCCTCCCCTGGATGTGCGGCGACATTGGCCAATGTGACCCCAAAGTCAGACAAGCCAATCAAGCTGGAAGGTGTGCGGCCGGGCTTAGAAACCGCTAACCATGAATGCCGACGCCTCTCTGCCCTGTTACAAGAGAACGTGCGCAACAAAGGCTTGCTTACGCTTCCTGCGCAAAAAGGAAACCCAATTCCTTCCTGTCCCCCGTCTGACACCCCACAGCACAGACCACTCGCGACTAAACACGCGACACCGCCAGAGGCCCCACCCAAGCTGGGAAATGCCCCGCCCCTTCATGACGTCATGGAAATGGGCATCCGCAGAGGATGTCCCGCCCCACTCCCCTTTAGACCCGCCTACCTCACAGTCACCTAGAATATGCCTGCTTGTCCCCAACATTTTTCTCCTCGCCGTGAGAATTTCCTCATGCGGCATCATTTTTTTTCTCCTTTTGGAAATTCCGCGTGATCTCGAGCGCTGAAACCGCTTCCACGGAGGCAGGCGCCCTGAAGGCAGCCCTGCGCTCATGTCGTCATTTGAGCGCCGACGCAGGAAGGACCACATTTCCTCTGGCATCCGCTTTCGTCACTCTCTCAGCTGAGCTGCGCTGTTTGAAGCGGCACGTGCCTGCAGAATGGAGCTGGTAGCAGGTTGTTACGAACAGGTCCTTTTTGGATTCGCTGTCCGCTCCGAGCCAGATGCAAGCGGCGACCACGAGGTAAGAGTGCGCGACGGGAGGGACCGCGGGAGGAGGGGCGCGGGAAGGTTCGGTCGGGTTCCCACACGGCCGTTGTAGGCACATCAACACCGGTAAACACACTGATGTCTTAGAGATTCATCGATGAATCAAACTCAGGCGGATAATTTAGCTTTTTAAAACTTGGAGTAGGCATTTCATAAAACGAGATCATGTTTGTTTGCCTTAGCAGATATTCTGGCCACGGTGCAGGCAGGAAGCTGGCAAATGAGTCCGTTCATAGCCGGTATACGCGTTCAGGATGTAATGAAAGAACAATTCGCTCTTTTACTGAGTTTTTGTCCTGGAATTTTACAAAATATTAGATCTGGATCAGGATAAAGCCCTCATTGATAAAGTGTCTCCAATTCATTTCAACGTTTTTGGACCTTTACCATTGGTCCATTAATTGGTAGTGGAGGTGCAAGGAAGCCAAAGGAGTGGATCCAGCGCTAGAGAACTTGCCGACATAAGAAGGGCAAAGGAGATAAATGCATGGAGAAAAGTTACAACAAAATAGAAGTATTTTTACTGGATGTGTGAGCAGAAAGGTTAAGTAAATTGCCATTAGTCAAACAGATAGTTAGGACATGTCTAGAACCAGAAATAAGATCTGTTAACTTTTAACCCAATAGTATTTTTCCCTAAGCAAACCTAAGTATCTCTTAGAAACCTATTCTTTTCGGTGCTTCTTTATGAAGAAAGCAAGGTGGCAGTCTTGAATTAACCAGAAAACTGGAAGTATACAACTTGAATGATTACTTTTTTTGTTTGTTTCTACCTGGTTATTAATCTGTTTTTAGCTGGAAAGTGACATCTCTCGAATCTTAAAAGATGATGCTGTTCATTGTATTCTCTTTGTAATAAAGTCACTGCATTGTTCCAGACTCCTACTAGTCTTCACAGCAACTTCCTGAGGAGCCTGAAGTTGAGATAGGTTAAGTGACCTGCTCAGTGCCACATAACTAATATTGGGAGACCTGAGACTCAAGTCTCTAGGTGTCTCTGAAACCTGCAGCTGTTATACTATCCACTATTGCTTCCAAACGTAGACAGACAGTAGCTCAGATAATCAACATTCCTTCTGCTCATAGCAGTCCCTCAGGAATATTGTGCCTTTCTCAAAAGAGGCTCCCTCTTTTGGTCCTGATTGACAGAGGGACTGTCTGATGCTGTAGTTATTTAGAAATTAATTTGCAATAACACATGCTAAGTGTGTTCAGAGAAGTCTGGTGGATTTTTTTCCCCATGGTTTGTTTAATTTGCTAATACTCTTTTTTTAAAAAAAAATCTTTAACGTTTATTTTGAGAGAGCGAACATGAGCGAGCGAGGGGCAGAGAGAGGGAGATACAGAATCCGAAGCAGGCACCAGGCTCTGAGCTGTCTGCACAGAACCTGACTTGGGGCTCTAATCCATGAACTGAGATCATGACCTGAGGTGGAGTCGGATGCTTATCTGACTGAGCCACCCAGGCGCCCCGGATTTGCTAATACTTCTTGATGCACCTCCTTCAATTTCAGGTGTGTGTATGTATTCAGTCATTCCTTGCACTCAACCAGTTTCACTTATTCAGTGTCCAAAAGTTGTACACTGATAAGTATAGAATTCTTGAGACCTCATCATTGGTCATTCTCTAGGGCTTATTTTGGTACTAATGGAAACATAGTTTTTATCCTATTTGTTTTTCTTTATAAGACTTATCATTTATATTTATCTCTATGCAATATCATATTTATTTATAGTTTGTCTCTCCCACAGGGATGGCAGTCCCATTAGAATAAGTACTTTCTTTTCTTCACTGTTACATATCAACTGTCTAAAATGGTGCCAAGCACATAGTAGTCATTTAGTATTTGAACAAATAAATTCAAATCAAATCTGAACATTTGAATGAACAAATAGTGTGCAAGTCTCACATGTAAGTAAATATATTAAGGAGTGAAGGATCGGAATAGGACCTTAAAGTAATCTGGTCTCCATAATTGTTTTGGAGCCATGATACCCAGCTTTGCCTTCCTGTCTCCTTGCTGCCTGCCTTGTTTAATTCTCAGGTTCTTTGTTTTTCTTAATCTGCTATCATTGTGTAGTTGTTTCTCAATTTGTAAGTGTCCGCTGGTAGTTTTCATGGATTGTGGAACCACTTATGTGTTTCTGGAGAACTGTAATGTGATCCTGACATTGTTTTACTCTTCAGCAAAAATGGACCTCTGTGGCTGACTTCACTCACCATGCCCACACTGCCTCCTTGTCCGCAGTGGCTGTAAATAGTCGTTTTGTAGTCACTGGGAGCAAAGATGAAACAATCCACATATATGACATGAAAAAGAAGGTAGACCATGGGGCTCTAGTGCACCACAACGGTAAGAAAATCATCCTTTAAGATAATGTTGAGGCATCATTACTTGACAATTTGACTTCAGTTGAACAGTTCATTAAGTGTCAATATTTTGTAGCGGATTTTGTGCTAGGAAATAGAGAAATGAAAAAAATGTGTCTTTCTGTTTTGAAGTTCTTCACAGTCCATATTGGGAGACAGAAGGGAGGCACTTAACTCAGTCTGGGGGGAGTGGGAAGAAGCAAAAAGTTCCCTAAAATGACATCTGACTGAATTATCTTTATTTATTTATCTATTTATTTATTTATTTATTTTAATTTATTCTTGAGAGAGAGAGACAGAGCACAAGTCAGGGAGGGGCAGAGAGAGGGGGAGACACAGAATCTGAAGCAGGCTCCAGGCTCTGAGCTGTCGGCACAGAGCCCGACGCGGGGCTCGAACTCACAGACTGTGAGATCATGACCTGAGCCGAAGTCGGCCGCTTAACCAACTGAGCCACCCAGGCGCCCCTGACTGAATTATCTTTAAAGAGAAGTGCCACTTGTTAGCCAGGTGAAGTTTTCACGGTGGGAGAGAGGGCACTCCAGGAGGAGCAGGAAGCGTGAGGAGCGTGCCTCATGTTGATGACTGACTTTATTGAGGGAATACCACGTACTCGGCAGTTTGCCAAAAGGTACAGTTGCATTTTCAGTTCCTAGAAGAGAAGCCCGAGATTCAAAGATGTTTTGTGACTTGCCCTGGTCACAAAACAGTGGAGCTAGAACTCAGACCTAGGTCTGGAGCCCATGTCTTTAACCACTGGGTGTGTGCAAGTCAGTATTATGAGAAGGTTAAAACGGAGTTTGAGGTGATTGGGGAATTAGACCAGGTTCTGGGTGGTCTTCGAGAAGAGGAGGTTAGAATTGAATGGGAGGGAGGGGGGTGGGGGCTTGAAGAAAGTGCTGACACCTGGCATACGAGAGAGATGCTGACAAAGGACTAGCAAAAGGACTAGTGAGAGTCTGCCCGATTGAAGTTGGAGGCTGCGGATCCAGTAACATCGGTGCACTAAGCTCCAGGCATGTTTGTGGGGGGCAGAAAGTTACTCAGTACATGTAGCAGAAGGATTGATTTACACAGGATTTTGGTGAGGGAATAGTTTAGGTTGTCAGTCTAGAGAAAATGGGGTGTTAGGGTCTGCAGATCTCTGAGATAAAAAAGCAGGTGGAGTGTGAACGAAGGGGTAGGAAAGGGCTGCTGAAAGATGAGGTTGCAGGCAGGGAAGAGACTCTTCAAGGGTCGTTATGTGGAACATCTCTGGGTGGTAACGTGTCTCGGCTGTAGGTGTGAGGGGCTGAACTAGAGAGGAAGCAGAGGTCCCTGGAGTTGAGGTCAGGGCCTGGTGATTCTCAAGTCATGCTTGCACTTTCCACACTGATGGCGAATTTGTCCAGAACAGCGGTAGGATTTACGAATAGGAAGGCTGAATAGGTGTGGGTTTTTCCTAGTATTGAACGTTGTTCTGTTTTTATTGTGTTTTCCCATGGGACAAAGAATGAGGTTTTGTGTTCCAGGCGAAGGGAAATGGAAAGGAAGAACTCAGTAGGATCAGTTAGATGTGTACTTAGTCTGGGGAGATTCTGCCTAGGTTGTTGGTTTCCTGCAATTAAAGGGAGAGGAGACAGCCACGCACTGGTTTCTAGCATTCAATTTGGAGTGTCTGTTGTCCTTCTCAGATCGTCCTAGCTACTTTGACAAGGCTTTGCTTTCCAAATGAAGCTAGGCTTTGAGTGAGTTCAGCATACATTCCTTTTCCATTCTGTCTCCTGATCCCAGTTCATACAAGAAAGTCTTCTTTGTCCCCTAGGCGTGGAAGCAGTAAGTTAAATCTGGTTTCCCTAAGGCCGTTGGTACAGGTGTTGCACAGTAAGGATGGGACTGACTTAGAAGGAGTTCGGATGGGGACGAAGTACGTTCCTGACTTCCTGACTCTTTGTTTAACTCCTGTTTATCTAACAGTTGGTAGTAGATAAGATCTTTACCAAGGTAGGAAATAAGTTGATAAAAAGGTGGAAAACGGGCAAAGATGGCTAAAGACTCCCACTTGGATAAGGTCGTATGTTACCCCCTATGTTTGGGGGCGGGGACGGGTGGTGTGCAAAATTACTCATCACAGATCTTTCACTCTTTCCGTATAAAGGACAATGTAAAGGACCGGCCAGGAGGTGGCAGGTGAGCAGCAGTGACCCAAGGGTTCATGCTCTTATTCCAAAAAGGACAAAATAGTAAATATTCGGGCTTTGTGGCCGTATGGTCTCTGTTTTGATTGCTTAGCTCTGCTGTTGCAGTGCAAAAAGCAGCCATAGACATTGGAACTGAACAAGCAAGTCTGTGTTTCAGTAAAACTGCATTTGTCAAAACAGGCCACCAGCCAGATTTGACTTAGAGACAGTAGTTTGTTGACCACTGAGCTATAGGGAAGGGTAGCTGAGTGACACAAGCTTTAAAGGATAGGGAGTTCTACCTGAGGGTCAATGTATCGTTATACATTGTCCATATTCATGGACTGCTTTGGGGGTCAGAAGAATGCTGGGTTCCTCTGTCACCTTAACCTCCTTCCAGCGAGGTTAGTATTTGAGGGTATTGAACATGTATGTCTCTCAGTCCGGAGAGCTGTAGGACACATTCATGGGAGTTTTCAGGTTTTAATTTGGGCAGAGGGGAGTGAAGTGTTCTATGAAGAAGTTGAAAAGCTGTAGGAAAATTTGCGAACCATGCAAAGGAGGTTACAGAGGGTATAGTTGAACAATAAAACAATTTATAAAATTGTTTTAATAAATTCTTTGTGTTTTAAGATTTAAAAAAATTTTTTAATGAATTATTTTTTAAGGATTTTATTTTTAAGTAATCTCTAAACCCAGTGTGGGGCTCGAACTTACAACCCCAAGATCAAGAGTCCTATGACTGAGCCAGCCAGGTGCCCCTCTAATAAGTTCTTGTGACAGTGAGTGAGAACTGTGTAGAAATCAACTAGAAAACAGCTCTGGAGTGAAAATAATTGGATTGTGGATGATTGGATTGTGTCCATCTGAGAAGGACAAACAGCTAACTAACTGTTTAGAAAGTAATAGTCACTTCTCTCTCTTCAATAAAGAAGGAGGATGGCGCTTGGGTGGCATGCAACTCCTGATTTCAGCCCAGGTCATGATCCCAGGGTCATGGGATCCAGCCGCATTGAGTGTGGAGCCTGCTCGAGATTCTCTCTCTGCCCGTCTCCCCCTCTTGCATTCTTTCTCTCCCCCTGCCCCCCCCCCCCGCAAAAAAAAAAGGAAAGAGGAAAAGGGAAAGGAAAGGAAGAAGTCCTATGGTCGTATATCTTGGTTTGTTCCCCAGATTAGCTGGTTTACTGGTTGGTTTTGTTTGACTTCTGCTCAAAGAATCCTACGCAGCCATCTCCTAAATTTATGATTGCGGACACATAGAACAAGTAAGTGAACTGATTAGCTAAAGTCTGTATCTACAACTAGAGAAATTCTCCTGAAAGTATTTGCGTACCCTTGAAATTGTATGTTCTGATATGAAAAAAATGAATTTCTTCACCTAAGACTTTAAGGTGTGTTTCAGTAATACTAAGACATTAGATTTTTGCTTACCACAGCATAGCCTTCAAACCAGAAATAGAGTGTGCATACAAAATACTAAGTTTCTCTGTTTTGTTTTTTCCACAGGCACAATAACTTGCCTGAAATTCTATGGCAACAGGCACTTAATCAGTGGGGCAGAAGATGGACTCATTTGTGTCTGGGATGCAAAGAAATGGGAGTGCCTGAAGTCCATTAAGGCTCACAAGTGAGTCTAGCCCTTTCCCGTTGCGGGTCTCCAGGTACCAGTCAAGTTTGGGGCTAACTGTTGGTTTCCTTTTAGAGGACATGTGACCTTCCTTTCTATTCACCCATCTGGCAAGTTGGCCCTGTCTGTGGGTACAGATAAGACGTTAAGGTAAGTCATTAATGCCGAGAGCATCTTTTTTCATTTGCGGTCTTTTCATTTGCGGTCTTCGTTCTCCAATATCACAGCAGGAATCTACCTTCAGGGTATTTTTATTACAATAATTAGATGCATATCTGTCTTGTCTCATGGCCATCAGCTACTTAAAGATATTGCAGTACAAGGAAAGGCTGAAAGCTAGTGAACCTTTTCAAAATGGTAGAGAAAAAAAAAAAATGACCAGCTCTGTGTTCAGACATACACATTACTTCCCAGTCTGAGTCGCGAAGCGAAGAGGAGGATGGTCCTAAAAAATGTTTTAAGAGGTAAAACTTTTTGAAAATATGTTAAACATTTTAAACAGGTGGAAGGGGTATGGGAATGGATGCGTTAGTCTTGCTCGATGGTAAATATTTCCAGTGTCGTTGTAAGAAACATGACAGTTCCAAATAGCTGCATCCGTAGTAAATTATCGTTTGAGTAAGTGTTCATTATGCTTCCCTTTACACCTGGTAAAAGTTACCACGCCATAAGTGAACTTCCTGTTTTGCAGAACATGGAATCTTGTGGAAGGAAGATCAGCATTCATAAAAAATATAAAACAAAGTGAGTACTTTTATTTGGAATGTCTTTTATAACTTGATGGAACATGAATATATACACACATTCTTGTGGCAGGCGTGTCCGCCTTTATTTCCCCTGTACGTTGGTGGTTAGCTCCTAGAGCAATGCTTTGGGTTACTTTTTTTCCCATTTTCTTTTTTTCCCATTTTACTTTGGGATTCTTCTCATGGCTGTGTCCTCTACCAGCTGTCTGACCTTTAATGATTCTTTGAGTCCAGTTTATTTTCTAAAACTTAACTTGCAAAATATGTGTCAAAAATTTATTATGAAGTTTAAACACGATAGTGGATGTGAAATGCATGGTATCGCTATTTGCTATTTTTATTACTCTGCTCATTTCATTTTTTGTTTATGAAATAAAAGTGTTTTGTTTTTTTAACTTACAGATGCTCACATAGTGGAATGGTCCCCAAGAGGGGAGAAATACGTAGTTGTTATACTGAATAAGATAGATGTCTATCAACTCGACACCGCTTCCGTTAGTGGCACCATCACAAATGAAAAGAGAGTATCTTCGGTTACGTTCCTTTCAGTAAGTGATGAGACGTCAGGTGGTGGAATCTTAGTGTGTATGATGGTGGCTGGAATTGTCGATGACATTCTGGGTATTCTTTTCTGTCTTCTAGGAGTCTGTCCTTGCGGTGGCTGGAGATGAAGAAGCTGTAAGGTTTTTTGACTGTGACTCACTAATGTGTCTCTGTGAATTTAAAGCTCATGATAACAGGTTTTTGTTTTTGTTTTTTTTTTTTGCCGATCCTGCGTGTGTGTGTGTGTGTGTGTGTGTGTATAAGTATAGAGTCTCCAGCGTATGCAGTAGTTTCATAAGGTAGGGTACATTCCTACCAAGATAGACATTATCTACACATATATGATTTCTGGAATCTGAGAGGATGGTAGAAATGTTGTCTAGGCCTTGGTGCACAAGTGGGGAAGTTGTCATCAGGACTAGTGATTCGCACGGATGTTTTCCCAATAATGTTAGACCGGGGGCCCGAAATCAGCCATTTTTGAAGAGGAGCAAAAAACCAGTCTTCAGCTTTGCCAGGGTCTCTCTTGTCCTTTTTTCGTATTCCTCTTTTCCACTTCCCTCTTTGCACAGTACTTGTTTTTCCCGCAGGAGAAATATGTGACAGTAATGTCTTCTGTTTTATGCCGGTCTGTCTTACCTGTTACTACTCACTGTTTCTAGGGGTAGACGCCGACGTTCAGAGCAAACGGCTAAGTGACTTGGCTAAGGTTACCCCACTGTTGGGTGGTGGAGCTGGGATCCAAACCCGGTTCTGTCTACCTCTGCTTTTTCTACTGCGATTTTGGAAACGGTGACAATGCACAGTTACGCTTTAATATGCTTCATTTACTTGTCCTTTTATGTCTTCAGTAAGTCCTAGTTTTTATTTTCCAAATAACATTTTTTAAGAAATCTTTTGTGAATATTCCGAATACTGCAATCATGTAAAGGATTTTCCCCTGCGTTGGAAGTGTTCATTCAAGGCCATTTCAAATGTACTAAAAACTCTAGTACACTTAAGATAATACTTAGGGTATTTGGCTGTCATTCATTTAACAAGTATTCATTAAGCATTCATTAAGAACTACACCAAGTATTTAATGATGAGCGGAACACAGGAACTTGGATTCAGTGGCCCTGGTAGCGGAGCAGCAGTCAGGTGATAAACAAGTAAGCAGGTAATTAGAGCAGGAAGAATAGAAAGGTGTGCTTTAAGAATAACAGAGGTAACTTGCACAGTTTGATCCAGACACAGGGGGGTAGGACTTGAGGGACAAAAGGGAGCCGTTTCTAAAGAGACCAGAGACTGCATGAGAGACTGCATGTGGAGTCGCCTGAGGGAGGGAAGAGCTGGATATGTTTTAGCAACAGATGGAGGATCTTTGTGACTGAATCGGAGTGAGCCAAGTGGGATATGGCCTTGTAGATTGGTGAGGAGTTTAGGTTTTATCTATGGGCCTTTGTAGATTTTGTTTTATTTCTTACTATGGAAAAACATAAAGGCCAATAGACCAGTTTAAGGAAGCAGTCCCCACAGACCCACCAGCCCGCCTCAGCAGTTGTTAGTTTATGGCCAGACTTGCTTTATATATACCCCCAACCCCTTCCTCCTCTTCTGTGTTATTTAAAAAAAATTTTTTTTAATGTCTATTTTAGAGAGAGAGAGAGAGAAGAGACAGAGCGTGAGTGGGGGAGGGGCAGAGAGAGGGAGACACAGAATCCGAAGCAGGCTCCAGGCTCTGAGCTGTTAGTACAGAGCCCCATGCGGAGCTCGAACCCATGAGCCATGAGATCATGACCTGAGCTGAAGTTGGACGCTTAACCGACTGAGATACCCAGATGCCCTTCACCTGTGTTATTTTTAAAAAGATCCTAGTTTTGTAGGATTTGAAGCCTGGGAGTAACACAATTTGGTTGATAATTTAAAAAAATCGTTAGCAAAAATGGAAGCAGACCAGTTAGGGTCCTTGGTAATCCAGAAGAACAGCCGTAGTGGCTTAGACTAGGGTGGCGGTACTGGAGGGGGGCGGAGAAATGGGAGTGTAGGAGGAAACTGGTTCGTCTCCATTGTCCCACTAGTCTGTTCATACTGAACTTGGAGTCTCTTGAGGTGAAGGACTGAGTGTTTTTATTTCATTTGTGATAACCTAATTACTTATGGTTATGATGATCATCTTTTCAACTTTTTTTTAAGATATGGTTAACAGTCCGTTTTATCTTAGAAACCCTGAAAATGGTGCACTGACTCGTGGGGATGTGAAGCGTAGTTCTACATTAGCACTGTTCCTTGGGCAGTTTGGAAGCATTTGAAACATGGAAAAATCAAGAGACTGTGTGCATAGAAGCTCTACAACGGTATCGTACTTTCTGGAAGAAAGGATCCTTTATGGTGTTATTATTTCATTCTAGGATAAAGGACATGTTCAGTTTTGAAATTCCAGAGCATCATATTATTGTTACAGCGTCAAGTGATGGTTTCATCAAAATGTGGAAGCTTAAGCAGGATAAGGTTGGTGTCTTAGCACAATATAAATGCACTTTATTCCAGGTCTTACTATCAGTATTGTTTTGAGTTAAGTGAGGGGAAATATTTTTCAAAGGGCATAAGGCAGAGATCTTTAAAAGAAATTAAAATCTCTTCCACGCATGATTAATATGCATAGTTTTAAAGTTAGGCCTCCAAGGGCTACCGTGGGGTGGGGGTTGGTATTGTGAGTCTGAGCAGGCAGGATGCCAGAACTCATGCTTTTTCAATCAGAGAAGCGGTACTTTCTTCTCTTTTGTGTGTATATTGGTGTTCTCTGTAAGATTTTGTTAGATAAATACTGCCATTACTGGGGTGCCTGGCTGGCTCAGTTGGTAAAACATGTGACTTGATGTCAGGGACGTGAGTTCAAGCCCCATGTTGGGTATGGAGCCTACTTAAAAAAAATACTGCCATTACCAAAAATTTGAAAGTTACTGATCAATTATCTAACAGCAGTTTTGAATCAGATAAGTGGAAAATTAAATCCCTTCAGTGTGGCCTCACTCTTATAGATTTTCTTGTTTTTACTTGTTTTACCTGGTTCTCTTATAAACACATTCTACAAATGTGGTGTCTGCTTTGTGCACAGTTCTTTGTTAAAACCTAGGAATGAACAAGACATGATCCTTTTCCTTAGTGAATTTACAGTTTCTGAATATTCAGAAACATGCTCTGTGAAGGACATAGTCAAACCAAACATGAGTCAAGATAATAGATTTCTTCCAAACAGTATATTTTATTCTCAAGAAAATATAGTAAGTTTTGAATTAAGTTCGCTTGAGGGGCGCCTGGCTGACTCAGTAAGAGCTATGTGACTCTTGGTCTTGGGGTTGTAAGTTTGAGTCCCACGTTGGTGTAGAGATTACTTAAAAAAATAAAATCTTTGAAAAAAAGGTAAGTTCACTTGATTACAAAAAAGAAAAGTATTTAAAATTGTCTTATGTTATGAATTCTTTCTCTGTTTTAGAAAGTTCCTCCGTCTTTACTCTGTAAAGTAAAAACTAATGCCAGGCTGACATGTCTTGGAGTGTGGCTAGACAGAGCAACAGACACAAAAGAAAGCCTTCCTCCGTCTGCAGAGCCTTCTCCTGGTAAGTGAAAGTGATTGCTTTTAATAATTTGTTAGCTCTTGAATTGTTGAGGTGGAGAAGATTCAGATAACTTCACTTTATTGTTAGCCTTGTGTTTATTTCAAGAGGGGAAGAGTGGTCTTGAAATGCACTCTCTTGTGTTTTAGTAAGTAAAGAAGAGTCCAACAGCAACCAAAAGGAAACCGGCAATATAGTACAGGAAGAAGAAAGACAGTCCAAACGTAATACGAAGAAATGTGGTTTATCTGATGACAGTAATAAGTCAACGAAAGGAAATCGCCTGGTGTCAGCCAAGAAGAGGAAAATGGTAGAACTGTTGGAAAAAAAGAAGAGAAAAAAGAAGAAAATATGAATGATACAGTGAATTCCACATTTGTTCTATGAGAAAAACTTCTTAGATGGAGTCATTCTTCTCAAATGTGCCTTCTTCCCCTCCACGAGTAAAAGCTAGAAATTTCTTCTTCTGGAGAAAATGTACAGCTTAAACAAACAAACACATTTAGGTGTTTTTTATTTTATTTTTTTAAACAATGGTAAAACAATTTTTGGTAGGCAGTGTTCTATTATATATCATGGTGGTATATAGTATGTTAATGTGTAATATATAATTTTTACCGTTGTATAAAGTAAATATAGATCTTTCTCAAAATATTATAGTTTAAAATACACACAGTGTTTGAACACATTCTTTATCAGAGATGGATAAAAGAGTCATTTTTCAGATTTTTCTCCTAAATGGGGAAGAATAATAAAACTGTCTTCTGTTGGCTGCTTCAGATGGTTCTAGTACTTTTAATGCAGATTTTGATCCTTTTCATAACCATGGTATAAAAAGATTTTCATACCAGGAAGTATATATTAAGACCAACTTAAAACTCATGGACACATAAAATATGTATGCATAAAGTATGCTTAAATTTAGTGCTATGTGCCTAAGAAAGTTCTTAGATTGCCAAACCTCATTAAACTACTCTGCTTCCACGCTGCGGATGACAAGATAATTGAAGGTTGGAAAATGACATTTCCAAGTGTTTTTTTTTCCCCATCTGTTTCAGGCCAACAAAAAAATTCACTTAGTTAATCTAATAAAGGTAATCTTAACTTCAGCCTGTTAATTATAATCTTGTCATCTCTCTCTCTCTCTCTCTTTTTTTCCCCTCTCAGTAGATTCCTGGGTATTTTGAAAAGACACCTTAATAGAGGATTCGTAGAAGTGAATTAGCTGACCAGATGTCAAATACCTGAGGCCGATAGGGAGTCCCTCCTGTTAAGCAAATTGAGACATCTAGCATTTGGACACTGGAATTGCCACCACTCACTTCCCAGGAGGAAATCATCTAGGAAGTGAGCCAAATTCCATGTCTCACATTTCAGACTACCTCTCTGTTAACTTCAGGCCTACAAACAAAGATGAATATAGGTTTGGGTTTTTTTTTTTAATATTTAATATTTTTAGAGCAATTTGAGGCTTATAACAAAATGGAGAAGGTACGGAGATTTCTCATGTACCTCCTGCTTCTACATATGCACGGCCACCCCCGATATCTACATCATTCATAAGAATGGTACACTTCTTTACCAAGGATGAACCTACATCGACGCATTATAATCACCCAAAGTTCATGGCTTACCTTAGGGGTCACTCTTGGTGGTGTACACTGGATGGGTTTGGAAGAATGACATAATCCACACAGTATTTCCACTCCCCTGAAACAACTCTTGTGTTCTGCCTGTTCATCTCTCCCCTACCCAGCCTTTCGCAATCACTGATCTTTTTATTGCCTCCATAGTTGTGCCTTTTCCAGAATGGCATGTGCTTAGAATCATACCCTACTGTAGCCTTTTCAGATTCTTTGACTTGGCAATATGCATTTAAGTCTCCTCTTAAATGCATTGCAGTCTCCAAGCTTGATAGCTCATTTCTTAATGCTCAGTAGTATTCCACTGTATGTACCACACATTCCACTCGTTCACCTGCTGGAGGACATCTTGGTTGCCTCCCAAGTTTCGGCAATTATGAAGTTGCCATAAACATCTGTGTGCAAGTTTAAATAGTTTTCTTACTGTTGAGTTTTAAGAGTTTTTTTGTATTTTAGGGGCGCCTGGGTAGCTCTGTTGGTTAAGCATCCAACTTCTGCTCAAGTCATGATCTCACGGTTCATGGGTTTGAGTCCCACCATCGGGCTCTTTGCTGACAGCTCAGAGTGTGGACCCTGCTTCAGATTCTGTGTCCCTCTCTCTCTACCCTTCCCTCTACTCATGCTCTGTTTCTCTCTATCTCGAAAATAAATACACATTTAAAAAAAAAAGTATATGTATTTAAAAAAGTTCTTTGTATCTTGGATAGCAATCCTTTATCAGGTGTGTCTTTTGCAAATATTGTTTTCCCTGTCAGTGGCTTGTCTTCTCATTCTCTTGATAATAATCTTTTGAGGAAGTTTTAAATTTTAATGAAGTCTAGCTAATTATTTCTTTCCTGGGTCATATTTTTGATGTATCTAAAAAACCTTTACCTTACCCAAGTGTCATCTAAGTTTTCTCTTAACTTTCTTTATAGGAGTTTTATATTTTTGCATTTTACATTTAGGTCTATGATCCATCCTGAGTTAATTTTGTGAAAGGTGTTAGGTCAGTGTTTAGATTTTTCTTTTTTTTGCATGTAGATGTTCAGTTCACCATTTGTTGAAGAGACTTTTTGTTTTGTCATATTGCCTCTGCTCCTTTGTCAAAGATCAGTTGATTGTACAACTGACACTTGGACAATGTGGGTTTAAACTTTATGGATCCATTTACAGATTTTTTTCAGTAAATAAGAGTGCAGTATTATAAATGCATTTTCTCTTACGATTTTCTTAACATTTTCTTTAGCTTAATTGTAAGAACGCATATATAATTTATATATAACATACAAAATCTGTGTTAACTGTGTTATCACTAAGACTTCTGATTAGCAGTAGACTTCGTTAAATTTGAGAGGAGTCAAAAGGTAATATGCAGATTTTTTGACTGCGTAGAGGGTCAGCACCTGTAACTGCGCTGTTCAGAAGTCCTCTGTGTTTGCAGTAGTCTATTTCTGGGCTCTCTATTCTGTTCTGTTGATCTACCTGTCTTTTTTTTTCTTTCCTTTTTTTTTTTTTGGCCAATACCACAGTGTCTTGATTACAGTAGCATAGTAAGTCGAAGTTGGATAGCATTAGTTCTCCAATTTTGTCATTCAATATTTAGTATTTAGACCGTTTATATTTAAAGTAATAAAAGTAAATATTGATACGATTGCTATTTAGTTATTTTCTAGTTGTTTCTGTAGTTCTCTGTTCTTATGGTTTGATGGTTTTCTTTAGTGTTATGTTTGGGTGCCTTTCTCATTTTTTGTGTGTGTGTATCTATTATAGGTTTTTGGTCTCTGGTTACTATGAAGTTCCTATATATCTACTTATATATACTGTTGTCTATTTTAAGCTGTCACAAGTTCTAACACATTGTAAAACACTACATTTTTACTCCTTTCACCCCCGTTTAGGTTTTTAATGCTGTATTTTACATCTTTTTATTTTGTGTATTCCTTTACTGTAATTAGAGTTGATTTTTGTTTTTTTTCTTTTAACCTTCTTACTTTTCAAGTGGCTGATTTACTGCTTTTACTATATATTTGCCTTTACCAGTAAGATCTTCTTCATTCATATATTTTCTTTTTTTTAAGTTTGTTTATTATTGAGAGAGAGAGATGGAGTGTGAGCGGGGAAGGGACAGAGGGAGGGAGCCACAGAATCTGAAGCAGGCTCTAGGCTCCCAGCTGTCAGTACAGAGCCCAACATGGGCCTCAAACTTATGAACTGCGAGGTCATGATCTGAAGCTGAAGTCAGACGCTTAACCAACTAAGCCACCCAGGCGTCCCTCATTCATACTTTTTTTATTTCTAGTTATGGTCTTTTCTTTTCCACTTAAACCGTTTCACATTTCTTGTAAAGCTGGTTTAGTGATGATAAACTCCCTTTAGGTTTTGCTTTTATCTATCCTTCAATTCTAAATGATAATCTTGCCAGACAGTATTCTTGTTTGTAGGTTTTTTTCTCCCTTCAGCACTTTGAATATGTAGCACTCTTCTGGCCTGCAGAGTTTCTGCTGAGAAATCAGTTGATAGCCTTGCAGGTGTTCTTCGTATGTGACTCTGTTTTTTCTCTTGTAAGATTTTTGCTTCAGCTTTTGCCATTTTAACTATAGTATACCCTGGTATGGATCTCTTAGGTTCATCTTGTTTGGGACCCTCTGGAATTCCTGTATGTGGTCATTCCAGGTCTTAGGGAAGTTTTCAGCCATTATCTTTTCAAATAAGTTTCTCCTCCTTTCTCTTTTTCTGGAACCCATATAACATGAATGTTAGTACAAGTGATATTGTCCCAGAGATCCCTTAAACTATTCTCATTTAAAAAAATTTTTTTTTTTTTGTTTTTTGTTGTTGTTTTTGCTGTTCTGATTGGGTAATTTCCACTATTCTGTCTTCCAGATTGCTAATCTGTTCTGTATTTTTAATATACTATTGATTCCATATAGTGTATTTTTCACTTCTGTTATTGCAACCTTCAGTTCTGTGACTTCTCTTTTGTTCTTATATTTTCTAACTCTTTGTTGAAGTTTTCACTGTGTTTCTCCATTCTTTCCCAAGTTCAGTGAGCATTTTTATGACCATTACTTTGAACTCTTTATTGGTAAATCATCTCTGTTTCATGAGGGTTTTCCCCCCTGGGGTTTTATCTTTATTTATTGGAACATTTTCTTCTGTCTCCTCATTCTCTTTGACTTTCTGTGTTTGTTTCTATGAATTAAGCAGAACAGCTACTTGTCCTGGTCTTGAAGGAGTAGCTTTGTGTAGCAACGTCCCTTGTGTAGCCTGCATGTACCTGGTGGGCTTTGGCTGGCCAGCTGGAGCAGGCACAGACCAGGGGTTGCTGGGGCTCTCTGTGTCGCTGCCACCCGGGCAATACAGCTGGAGTGTGCACAGACTCAGACTGCACTGGCAGGATTGCTGGACCTGGAGCAGGTATGCAACAGAGGATCCAGAGTGTTCTGTGCTGGGGCTAGGTGGCTGAGCTGGAGCGAGTGCTGGTTGGGAGTGTCCTGGTGCATGAGGTATCTGGGCATTCCTGGTGAGATGCTGAGTTGGTGCAGGCCGGTGGGGTCCCAGAGCACCCTGTGCTGGAGCCTCCTTGGTGGAGAGCTGGAGTAGGTATGTTAGGGCTCGAGGGCTCCCTGGAGAGGGCCTAGCAGGCCGACTAGAGTGCCTGGACCCTGCTCCCTCCTGTGATCTGCAGGAGGGGGAATGTAAACAATGGCTCTGGCTGGCACCTCCACCCTCAGAGAGTTCCAGCAGCTCTCCCACCCTTTGGTAGACACTCTGGGGGATTAATAAATGGATTTCCTTCTCTTACAGTTTAGTTGCCTTTAAACCGCTGGGTTTTCACTGTGCCCCAGGGATGAACCCACATGTGGGTTCCTGAGTGATACTCCTCCCTGTTGCAGCCACTGGCTTCCTCAGTGCTATTCCTCTCTCCGTCCCGCAGCTACGGGCAGGTTGTGGCTCTGCTCCTATTGTTACCGTGTTTCTGTCTCTGCTCTATGTGGCCCCTCTGTTGTTTGTTGTGCAGATGCTCTTCAAGCAGCCACTAGGTCTTCAGAGGTAATTCTCGATCTGTAGGTGTAGGTTCAGTGTGTCCATGGGACAGGGTCGGTGCTGGGTCTTCCTACGCCACCGTCTTGAACCACTTCTCTCCTCCCTCATCTATTTTGAAATGTTTTAATAAACCATGTGATTCAAGCATTTTAGGTTAGTCTACAAGCCCTTCTACTCAGTGACCTCTGGTTTACCTGGTAGTGTCCTCGAAGGCCGTCGCATTGGACAACAGTTTGTACAAAAACACATAAGTTATTTGGGGGAATTCATGTTCGCTTTGTTTTTTCCGCCTAGAAATGTATAGTCTACACACAGTCTTGACCATCTATGTGTTGAATTACTACTTTGATACTTGTGGATGAGCAGATTCACTCTTTCCCAATTCGGAATGTGCCATGTCACCTCTCCCCTCCTTTGTTCACTCGCCATGTATCGAGTGTCCACCTTGTGCCAGGCACTACTCCAACCTAAAGGACGAAAGTTGGTAAATAATTACCTGTGACGTGAACCAGACTATCTCTGTCTTGGACAGATCTGCCGTGACGACTCTCCTGTAGCCTGAAACCTTCTTGAGCACCCCTCCCTGCTGGGGTCCTTGTTGTGGCGAATCTAGGGGTCCACGAAGGACAGACGGTCAGGCGAAATGAAGTGAGAGAGCCACGAGAGAGTTGGAGTCTGATGACCAAGCAGGCAGCCCTGGCAATTCTGGCATCTCTGCTTTGCTGGTCTCAGTGTCTTTATTTTTAAAGGTAGCGAGTGACATTACATCAGTGACAAGGCATTCTTTACAACATACATTGTTGTCACAAGACCTATGTAGTCATCTATAGGTTTATGGTAGCTTTTGTAAGAGTATTTTGTTACTGCCTTTTTATTATAAGGGAGCATGGGGATGAGAATTACAAAGGATTTGTGAAATGTTAGCACTCAGGAAGGTGCTCCATATTTGCTGCTGATCAATGAAGATATGTGTAGCTACTTTAGTTTGTACCTTATCTATAAGCAGTGCTTCTGACTTTTGGGCTAGGCTAACCTTCGGGGAAGGTCCTAAGTCTCTTTACAATCTTTCCCATCAGTCTGTTAATACTGAGAGAAGCTTTACAGAGATGTGCCTTGAGGTTTTATGGTGGGGCTGAGGGGATGATTAACACAATGCGATACCTGCAGGGAAAATCTAGTTTGGTTCAAGGAGTCTTGGGGCCTAATGCCTACTAATTTCTAGCCAACTCATAACTGCTATTCTATATGATCAAGTTTGTGTAACCTGTCCCCAAGAGGCAACCTTGAGGTTACTTCTGGCCAGGTCACTCTCATTCAGATTTTATCCATCAAGACATTGCACTCCAGGTCCCCTTTTCCATATGCCATAAAACCAAAGAGCATTATATCCCTTAGGCCAATGAAGGGCAGTTCAAGAAATCCAGGCCCGAAAGGTTATTTAGAAGGAGGTAAAACTAGGTGCCAGTTTGGCTGGCAGGAGCTTTGCTTCAACCTTTCCCATGCAGGGAGGGGTCTCAACCTGTGAGCCCAAAACGGCTCCTGACACCTCCCTTCTTTCCTTTTGTTTAACCACACCCTTAATCTGCATAACATCTTTGATCTGCCCTGGAAATACGACTGACACATACCTATTTTTTTTTTAAGTTTATTTTAAGAGAGAGAGTACGTGAGCAGGGGAGGGGCAGAGAGAGAGAGAATCTCAGGCAGGTCTGCAGGGTCAGCACAGAGTGCCGATATGGGGCTCGAATCCACGAACCGTGAGATCATGACCCGATCCTAAATCAGGAGTTGGACACTCAACTGACTGAACTGCCCCAGTGCCCAGTTTTTTGTTTCTTGTTTTTTTAATTAAATCGGGGCACCTGGGTGGCTCAGTTGGTTAAGCATCTAACTTCAGCTCAGGTCAATCTCATGGTTCATGGATTTGAGCCCCGCGTCAGGCTCTGTGGTGACAGCTCAGAGCCTGGAGCCTGCTTCGGATTCTCTCTCTCTCTCTCTCTCTCTCTCTCTTCTCTCTGTCCCTCCCCTACTCGTGCTCTGTCTCTCTCCTCTCAAAAATAAATAAAATACAAAAAAAAATTTTTAATTTAAATCCAAGTTAGTTAACATGTAGTATAATAATGGTTTCAGGAGTAGAATGTAGTGATTCATCACTCATAACACCCCGTGTCCAGTCACAAGTGCCCTCCTTATTGCCCATCGCCCATTTAGCCCATCCTCCCAGCATCCCCGAGCAACCCTCAGTTTGTTCTCTGTATTTAAGAGTCTCTTATGGGTTGCCTCCCTCTCTGTTTTAATTTTTTTCCTTCCCTTCTGTGTTCGTAAGTATAATAAGTCAGAGAAAGGCAAAGATATGATTTCACTCGTGTGGAATTTAAGTAACATACCTATTCTTTAACATCTTCCTCTTGAGTGGTCCCTCACCACATACTCCTGTTGCAGGATTTTTTTTTTTAGCTCAATGCCCAGGGTTCATTGTCTCGCCGCTTTGAAGAATAAAGAGGCAGATACAAAATAAAATGAGCAGCAGGCGAAAGTTTATTAGAGTCTAAGATTAGAAAGTAAGACTAGGGGTTGCCCGGGTGGCTCAGGTCGTGATCTCAGTGTTTGTGAATTTGAGCCCCTCATCGGGCTCTGTGCTGACAGCTGGGAGCCTGGAGCTTGCTTCAGATTCTGTGTCTCCCTTTCTCTCTGCCCCTCCCCTGCTTGATCTCTGTCCCTCAAAAATAAAAGTTAAAAAAAATTTTAAAACATAGTATGAAATGTCTCTTTACAGAGTGGGGGCATTCAGAGGTGAATACCCACGACAATAGGCAAGGGACTTTGTTTTATAATTGTGGTCAGCCCTCCATTCCTTATTGGTTTGAGAAGGTGCTGGGTTGGCCATTCCATCGTATGAGGGGTGGTCTGTGGCCATATCGTTCCTTGCGGGTCATACTTTTTATGGTCTACTACTGATAGGTCTTTTGTCAAATTCCTGAAGGGAGCCCGAGGGGGAGGAGCTGCCATCTGTTACATTCTTAAGAGGAACCTTACACCTGAGGGAGTTTGCTGTGGTCAGATGCTCCCAGCATTGTTCCAAAATATGTGTTTTTCCAGACGCAGGGACCTCCAGGCCTCCCCTTCCCCTCTCTGCCTACTGAATCCTATCTTTTCCTATCATACTTCCCGCCTCTGGCACTTTAAAAGCAAGTCTTAGGGAAAGCGCGATCAAAGAGACTTACTTGTCTTTGGCAGTCAAAGAAACACTCCATCCATAAGCCCCCTATTAAGGGCCATTTCTCGTTGAGCTAGACTTGTCAGCATTTTTGTTAGGTCTAACGGCTCCTTGGGTCTTTGGAGGTCTTTTTACATACACCTCCCTTTCACAGAACACCTGTAGTGGGCTGGGATGGTCAGGGGCAGCTTGACAGATGACTTTAACAAAAAGTGAGATTTGAGTTTTTAGACCAGGATAAAACGGCATTTCTTGCCGAGGAAATGGGGTGCTTTCTCAGCGAAGAGACATAGCTGCGAGACACAAAAAGCTACTCTGGCTATTCTAAACTTCAACAAAGGGCACGGGGCTGGATTTATAACAAAGACAGGTGCGTCTGACAGAAGAGAGCCAGAGCTCAGAAAGGGAGAGGGTGCAGGCTGGGGCCATCTCTCCATCTTGTCCCCGACTCTGCATGTTGCTTCTGTCTACATACTTGCTTTTCATGCTTCTCTCTACATACAGCCTCTCTTATTCCATGTCTCTTCTTTCATTCAGTACATGCTTAGTGAGCATCCATTGTGTACCAAGCGCTATTCCACGTACTACATAAACGTCCTTCTCAAGGAACTTCCGTGCTGGCAGGGGGAGACAACTGTACGATCAGCAAGTTATATAGCACACTATATATGGAGGTAAGTGCCGTGGAGAAGAATAAGCTGTGGAGGGAACTGCGGATGCCTCGCAGTTTTACAGCCAGATGATCCGGGAAGGCCTCACTGAGCAGGTGACCTTTGAATACAGACAAAGGAGATGAGGAGATGAGCTGGGAGATGATCTGGGGAGAAGTTGTGGGCAGATGAAGCAGGATGTGCAGGTGCTCAGAGGTGAGAACAAGGAGTCTGGAGCAGCATGAGCGAAGGGGGAGGTGAAAGTGAGCCGCCGAGGGCCAGAAAGAGTCAGTATGTAGGATTTTGCAGGCCATTGCATGAGAAAGGGGGCCCTTGGAGGGATCTGAGCATATGGATGACACAACTGACTTGTAACAGGAGTGTTCTGGTCACTGTAATGAGAACAGACTAAAGCGGTTAGGGCAGCTCTGCCATTTATTAAGGCCAGTGGCTGTATCCCTGTTAGATAACCTCTTTCTCCCTTAATTTCCTCTGTTTAAAAGCAAGAGATGACAATAGTCTCTAGTCCAAGGGTTAGTATGAAGATTAAATGAGTTCATCTATGTAAAAGCACTTTATACAGTGTCTGGCTTATAATTAGCACACTGCATGTTTGTTTCTGATATTATGGCTCTAATGAATGAGGTCTCAGAAGCATGCAGCAGATAGGGTGGGTTGAGAACACAGGCAATATTTTTTCATAATCTCAGTCATTAGTTTCTTGCAGAAAGGTTTTACTGAATGGATGATGCTGCTCTTCAAAGCTACAAAATACATCCTGAAGACCTAGAAACTGGTATTGCGGATCCTCAGTAGACGTTAGTTGAACCACTGCAACCAGGAATTTGTTTTTGCCACTTTTATTTTGGGATTTCTTAGTGTGTAAAGTCATACATACGAGGTTCCCAAAACGATAAAATAATGCTGAAACTGAGGCACTATTCCTTCTTGACAGTCTTTACTTCTCTGCTTATGTGTGTGTCTATGTTTGCATGTCTACCAAACACGGTTTGGACTCTAGGCCTCTGTGAAAGAAACAATCAGAAACAACCTATTGAGGGGCCCCTGGGTGGCCCAGTTGGTTGAGCATCCTACATTGGCTCGGCTCAGGTCATGATCTCACAGTTCAGGAGTTCGAGCCCTGTGTCGGGCTCTCCTTCAGATTCTGTGTCTCCCTCTCTCTCTCTCTCTGCCCCTCTCCAGCTTGCACTCTCTCTCTAAAATAAACATTAAAACAACAACAACCATCACAACCTATTGAGAACCCCAGTGACCATAGACTAAAAACTTTTCCCTCTCACAATCTTGGTCACACTCCATTGATACATTTGTGGTTCAGGGTTCCAGTAATTAATCCAGTGGGTTCCTAGCTGAGAACTGAGCTATCTCCTAAAATATGCTAATGCCAACTAGAAACATTACTGAACACAAATCAATGATTTGGTTTACTCTGTAACTAATTGAAACAGACCAGAGACCCAATTTATTTTACAATAAATTTTGGGACTACACACACAGAAATGCTGTGTGTTATGGTTGAGGAATGACACAGAGGCAATATAACATAAAGGTAAGGGTGTAGGTTTTGAAAGACAGACCTTACTTGAAAAAAGAGCTGTACAAAGCACTACGATTGTAGATAATTAACTTAATCTTCAATTTCTTTAAGTCTAAAGGACAAGGGAAAGATCATGGTGGTTATAACTAAGGTTTAAGGATACACCTGAACAGGGAGAAATGCATCCCTAAATCCATTCTTTTTTTTTTTTTTTTTTTGATGTTTATTTGTTTTTGAGAGAGAGAGAGAGAGAGACAGAGCATGAGCAGGCGAGGGACAGAAAGAGAGAACACAGAATCAGAAGCAGGCTCCAGGCTCCGAGCTGTCAGCACACAGCCTGATGCGGGGCTCTAACTCAGGAATGGTGAGATCGTGACCTGAGCCGAAGTTGGCTGCCCAACCGACTGAGCCACCCAGGCGCCCCCCTAAATCCATTCTTAGCTGGTTCAGATAGGTCCCATTGTTTTGGTTGTTCAACAGAGTCTTCCAGTAATTGGGTGAGGGTCTGGCATACTAGAATTACTCAGGGTTCTTCTTACTCATTATCTGCTTTGACTGGTTAGAATCAGCGATGGTCATCACAGGCTTCAGATTTGGTATCTGAAAAGTAAGAGATGTTGCAAGTGAAAAGTTTTTGTTTTAGAGTATGTGGGAGCTGCAATTTCCTTTTTTCACTGAAGACTGTATTTATAAGATTTATCTATGTTGATTCTTATAGGAGATGAAGGGGAGAGAGACGTCAAGGATAACACCCAAATTCTGGTGTACAGCAATTGAGAGGTCGCGCAGGAAACGCAGGGAAGAGAGGTAGATCTGGAGTGGGAGTGGAGATATTTTGTGGACACTGGGGCATACTGAGGTAGTAGGAAACTAGATTTAACTTATCCTCTCCCTTCCTTTAAGTTGCTTCTCAGGTAGCCCTAAAGCTACCTTGTCTGGCTTGGGGCCACCACTTCTGCAAGAAGAAAGTAGTTCTTAACCACTGTAGGCAAAAAACATGGTTTGGCTGGAGTGACAGTGCTCCCGGATGGCATCCCTCTGGTTTACACCCAGGTAAACCTGGCCCAGCTCGCGAAGCCACTTGCAAAGACCCGACTCAAATTTTGGGTTTCGGCCAGGCTCTTGGCCTCAAAGGCTGGTCAGGACTGCTAGAGCGGCGGCTTGAAAGAGGGCGTAGAGACCCTAGGCTCGCATTGCCACTATCCGCTCCAGCTCCAGAACGCAGAGCGTTCGCCTCGTCTCCCGTTCCTGGGACGCATGCGCGCGCCGCGACTCCTCCCCCAAGCCCCGCCCCATGCCTCCCCCCTTCCCGTCCGCCGTGCCCTCGGGACGCAGAGCGCGCCGCGACGTTTCCGGCGGGGCCCGGATTCCACGCCTCTCCGCTTGTGAACCCTGGTCGGTCCGTGCAGTCTTAGGGGAAAGAGGTTCGGTGCTTGGGAATTATTTTTTTATATCGTTTTGACTTTTGGGGATTATATAAGAGACTTTGCTGCCGTCTGCTCTTTGTCCCCCAGATCCAGGCAGGGGCTTTAGGCTGCGTCATAGTTCCTTTCCAGTCGCTCATTTTCTGCTTTCCTTACAGTAGGTCGTGAATCTTGCAGAACCCCTGAGCTTTGGAGGCCAGTGCTTACCATTATAGCGTAGTGGTGATTAGTTTCCTGGGGTTTTATTGCTCTAGCTCCTTGAAAATCTCGCCGACTCATGCTACTTGCAATTAATGACTGGCACAATTCCAAGGTGCCCCTGCCTGACGATTAAAAAATTTAAACAAAGGAGGTTGTATTGCTTTCGAGTTAAACCTCACTGGATACCAGCTGCGTTTCTTTGCCAAGAGCGAAGTGTCCCACGTTAATTATGACTTGGGCTTTCCTGTATTTTACCTCCCACACCGTCCCTGGACTTAACAAGAGCTAGGATTTAGATGCAAAAGTAAATAGCTGTCTCAAAGTTTTGCACAGGTTGAGTTTTGAAATAATGCAGTTCTTCAGGCAGGAGCGGAAAGGGGTAACTAAAATAGTTGAATTAAGGGCATGGGAGATACTTAGTTTCAGATTCAGTAATAACTTGATTAGCTGATGAAAAGGTTTAACTTATTACCTGGACAGAGCTAGTCAATGAATTTTGCTGTTTCCTGCAGTTCTATGCTTTTGGAGTGGAAGTTATTACCAAAATGCTATCTGCTCAGCATTTACTAGTGGCTAAGCACTTTCACCTATTATTTTGTTTAATGCCCACAGCAGCCCAGGGAAATTCCATTCTTATTATCTTGGTACCAGGAAGGAAAGTGAGGCTTAGAGAGGTTGGTAGCTTGTCCATTTACTTCTTAGCTGCTAACGAGTGGAGCTGGAATTAGGATCCACTTCTTCTGACTGCTAGAGGGGCGTGCTGTTTACCACCTCTGATCCGGTCTCTCCTCCTCAGGTGCAGGTACCCTTCTGTCTGGTCAGAGTGAGAGAGAACAATGGAGAAGGACTCTGGCCCACTGTAAGTACACAGTGAACGGGAGTGGAATATCCACGAACTTCTCAAAGCCAGAGCCTCTTTCCCTGATCTGAAAAGGGCCCTAAGAGTAGACTGCCGGGCAGCCTGGGGTATCGGAGCATGGTCATGTAGGCCAGGGACCGGCGTTTGAGTCCCAGCTCCGTCACCGACTCCAGGCAAGTCCTCTAACCTCTAGGATTCATTTTCCTTTGTACGGTGGTCGGACTCTTCTGGAATGATGATGTTTTAGTCTAATCCTGTGATTGTGGATTTTATTTTTTCGACCTGGTTGGCACTGGTTTCTTACTCTTTCATTTTCAGAGTGCCTTTACACTGGATTGGCTTTGGCTATGCAGCCCTGGTTGCTTCTGGTGGGATCATTGGCTACGCAAAAGCAGGTATGGTTTGTTGCTGGTAAATAGTGAGTCCTCAGGGTCTGTGGAGTGCAATCTTGTTTGAGTCAAGTTTGCTTTAAGCCCTCTGGCTTATTTTCGGTCCTGTAGCTGCCCCTGCACTTGCTTTTCCATTATCTGGCTGACCTCAGTCAAGCTTCTTGTTTACTCCCTTGTCCTTGGCTTCTTTATCTAAAGATGCTGGGCAGGAGTGGTAGTAGATTATTATTATCATTGACTACCACACGTCAGCCTTGACCCTAGAGTGTTATTATCTCTGTGCTCTTCGGAGTAGGAAGAAACCTCTTTTCTTTACACGCTCATTTTTTGAAGTCTCTGATCAGGCATAGGTCCATCAGTAAGTGTGCTGTTTCTACCTTCTTTCTAGCCTGCCTTCCTCACCCCAATACACACACCAGAATTCTTATTCTCCGGTTTTGGTTTTTATTTTTGTTTTAATTCACTGCCTTTGTTTCCCCTCTCCTTTGGGGATTTGCCTGAGGTTCTGCCTGTGGACACTACCAGCACTTGGCTGGTTCATCAGGCCTGGTCAGGAGCCCTTCTTTTCTCCTCAGATAGGAGTGTCTGTGTATTAAAAAAGAGAGGAATAATGTGACATTACCCTGACTTCTCTGTAAAATAGCAAACAACGCAACACATTTTCCTGCTCGAGAGCTCCTTAGGTATGAGCCACGTTGGAAGAAATTCTCTTTGCTGTTTTCCTCTGGAGGGAAAGGAAATCCGGTGACTTCCGTTAATGAGTGTCTGACGTTCTAATGCAGGACTGTGTTTGCTTCCCTACAGGTAGCGTCCCGTCACTGGCTGCTGGGCTTCTTTTCGGAAGTTTAGCAGGCCTGGGTGCTTATCAGCTGTCTCAGGATCCGAGGAACATTTGGGTTTTCCTGGGTACGTCCGCTTCACTGTCTCCTTGGTACCGTTACATATCCAGAACACCCTACCCAGAGGCTCTGGTTGGTGGCATGTGGCAGATTCTTCACCTGAAGACAGTTTTACTACTTCTGCCCAAATGCTAGGGAAATTTTAAAATTGGGGATGGGGAGAGTTGTGCTGGTTTCTGTTTCTTTTCTGCATATAGAATATGGAAGGGTTTTCATGCCTCACGAATTTAGATTCAGCCAATAGAATTAGTATTAACCTGTGCAAGGCAGGTATACGTCTCTTAATCATTATGTCTGTCCACCAAAGACCATGTGCTTGGGCATTACCGGAGGGTCACGTGCCTGGGTTAGGTTTGCATCCATAGTGCATTTGTTTGCATTTGAAAATCCCATATTAGCCCTTTAGCACTAAGCTAAATGTATTGCATAGACCTTGCCTTCGAGGAGCCTTTATGTTTACTGACTCTGTCGGGGTGACCTCGGCGCTGCTGGAGGGCCCCGTGAGCAGCACACACAGTGAGCAGCGCCGGGAAGGGAAGATTACTTCTTACCAGCGCGGCTTGGGGTGGATCTTTATTGAGCTCCACCCATGTACCAGACCTTCTGCTAGGAGTGTGGGCATCTCACTGTCTCCACAGATATGCGGAGTGGGAAAACGTGTAGTCCTGGCCCTTATAAGAGTGGCGGGGAGAACAAGTGTGTTAACACGGTGGTTTGCATAAGTTGGCATCGGCTGAGAAGGGAGGTCAGCGGCGGCTGATGTGGGTGTGCCGGGGGAAGGAGGCGGCGCCCAGCTCTCAGCTCGGCCTCGCTCAAGCTCCTGAATGACTTTCAGACTTCCTTTATTCTCATGTTTGATTCCACTCCTCTGCTCTCAGCAACTGACCTCACCGCCTACTTGAAGGAAACCAGCAGTCATCACATGGGGCTCCAGCACGCCATCGGCGTTCAGGCCTTCCGCTGTGCTGTTTCTCTCTCGAAGGCCAGTCCCTCCACCCAGGCTTCGGGTCTCTTCTCCCCACCTTCTCGCAGTGTTACACTGCCAGAGATGTCGTCTGTTACTTGTATTCTGCCCTGCACATGATTCCTCCCGCTCGTGGTCACAAGTGTCCTCTCTCACCCATTAAAAACGAAAGGACCTCTCGGGACCCCGCTTCCTTCTCCAGTTGCCTGCCCTTCTTCCCTTCAGAAACTTCTCTAAAACAATCCATTATACTCCCTGTTTTTATTTCTTACTTCTCACGTTCTCGACCCAGTTCAGTCTCTCTTTTTGTGTCCTTTGTCCATAGAAGTAGCTTTCCCTGAGCCTATCAGTGACCTGGATTGTTCAAAATCCAGTGTATATTTAAAAAAAAATTTTGTTTTAATATTAATTCATTATTTTTGAGGGAGAGAGAGAGTACGAGCAGGGGAGGAGCAGAGAGAGAGGAAGACAAAGAATTTGAAGCAAGCTCCAGGCTCTGAGCTGTCAGCACAAAGCCCAACGCGGGGCTTGAACTCACAGACTGCGAGATCACGACCTGAGCCGAAGTCGGACGCTTAACCAACTGAGCTACCCAGGCGCCCCCACCCTGCCCCGTGCATATTTTTTTAATGTTTTTTTATTAGAGAGAAAGAGCATGCACCTGAGCTGGGGAGGGGCAGAGAGAGAGAGAGAGAGCGCGCGTGAATCCCAAGCAAGCTCTACGCTTAGTGTGGAGCCCGATGTGGGGCTCAATCCCATGACCCTGGAATCGTGACTTGAGCTGAAATCCAGAGTCAGATGTTTAACCAACTGAGCCACCCAGGCATCCCTAGTGTACATGTTTTAATCCTCATTCTAGTTGGCCTTTTAGCTTTCTCAGCATAGTAGCCCAATCCATTTTCCACTCTTCTGTTTTCCTTTTTATTTTTTTGTTCTCTTTTGTCGACCTGTCTTCCTTTTTGGCTGTTAAATATTGAAGTTCTTAAGACCTGGCTCTTTTTATCTTTATATCTTCTTGCTTGACAATGTCATTAGGGTCCAGGCCTTAAATTACCATTGAAACAGAAAATCGGTTCACAGAGGTATCTCTCCTCCAAGCTTTACTCATATAGTAAGGGTTGTGTGCTTGAAATCTTTTAGTTGTCTCCAGGCATCCGCCCTCACCTAGCCGCATGTCCTTGCTCGTGTTTGGTTCTAGTGTTCTCCATCCATTTGGGTCTTGTCCTCCTCCCTCCCATCTTTCCGTCTCATTCAGCAGTAAGTCCTGTTGACACTACCTCCAGCACGTATCCTGAAGTGTCTCTGCTGTCCCCGTGGCCACCATGCTCATCCCAGTTATCCCTTCCCTTGCCTGCATTCTTGAGGAAGTTCTTCACTGGTATCCCTCCATGCTCTGGTTTCCTCGCAGATCGTTCTCCATGGAGCAGCCAGAATTCTGTTTTAGAGTCCTCTCCTGTTCATGTATCCCTTTGCGTGATTTGCTTTAATGGCTTCTCGTTGCTCTTGGGCTGAAGAGCTTAGTCCCTAGTATGGCTGACAGGGCTCTGTGCTCCGGCCCAGAGTTGAGCCTTCAGTTCCCTCTCACCACAAGGCCCTGAGGGTATTATTCCTTCCTCTTGGAATGTGCTTTCTTCCCCCTTAACTCATTCATTCCTACTTTTCAGATCTTGGCTTTTATGGTCTTTACTTCCTCAGGAAATCCTTTCCTGATTTTCCTGAATAGGTGGGATCCCCTTAGAGACCTTATATGATGATAGTTTTGCCCTCCAGCACATGGAATACATATAATAGGTATTTTAACATGCTGACTAGAAAAGCATACAGTTAAGGTAAATACATCCTAAGAAATAGGAGAAGACCTGTGGCAAATTTATAGAAAACTATGGCTGAAGAATTGTAGGTAGTGAGGCCGGAAAGGCAGGTTTGGCCCAGACCACGAGGGCCTTATATTCCAGTCTTTGTACTTAGTCCCATGGGGCGTGGGTGGCCACGGAGCTCCCCCAGCACCGAGGAGACGGTACGAGGTGGGGTCTGGCCCTTGAAAGGTGGGCGGGACATTGGTTCTCCTGCATAGAAGATGTGATGATATTTGATTCTTTTTCTCTTTCCCCTCAGCTACATCTGGAACCTTAGCTGGCATTATGGGAATGAGATTCTACCACTCTGGAAAATTTATGCCTGCGGGCTTGATCGCCGGTGCCAGGTATTTCTGTTCCCTTGCTGTTCTTCACCCGGACGGAGTTTAGTTTAGTGCCCCGGATACATTGTACGTTCCCAAAATTACTTGCGTTGGTGTACCTGACATGGACGTCAACCGAAATGATGTAATTTACACACAAATAGGAAAGGCCACAAAAACAGTAGTTGATTTGATGTCAAAATGAAGTAAGTTCATGATTTTGCTGTCGCGTTTGCAATCTGGTCCATCCTGGCTGCACAGCAGAAGGAGCTTCATGCAGAGCCATGACCGCGGCTCTTTCTGCGACTTCCAGGTTTCTTAGATGTACAGGTGTCCTTCATTACCGAACATTTGTTAAAAGGGAATTTTGATTGAATCCTGCTGTCTAACTTGAGTTACAAAACTCAGACCAGATTGTTTTTAAAAATGTATTCCTTATGTGTGATAAAGATACTCTGAGGACAGAATCTTTAAAAATCTGTTTGAAAGAAGATTACTTACTTGACTTCGATCATAGTTATGATGCTGTCATGCATAATGCTTTATATATAGTCCATGTACACCAAGGTCAAGGGCAGTAAATTAGGAGACTGGAAATCCACCATTAACTAACTCTGTGGCCCTGGAAAGACCTTGGTCTGCCCAGCCTTCAGTTTGCTCATCTCTTTGAGTAATTGGCTGTGAGATTAGGAACTCCCAATTCACACGTACTATTTTGAGGCAGGTGCAGGGCCAGACTGCCCCTTGGCATGTTATTTTCTTTGTGCTTGCAAGAATGAAAGGCCCCCCTCTACCTGCTCGGCCTCGGCGTCTCCTCACCATGTAATTGTGAAGGACCTGCAGTCTTAGTTTCTTAAAAAAACAGTCGAGTACCTGTTCTGTTCTTTACCTGATGTGTCTTTGTTTGTGTGTTTCTTTTGAACAGTTTGCTGATGGTCGCCAAACTTGGAATTAGTGTGTTGAATAGACCCCATCAGTAGTAGTCATGTCCCAGCTTGGACTCATGAAGACTTTAAAAACTTCCACTATTTTTAGTGTATTAAGAGAAACAAGTACAGAATTTTCACATATTCTGACATTTTACTTAAATAAAAAAAAAATGACATTGAACTTTCCAGGAGAAGAAATCATTCATTATCATTACAGTCTTAAAGAGACGGTGGTTTGTAACCCAAGAGCTTCTTATTAGTTTGATTCTTGTGTGTTGATGTTTTCTTTCTGCGTCTATAGGTAAAGCCTCAAGGTGTAAAACATTAGGTATTGACTTTGGGGACCCCAAGCCTCAGGCCCTACCAGAACAGTGTGAAAAACATCTCTGAAGAGCTTTAGGGTTTCTGTTCTTTGGTTTATCTTAGAGCACAGATCTGCTTTGAAATTATGTCAAATGAAATATCAACGAAAATAAAATTTATTGTAAATAATATTTTCTATGGTGTCTTCGTTGCCAGAGTTGTCTAGAACTCTGTGAATGTGAATAGCGGGAAGCTATAGGAACGTGAAAGTGTTCTGTTAATATTTTATTTAGTAATTACCTATTTTAAATAATTTAAGAACCAAGGAAAGCTGTTTATGATTTGATTATATGTTGCATTGAAGCTTGTTTTAAAAGTGATCTTTATAGTGAGGATTTCTGAGGTTAGGACCGTGTAACAACAACAACAAAAGGAAAAAATGAAATCGTGGTTAATCAGCTCATCTATGAATGTGAAACTAAAAGACCTGTGGGAAACTCGAATTACCTGATTTGGTCTTTACACACATTAACTGGATGCTGACACATTTTCACTTCACTTCGTTTTTTTTCAGCATTGAGAATTATGTCCATCTGGTACTTCTTACTTTAGTTTCCCTGTCTTTAAAAAGAAAAGGGATATTTGCTACTTCCCTCCTTCCTAACTGCTGTTGGTTGTATTTATAGTGTGACTCAGACACTTACTAATCAATATTATGTGTTTGCTTAAATTCTTTGAAAGGAGTCCTGGTTTTCTCATCTTCGTTTTATGTGACATGGTTTTGACATTTCTGCCCGGGTCTACTCTTCAACCATAATGCCTAGAGCTCTGCACAAGTTGGGTGTGACCAGGGTACTGTATCCGAGACCACGCATCTCTGTTAATGCATCCGGGATCAAAATAAGATTTTTGGACAGCCCCATCACAGCAGTGACTCATTAAGCTTTTGGTCTACTGAGACTTTAGGTGTTTTCCTTGCATCCTGCCATTAATAATAACTACTCATGGATAGGAAGGGGTTGGTGCTTGATGTTACATACTTGCAAATACATTGATTAAATTTAAAATGCCCCATAATTCCTGGCATAGTCAGGAATTGCCTTTTATCCTGTAGTTCTACCAAATTCATGCTTTAAATTATAAAGAAATCTATTTACAAATAGTTCATTGGTGTGTGATAGGATTTCATGCCCTGGTGAGTCAGATTATTATGAACTTCTCAAACATTAGTCTTTTATAGTCTAAAAGGAAAATAGATAAAATCAAGTAGGCAGAATATTGCGTTTATGTTTTTGATATTTTAAAAATTGATTTTTTGGAAATGTGTTGGGAGAAAAGAAACAACTGCTCGTAGTTCGTGTTAGAAGGTCAGGCCTGGGTGTTCTCTTGAGCAGCAAAGATCAGTATGTGTATTGTGTTATGTTCACAGAGCTGACCTTCATCTTTAATGCTTTTTTTCCCAAAACCCTGCTATGTGAAGGCCAGGTGGAAATGAACATCAGTTTTTTTTTTTTTAAACATTTATTCATTTTTGAGAGACAGAGTGAGTGGGGGAGGGGAAGAGAGAGAGGGAGACACAGAATCTGAAGCCGGATCCAGGCTCTGAGCTGTCAGCTCAGAGCCCGACGTGGGGCTCGAACTCATGAACTGTGAGATCATGACCTGAGCTGAAGTCAAATGCCCTACCAGCTGAGCCACCCAGGCACCCCTGAACATCAGCTTTGACTTGTTCCCCAGATGTTTGAATCCTATGAACTATAAAAGCAGAGGCACAGAAATAGGTTATTCTAAAAAAAGAAAAAAAGCAATATTCATTCTATGTTTATTCATTGGATTCTATGCTAGCCTTTCTGTGATCATTTTGATAAATAGCTTCTTGAAGTATTTAGATTTATTTAGTAATCCCCATTTATATTTTCTGTCTTCTCCATCCAAGCCCAGCCACATACGCATGTATGCAGGTAACATGTGCATGTGGCCGTCCAAAGCTGCCGTCTGTCCAGGCTTCCATAGGTACGATTTTGAATCATAGTGTTGGCCCTAGTTTTTCATCTGTTACAGAGTGTTTCCAAAGGCACCAGTTTTGGCCACCTTCAGTTCCAGTGGAGGGGCCCTAGCATCAGACTCTGAATAACAAGGTTCCCTGAAGGTGGGGATTTAGTTAGTAGTTCCCTGTGTAACTGTTTGATCCCAGCGGTCAGCTCTGAGAGGTTTAAGGCTGCCCACAGCCTGGGGTGAGAGAGTGGGTGGGATGGTCTTCAGTGCCTAGCCGCCCAGGGAGTGCCGTCGCCAAGTCTCTCTTGCCCCTTCCTTGCAGTTGGCCCCAGTACTTACTGTACTAAGATTGTGCTGGGTCCCAGAAGGAAAAGAACAAGCTATGGCTTGCCTTCTTGGAATCTAGTGGAGAAGACTGAAATCTAAACCACCAGAGGCAATAATAGAAATAAATGCTTAGCAGAGGTAGATAGACATTGCCGGCAGAGCACAAGAAAAGAGAATGGTGATGGTCGAGCCAAGCCTTGAAGAATGAGGAATTCATAAACAAGGACTGGCAGATGTTGCAGAAGGGGAACTATGCACAGCGCCTCAGAGGCATGACGCTCTCTGGCACAGTTGGGCAGCAAGTCGTGTGGTATGACCAGGACAGCAGGACATGAGACTGAGAGGCAGAGGTCATATCTAGATGACTTTGGTATTCTAAACCAAATAGTTTGGACTGAAACCATTTATGTCTTCATTTTTTTTTCTTGAGTTTTCTTATTTGTGGAAGCTCTCTGTTTTTGATGGGTACTAATCCTTTGTCGGTATTGCGTTTTCCCCCCAGCCTATTGCTTGTCGTTTAACTTTGTTTATAATGTCTGTATATTTTTGCATATTCAGATCTATAACTTTGCTTTATAAAGCCCTTTCTCCAAAATTACAAAAATTAGGTTTTAGATAGTTAGCAGGGTTGTTTAAAATTGAAGCAAAATATGCTTGTGATGAAGAACGCACGCAGGGCGCCTGGGAGGCTCAGTTAAGTGGCTGACTTCGTTCGGCTCTGGTCATGATCTTGCAATTCGTGAGTTTGATCCCAGCTCAGAGCCTGGAGCCTGCTTCAGATCTGGGTCTCCCTCTTTCTCTGCCCCTCCCCAGCTCACACTCTGTCTCTCTCAAAAATAAACAAACATTAAAAAAATTAAAAAATTGAAAAGAATGCATGCAAGACAGAAAGGTAAACTGTAAAGTTGTCTTTATCAACAGACCCCTAATCTCAGACCCCTATCTCAGACCCCTAATCTCTCAGTTTAAGGGGTAACTATTGTTATGTATTATTTATTGGCCCAGGAATTTCCTGATTTATATTATTTCCTGTGCTATATTATCATATAAATGTATCCTTTTTTGGTTATTGTTGACAGAAATCAGTGTACAGCATAAATACTCCCATTTCTTTGCTACACTGGACTACAGTTAACAACACTTTTTTTATCCAGGCGTAGAGACCTACCTAGCTCGCCTTTCCCCTACTGATCGAGAAGTATCTTGTTTAAAGCCTTTTGCTGTTAATGCTGAATCAAGGAATATTACCATCTAAATTGTGCTGTACCCGTGCAAATGAATGTATAGGTGACATCTGTGAAAGCTGAGTCCAAGCAGATGAGCATTTAAAATGTTAATTGTCCTCAGAAGAGTTGGAACACCAATGGTTTTAAGACTTTCTTTCCCCATATTTGCTAATGTCGTGTCTTGTCAGACTTTTAAGCTTTGACAGGTTAAAGTAGGAGTCTGCAAATGGCCAGATAGTAAATATTTTAGGCTTTATGGCCATACAGTCTCTGTCCTAGCTATCAGTTCTGCTGTTGTAGAGAAAAACCCCCCAGAAACAGTACATAAACAAGCATGGCTGTTTATGGACCCTGAAATTTGAATTTCATATGATCTTCACATATCATGAAATAGTAATCTTATTTTTTTTCAGCCATGCTATTTTGATTGAAAAAACAAAAATATTGTTAGTGTGCTGGCTTCATAAAAACAGGCATGATGAACCAGATGTGACTCACTAACCACAGTTTGGCAATCCCTTGATCTAAGCTAAAAATATCTAATTATTTAAATTATTTAGTAATAAGTTATTAAACATTTTTTAATGTTTATTGGCCAGTGATATGTAGTTTTTCTGTGAGCTACTTTTTCTGTTTTTTGTTCATGTTTTTGTTTTTTGTTTTACTTGGTGTGTGACTGTGTATAGTTAAAAAACTTGTTCTTATTTTCGGGGCATGTGGGTGGCTCAGTCGGTTAAGTGTCCAACTTCGGCTTAGGTCATGATCTCAGGGGTTGCGGGTTCGAGCCCTACATCATGCTCTGTGCTGACAGAGCTGGGAGCCTGCTTCAGATTCTGTGTCTCCCTCTCTCTCTGCCCCTCCCCTGCTCGAGCTCTGTATCTCTCTCTCAAAAATGAATAAACATTAAAAAAAAAATTTTTTTTTAAAGCTTGTTCCTATTTTCATTCAGTACTTCCATAGTTTTAGTTCTTAGGTTTCTATTTTTGTTGCCCTTAGAATTTATTTTTGTGTGATGTTGCAAATTAGGGATCTTTCTGAATGATGTTCTCCAAAAATCCCATTACCCTCAATATTGTGTATTCAGGTGATGTATCCTTCCCTCATTGCTTTGAAATGCCACCTTTACCATGTACTGAATTTCCATATTTGGGACTGAGTCTGAGTTTTCTAGTGTCTTCCATGGATTTGCTTATCTCTGTCTCAGTGCCAAACTGTATTAATCACTATAGATTTATACATATTATGATACTTAGTAGTACATGTCTCTCAGTGTTACTCTTCAGATTTTTTTGACATATTAATATATTATTTTTCCAGATAAATCTGGAATTAGCTTTCTTTAAAAAAAGATTTTAAGTAATCTCTACACCCAACACGGGGCTCGAACTCACGACCTCACAATCAAGAGTCACATGCTCCTGACTGAGCCAGCCAGGTGCCCCTAGAATTACCTCTTTGTTTTTAAAATGTATTTGGGATTTTTGTTATGATTGCACTAAACTATAGGTAAATTTGGAGGAATTGAAAGCTTTAAAATATTTATTCTTCAACCCAAGAACATTGTCTCTTTGTTTAATTAAGTTTTTTCCCTTGAAGTTTAATATACAATATCCTCTTAATTTCAGGTGTACATCGTAGTGATGTGATATTTTTATACATTATGAAATGATCTCTGTGAAGTTATCATCTATCACTGTACAAAGTTATTACAGTATCATTGACTATATTCCCTAGCTGTACACTACATCCTCATGGCTTATTTTATAACTAGAAGTTTGGACCACTGAATCCCCTTCACTTATTTCACCTGCCTCCCCCCACCAGGACCCTGCCCCTCCAGTAATTTACAGTTTGTTTCCTCTATCTCAGCCTGTTTTTTATTATTTTTTTAAAGATTTTTTTTTTAAAGCTTATTTTGAGAGAGAGAGAGAGAATGAGTGGAGGAGGGGCAGAGAGAGAGAGTGGGAGAGAAGATTTGACGTCAGGTCCATGCTGACAACAAAGAGCCTGGTGGGGGGGCTCAAACTTATGAACCATGAGAATATGACCTGAGCTGAAGTCAGACACTTAACCGACTGAGCCACTCAGGTGCTCCAGTCCATTTTTTGCTTGTTTGTTTTCAGTTAATTAATTAATGTTTTTGAGAGAAAGTGTGTGTGAATGGAGAAGGGAAGAGGGAGGGAGAGAGAATCCCAGGCAGGCTGCAAACCCAGGGCAGAGCCCAACTCAGGGCTCGATCTCACTAACCATGCATGAGATTGTGACCTGAGATAAAATCAAGAGTTGAACACTTAACTGACTGAGCCACCCAGGCGTCCCTGATCTGTTTCTATTTTGTTTGTTCTTTGTGGTTTTTAGGTTTCACATACAAGTGAAATAGTATGATATTTGTCTTTCTCGGACTTATTTTACTTAGCATAATATCCTCGTGGTCCATCCATGTTGTCACAAGTGTCAAGCATCTCATTGTTTTTTAATGGCTGAGTAATATTTCATTGTGTATGTGTACATGTGCGCACACACACACACCCCACATCTTCTTTATTAATTTCTCAGTAGACACTTAAGTTGCTCCCATTAGCTATTGTAAATAATGCCGCAGTGAAAATACGGGTGCATGTATCTCTTTAGACTGGTGTTTTTGCGTAAGTACCCAGAAGTGGAATTGCAGGATCATATGGTAGTTCTATTTTTGATTTTTTGAGGAACCTCCATATTGTTTTTCACAGTGGCTGCACCAGTTTACATTCCCCACACCAGTGCTCAGGAGTTCCCTTTTTCCCACATCCTCGCCAACACTTGTTATTTTTTTTGTTTTTGGTACTAGCCATGTGTGTGTGAGATGGGGTGGGATATTTCATTGTGATTTTGATTTGCATTTTCCTGGTGATTATTGATGTGAGCATCTTTTCATGTGTCCAGTCAGCCATATGTATGACTTTGGAAAAGTGTCTGTATTCAAGTCGTGCCCATTTTTTAATTGGGTTATTTGTTTTGATATTAAGCTATGTAAGTTTTTAAATATATTTTAGATATTAACACTTTAATCAGATACATGATTTGCAAATATCTTCCTCCATCATTAGGTTGCCTTTTCATTTTGTTGGTTTCCTTCGCAGTGCAGAAGCTTTTAAGTTTGATGTAATCTCATTTGTTTGTTAGCTTTTGTTGCCCTGTGTTGGAAACTGGAAAAATATTGCTAAGACTGATGTCAAAGAGCTTACTGCCTAGGTTTTCTTCTAGGAGTTTTGTGGTTTCAGGTCTTATGTTTGTCTTTAACCCATCTTGAATTTATTTTTGTATGTGGTATGAGATAGTAGTCTAGTTTTCTCTTTTGCGTGTGTCTGTCCAGTTTCCCCAGCACAATTTTTTGAAGAGTATATCCTTTACCCATTTTCTGTTCTTGCCTCCTTTGTCATAGATTGACCATATATGTGTGGGTTCGTTTCTGGCTTTCTGTTCTGTTCCACTGATTTTTGTGTTTGTTTTTGTGCCACTACTGTTTAGGTTCCTTTAACTTTGTAGAATGGTTTGAAATCAGGGAGCATGATAACCTTCAGATCTGTTCTTCTCAAGATTGCTTTTGTAGTTTCATACAAATATTAGGATTCTTTGTTCTAGTTCTCTGAAGAATGCATTTACTATTTTGATGGGGATTGCACTGAGTCTGTAAGATTGCTTTGGGTAGTAAGGATATAATGTAATTCTTCCAACCCATGAGCCTAGTATATCTTTTCATTTATTTGTGTCATTTTCAGTTTTTTTCATCAATGTCATATAGTTTTCAGAGTACAGGTCTTTCATCTCTTTGTTTTATTCCTAGTATTTTTTTGTTTTTGATGCAGTGGTAAAGGAAGTGGTGTTTTGTTTTTGTTTTTTGTTTTTTAATTTTTTTTAATATTTATGTATTTTTGAGAGAGAGAGAGCACAAGTTGGGGAGGGCAGAGAGAGAGCAAGACACAGACTCTGAAGCAGGCTTCAGGCTCTGAGCTGTCAGCACAGATTCTGATGTGGGGCTCAAACCCAAGAAACATGAGAGCATGACCTGAGCCAAAGGTGGATACTTAACCAACTGAGCCACCCAGCTGCCCCAAAGGTGTTGTTTTTTTAAATTTCTTTCTGATAACTCTTTGTTAATGTATAAAAGTAAAATAGATTTTTTTGTGTTAATGTTGTATCCTGCAACTTCACTGAAATTCATTTCTTAGTTCTAATAGTTTTTTGGTAGTCTTCAGGGTTTTCCATATATGTTATCATGTCATCTGCAAACAGTGATAGTTTTGCTTCCCTTTCCAATTTGGATGCCATGTGTTTCTTTTTCTTACCTAATGACTGTGGCTAGTACTTCCCAGTACTATGTTGAATAAAAGTGGCAAGAGTGGGCATTCTTATCTAGCTCCTTATCTTAGAGGAAGCATTCAGCTTTTTGCTGTTGAACATGGTGTTAGCTGTGGGATGTCATATATGGACCTTCTATGTTGAGATAGGTTCCTTCTGTACCCACTTTATTGAGAGTTTTTATCATGAATGGATGTTGAATTTTGTCAGATGGCTTTTCTGATATCTATTGAGATGATCATATGACTTTTATCCTTTTTTTTTTTATTAATGTGATGTATCATATTGATTGATTTGAGGATGTTGAACCATCCTTGCATTCCAGGCATAAATCTCACTTGATCATGGTGTGTGGTTGAATTTGGTTTGCTGATATTTTTTGAGGACTTTTATCATCTTTGTTCATCTGGGCTGTTAGCCCACAAATTTCTTTTTTTGTAATGTGTTTGTCTGGTTTAGGTAGTAAGAGTAGTGCTAGCCTCATAAAGTGAGTTTGGAAGTGTTCTTCCTTGTTAGTGTTTTGGGATAATTTGATAAGGATAGTTACTAACTCCTCTTTAAAAGTTTGGTAGGATTTATCTGTGAAGCTGTCTGGTTCTGGACTTTTGTTTTGGGTGGTTTTTTAATTGTTTTGATTTCATTATTTGTAATTGATCTATTCATATTTTCTCCTTATTCATTATCAGTCTTGGAAGGTTATGTGCTTCAGGTAATTCATTTTTTTCTAGGCTTATCAGTTTGTTGGTGTATACTTGTAGCAGTCTCTTACCATCTTTTGTATTTCTGTAGTGTCAGTTGTAATTTCTCTTCCATTTCTGATTTCATTTATTTGGTTCCTCTCTCATATTTTCTTGATGAATCTGGCTAGAGGTTTATTGATTTGGTTTATCTTTTCAAAGAACCAGCTTTTGGTTTCATTGATCCTTTCTTTTTTGTCTCCGTTTCATTTATTTCCATTCTGATCTTTATTATTTCCCTCCTTTTACTGACTCTGGGCTTTGTTGTTGTTGTTGTTCTTTCTCTAGTTCCTTTAGATGTAAAGTTAGATTAGTTATTTGAGATGTTTTTTGCTTATTGTTATAAACTTCTCTCCTAGAACTGCTTTTACTCTGTCCCATAGGTTTTGGAAAATCTTGTTTCTATTTCATTTGTCTTAAGATATTTTTTGATTTTCTCTTTGAGTTTTTTGTTGAACCATTGGTTGTTTAGTAGCATATTGTTTCGTCTCCGTGTGTGTGTGTGGTTTTTTTTTTTCAGGTTTACTTTTGTAATTAATTTCTAGTCTTATACTGTTGTGCTTGGAAAAGATGCTTGTTATGATTTTAGTCTTCTTAAATTTATTGAGACTTTTTTGTGGCCTAATGTGATTTTGGAGAATATTTACTGTGCACTTGAAAAGGTGTATTCTGCATTTTGGGGATGAAATGTTCTGTATATATCTAATAAGTGTATCTGGTTTGCTGTGTTGTTTAAGGCTAGTGTTTCCTTACTGATTTTTTTTTTGTCTAAATAATCTGTCTATTAATGTAAGTGGGGTATTAAAGTCTCCTGTTATTACTGTATCATTGTCAATTTCCCTCTTTATGTCTGTTAATATTTGTTTTATAAATTTAGGTACTCCTGTGTTGGGTATGCAAATATTTGCAAATGTTTTATCTTCCTCTTGGATTGACCCTTTTATCATTTTGCAATGTCTTCGTCTTTTGTTGCAGTCTTTGTTTTAGAAGTCAAGGTTTTTTGTTTTGTTTTTTTTAATGCTTATTTATTTAATTTGAGAGAGAGAGTGCACATGCACACACAAGCAGGGGAGGAGCAGAGAGAGGGAGAGAGAGAATCCTAACCAGGCTCTATTCCATTAACGCAGAGCCCTACGCGGGGCTCAGTCAGTCTCACGAACCATGAGATCATGACCTGAGCTTAAATCAGGAGTTGGACACTTAATTGACTGAGCCACCCAGGCGCCCCTAGAAGTCAGTTTTGTCTGATAAGTATTGCTACTCTAGCTTTTGTTTCCATTTGCTTGGAAGATCTTTTCCATCTCTTCACTTTCAGTCTGTGTGTGTCTTTAGATCTGAAATGAATCTCTTGTAGGCAGCATATAGATGGGCCTTGTTTTTTTATCCATTCAGCCACCCTATGTCTTTTGATTGGAGCATTTAGGCCATTTACATTTAAAGAAATTATTGATAGATGTGGACTTATTACCATTTTGTTCATTGTTTTCTGGTTGTTAATTTAGTTTTTTAATGTCTTCATATTTTAGAGCTATATTCATTTAGTTCTTTTTATTTCTATTAAGATTATTATAGGATATTTTGTAGTTATAATGAATGGTAATTTTTTTAAATTAGGTAGCAATCTGAACAAAATGAATCGACCCTACTATAAATGCTTCTGCCGATTCACTCAAGCATATTACCTGCATTAGGTTTTTATTAGCTACCATTTATCTAGTCCTATGGCTATCTGTTAAAGTTAGAAATAGTATAGGGCACCTGGTTCCTCAATTCAGTTAAGTGTCCAACTTCGGCTCAGGCATGATCATGGTTTGTGAGTTCTAGCCCTGCGTCGGGCTCTGTGCTGACAGCTCAGAGCCTGGAGCCTACTTGGGATTCTGTCTCCCTCTCTGCGCCTCCCCTGCTCGCACTCTCTTTCTCTCTCTCTCAGAAAAAATAAAGAAATAAGATATTCGATTGTTACTGACAAGATCAACATTGTTCTGGAGACCTTAGATAAAGTAATAAAACCATGAGAAATAAATGAGGTCTAAATTAATACTGGAAAAAGAAATTAAACATTTTAAATGGTTACTATATGTCTTCTAGAAAATCCACGGCAAACAATTAAAAACATAATAAATTAATGAGAAAGTTCTATAAGGCAGCAAGAAAGAAGATCAGCACTAAAATCCAGTAGCTTTCTATTAACAGTCGTACTCCGTTCTCTCCCGTACAGTTGCTAATACTTCATACTAATATGAAGTACATACAGTTGCTAATACTTCAGTGTAAGCTGCACCACCTTTTTTTAATCTTCTAGTAGAACTCCTTGTTTTCATGATTTGGTCCAACAATTCTTTCTCTACCCGGGAGGCAGAGGCATCTTTCAAGTATATTTAGATTCCTAGACTTAAAACCTTTCAATTCTCTCTCAATAGTAAGATTTCTTCTTTAGTCTCACTAATGCCCTGTTCTTTTTCTTAACACCCATCATAATTTGCCAATATACAGTTTTATGCATGCTTATTTGATGTGGTCAGGAAAAATGACCCTTTTGTTACTACCATATACGTGACACTTAGTACATAGTAGGCACTTAGTATTAACTTTTTGCTGAAAATATAGACTGATCCAATCTACTTTTTAAAAATAGGCTTGATTTTTTAGAACCATTTCGAGAAGATAGTACAGAGTTCCAACATACCCCCCATTCCAGTTTTCCCTGTTATTAATATCTTATGTTAGCATGATACATTTGTTACAACTAATGAGTCAATGCTGGTACATTAATTAAAGTCCATATTTTGTTCAGATTTTCTAAATTTTTAAACTAATATTGCTTGCCTATTACAGAATCTCACCCAGGACCCCATGTTACATTTGGTTATCGTGTCTCCTTAAGCTCTTCTGGGCTATATGATTGTTTCAGATTTGCCTTGTTTTTGATGACTCTGATAGTTTTGATCAAGTGTTTTTTTTGTTTTGTTTTTGTTTTTGTTTTTAATTTTTTTAATGTTTATTTATTTTTGAGAGACAGAGAGTGAGCAGGGGAAGGGCAGAGAGAGAGAGGCAGACACAGAATCTGAAGCAGGCTCCAGGCTCTGAGCCATCAGCACAGAGCCCTGATGGGGGCTTGAACTCACAGATTGTGAGATCATGACCTGAGCTGAAGTCGGCCGCTTAACCAACTGAGCCACCCAGGCGCCCCTCAAGTGTTTTATAGAATGCTCTTCTGTTAGAATTTGCCTAGTGTTTTCCTTATGGTCAGATGGGAGTTCTAAAATTTTAGGAGGAAGGCCCCAGAGGTCAAGTGCTGTTTTCATCACATCCTATTAGGGTCACATATATGAATACAGTATTATTGTTGATTTTGATGTTGATCATCTGGCTTGAGGTGGTGTTCAGTCAGGCTTCTCCACTGTGAAGTTACTCCTTTTCCCCCTTCCCCTCCTGTACTCTTTGAAAGGAAGTCACTGTCTCATTCTGTACTTAAGGAAGGATTGAGGAGTTGTTCTCTACCTCCTTGAGGGCAGAGTATCTACATAAATGATTCGTAATTCTGCTGTATGGGAGATTTGTCTCTTCTCCTCTAGTTAATTGTTCACTTATTTATGTCAGTATGGACTCAAGGATATGTATTTCCCACTTTTGGTTATAATACAGTATTTCTTTGTTAATTTTCTTTCTCAAATTGTTGCAGCTTTGGCCTTTGGGAACTCTTTCATTTGGCTCCTATGTTCCTTTGACACAGCCCATCAGCATAGGCTTCTTTTGCTTGCTAGCTTTTGCTTTTGTTTTTTCATAAGTTTGTTCTTTTCTAGCACTGTAAGATCCTCCGGTATCATCCTGTGTATTTCATGCTCAGAACTAGAATCAGCCATTTCCCCAGAAACTTCTTGTTCCCTTTACTGGACAGTGGTACTAGAACTCAAGATCTGGATGCAAGATAAGCTTGTTGCTACTGGAGTGAAATGTTTTATTTGATTGTATTGTGATTATATCTTTCTTTATTTTGTTATTTTTTCTAATTTCTTAAGCTAAATGCTCAAATTCAGCATATTTTCAGTGCTCCTAGTTGTTTTTTTTTTTTTTTTTTCCATAAATGGATCAATTGTTTACTTTTTTTCTCTGAGCTCTGTTTTGGCTGAATTTTGCAGGTTTTAATACAGAGGCATATTGTTCATTTCTGAAGAGTGTTTTTATTTTTCCTTTTTGAATCATTGTTTAGAATGATATATTTAGTATATTTTTAATTGGATAAAATTTGGGGGCATATATTCCTTTATTATTGTTATAGTCTAGTTTTATTAAAATATGGCGAAAAATGAAGCTTATATATTTTTTTATTTGGGAGATTGTAATTTTCTTTGTGACCTAATATAAGTTTTGTGAATGCTGTATATATTTGAGAAGCATGAGAAATGTTTCCATATTGGTTGAAGCTCTGTATGGTATGTACATCAGATGAACTTTGGTTTACTGTATTATCCAAATTCTCATTTACTTATTTTAGGCTTCTAGCTCTGTTGAGAAATAAGCCTCTTACTCCGATTTGGTTTTTTTGTTTTTTTCTTTTAGTGCACACATGTGTGAGTGGGGGAGGGGCAGAGGGCGAGGGAGAGGGAAGACTCCATGCCCAGCACAAACCCAGTGCAGGACTGATCTCACAACCATGAAATCACCGCCTGAGCAGAAATCAGGAGTCAGATGCTAAACTGACTGAGCCACCCAGGCACCCTATTCTGATTGTTTTTGTATCAATTTCTTCTTGTATTTATCTTGCTTCATATATTTATCTTGTTTTAACATTTGAAAAAATTTCAAATCTACAGAAAAGTTGCATTTAATACTCATAATTACTCATACAACCTCTCCCTAGTTTTAATTCATTTGTTAATATTAGGTGCATTCTCTCTCTATATCTATATATGCATTTAGTTTCTTTCTTCAGTCTCTATAGTGTCCTGTTATTTATATGTGTAATATAAAACACAAGCATAGATACAGTAATCCTCAACCAGATATTAGCAAATTGAACCCAACAGTGTATAAAAAGAATTATATACCATGACCAAGTGGGATTTATTCCAGATATACAAAGCTGGTTCAGCATTCAAAAAGCAATTAGTGTAATCCATCATATGAATAAGCTCCAGAGCAAAAATCATGTATATAATCAATGATCATAGTGATGGATGCAGGAAAAGCATTTGACAAGTCTAAAACCCATTCCTGATAAAACTCAGCAGACCAGAAGGAGAAAACTTCCTCAATTTGATAAGAGAACAGCTGCAAAATATCTACAGCTAACATCATACTTAAAGGGAAGAAACTAGATGTTTTGCCATGAAGATCAGGAACAAGACAGGGATGTTCACTCTTGCCGCATCTACTCAACATTACTGGAAGTCCTAGTAGTACAATAAGACAAGAAAAGGAAATAAAAGATAAACTGATTGGGAAGGAAGAAATAAATAAAACTTTCTGTTTGCAGATCACATGATTGTCTACATAGAAAATCTCCAAGAATCAACAAAGAAAGTCTTGGACTTAATAAATGATAATAAAAGGTATTAGATACAAACTAAATATACAGAGTCATTTGCCTTCTTATATGTGAGCAATGAGCAATTTAAATTTCAAATTAAAATACAATTTTTACATTAGCACTAAAGAAATGCTTAGGAATAAATCTAACAAATATGTATAAGGTTTATATTAGGAAAACTACAAAACACTGATGAAAATATGTCAAAGAAGATGGCAATAAATAGAGATGGTCCATGCACTACAGGAAGACAATATTGTCAAGATGTCAGTTCTTCCCAACTTGATTTAGATCTAGTCTAATACAACCAAAATCCCAGTAAATTATTCTGTGGGATGTTAGCACACCGACTCTAGAGTTTATATGGAGAAGTAAGAGACCCAAAACAGCCAACATAAAATCGAAGGAGAAGAACAAAGTTGGAGGACTGACGTTAACCTGACTTAAAACTTCTATAAAGCTGTAGTAATCAAGACACTGTGGTATGAGTGAAAGAATAGACAGAGATCAATGGGACAGAACAGAAAGCCCAGAAATAAAGTCAACCGATCTTTAATGAACTAGCAAAGGCAATTCAGTGGAGAAAGGATACTTTTTTCCAAGAAGTGGTGCTGGAACAACTGGACATAAACATGCCAAAAAAGGAAAGAAAAATATAGACATAGACCTAACACCTTGTACAAAAATTAACCTGAGATGGATCAAAGATATAAGTGTAAAATGCAAAACTATAAAACTCCCAAAGCTAACAAGAGAAAATCATAGGTGACCTAGGGTTTGGTGATCATTTATTACATACAACACCAGAATTACAATCCATGAGAGAAGAAAATGACAAGTTGCACTTCATTAAAATTAAAAACTTCTGCAATACAAGATACAATGTTAAGAGAATGAAAAGATAAGCCAATGACTGGGAGGAAATATTTGCAGAAGACATAATCTGATAAAGGTCTATTATCCAAAATATACAAAGAACTCTTTTTTTTTTTAAATTGTTTTTTTTTTAACGTTTATTTATTTTTGAGAGACATAGAGACAGAGCATGAGCAGGGGAAGGGCAGAGAGAGAGGGAGACACAGAATCTGAAGCAGGCTCCAGGCTCTGATGAGCCGTCAGCACAGAGCCCTATGTGGGGCTCGAACTCACAGACCGTGAGATCATGACCCGAGCTGAAGGCGGCTGCTCAACCGAGTGAGCCACCCAGGCGCCCCAACAAAGAACTCTTAAAACTCAACAGTAAGAAGGGTCACCTGCGTGGCTCAGTCGGTTAAGCATCCAACTCTTGGTTTTGGTTTAGGTGGTGATCTCGCGATTTCGTGAGTTCAAGCCACACATTGGGCTCTGTGCTGGCGGTGAGGAGCTGCTTGGGATTCTCTCTCTCTCCATCTGTCTCTGCCTCTCCCCCACTCACGCTGTTTGTCTCTGTCTCTCTCAAAACTAACAAAACAGAAAAGAAAATGAATAATTCAGTGTTTAAATGGGTAGAAGATCTGAATGATAAATAATAATCTGAATAATGAGATATAATAGGTGGAAAATAAGCATATGAAAAGATGGCTGCATCATATGTTGTCAGGGAACTGCAAATTGAAATGAGATACTGCTGTACACATGTAAGAATGGCCAAAATCTAAAACACTGACAACACCAAATGGCGGTGAGGATGTGGAGCAGCAGGAACTCTGGTTCACTGCTGGTGGGAATGCGAAATGGTACAGCCATCTGGGAAGTAACCTGGCGCTTTTTTACAAAACTAAATATATTCCTATCAGACAATCCAGTAATTATGCTTTTGGGGATTTACCCAGATGAGGTGAGAACTGATGCCCACACAAAAATATGTGGGGCACCTGGGTGGCTCAGTCGGTTACGCATCTGACTTCAGCTCAGGTCACAATTCCATGGTTCATGAGTTCAAGCCCCATGTCGGGCTCTGTGCTGACAGCTCAGAGCCTAGAGCCTGCCTCTGATTCTGCGTCTCCCTCTCTCTCTGCCCCTCTCCCACTCACCCTCTGTCTCTCTCTCTCAAAAATAAATAAACATTAAAAAAATCTTTTAAAAATATGCAATAATGTTTATGGTAGCTTTATTCGTAATTGCCCATACTTGAAAACAAGATGTTCTTCAGTGGGTGACTGGATAAACTGTGATGCATATATGCAATGAAAATTAGTTAGCAGTAAGCAGACATGAGATAAGCTAAGAAAAGACATGGAGGAAACTTAAATGCATCTTGTTAAGTGAAAGAAGCCAGACCGAAAAGGCTGCATACTGTATGATCCCATCTACATGAGAATTTTGGAAAAGCACAGAGGAGACAACAAAAAGATTTGTGTTTGCCAGAGGTTTGATTGGGATTGGGAGGGCAGGAGAGAAGGATGAATGGGTAGAACACGGAATTTTTTTTATGGCAATGAAACTAATCTCTGTGATACTGTACTGGTGTATACATGTCATTATATATTTTGTCAAAACCCATAGAATATACAACACAAAGTGTGAAACCATAATGTAAACGAAGGACTTAATCTTTTGATACTGGCTCATCAGTTACAGCAAATGTCCCACACTAATGCAAAATGTTACTAGGGAAAATTGGGGAGGGGCACTTAAGGGGGGTAATATGGAAACTCTGTACTTTCCAGTGAATTTTTCCTTAAACTTAAAACTGCTAGAAAAACAAAAGTCTATAATTAAAAGAACAAATAGGCCTCAGTAGAAGTAGAAAGTTTAAAAGTGTAAAGAAAACACACCAGTTAACCGTATTAATTTTAATATCTATCAAGAAGTGTAAAAGCTTCCAGCAACACAAAATAATTTTTTTAGCTTTGAGACATTAATTAAAACTGTACAAATATATATAGCCATTACCATCAACATAAATTACTCTTCGGATTTTAACGTTTTTCAACAAGGTGAGCTGAATCTTCTATAGAAAAATACCATATTACTATTATTTTATGATGTCTTTGGATAATGTCCATAAGATGATGCCAATTACATTAGCATTTGTTGCAAAGTCATAAAACCCATAAAAATAGCAGTTGATAACAGTATTCTTTTAAAAAGAATATACAGTATTAATGTTCAGTCCATAAAGTGGCAAATTTAAATATAGTCCCAAGTTCAAGATGTCTATTTTAGGTACCAGTTTAGAAACAGAACTAAGAAAAAAAAATTGTACTAAGTGAATCACTGCTATAGGAACTGAATTGCATTTGCCCTTCAGAGTAAATGTCAAGGTCAGACCGAGGTCCGTGAACTGCAGTGCAGCAAGAGTTTGCTCTGGGGGACAAGCGGGCACACCTCATCTTTGTGTCTAGTAGGAACATGGAAACAAGGTATTTTGAAGGTCTGATGAACAAACATCACAGTTTCGACCTCTCTTAATGAAGTGGAGCGGAGAACCTTGACTTGGTTGACCTGGGAGTCATCAGGCCATTGAGTTTGATAGTCTGCATGAATTCACAGGAGTTGTGTTGGTCAAAATCAAACGATAGACTCTCTCCACTAAAATCGGGTGGCATAATTTTGAAATCTTTATGTTAAAGATAAATTTATTCCTAAGAAAGATACCCTGTTCAAGAATTACCATTGCTTCCATAATTTCGAAGTAGAAAAAACAGATGATGAATGCACATCCTCTGCCGTTGCCAAGCTGGTAACGTAGAGCCTTAGCCAAATAAAAGCTGTAACCGACAGGCCACAGAGGTTTGCTATTAAAAACAAAACCATAAAACGCCTCTGAGGCCAATCAGAATATTAATTAATTTAGGCAAATAACAGATGAAAACAAAAACATTCCAAACACTTACTTTCTGGAGGCCTTTTAAAAAAAGTGTCTTATCATATTTAGTAACTATTAATTTGTAGATCAAATACTTGATACTTTGGCAAATAGTTTATTCAATACTTCGTAAAGTCCTACCCGTATATCAGCACTGTGGGCAATTGATACTAAGAAACTGGATTTCATTTCTAGGAAAGAAAATAGGAGAGGATTTTTGCTCCTTGAAGGACCCACTACTGCATATTTCTTCCAGAACTCAGTAGAAATAGACATCTGTAGACATTTCCCAGGGTCAGGGGACTTGCAGGGACTCTATGGAGCAATGCCGTGGGGCTTCACACCAGACTCCTACCGGTGGCCACCATACTTGGCCACCCAGTCTGTCCTTCCATGCACTGAGGGAACTGGCTGCGCACGGTTCACAATATTGAGATTCTTGGCCGTAGGATTGTAAGTAGGTCCTGAAAACTGCCCCCGACCGGGTTTTGTGTTCCAGGTATATTCTGAAAGAGGTCAGAATTGGAGGTTAGAACTTTATTCATTTGATTGTCAAATTTAAAATAAGGCAATTTAAATCTTTTCATTTCATGAGGAAGTTTTGCATTTATCTTTAAAAGAGTAGTTCAGTGGTCTCTAAGGTGTTTTTTGGTATTTTTAAATAGTAAAACTAAAAAGTCTAGTGTAGTGTTATGTTGATACAGAATTCTCAGTAGCTCAAGAGCCAGTATTTCTGGTTTACAGTTCTGATACTGCTGCTGCTGCTTTTTTTGGGTTCACTCAGATGCCTATCACATTTAGGTTGGTAACATCAATTAGGATAACCAAGAAAATTCTTGGTTCAGGTTGAACAGGCAATACCCACAGTGTTAGTGACTTTGTAAAATCACCCAGTAGTTACATCTGAATAATACTCAAGTGTAATACCCACTATAGAAAGTTTATGAAGCTCTGGCTTCAAGGAGCTAGACGGATGGGATCCCATAGTAGCTTTCTTTTAAACAGGAAAATGTGGTTTTTAAAAGCAAGAAACTTCATTTTTTTAATTGGGAAAATGAAGGGCCATAACAGAAGTCCTTTAGAAGGTGAGCCAGTCCTAGGATACCAAGCTGTCCATTGTAAGGTTTGCTCTATTCATGAATTTGGCTGAGTAAGTATTTGTGAAATATTAATCTGTTAAATATTTGCTGTTAAATATTTGTATTGTTATACAATTTACAAGCTAAAATTGCTTAACCATTTCAAATGACAAAGCAGTAAATCATTTTACAGAGAACTTGAATCTCTACTCCAGTCATTCCTTCACCCGCCATTTACAGCTGAGTATCGTGAGTGTTCTGTCTGAAGAGGGATGTTTGATCCTTCTGTCTGGGATTTAAGTATCATTTCACACTGCGTGGTGGCCGTCACTCTCGGATTAAACAAAGTGTCAATTTCGAGACGAGTCTGACATTTTGTACACCTAACACTAGCCATACCGTATTCACTTGTGTGGTTTCCCTGTTTTTTCTTCCAAAAACTTTCTCTGTAAAACTGGGCGTGGAGGGGAAATTATGGGAGCACATGGGTCCAGTGTGCTGCTGACCTCAGCTTAATGGGAACAAAGCATTAAGTGAGGAACTGCCTTGGAGACAGTCACTCTGTCCTATCATCCTACCCTTACCAGGTTTAAAATTCTCCAGGTTCAAGCCAATAAGAAGCTACCTAACAAGGTGGGGGCAAGTGTTTGGAAGCGCCAGTTAACCCCGAACTGTGAAGGAAGAACTGGTTAAACACTTAGCCATGTTTTCCAGGAACAGGCCTTGTGTTCTGACCCATGGGAGTGCAGACACACACTGTTAACGTTTGTGAACCCGCAGTGAGGGCTGCAGATCTAATGGGCCTGTGGGTGGAGGAGGGAGCGGAGCACGGAGGAGAGGGAGGCAGAGAGTCCCCTGGTGAGTGATTCAGAGACAGGAGAGGGGAGCAGTCCTCAGCTAACAGTTGGGTGAGGCTCTTGGGTTGCAACATGAGGGATCTGGGGAGTAACAGAGAACTTTTTGCAGCTCACGACCTAGCTGTGTCGAGTCCTGAATGCATCTGAGGCAAACCCTGTCCAGGAGTACATTTTTAAAACCTTTGAAGAGGAAATCATTTTGCCAAGAAGATTGTAATGTTGACATTTAGGATTCCTTTCTGAGAAATAATAATTTTAGGACTCAAGCACCCTTGGTGAAGAACTCAGTAGCTGACAGAGGAGCCGAGATCTCACGGCAAGGCAAGAAATGCTTTGTGTCTTAGCCACACCTTGCCTGCAACCTCCTTAGTGGGATGGTCAGCCCTCTAACGCTTGCTGTGCATTTATTTTAAAAACAGCACGTGTCCTATCAAGGGCATTTAACTTCTTGTAGAAAATATTTGCTAAAGGAAAGATGTTTGCCTGTAATCAGTGCCGTGATTATGTATCCGTTAGCAAGACGTCAAACCTCTGTAAAATGGGGACCACGATAATAGTACCTTCTGGAATAGAGTTAATGAATGTAGCGTGCTTAGAACAGGGCCCTCCCTGCCCTTGCAAAGGGTGGCAGTATGGGGAAGAAGTCTCTCCTCAAAGTCCTGGTTGTTACCACAAAGCAGGGAGCAGGGAGGAGGTGTTGGGAAGTTTGGGGTGAGAGATTACATGGGGAAGCTGGAAGAAATTAATTTGATTTTTCTTCTCTAAGCGTGGGGTGAGGCTGAGGAAGAGCAGAGAGGAAGGCTATGAGAGGAGGAGAAATAGTTGAATAAATACGGTAATGACCTGGTTTTATTCTCTGGTGGATAACTGTCACACCAGTGGGAGTACTGGAAGACACATCTCTTACAGAACAGAGTTTTCCTAAGGATTTGCATTGACCACTTGAGAATGATTAATATTTACTTCTTTTTTTACCTTTCCTCCTATCACCATCTGTAGGAACATCTGATGAGCAGAGGAAATGAAGAGATGAAAAGTTATGAGAAAGCATTTACTTAAAAAAAAATGAAAACAGGAACATGCATGCTAATCTGACAGAATACTTCATACACAACGGCCTTCAATATCTTATAAAAATCATTATTAAAATGCCCGCTTTCACTAAGAGCAGATATTTAGATGATAAAACAATTTGAAACATGACGATTTTCTGTTCTTTTAAGAAAAAGCCATTGCTGCTGACTCATTGTCAGGCTGGCTTAAAATACCCGAGGCTTCAAAAAAACAAAATCACTTGCTGTATATAAAGTATTTACTTACATATTTTGTTTCAGCAGAGAGAGAATGAAGTGATGCTTTTCACAGGTAAGGTAACTAAGTACTGTTTAAGCAACTCTACTGTTGTATGAAATCATAAATTACAGAAGTCCAGTGTTTCTCACAGTTTTAGCTGGAACGGTGTGAACTTTAGAGACTGAACTTCAGAGAACTTTAAAGTGTGAACTCTAATCAGGAGTTAGAAGTTCGGAGTGAATTTATACAACTGCGTATCTTACCAAACTTCTGATTGTCTGCCTTGTTTGTTTTAAGTGCCTTTGTGAAGACCTCTATGTTAGAGTACTTTTGAGGACCTTCATAGTCAGACAAGTACAAGTTCAAGGACAGAATCATCTCCTTGAAGTGGCCATCGTGCCATGCCACTCCAGAGTAGGCAACCAACTTGGTCATAACTGGAGGGCGGAGGAATAAGGAAACCCTCCACCGTGTACTTCTGGTGCAGAGCGGGAGCCAGGGTGGGGAAGCTCTGGCCCGCCTCACTTCTCCACTCTGCAGAGGAACGGCCTGTGGAGTGATACAGGAACAGCGTCTCACTGTTTATGAAGCCTCCCCTCTGTGCCAGGTACTGTGTGGGCAGCTCTGAAAAATGCACCTTCTTTACACCCCGTTGGGTCGCACAGCCTGTTCTCTGGAATTCCACAAACGGGCTCCTCTCCCAGCTCCACCATTCAGGAGCTGTGTGACCTTCCGTAAATTACCATGTCAGTTTCCTCATCTGTTAAAAGGCCTACCTCATCCAGTCTTGTGAAGATTCGGTGGCATAGCCTGTGTGCCTGCCACAGAGTCACCACTTCATTAAAGGCAACTCTTCCAGCAGACTCTCAAACCACATCTTCAGAAGAAGGGGCATTTTCCCAAAAATAATCAGAACTATGTTAACAAGGTGAGACTAATTTACAAGTCTCTGCTTGGGCAAAGTGTATAAACTTAGAAAAAGCTCCTTTCTGATCAGAAATCTTAAAAACTCTAAAGTTGTTCTTACCTGAAGTTGTGGCACCGAGAGGTGCTAAGTGTATCCTCTGGCCAGCTGACCCCACTTCTTTTTTGAGAAAGGAAGGAATATATCCTGACTGATTGTAAGTAGCATAACTTCCAAGATTTCCTAGTGACGTATCATAAAGTTTCATAGTCAGAAGGTGGAAATTTTAAAGCACCCTAGAGTAACTTGAATACTAACTACATCCCTACTAATTCTAGATTCTATTTTTTGAGGACCGACTCTATTTCAAGCACTGCACTAAGGCTTTATAAATCATCGTATTCAGTCCATATAACAACCCTTTTAGAGGTATATTTTATCCACACCTTGTGGCTCTTAGTACTTGTCTAAATTATCATGGTGAGTGACCAGGTTAGAATGTGAACCCAAGGCTGTTTGCCCAGAACACACCAGGGTTTTTTTTTGTTTTTTTGTTTTTTTGTTTTCATGACTCCACTCTTACCCTGAGAGTATGTTTCCTGCCAGGAAGCCCCCATCCCTGCACTGCTGCCTGTATTCGTCTTCATTCTATAAAATCACTATAATAACTGCACCTACTCTCATAGGGTTGTTGTAGGGATTGAATGAGATGTATGCAAAGCACTTAGCATAGAATCTGGTGTTCATAAGTGTTGGCTATCGTCATTCTCAAATCATCCCTATTAGTGAATGATCGACCTGGGGGCAGTAGAGTGATGGGCTGAAGGGGGGAAATCTAGAGGCAGAAGACAGGAGGTCATTGCTGTAGCTGAAATGAGTATGAGAGTCTGAACTCCGGGAGTCACAGAGGCAACGGAGAAGAGAATAGAGTGGGTGTATGGGGAAAGAGGGGTGGGGAAAGAGGAATATAAACCCCTAAGTTTGTATCTTAGGTGACTGAGAACAGCAATACAGGAGAATCAGGTTTGTTGGAAAGACATGGTAGCCATGGGATATTCGAGTTGTAGTGTCGACCAGGCCTGGAGATTTGGAATTATCGAGGTATGGCAGTTATGGGCTATGGGCTTCGAGGAGCCAGCTCAGAGGGGCTGTGGATGTGCAACAATCCAGAATGGAACCACAGGGAATACCAGGATTAAGGGAAAGGATAGAAAAGGACCCCATGGAGAAGAGGGAATAGGGAAGGTAGGTGATGGGAGGAGCAGGGTCTGAATAGCCAAGAGGATACAGTGTGCGAAGAGAGAAGGAAGGCCGAAGGAGGCAGAGGTCTGATGGGGTTTGCACCACCCTCGGGATCTGGCCACTAGGATAATGTCAGGACCTGGCAGGAGCTGTTTCAGTGGCCTGAAGCCACGTGAGGACAAACTACAGTGAGTTGAGGAGCAAACTGGAAACAAGAGGAAGAAATGAATGTAACTTCTCCTTCAAGAGCCTAGCTGTGCGGGAAAGAAGACAAGTTTGTCGGCAAGGAGGTGAAGCGGGGCTCTGGTCATGTTGGTGGTTTCAAGAACTGCTTGCTTGGCAGCTACTACTGAAGCATTTTTTTATAGTGTTATTTGTTCACAGATCTGGACTTTGAACTTCTTGTCCCTGAGTCTGTCACAGAGCTGTGCAAAGTAGGCTCCCAATAAGTGTCTGCTCTTGAACAGGAGTGTTGTCACAGAAATAGGATTTTACACAGTGAGCACATTATCAGCTTACACAGTTTTAACACTACTGAACTCTGTATACGCATGATCGCCTCGAGTGCCCATTTAAAATCACCAGTCGGCCCTCCACTTTGAAAGACTTTTGACCAAAAGTTCAAGGCAGTGATCACAGTCAGTAGCAGCTTCAGAACACTGCTCTTGGTCTCAACCTCCTCACCAGAGCAGACACTTATTACATGCTTACTGTGACAAAAATCCTAGGTATGGTTATATAATAATAATAATACACTGGTAAATATTATCTTCTCCGTTTTGTAGATGGGGAAACCGACATAGGGAGGCTGAGTAACTTGTTCACAATCACAAGGCCTACTGAGTGACAGTATGGGGATATGTTGGATTCTAAAAGTCGTGTGCCGAATAGTTAACAGGCTGCGTCTTACTATTACAGGAAGAAGTTGCTATGGAAAAATGCACAGACAATGAAATCTTCTTAAGTTATTTTGGCTAATCAGTTTTGAAGTGCCTTGTGAACTGCAGATTTTTAGGCTGGAGCCAGTAGTTAGTACTGTTTAAACAAGTGACCTTGAACCCCTAGGAAATCTACCATCTCTATTAACCTGGTTAGCTTTTAATTTTAAATGATTGTTAACACTTAAAAAATGAGTTTCAGAACTTAAAAGTTTTGCAGGAATACTGGTTACAAAATTAGGAATCTTTTAATTCTTTTCAGTAGATTTGCTTCATTTATGTAAATTGTCATAATTAATATAAGAAGATGAGCACAAAACTTTCTGAGAGTGCGTTAGTCTTAGACTCCCAACTACTGAGGGAAGGTGTTCCTGATGACGCGGAATGCTTCTCCTAGTCCTGGTCTGACTCCTAAAAGCAGGTGACCTTGGCCTTCGTAGTGGCCTTGTTTGACAGGATTCAGGGGAAACGTAGAAAAGAAAATTGGACAAGATATCCAAAGAACAAGCTGTACTCATCTTGAACGCCCAAGAAATTACCTTGTGGGTCCTCTAATTTTTCAGGAAAACTTTCATTGCATGTTAGTTTTTCAATAGGTTTAATTATGCTTTCCTCTGAAGAGAAGGCAGGTAGAAAGAAAGAATGAATAATAAGAACATTTTAGGAAAAGCAGAGGAAAAAAATGGGTTGGTTAGATGATTAATGAAAATATCAGGAAGAACCCTTAACATGAGAAAGTGTTCTCATGTGTGGTCACAGCTTTCGTTTGATGCCAGCCAATTACAGATTCCCTGGAGACTCCAAGTTGTATTTAACCATAACTCATTTGTATTTAACCAGTTGGTTCAGTGGATATTATTTTAAAATACTGGCAAAAATAAGTAAGTTACAGTGCTGCAGTGTTGGACACTTAAAATGTCCGCCGTGTTAACGTCACATCAGAATGTCCCAGTAGACTACCACAGTGGTCCTCAGGGGTTTTTGGTTCCAATACGAAAAAACTATCTATCTGTTTTTTAAAAAGAACTCTTTACTTCTTCTCACATTGTAAACCGATATGTAAGATTATTCAGCATAAGTTTTGTAGTTCCAAAAGGTGTCATTTATGGCACATTATAATTGCAAACATTTAAAAATAGAACTACTACATCTCTCCTTTAACTATAACCAATGGAATCTAAGTCCATGATGATTTAAAAATTTTTTTAATGTTTGTTTATTTTTGAGAGAGAGAGAGACAGAATGCAAATGGGGGAGGGGCAGAGAGAGAGGGAGACACAGAATCTGAAGCAGGCTCTAGGTTCCCAGATGGCAGCACAGAGCCCAACGCGGGGCTCGAACTCACAAATGGTGAGATCATGACCTGAGCCCAAGTCAGACGCTTAACCAACTGAACCACCCAGGTGCCCCAATACCATGGTGATTTTATGCCCACCAATGCTGACTTACAAAACACACGAATATATTCCTTTTTAACAGTTGGAAATTTCTCTCTAAAATTTTACTTTCATTCATGTCAAAGCACAAATTTTATCCAAATATAATTTTAGGGTAAAAAAATACATAATTTTAGGCTTAGAAGTCTTTAAATTGACCACTCCAAAGTATGTATAAATAGGGGTGCCTGGGTGGCTCAGTTGGTTAAGCATCTGACTTCATCTCAGGTCATGATTTCACCGCTTGTGAGTTCGAGTCCCACATCGGGTTCTGTGCCGGCAGCTCAGAGCCTGGAGCCTTCTGGATTCTGTGTCTTCCTCTCTCTGCCCCTCCCCTGCCCATGGTCTCTCTCTGTCTCTCTCAAAAATAAACAAACATTAAAAACATTTTTAAAAGTATGTATAAATTGAAACCTTTAAAAATTTTCTTATAACTGTAAGTATGTTAAAATACTTTTTTTCTGGATTAGGTTAGTTATAATTATAAGAATTCATTGTATATAGTTAATCAAAAAAGCGGAATAGTATAAATTTTGATTACTAAACATTAAAAAGCATTACTCTGGGGGCACCTGAGTGGCTCAGTTGGTTAAAAAGCATTACTTTGGGGGAAATTTATCTCAATGAGAAAGATGGCAGCTTATTTAAGTTGTCCGTGTGTCCACAAATGAATATTGCTTCTTGCTAAAATTAGGTTTCAGGACCAATTCCATTCCTTTTTTGTTGTTCCTTTTTGGAAATGTAAGCACTGAGAAACCTTGTTTAACGTAAACAGATAGTTGGGAATGAAAGGTGTTTTATTACAGCTTTGTCACAACAGGCTCTAAATTCTACTCAGAGTTCTAGACCAAAAGTCATACAGTGATTTTAAAAATGAGCTTTAATTATCTGTCGCTAATAATTCAATTAGGCTCTTCAATTTTGTGAAGGGTAAGAACCGGAAACCACTTGACTTCAACAGGACTTGTTCCCCAGTTAGCACAATTACTCGCTTTCTCAACATTGATCCCAACTTATGAAACTGTCTCTCGGATTGGCACTCCAGGCATAGTTGGTATTTTTACACCTTGGGGAAAAAGGAAACACACCACAGTAAACGGACAATTTGTTTTGTTTTGTAAAGTAGGAGAATAGAGACGCACTGCTCAGGGAGTTTTAGGAAAGAATCTCAATGGAAGTTGAGAACTGGCACATGGCTGCCTTCAAACCACCTGTGCTCAAGTACCAGTGTGAAAGATTTGTGTGCCCCGAGGGTATCTCAGTTGGAAGAAGGTCACTGCAATATACTGAAAAGTAAAAATCTGCAGAAGGGAAACAATGTAAAGTTAAACTTTAAGTGTATTTTTGCTTTACCTGCATTACTCCTTTTGAAAGCAAGTTCCGCCCCCACGGGTCCCAGTGACTTAGGAAATAACTGATTACTCCAAGTATATGGGTTTATATCCTTTCCACTGGCTACCAAGGACACATTCTTGGGATTTACACCTTAGAAGAACAAAATAGTCGTTTCAAACGTTAGGGTGTGATCATTAACTTGACGGAAAAACACATAATTCATTCAAATGAAGACTAGGAAAAACTTGGAGGAGAATGAAAACAAATTTATGTTACAATGTAGCAGATACTTGCTTTAACCTGGAATACTTCCAATAATGCGGAATCCTCACAGTGTGTTTTGTAAACACAAGGTATTTTCTATAATACAAGTAATAATCATTAAACATTGGACATTTCTGGCTAAATGTCTTATAAACATTGAGGTGGTACAAAAATTTTCTTCAAATTGACTTGTTCTAAGTATGTACTTAAAATTATATGTCTGTGCACCAGACCCTTGAGGAGCATGAGTGTAGCCAGGAGAACCGAGAGCTTGCATGGAGACATGTGAAGATCTGTGAGGCTTATCTGCATATTAGACAGTAATAAAACCTAGCCTATTCTGATTTTCTGAAATTTGTGAAATAGGGAGTCAACTTCAGACTTTCGTACTAGTGGTCAAAGGGTGGTGTTTTAACTTATTTTTAAGAGATTTGAAAACTTCGTGAACTTGACTTCTTTTTACTGATAATAAGTTGGATGCAACCTATGAGAAGGTAAAGACATCACACAGTCTAAGTCTCTGGGTCGTATGTGTGTTTTCTTTAGCAAATACAAGAAAAATCCTCACCAAGGACCACCATTAATGTAGGAAGGTAGCAACTCTTTCCAGATGGAATGAGTTCTTACTTTTCAGAGAGTGAACTCCTCAGCAAGGGTTCACATTTATGAGACATATGATAACATCCCTTGTTTTGAAGCCATAAAAAAGCCAGGCTATTCTGTAGTGAGCCTCAAAGTTACCGGTCATCAGGACTCTAATGAAATGCTCCTCCAGGTAAATAGTTTGCTTTTCTTATCACGTACAGCTCCTTATGGATTTTGGATTCTGATAAAAGATCTACTACAAATAGAACTATAATAGGCAATTGCCTGACAATAAAGAGGATGCACTTACTAAAAAGGGAGCGATAACTCATATGAAAAAACCAATACAAAAAAATCCTTTACCCCCAAAGAAAAGGCAAGGTGGGGGGGGCAAACTAATAATCTCCTTAAATGAAACATTTTCATAAATGTAGTTCATCAAAGAATGGGCCTTGAGTACTTGAATTATTTTGTTAATCCAGTTAGCCTTGTGATAACCCTAGTTTTTTTTTTAAGTAAACATATCCATTAGCAAAGACAATTGCTTTAATTCTGTGTTTTTAAAGATTCCAGATTTCTTGGAAATTGACACAATCTAGAATGTGAAGACATTTACATATTAGTTTACAAGCTTTTACTGGGCACCTTCTATACACAGAACGCTGATAGATACAGGTAGAAATGAATACACCATCATCCCTTGCCTCAGGAGAGTAAATCAGTGAACAGATATTTACTGAGCACCTATCATGTGTCAGGCATTGTGTGTGGCATTGGACAGAAGGTGGTGAACTTTAAAACACACTAGTTTCTACCCTTTTGGGTCTCGTAATCTACTCTAAGGGAACGGAAACATTAACAGTTACAAATATGTAATTTATGGTATATAAATTGTTTAAAGGAATCTGGTGCTGAGAGGGCAGGCAGATAACCGAAGAAACTTTCATTAAAAGTTCCACCAGTCTTTCTTTAAAGAAAGTGATTTTAAGCTGAAATGTGCATCTTATTAGGACTCGGGAGGGGGTGGGAGCTGTGTTCCTGGGAGAGGCCACGGTGCAGACTGGGGACCCAAGGTGGGAAGGAACCCCAAGACATTCCATGGATGGAGAAAGAACAGGGACTGGCACAAAATGAGGCTAGAGAGGGGAGTAGGGGTCAAATAACGTAGGAATTTGTGTGCCAGGTTAAGAAATTTAAAGTGCAGTGGGGAAGGCAAGTGTAGAAATGACACAGGACATTGAATACACAGGGTGGAAGGAAGGACAGAGGTGATAAACGGCCTTGAGAAGGAGCAGAGTTTCAAAAGTGCTGTGGACAGAGCCACTCTCCCTGCCTGCGTGGTGGCTTCAGTTCGTACCAGAGAGTCCTGTTCTGGGAGCAGGGAGTGAGACCAGAGGGCACCTCTGAGAGATGGTTTGTGCTTCCATTGCACACTCTGTTTGCGACTACCTTGCTATAATTAAGTACCTAAGGCTTACAGGGTGAGCCGAGAGGTGAGTGCAGTCCCACTGTAAGTAACAGAAAACAGTCTCAAAGTCTTGCTCCAGTACACAGCCGGTCAGTAGCAGGTCAGTAACTAGGACTCTTGCATCTCTCTCCCTGAAGGCCAGTGTCACAGATCTGCCAAGTCTTGTAGAATAATGTCATGCTGCCCTGAAAGTATATGGTACATTTCTAGAGCTCCCATGATCCTAAAGATTGATGCTTAAGAAGACCTTCTATGCTTGGTTTTAGGGTTAAAAAAAAAGAGGGCCCCCAAAGATATTATTCTTTTTTTTAATTCCTAAAGATAATTATAAAAATAACTGTGGATCATAAATGTCAAGCATCACTTCTTATTTCGGTTTCTATCCTCTGTAGTCATCGCCGGCTCAGGATGGGTGCTCAGTAAGTGTCTGTCCAAGTGACCGAACTGAGCTCAATTCTAGTCTCGAATCTCACCCACCTCTAAAGGGGCATCTCCAAGGCAAAAAATCCCAACAGGGAACAGGAAGACTCAAGTTGAGATATCAAGCAGTTCTAACTTCAAGTCTATTTATTGTCTCAAGTATAGCCATGCTTCTGACCCACAGTAATTTGCAGAATCTGATAGATCTTTGTAAGTTAAAAGGGAAATGACCAGACCAGTTTCAGATATCCTGAAATATGTCCCAGAGAACCACATTAGGGAGCAGAACTATGAAAATGGGATGCTTTGGATCCATTCATCCTGATAAAAACTTACAGTTGTCTTTCCCACCGCCAGAGGGCTCTCTTGTATAGGTAAGAAAATATTGATTTGCTACATGATTGATTGATTGACTGGTTCATTTTCAATAGGGAAAAATATCCCCCATGAATCTGTGTTCTGGCAATTCTCCCGCATCCCTGATTTTGCAGTAGGATCAGAACTCCTCATGGTATCAACAGCAAAATGTACAAACCTACGGATACCTAGATAGAGATTTACAAGGCAAGTACCTTTGCTGCTTTCACAAGTGCCCCCCTCTATCTCTTAAGGTCTTAGTTCCAACTCTCCTCGCCTTCCTAAGCACTTCAGTCCCTCATCAATTCCCCTCCTCTGCTGCATGACTAATCCCTCCTCTGTAAGGGATCGTTCCTGTCCAAATGTATAGGAGCTGGAATCACCATGACTGGAGTGCTCCCTGAGCCCCGCTCCAGTATGGCTCCGTTTCTGAGCTCCTCTTCACAGTGAAACATCTCCAAAGAGTTGTCTACCTGTTCAGTCACTAATTTACCACCTCTCATCACTTCTCAGCCCACTCCAGCCTAGTTCTCCCTCACCATTCCAGGCTGAAACTTCTCACCAAGGTCAGCAGGGACCTCCCCACTGTTCGATTTCATCAGGCATTTCTGTCCCTTCTTATAAGCACTCAGCGGCAAAGCCCTTTCAGGTAAACTTCCCTTCTGAGCTTCTGCAAACCACCTGTTCATGGGTTTCCCCTCATCTGCCTGGCCCCTTCCTTTCCTCTTTCTTACCTCCCCCCCCCCTTCTCTACCACTACCATTGTTCCCACTCGCAGTCTCTGTAGGTGATCCTGTTCAGTCCACAGACTTAAATACTGTCTGGGAGTCGCTGTTCTCTTTGGCCCAGGTCCCTCCTCAGTGTTCCTGGCTCTTCCCTCCCACCTCCTGCATGGCCTCTCCACACTGTAATGTTTCACGAGCATCTCAAATACAACAGCCCTCACACAAGACTGACCACCTCTTTCCCACCCAATCCTGTTCCTCCATCTCAGAGCATGGCACCATTGTCCACTTAGGATTCAAACCACAAACTCGCTTTTCCCTTATTTTCTACAGCATCCATCAGCAAGACCATTTCCAAAATATATGAGGAGCCCAGCTCCCTCAATCATCCTCCTTTCCCTGGAGGACTACAGTGGCTTCCAGCTGGCCTCCCTGCTTCTGGTCTTGCCCTGTGCGAGCCATCCTTTACAGTCTTTTAAGCACATAATGTCACATGTCACCACTCACATCCCAAGGTTCCCCCCAAACGCCTCCTACGGAGCTGGAACAAACCCCAAATTCCTTCCCCTGCCCACAAGGCGCTGTCTCATCTGAGCCCTGCCCGCTCTCCCCATCTCACCTCTCCTCTCCTCCGTCTCCTCTAAGCTCTTTTCAACTCCAGATGTGCGGCCTGTTGTTCTATTCAGAGAAGCCAGTGTCTTTCCCTCCGCCTAAAACATCTTTTCTCAGCTTTTCATGTTTCCCTCATTTTGGATTAAAGATACATCTGTATAGATATATGGACACTTAAAAATTAATTTTGTTTTAGGCTAGATTGAATTTAAACTTTTCTTTTTAAAGTGGATTTTGAGGAGAAAATGCTACCTGCAGGCATCACATAAACCACCCACCATCTGTCTAGATCTTTCTCGTAGGCTCCAGATTCATATATTCAGTCGTCTCCTAGATAGATCGACCCAGATGTTTACTAGACATCCCAACCCCAGCTCCCGAGATTCCCTACTTCTGTACTTCTGTTCCCTCCCGATCTCCCCTTTCTCAGTTAAAGTCACCACTGCCCTCCCAGGGGCCAGCACTAATTCCTCCATTCTTTACTCTCACCGTGCCGACCTGTCAGCAGGTCCTAGCTTTCCACTGCTGAAATACCCATTTCCGTGTCCATGGTCACCACTCTGGAACAAGCCATGACCCTCTTGTTCTAGACATGTGCAGTGGCCTCTTGAGCCCCTACTCTGCTATACCCACAATGATCTTTAAAAAACACAATCCCGATCATTTAGGAAACAGTATAAAATCCTACATTTTATAAAATGATGTAGCGGGATGTAGAATTATTTTAATAAAATTTAGCACTTACTAAAGGCGTAGCTTTGGCAGGAGAGGGAGGCATTTTTTTGAAGCCTATTCTCATCTTGATTTTCTGCTGCTAGGCATTTCTTGAGCAGACTTCACAGAGGCAGGAGATCCAGAAAAGTACTTGGGAACAAGGACTGACAAGGCTGTTTTACTGGCCCTGCTTCTGCAAAGATTCCAGGACGCTTGAGCCTGACCCCTACTCTAGTTGGCATTAACATTGTATGTTCTCTGCTCACCTGGAAGGTATCTTGATTGCTTCAAGTAGTACTGCTTAGCGGTGGAAGCAGTTGACAGTTCAGAATCCGATTTCAGGGAAACAGCAGTGGGCAAGCTCTTGTTTTCCCCTGCTGAGTGGTGGGAGGCTGAGGGCACCGACTCTGGAAGCCTTGAAAGTCCACAGAAGGTAGTATCACTATGTGAAAAATGAGAAGATGGCAGCTGCTATGTCCTCACCCACCCCCTGCACATCTTTTCAAACGGGGCAAGGCCACTGCACTTAACATGATTCCTGTCAGAGTCCTTTTGCTGACAGGAACATTCATTGAGTGACAGCTTCTCCCTCAAGAGATATTAGGCAGTCCATAGAATCATTTCTAATACTAGCCATGATGTGACAGAAAGCTTTATCCCTGAGCAGCAAACTGCCTGTGTATAATGTTTCTAGCTTCCCAGCCACTGCTGCGGTTGTGGGTTTATCATGTGGGAAGACCATCATGGCCACCATCACTGCCTGCTAATGTGAGGTTTGATCAGTAAGGCTGCTTAGGATCCCCCTGGAGACTGATACTGGCCTGGTTGGCCCTTTGAGCTGCTGGCTACCCGCACCCGCTCAGGGGTAGTCCCAGACACAGGTAGGAAGACCCTGTCATTAGAACCAGCCCCACCCATTTCTGGCTGCTTTCCCTTCCGCTCAGCCCATTGTAGTCATACCAACTGCTGAGATTCTACCAGTTTTCAAAACTGCTCATTCCAAAAAGACTTTCCTCTCCTCCCCAAAGCAGTCTGCCCACAAATAGGACTCGAGCTCCTTGCAGCTCCTTATTAGCAGCACTTAATACATGCTCTGCTCTGGTGTTAGGCTGACTCGAAGGTCTTATTTCTGCTGCTGTACATTTGATGGGTTGCAGACAGACGACATCCTGTTCCTACCGTGGCTTAATGCCATCTATGTATTAAGTACATACGAGTATAAATATCTTGCTTTCGTTGACTTTAAAAAAGACAACCTAATAAGTAAAAGTTTCATACTTTAGTATCTGGTCTTTTGTATTCTTTATGAGGCTGCCCAGGCTGCCTGAGGAACTGAGCAGAGAATAGCAGAGTCCATTCAGTATGCTAAGTATTTGAGCTCCTATTGCTTAAGAAATAGTGTGGTGCAGGAGAGAGAGATCTGGTTTTGAATTAGGACTTATCTGACTTTAGGCAACCTATTCATTCAACCTATCTGACTCTCAATATTCTATTTTGCAGATATTTTTACTAGAGTATGAAGATTATAAATTAAAATTTAGGTAGGTGCTTAATAAATGGAAGTATAGGGGCGCCTGGGTGGCTCAGTCGGTTGAGTGTCCGACTTTGGCTCAGGTCATGATCTCATGGTTCATGAGTTCGAGCCCCGCATCGGGTTCTGTGCTGACAGCTCAGAACTTGGAGCCTGCTTCGAATTCTGTGTCTCCCTCTCTCTCTCTGCTTCTCGCCTGCTCATACTCTGTCTGTCTCTCTGTCTCAAAAATAAATAAATATTAAAAATAAATAAATAAATAAATGAAGGATAATAATAATTATTGTTATTATGTCTAAATCATATAAAGCCATTTAAAGATACCAAAAAATAAAAAAATGGAAGAAATATACATTAAAAATTGTCATGCAAAAGTTTTTCTAAAGAATTTCAAGAGAAAAGGAATAATCGATATTGAAATTTATCAATCATTCCCTTGCCAGAATTAAGTATATGGACTACAAACTTGATCTTAACTATAGGTTTTGATTCAAATCTCCTCTACCCCTAAAACACATAGTAAAATTCAGCTGGAATTAGAATGACATGGGTTAAAAAAAAAAAGTTTTCAAGTCATCTACATGGTACACCAATGAAGATGCAAAGAATTATTTAAAAAAAAAGGAACTATGTAGCTCTTTACACATCTTTAAGATGTTGACATCTTTAAGCTGACATCTACAGTTTCTCATCATAAATAATTTTATTTCTTATTTCTTATTAACAGTAGGTAGAAAACAGTAAATAATTTATAAGGTGGAATATTGTGAGGATTGACTGTAATTGGAGTATTTCATAGTATGACTTGATAAAATAAGTCTTAACTGCCCTTAATCCATAAATACTCTGAATTTTCAAAAAGTATAATGTATATCCATAGGTTTTGGAAAATCAGACAGTTTCACAGAACATTCCAGTACACTTAAAAGAATAAGCATCACTGGGTTCTGGTGCTTTAGTGGTTCTGAATCTCCATGCTTTCCAACACAGGCTGAGATACCCTACTTCTGATGTGGGCTTTTCCCCTTAAGAGAAATACTATAGGACAACAAAGCCTTCTGAGTTGAAGGTGTCAGTCTTCTGACTTCTCCCTTTATTTACCATTTCAAACGTTGTTCAACCTCATGGCACTCAAGTTTGAAAATGCTAAGAAGTGTAGCTTTCTACCATAAACTGGGAGGGGGATTAAGCAGGTTTATTCTCAAGTTCATGTATTTTAGGTAAAGGTACCAATGGAACTTGAGGATCTAGAACCCTATTGACTAAGGATTGTCCAAGCATAGGTCCCCCGCACAGAATCTCCATGTACCTTCAGAGATATGTGGACCCCAAAGGGAATGCCAGATAGCTATTAGATAAAATTCCCTGCCTCTTGCCAATATTTTTTTTCTCCCTATTCTTTTATTCCAAAGAGAAAAAAAAAAAAAAGACAATATTTTCCCAAACTTTTGTTCACAATATTTAACCCACCCTCACTTCAAGGTTGAATAGTGCATTGATTATGACTTGACTTAGGAGAAGACAAGGGACTGCTAGAGATATTAAACTTCCAGAAAAAGTTTAAGAAATGATCAAAAAAATTTAGAATAGCAAACAAACAAACAAGGGAATCTGACCACCATCAGAAGAAATCATTGCCTTTGTAGATTGTGCTTTGCTTTCTTCAAATAGGCGGATTTCAGATGGGAATCATGGTGATCGTATTTCAGCAGGGTACACTGAAAACTTAACAAGAATCCTTCCCTCCGCACACACGCAACACTCAGCCATTAACACTAAGAATCATTACTGTGAGAAGTCAAGATTCTTACCGTCCCAGATTCTTACCTCTGGGACGGAGAGATCTGGGGTTTATGGAAGAGAACAATATTAAGCTACTTATTGCCCTTAATTCCTTCATCCATTTGTATGTACTGAGTAATATAAAAGTTGATGCATGATAAAAATAGATTTTCCTGAGGGATTTGAAATCTTACCGGAATGGAGAATCTTTTTTCCTCTTTTCTTTGAACACACCCATGCTTGGCTTCTTGGAATGGGAGGCTCCAAGATCATAGTCCTCGAACTCTTCCCAGCTGTCTCCAGACTTGAACACCGTCTGACCCCAACGCCTCCTACCACTTTTGTGACCCAGGGTGCCATTTGGCTTCTGTGGTGGAAAATCAGTCATCATCATCTCTAACCATTTGCTGAATGCCTTTTATGCACAAGCTACTCTACTTTATACTAAGAGTACCCGTTCTCAAGGGGCCTTCCATATAGTTAAGAAGATAACACATATACACAGTGAAAAGTATTAACATAATACTTTTATTTTAGGTTTAGGTAGCACGTGCTAAAAATATGATAGGCATTCAGAGGGAGGAGAGATCTCTGAATTTGGGTTAGGGGAGAACTCGAATACTTAAAGATCAGAACCTATTCCTCATTGCTGTATAATTTGGAAAACTGCCATGTGTGACTGCGTCTCTGGGCAATTGACTTAACTTCTCAAAGCCTTGGTGTCATCCTCCTTAAATGGTGATATGTAGTATTTATCTAGCTAGTGTTTTTGAATTTAATAGTAAAATACACTGAAAGTCCTTAGGTTAGGGCTTGACACATAGTAAGAGTCACTAGGTTAGGTGGTATGGTTGTTATTACTGTTGTTGTAGAGTTTGGAAGAGGAAGCATATAGAGTATGACTTTTTAATAGAAAAGTGCCAGACTGTGTTCTGGGAAGGAAGAGTGGTGGGTGCTTATCAAAGCCTGATGGTTGGTGCTGGAAGTAGGGGAGGGCAGGGTCGCAAAGACTAATGCTGGAGTCTGAAGGCCTTCAAGTGTCTGCCTAACAAGCTGCAGCTCTCCTCTGGGCAGTGGAGAACACTGGATGTTTTTGAGCTAAAAAGTGATGAGATAAAGGCAGCATTCTAGAAGGCGAGGCTCTTCAGATAGGAGGCCTTTGCAGTTACACTGGCATGCAGTGGCACGGGCAACAGACTCCTAGTGGTTGAAATGCTTGGGAAAGAACACATTTGCTCTTAACAAGGAATAAAAGGCCTGAACTTTGCATCTACCTAAACAGAGGTGAGAGAAGATTGTGGCAGCACTCAATGCAGCAATATGCCTCCTTAAAACACCTGAAGTCCCAGCTGCCTTTGCAGCTGTATGTAGCCACGTGACACAGTCTAGCCAATGAGTTGTCAGTGGAAGTCTACTGGAGGGACTTCTGGGAGAACTAGCATGACATGCCAGTGTTGTTGTTGTTTTTTTTAATGTTTATGTATTTTTGAGAGAGAGAGAGAGTGCACGCACAAGTGGTGGGGAGGGGCAGAGAGAGAGGGAGACACAGAATCTGAAGCAGGCTCCAGGCTCCGAGCTGTCAGTACAGAGCCCAGTGCGGGGCTCAAACTCACGAACCACAAGGTCATGACCTGAGCCAAAGTCAGACATTTACGTGACTGAGCCACCCAGGCGCCCCATCACTCTTCCCTCTTCTAGAATGCAGATGCAATCCTAAAAGAGCACCAGCCATCTTGTGGCCATAGGAAGGAAAGCCGCCTGCTAAGGGCAGTAGAACAGGAAGGCAGAAGCAGTCCGGTTCCTTTTACAAGCAGCCCCAGCCCTGGTTTGGCCTACACTGACTTCCTGTTATGTGGGGAAACAACCCATTACTGTTGGAGCATCAGTGGTCAGGTTTCCATCATAAGTCACTGAGTGTAAGCCTAATGGATGCAGAGAAGGAAAGGCAGAAATCATTCCAGGACAGTGGCTCTGTCAACAGAAATAAGGAACGAGGAAGAAGACTTGGCTTGGCTCAGACAATGGTTTTCTTCAAATTTATTTGGGGTGGTTTTAGGGCTTATAAACTGAGAAATCCAAAAGGCAATTGAAAATTAGGGAATTTGGAAGCAAGGTCAGCAAATACAGTTATCTTTGGAGCAAGAAGATGTTTAAAGAATGGATGTACTGTTGCTTGGAGCCCGTGGTGCCACAGCGACGGCTGATGACAAAAATGGTACTTGCCATCTTCCGTTATACTATCATTTTCTTTGCCAGGGAGAATAGCTAAGAAGAGTTAATCAAAGGTTATACTTGGCTGAGTTCGAGACTCTTATTTTTATTGAATTGTGTTTTAGGGTGCTGAGGCTGTATGCTTTTGAACAATGTCAGTAATATTAAGTAGTATGCCTGAGAAGACTGGAAAGGGGCAAGTGTACATAATTTTTATAAAGTAGAAGGTAGAGTTTTGGAAACCCCACTTAAATACGCTTGGTACAGGATGAGGGCAAAGATTCTAAAATAAGTTATTAAAGGAAAAGTTTTTGAGCACTGAGGGAAGGGAGTGGTAGATCATATAGGGCACCATTTTTTATAAAGAGCAAATGATGAATGGATGTAGTCTACGTGGCCTTCATCAAAGTGGGTGACAGGGTCTTTGATGCTATCACTAAAGTGACAAAAGGACAACAAATCAAGGCCAGTACTGCTGATACCACCCCCCCCAAATTTACACCCCATGTCTGATGTGATGGTATTTGGACAAGTAACCTTGGTAACTGGGGATTAGTGCCCTTAGGAGACAGACTCCAGAGAGCTTGCAGTGACATCCACAAACCGGGAAGAAGGCCCTCGCTAGGAATCAAATTGACTTACGTTCTGATCTCGGACTTCCCAGCATCTAGAACTGTGATAAAAATAAATTTGTGGCTTAAAGCCACCCAGTCTACGGTATTTTGTTATAGCAGCCCAAGCAGACTAAGTATATAGTTCAGCAGTCTGACCAAGAGTCCTGCTAATGGATCAGTGTCCATCTAGAAGAAAGTTCTGGTGGCCCATCCAAGGGCTCACTGCCATTCTGTTCATCCTGAAGGTACAGGAGACAAAAAGCAAATGAACAACCAAACCAATGCATCGCTGGTGACATGTTGGACAGAATGGTTAAACTGAGGAGACAAAATACTTCAGAAATTTGAGAGGTAAAAGGAAGGTCTTGCAATGTTTTGAATCCCAGAGATCAAATAAATACACGGCAAGCAAGAGATAAAGAATATGTGATTTAGCAGAAGTGCTTGTAAAAAACAGACTTAGGAATTTTAGCTGACAGAAAGCTCAGTCCCAACTCTGGAGCCTATTAGCTATCAAAAGATGTAGGGCTAGGGTACTGGGTACTTTAACTTAGTACATACAAGGGCTGAGCACAGTGCATGGCACTTAGTAGATACTCAATAAATAATCATTTCTTTTCTTTTCCTCTCATTATGAGTCAACATTTGATGTGCCTTCCAAGACAAAACAAAAAAAAAATTAAAAATGTAATCTTTGGTGGCATGAGTGGATGGACCTATGTTTCTGGGATGTTGGAGGTGATTCTCCATGGTTTATACTCCCTGCCTGCTGTTTACCTCTGGCTCTGGCGGCCTCATTCTAATGGAGAAGCAGGGTGGTGAGGGGACTCAATGGCTCCTTCTTACACAGGAACCAAGGATCACTCAGTCATTGGTGAAGGATGTCATGTGCGGAGCACTCGAGGGAACCAAGGATATTTCTCTTAGACCAAAGGGCAGGCAATAGAAGGGCTATTTTCAAATATCTGAATGGCTGCCTTCTCAAAGAGTGATGAACTTTTATTAAAAGCCAAAGAAGACCAGAGTTTAGGTCAGTATAAGGAAGAGCTTTCTAATAGTCAGAAATGCCTCAGAGATGATGCGGACTCCTTGGGACCCTGGGAGTGGCTCAGAAATAATGTGGACAATTATTCATTTGTCTGTTCAACAGATATTTGTTGAGAATTTACCATGTGCCAGGCACCATTCTGGGTTTGGGACCTGTATTGATAAACAAAACAGACAAACATCCCTGACCTCATGAAGCTTAAATTCTAGTTGGAAGAGCCAGAAAATAAACAATACGCATAAGATACTAGTTAGTTGTATGTTAGGATACGATTAGGGCAAGAATGGACAAGGGATTAGACAGTATTCTTTCAGATCTCTCAGTCCTACAATGCCCGTGACGCAATGCATTTGGGAGTATACGTCCTGAGGAGACCGCTCATAGAACACAGGATGAGCTTCTTGAGCCCAACAACAGAAGTGGGAAGAGTTAAGTTTTCATTAGTATTTAAAAACAGTATAAAATTACCGTTAAAATCCTTAAGATTTTAAGGGTCAGCTCTCTTGAGTCCCATATTCTATTCAATGCTTTGAGTTCTTCTGTATCTAACTATTAAAGAAAGTCTGTAGCATCAAAACTTTATTACATTAGTTTTGGTAGTTTTTCTTTTCATAAACCATGTTAGAATTTTAAGTTTTCTCATGCCAGAGGAAGCAGGGACTTTAACATAGAATCATATTTTGTATCTTAAAAAAAATTTTTTTAGGGGCACCTGGGTGGCTCAGTCAGTTAAGCGTCTGACTTCAGCTCAGGTCATGATCCCACGGTTCGTGAGTTTGAACTCTGTATTGGGGCTCTGTGCTGACAGCTCAGAGCCTGGAGCCTGCTTCGAAATCTGTGTGTCTCTCTCTCTTTCTCCTTCTCCCTCTCTTTCTCTCAAAAACAAATAAACATTTCTAGACATTTTAAGAATGCCTAGAAAACAAAAATCCTAACTGAACCAAACTATTGCATCTTGAGTGTCATCATGGGCTACTTACGGCTGGCATGTTTTTGACGATGCTCGGAAATAGAGTTTGTGGCTGTTTCTGCTGACTCTGCTGCTTTGGCGCTGGCTGGACACTTGCGTTCTGTGGTGGCTGGATGGACTGCAGTGGCTGGTGGCTGTTTCTCGGCTGGGGCTGTCTGATAGTCTGATCATTTATGTCCGGCAGAGGTTTAGGTTCTAGATCAACTAAAGTTGGCTTCGATTCTGGTAGTTGTACCTGCTTACTATTTAATGATTGCTTCGATTCCAGATGATGTGAGGAAGGGCCTAATACTTGACCAACTTGAAAATACGGGTGTTTCAGTGCCTACAAAAAGCATGGAAATAAGAAATGGAAAACGGGCTCACCTAAATGTATTGCACATAAACTACTGCTCGGTGGCGAGCTCAGCGTACAGCACTAGCGTAAATAAGCATCAAAGATTTCAAAAGCGTCCAGTTTCCCCCTTATGTGATACCTTCAAAAAGAGGACTGGGAAATAATGATTCAGGAAATAAATTTCATTTAAAAAACAAAGTACAACATAGTAGGAAGAAGGTCAAACTCACGTGTAATTTTAACATCCAGGCAGAGCAACTGTTGTATTTAAAGATTCTGTATGAAAACAAAATCTTAGCTTATAAACACTGGCTAAATTTGATGTGATTAATTCAAACTGAAATGCTAGATACTGATCATGGGTGAAAGGCATTAGGAAATGAGTTAAGAAAACCTTCCATGTAGTTCATTTTTAATGATGAACTATCACATTATAGAAAATTCAGACCTACTCTTAGCCTAAGGACAACTACATACCTACTAGTGATAAAAAAAATTCTAAGAAAGATGACAAATGCCTATGAATTAAAGCATATTATAGCACTATACCAGCAAAGAGAAGATATTTATGAGAAGAAGATATAAAAATAATAAAAAATGATCACTGAGTTTTAACTAGATCGGTCAACCACTCGCTGTTGCATGGAGGTGGCAGGTGGAGTGGAGGACCCCTCACGACTGTCTGGTGACACGGTCTACAGTAGGGGTTCTCAACTGGAGGTAATGTGTCCCCTCTGGAGATATTTTTTTATTGTCACAATTTGGAGGTGGGAGGCGCTGCAACAGGACGGCCCTACAACAAAGATGATCCGATCCAAATGTCAGGAGTGCCAAGGCTGATGAAAATTGACCCAGAGAACATCCGAAGCCTTCTGTGCAGCTCAGCTGTGGATGCCGATCCCCTTACCAGTACGCGTGTGCCTCGGTGAAGGAGGGAAGCTCCCAGTTCTGCGGTTTGTGTTTGTGTGGGGGGAGGGGGAGAGGAAGGGGGGTTCCTCGAGGTAGCCCAGCCCTATTACCCTGTACATCCTGTCCTAAGCCGGTCCCCGTCTGTGTGTGAGCACAGCCCTGACCCACAGTTAGCTTCTTCTCCTGCCTGCAAGGGCGCTTTTCGGAGGGACAGAAGTAGCTCTGTACATGGCCCCTGTGTCTTATAACTTCATCTCTCCCTAACTAGGTCTCTCTGCTTCCACTAAAAAGCAGGGCTATGAAATAGTGGACAAGAAAGAGGTTAAGGGCAGGAAGGTGTGTTGAGGCAGAGGCAGAAAGAGTTTTTAATTCTGAGATGTCCCCTACCACAGCTGATGTACGTGTTAATTACACTGACATCGCTAAGTGGAGCTCTACAAATACAGATGATTTAAATACATCAGTGCCTGACACACAGAAGACACTCAAATTCTGAATTAATTAAGTCACATTAATTAGTATGTCAATACTCCAGAATTTAAAATGTACTATATTTTGGAGCTAGAGCCTTTATAAATGTGTTTTGTAATTTCAAGGCTTCATCTGTAAGAATTTTTCCTCTTTAAGATATCAGCTACCATCCTTCCAGAAGAGGAGAGTCTTTAAGAAATAATTTATTTTCTATAGCTTATGCAGGGAAAATTTGATCATTGCATAGAATAAGGATGTATAGAGGGGCACCTGGGTGGCTTAGTCAGTTACGTGTCTGACTCTTGGTTTCAACTCAGGTCATGATCTCATGGTTTGTGAGTTTGAGTCCCACATCAGGCTCTGGGGCTGACTCAGAGCCTTTTTGGGATCTCTCTCTCTCTGTCTCTCTCTGCCCCTCCCCTGCTTGCTCTATCTCACTCTCTCTCTCAAAATAAATAAATGAAGAACAACAACAAAAAAGAATGATTTAAAAAGGGATATATAGAAAGTTCTCAAGAAGAAATTAAAATCATCTCTAATGCCAATACCAGGAGAAAACTGCTCACATTGTGACGGGTTGTTTGTTTTCAGTACTTCCTTCTAGTCATGTCATATATGTATATATTTTAAAAAATCATACTGTATTATAATATTCTTGCCTACTTTTAAACTTAGCATCTGCGCTTGAGAATTCTCCAAAATGGTTATTTTATTTTAAAAATTCCATTTTTTTGGTCCTGCGCCCATAGATTATATATAATTTATTGGAAGGTATAAAGTACTCATTACTCCAGGAGCTCATACTATCTGTCTTAATTCAGATTCCTTAGGAAAAGAGCCTCAAGAGATCTGGTGGGTACTAGTGATATATTGACGCAGTGCTTTTCAGGAAAAAAAAAAAAAAAAACAAAACCTGAAGTGGGTGAAGGATAAGCATGGGGAGGGCTCAACCTAGGATATCAACTCTGATCTAGTCTACCTTGGCCTGGTCCACAGAGAAGGAGGGTGATTCTGAAAGGAAAATCTGACTTCAGGGTTTTGCCCTCTTGAAACAAAGATATCTTTATGTCAGCCATTCAAAGGATATAGACTGTCCCCAAAGCTGATGGGTGGGTACCTAACCTCCCAACGATGCCGGCTTTTGTTGGCCAAAGCAATTGTCTAGGAAAGGGAGCAGCTGTGAGCATTAGCAGCCGGCACTTTACAGAAGCTGGAGGGCGGGTGCATCAGTCTGGCGTAGGGGCAGTAACAGCATCTACTGTAATATCCTAGTCACACAGCAGTCTCCATTTTTAATGGTAGCAAGTAGCCTATATTAAGAATGTATATACTTGAAATGTTCCCTTGGAGACACTTAGGTTTATGCTGCCAATGGGAAGTTTGTGATTACCTTTGAACATTCGTGTGCAGAAATCTTGATACAACTTTCTGATTGTTTTTAAAAGGTTCTTGATATGCTGTGTTGCAAAACATTTTTCCATCACTTATAGAAATAGCCTTTCAATTTTTTTTTTTTTTTTTTTTTTTTGCATTTTACCATGGTGAATAAGGGCTGAACATCAGAAAAATTTTTTGGTAATTTTTATTTCTTTTTCTGTGATTTTTTAAAAAAAATGTTATTTATTTTGAGAGAGAGAGAGACTGTGCACATGCATGAGCAGGGGAGGGACGGAGAGAGAGCGAGTGAGAGAGAGAATCCTGATGTGGAGTTCGATCTCGAGAACCATGAGATCATGACCTGAGCCGAAACCAAGAGTCAGACGCTTAACCAACTGAGTCACTCAGGCATCCCTTTCTGTGACTTTTTAAAATGTCTCATGCCCATTTTTCTTTTTAAGGTAAGAGTTAAAGACTTTTATTGTATTTTTTTTACAAAAGTAACCAATATTTAGAAACATTAGAAAATACACTGCCACATATGTTACAAAGAATTGTTGCTATTTGCCTTCCAATCTTAAAATTTTTATAAGAGAGAAATTTTAATTTTATGTGATCAAATCTGAGTTTTCCTTACAGAGAAACTGATGGTCATCTAGAGAGGAGGGGGAAATCGATGAAGGGGATTAAGGAGTGCATTTATCATGATGAAAAAAAAATCTGAGTTTTTCCTTTGTGGCTTCTTCTATTATTTTTATACTCCTCTATTTGTACTCACCTACAATTTCTTTAGTTCTTAATAGTTTAGTTTGTCCTTCTGATTATTTAAACCTTCTGTGATTTACTTGAAACATTGAAAAATATGGTGAGAAATAAGACTCTAAATTTATGGGGCGCCTGGATGGCTTAGTCGGTTAAGTGTCCGACTTTGGCTCAGGCCATGATCTCACTGCTGGTGGGTTCGAGCCTCATGTTGGGCTCTGTGCTGACAGCTTGGACCCTGGAGCCTGCTTTGGCTTCTGTGTCTCTCGCTCTCTCAGCCCCTCCCCTGCTTGAGACCTGTCTCTCTCAAAAATAAATAAACATTAAAAAAATTTAAAAAAAGAGAAAAGAACCTAAATTTACTTTTCCAAAGAATTAACTAATTGTCCCAGTGACAGTACCCCTCCCTCCAGTTTGTGATGTCATGTTTACCTTCTGCTGACTTACAGCCTCTGCAACTCTAAGCTATCTGTCCATTCTTATGCTAGTGCCTACACTGTTGTAATTACTATCACTTTACAGATTGTTTTAATATTTGATAGGGCAAGCTGTCTGCCTCACCACCGTCCTCCAATTACTTACTCTTATTCAAACCTGTCTTGACTATTCTCTCCCATTTGTTCTTTAGACAACATTTCTCAACATTATTTCTTAAATAATGTTCTGGTAATTAAAAAAAATTTTTTTTTCCATTTTAGAGAGAGAGAGTGCAAGCTGGGTAGAGGGGCAGAGGGAAAGAGAAGGAGAGAGAGAGAATCTTAACAGACTCCATGTTCAGTATGGAGCCCAAAGCAGGGCATGATCCCACGACCCTGGGATCATGACCTGAGCCAAAATCAAGAGGTGGGTGCTCAATAGACTGAGCCATCCAGGTACCCCTGTTTTGGCAATTTTAATACTGAATTTATATTTAAATAACAGTAAGTATACAATAAAGCCTATTGTGACTTTTTAAATCTAAGCCCTTTGCAAACACAACCATGGCATTTTAAAGACTGAGACTCGAGAGAACACCTGTAGATGGCAGAGGAGCCAAGCGAGGGTGCTGCCCGTGGCCCTCTTGTGGGAGCTGCAGCGTGAACGATATTCGAGTCCTATGTTGTGTGCAGTGAACAAAAACCCCCTTCTAAACCAGAGGAGAGCACAGAAAATCTACTATGTTTCCTAACTGAAGAGATGCCTTTCTACTACCAATGACGAGTTTCTTCCTAATTCACTGTCACATGCCTGAATTTTTATCATTAGAGAAGTTGATCCCTTTCAGCCTCAAACTCATTTGAACCACAAGACACAACATCATCGGTGTGGCTGCCTTCTCAATTCTCCCAGTGATCTTCTAGGCCTAGAAATTAATTCATGACACATTGGATGCCTTAGGGTTTTGGGCTTCCTTCTGTTGGTAAAACCCTGGTTTAGAATAGACTTGTCTTTGTAAATGAAAATATTCCTGGTATTGTAAACTCTCAAAACAAAAAGGGAAGGGAAGGGGAGGGGAAGGAAGGGGAGGGGAGGGAAGGAAGAAACACTGTACCAGAGGGATTCATCTTACCTGGCTTGCCGTTGGTCGCTTCTTTGGGTCCCAATTTAACATTTCAGTCATTAGCTGAATAGCTTCATTACTGGCATTGGGAATAAGAGTTTTTAAGTTTATAGGAACACATTGGGGAAAGCGGAAATTCATAGAGGATGCAAGCTGGTACCCTTCTGGCCAGTCACTCTATTTAGGGAATATATAAGTGGGTGGGACAGGAGAGCAAAAAAATAAAAAAGAAAGAAAGAAAGAAAAGAAAAGAAAAATGGTTTTTAGTAATCAATTTAAAACCACAGAAATAATATAAAAATCACTGGTGTTGACTACTATAAATAAATGAGAGAATGAAAGACCAGACCACATATACAATTTGGTGCTACAGATAGTATAGAAGGAATATAAAACTGTTAGGAAAAAATGAGAAAGCACTTTTATAAATTTCAATTATAATTGAAGAATTATAGAGAATTCTGAAGAATTGAGAATACTCAAGTCTTATCTGGGTTTTTGGACCTCGATGATGATATCCGGGTGACTTTGAATAAATAAAGACAACTGATATACAAAGTGGCTGGTATTATAAAGATCCTCATTATACGTTATACATCGCATCCAGCGTTAAAAACTGCACGTAGCTGAGAAATGACAAATTTCAGTAAAGCTTTAATAACTGTTTACTTGTCTGATACTGACTACAATTAGGATGTAATGATAAGGATACATACTTATACTTATTAAGTACATATCAGAAAGTAAGGTCCTGCTGAATGCAGTAGTTCATTGGAAAGGACTCAGTTCAAGGAATCAAATATCCATGGCAGAGGTACAGAAAAAGAAACAGGAAAAGGCTAAGGGAAAATGGTCCAGGACACCTGGGATTAATGAGTTGATGCCAACGAGCAAGTAGGAGAGCCTACGCAAGGGTGTCTATGCAGTCAGCAGCTGGTCATCAACCCAAAATTAAATACATAGAATGCTAAACATAGAGTATTCCCTTACGTTCTTAAAGGCAAGAACCTTTTTTTCCTTCAGTCTGGTGGGCACTCTGACTTCTCATCCCACCCAGTTAAAAAAAAAAAAAAGGATTCTAAGAAAAATAACCATTAAAACACAAGCCTATTTGAAAATGAAAGAGATCAGATAGCCAGGTAAAAGTTGTAAATAATCAAAAGCTGTAACAACTTAAGTATGAGAGTACTCACTTTTTTAGGAGTCCCTAAAACTTGGCAAATCTTAAAGATTTCATCAACCTCACTCGTGCCTGGGAAAAGTGGTCTTAATGTATATAGTTCAGCCATTATACTCCCTACAGCCCACACGTCAATAGGAGAGCTATAAACTGAAGATCTCAGTAAAACTTCAGGAGCACGATACCTATGAAAATAGAAAACAAAAGAAAACAGGCCATTTTGTCTGCGGTTTCAAAGATGGAGTGGCAGTAAGGTTCTATTCTGTTTGGTCACACATTTCAATCAAGGGATCAGTATGAAGGGCCTTCTGTGCATCTGGCATTTGTACAGTGTGTTGGGGTTACATTGGATGTAACATACTTTCCCTGACCACAAACAGTTGGTGGAGCTGGAGACAAATTTAAATGAAGGGTCCAAGTGGCCTAAGATTGGAACTCAAATGAATAAATATGGAAATAAGTGCTATAAGACACGGTTGTGGGGGCGGGGGGGGCCTAAACAGAAGCAGATATATTCTGAATGAGAACAGTTGTATAATTTTACCAAGCATTATATCCATGATATATTTATATAAAGGATAGAAAACAAAAGATTAACAAAGATTATCCCTAAGTAGTGTGGTTTTTTTTCCCTTCTTTTTACTTACCAGTTTGAAAGTGCCGATTCCTTCAATTGATTGTTTCCTCAACTGACAATACCTTTCATGGAGCAAAATACGCTATTTACGAGAGCAAAGATACCTGGTAGGAAATATTCTCACTTCTAGCTTCTTTTTTCCATATTGAAATGTGTAGATTTTTCAGCCCAAATGTTTCACAGTGTTGTCTTTTTGCTTCTATTCCAAGTACCTTTCTTTGACAGGTTTATTGAGATATAATTCACATAATATCATGATATAAACTCATCTGCTGAAAAGTGTATGATTCAAGGGCTTTAAGTACATTCCTGGAGTGTGTAATCTGTCATCACAATCAATTTTGACCATTTTCATTGGCCCCAAAAGAAACCCCACACCTCTCTAAAAACCCTGTATTCCCGGTGCTACAGCTAGCCTACTTTCTGTCTACAGATTTGCCTAATGTGTGTACTTTATTCCAGTGGGACCATACGCTCTCTGGTCCTTGGTGACTGGCTTCTTTCCCTCAGCATGTTGTCGAGGTTCGCCCAGGTTGTGGCACGTATCAGTACCTCATTCTTCTTCCTGCTGAATCATATTCCATTCTGTGGCCCTAGCATACTTTATGTATCCATTCATCAGTGGATGGGCACTTGGGTTGTTTCTAACTTTTGGCTATTATAAGTAGTGCTGTTTTGAACATTCATCTATAAGTTTCTGTGTGGATGTGTGTTTTCATTTCTCTGGGGTATATGCCAGAGAAATGTGTGTGGAATTGCTGGATCACATAATGACTGGGTGTTTAACCACTGAGGAACTATTGACTATTTTGCACCATTGTGTGCTCACACCAGTAATGTGTGAGGAAGCTGGTTTCTCTGCGTCCTTGCCAATACTTATTATTATGCTTTGATATTTTTTGTGAGATAAAATTGATTGTTTTGAAGGTTTTGCCAAGTTTGGATTTTGAAAACAAGTCTTCTCAATTTCATTCCATTTCAGTATAGAATCTAAGTCTACCCAGTTGGGGGTGCCTGGATGGCTCAGTCAGTTAAGCATCCGACTTTGGCTCAGGTCATGATCTCACGGTTCATTGGTTCAGGCCCTGCATTGGGCTCTGAGCTAACAGCTCAGAGCCTAGAGGCTGCTTCAGATTCTGTGTTTCCCTCTCTCTCTGCCCCTCCCTGCTCATGCTCTGTCTCTCTGTCTCTCAAAAATAAATATACATTAAAAAATTTTTCTTTGATAAAAAAAATAAAAAGATAAATGTACCCAGTTGAAAATACTCAACCTAAAACAGAACTGTGCTTCTGCCATATCAATTAGTGTGACTCCATTCTTCCAGATGCTCAAGAAAAAAAGAAAAAACAACCTTAAAGTCTTTGACTCCTTTATCTGACACCCCACATCTGATTCACCAGGAAGTCATGGTTGTGCTACTTTAAAAATACCACCTCCATGGCCACCAGATCCAAGTCACTATCGCTTCCTGCCAGAATTACTGTAACAGCCTCCTACCTGGCCTCCCTGCTTCTTCCCGTGCCGCTCTAAAATCTATTTTTAATACAGCAGCGAGAGTGGTACTTTTAAGACACGTCAGATTATATCACACCTCTTCTCAACACCCTCCAGGGGCTCCCCAGTTCAGGCAGATTCACAAGCCACCACAGTCTTTACAATGACCTCTAAGGACCCATGAGACCTGGCCACTCCATAAACTCTCTAGCCTTATTTCCTACTACAGCCGGCCCTATTTATTCTGCTCTTGGCAGAATTCACACATGGCGTTCCTGTCTCTGGGCCTTGACCCTCAGCATTTCCTTTGCCTGAAAGCTCCTTCTTGACCTGGCATCTCCTTCTCAGCAAGACCCTCTCATTAAAATAGCAACATGCCAGGGCGCCTGGGTGGCTCAGTTGGTTAAGTGTCAGACTTCGGCTCAGGTCATGGTTTTATTTTTTTATTTTTATAATAGTTTATTTTCAAATTGGTTTACATATAACACCCAATATTCATCCCAACACGTGCCCTCTTTAATACCCATCACCCCCTCTCCCCCCTCCCTCACCCCCCTCACCCTCAGTTTGTTCTTAGTCTTTGAGAGTCTCTTATGTTTTATTTCTCTCCCTCTCTGTGTCTTTTTTTTCCTTTCCCCTCTTCCCCTCCCCCTGGTTTTTGCTTAGTCTCGCAAAGTCCACCTATGCGTGGAAACATATGGTATCTGTCTTTTTCTGACTGACTGATCAAAATTGCATCAGGTCATGATTTTGCAGTCTGTGAGTTTGAGCCCTTCGTTGGGCTCTGTGCTGACAGCTAAGAGGCTGGAGCCTGCGTTGGATTGTGTCTCCTCTCTCTGCCCCTCCCCCACTTGCGCGATGTCTTTCTCTCTTAAACATAAATAAACATTAAAAAAAATTTTTTAAATAGCAACATGCCCTTTCCTTCCCCTAACCCTCCAACTCCCTGTCCCTCTCCATATTTTACTCTTTTCCATAATAATGTATCACCGCCTGATCTACAAATATTCTTGTTTTTACTGGAATGTGACACACACACGGAAAAATGCACATATTGTCAGAGGACAGCTTGACGATTTTTCACAAATAGAAGACATCCACTGATGCAGCACCAAATTCAAGAAACGGAGTGTTTCCCGCGTCCCAGGAGGTCCCTCTCCTGCACGCTGTCACGAGTCACGGAACCGCTACCCTGCCTGCTGACAGCATAGATCAGCTTTCTCGGTTTTTGCACTTTATATTGCTGGAATCCTCCCACGTGTCCTTTTTTCCTGTGTAGCCTCTTGCTCTCAGCATTATAAGTGTGAGACTCACTCCTGTCATTGCATGCGGCTATAGACTTTTCATTCTCATTGCTGTAAAGCATTACACTGGGTGAATATATTCTGCTGCTCATGATGGACGTGTCAGTGGTTTGCAGTCTGGGACTACTACATGTCTTTTGATGAGCATGTGTATGTCCTTCTGTTGGTAACCCATGATGTTTTTTGGTTTTTTTTGGTGTTTTTTTAAGTTTATTTATTTTTGAGAGAAAGAGACAGAGTGTGAGTCGGAGAGAAGAGAGTGAGAGGGAAACACAGAATCCAAAGCAGGCTCCAGGCTCCGAACTGCCAGCACAGAACCTGACGCCGGGCTCAGACCCATGAACTGTGAGATCATGACCTGAGCCGAAGTCGGATGCTTAACCAACTGAGCCACCCAGGCACCCCCCCATGATGTTTTTAACTTGTTTATTTGTATATTGTATGTCTTGTAAGCAGCATGAGACAGATTTTCTTTTCTGTTCAGTTCACTTGTGTTCCCCATGCCTGAAATAGAAGCTAGCACATAGTACACGTTCAACAAATGTTTGTCGACTGAGTGAATCAATTAATGAAATCCTTTTTCCTTCAGAATAGTCATGACCCAGTCCTCCTTTCTCCACAGAATGCAAAAGTCAGTTTTATATTTTGTTTTAAATACTCGATATAGAACCTCCAGAAAACGATGTAACAATCTTTTGTAGTAAAACTTCGACACACATAAATCTCTACAGAATTGCATAAAACCACTCACCATCTGGTAGATACATAATCAGTATATGGTGGCTGTGATCTTAATTCTCTGGCAAGTCCAAAATCAGCAATTTTCACAAGTTCTGGGCCCATGCAAAGCAAGTTTTCTGGTTTCATATCCCTGTGAAAAAATCCTTGGCGTAACAGAGAGGAAAAACAGTAATTGATCATCACGTTTAAATGTGTTTGAAACCTAAACAAAATATAACTGAACTTCTCTGTTGTAATTAGGAATGTGAACTTAGGAAAAAAATAAACCATAACTATTGTCTAAAAAGTGATGGAGGTGGGCACCTTGCTTTCAAAATAAATTGGCAAGAAAGTTCCCACCGTATATAAGGTCATTAAAAATACCCATTTAACACGTGTTCGTTTTTATTTGTGGATCCAGCAAGTTCAAGCTGGAAACTCGAACTGGATACTGCCACATTATGACTATTCCCATTAATTTGCACAACAACCTTAAGGACGTATTATGATCACTATTGTGCAGCAGGTGTGGGGGTGGGGGAGGGCAGAAGAGAAGGAGCCTAATCACAGCCTGAGGAAAGCCGCATACTCAGGCTTACATCGCTTCTTTGAAAAGTCCATTACACAAAAACAGAACTTCACACATTTTAGTCAATTCTTTCATCTACAGTTATTTTCTTTATCAGCCCAGTTCTCCCCTGGTAGCTGCTTTATTGAAAAACCCAATAATTATAATGGTTACTTACCAATTCAATATGTAAAATAAATGCTTACTGAAACTGAAAGGCAGGTCAGTGAAAATGAGGCAGAAAACCCAGGAAGAAGGAGAACACGAAAGCCCCCTCCGTACATTTCTAAGGGAGCTCTATAGCACGCTGGTGGGACACAGGTGGCCTGTTTTCTAATGACCTTGCAAGGTGGGAGAGTCAGGAAGGGGCCTGGTCATCCACTGTAGGTGATCATTGTGGGGGGGGGGGGGTGCAGTTCACGTACTTCAGCCTGAACTCTGTAAGCCAAAATTTAAGCCTAAACTTTTCTAGTTCCTTTCAAGCCAGTGTGGGCTCTACATTTGTGACATTACAACGGTTTTGTGTTCAGTGTCATCTGGTACTTCTTACTCAAAATAGTTGCTGAGATCCACTTTGCGAACTTCCAAGGAAGATACACTGCACTTTCATACCATGAAGACAAGAACAGGAACACACGTGGTGGTGAGCAAACGGACGTAATCCATAAAAAAAAGCCAATTACATATTTGTCAGGTGAGGTTTTCCCCATTCTCACTAATATAAGGATAACCCGATCCTGTTTTAACTAAAATATTAGTCATATTTTGCGACAGCCACTATTTTAAAACTACTTGCTCTAAGTATTACATCTGAGGTGCTTATCCACTATGGCAAGAATAATGTAGCTTCTGTGAAATCATCTGTTGTTCCTGGAGTCTGGCGTCCCAAGTCACTGTCGTCAGTTGTGTAACCAACTGTACTTTATTCATGTCCTTTACTTTTAAGCAGCAATTTCCAACCCCCAAGCCAACTTTTTCCTTCAGTCACTTATACTCTGACGTTGCTGGGAATTCCTATAGATCCAAGGAATCGAAACCAATTTTATTCCTAACCTAAAAAATATCAATAAATATCAAAAGCCTTTCCAAAAATCAAATAATTCATAATGCTTTTGCGTTTTTCACACCACACTTGTTTCTACTGGCATAAATGAACTCAGGCATGTATCATGAGTTACCATGCTGGTCAGTGTTTAAGAATGGGGTGAAGATGGAAAATCCATTATGAACAATTAAAACAGCACATATCCTTTATTTCTATGTAATTAATAAGTGGCTGCCTTTTGCCAACAGACTATAGTATATTATCATAGGTTTTAGACTTTTAAAGGACCAAAAAGTGGGATTCAGGAATGTTCTGACAATGCTTACATGGAATAAGTGATAAGTACCACTTTTATTTATTTAAATGCTTATTTACTTTGAGAGAGAGAGAGAGAGAGAGAGAGATTTTGCGCTCATGTGAGTGGAAGAGGGGCAGACGGAGGGGGAGAGAGAAAATCCCAAGCAGGCACTGTGCTATCAGCACAGATCCTGATGCTAGGCTTGATCCCACAAACCATGAGTTCATGACCTGAGCCAAAATCAAGAGTCAGCTGCTTAACTGACTGAGCCACCCAGGCGCCCCAGCATTTTTAGAAATTAAGTGATTCCCTGTAACAGTTAAAGGGGAAAGTTGCTCCTTTCATATTTTCTCATATAAACTATGGGATGAAACACGAAAGGAGACTAATGACGGCGACTTCCAGATGCCTCTGTTCGGAATGTAGCAGTGGTCTGGCGCAAACCCTTCCAATTTAACATCGGAACATCTAGTGATTCTAAACAATTCTTTGCTAAACATTTTCATAATAATTATATTAACTTTTTGGACTAATTATTTTGGTTCGATAGGTATATAAAAGACTATAAATGAAGACTATACGAATGAGAAAGTCATAAAAATAAGAACGAGCACTTTCTTTAATTTCAGTCAAAGAAGAGAACAGCAACGATAACAAACACAAAGAATAGAAACAACTAAATGTAAATACTAAGGAAAACTAGAAAACACCATAGCACAGTTGCTTTAAACTATTTAAACGTTAATAAATGGTCATGTGATCAAAGCATTCCAGTCCTTTTCCAAAAGAAGGGCGTTTTGTTTTGTTTTCACTTCCAAGGTAGAATCAGGCCAGGAGATTATAGGATGGGTTTATTATAACCGGCACTAAAGGCTGATGTTCAAAGTGTTAACAAATTCTGCTCTAGAGGAAGGTAGTTATAGATTACAGAAATACTATTTTATATAAAATTACGAAATTCTAAGTTTTTAAAATAAAACTGTCAGTGTGTGTAGGCATATACTCCAAATTTGTAGCTATTCGATAGAACATTATTTTACAGTTTATATACAATTCCTTCATGTGAACTTGTGACCTCGACAGTAATCTAAAGAGGCAGGAAGTAAAATTTAAACCTACCATGTTTATGGATGAATGCCAATCCTTGTAATATTTGATACATAATATTTCTTATGACTGACTCAGGGAACAGCTTGTTTCTGTGAAGACAGGAATAAACAAACAGTCATGTAATTCTGTTAACCAACCAACCCAACCAAACCAAACAAGAAAGGAGATGTTCTCCCTTGGAGCCCCTGTTAGACTCATGATATTGGTTAAAGGTATGATTTGTAGCTTTATAGTTGTTAAAGATTGTACATTTAAAATGTGACAATTAGAATTTTTGTTTGTTTTGATGTTTGGGACATCAAAACCCAATCTAATAATGAATATACTACGCAAATATTTAATAACTAAATTTTAAACTGTCCCGAGAGGAGCAAAGTAAATTGGAAAACTTCTAACAATCAAATAAGCCAGGTGTGCACATCTGTATATAGGCTTTAAGAGTTTTAGGGGCATAACTGCTTCAGTTCTATAGTCTACTGATACTGTCCAGTGGAAAAATATATTAAGAGCCATAAAAGAGAAACACTTATGTATTTAATTTTTTTCTAGTAGCCACAGTAAAACAAATGAAACAGGTGAAATTAATTTTTAACCATCTATTTTATTTAATATATACCAGATATTTCAACATGTAGTCAATATAAAATTATTAATGAATTCACTTTTATTTGTACCAAACTTTCAAAGTTGGTGTGTATTTTTATTTTACCTTTAAAGCACATCTCAGTCCAGACTAGCCATATTTCAAGAGTTCAAGAGCCATAGTATTGGACGGTGTAGCTTTATATGGTATTTAGGTAAAGACCTTAATGAAGACTAAATTAAGACTGAAACGTATTGTTAACATGAATTAATTCTTCTTTGACCCTGAAACCAAGCAGTGTTTAGAAGTAATCATTTTAGGGGCGCCTGGGTGGCTCAGTTGGTTAAGCGGCCGACTTCAGCTCAGGTCATGATCTCACAGTCTGTGAGTTCAAGCCCCGCGTCGGGCTCTGTGCTGACAGCTCAGAGCCTGGAGCCTGCCTCAGATTCTGTGTCTCCCTCTTTCTCTGCCCTTCCCCTGCTCATACTCTGTCACTATGTCTCTCAAAAATAAATAAACGTTAAAAAAAAAATTAAAAAAAAAAAGAAGTAATCATTTTAAGCTTTTAAAGCTCATCATAATTTCAACATTTTCTAACATCCTTATTACAGCATGACTGATCGGATTAGAGTGTTTTTTTTTTTAATGTTTATTTAGTTTTGAGAGAGAGAAATGCAGAGCGAGTGGGGATGGGCTGAGAGAGAGGAAAACAGAATCTGAGGCAGGCTCCAGGTTCTGAGCTGTCAGCACTGAGCCCGACATTGGGCTAAAAATCACAAACCGTGAGATCATGATCTGAGCTGAAGTTTCACGCTTAACATTTGACTAAACTGCCCAGGCACCCCTGGATTAGAATGTTTATTCAAAATGCTCTCAACATATGGAAAATGGCCCATTTTTGAATATTACATTGTTAACTATATTATTATGCTTATGTAATGTTCTAAAATATCTCACCAAATGGGCTAAAAATACAGAATAGACAAACACTGGCCTTATATAAAGCTTGAAAATACTATTGATCATATATCATTGAAATCTTTTTTTAAGTTATTTATTTACTTTGGTAATCTGTACACCCAACATGGGGCTCAAACCCACGACCCTGAGATCAAGAGTCACATGCTCCTCCAACTGAGCCAGTCCCATATTACTGAAATATTTTTAAAAACTCACTTTCATAAATTATAAAATAAATTTTAAAAGAAACATTTTTATCCTTGCCAACAATTTCTATAATGAATGCTATAAATTAAAGGTACAGTTGTAGCATCGGAGCAAAGGTTTATATATATTGGCCTTCAGTTAAAATAGAAAAGAGGATTACTGAAATAAAACAGGCTTTTAAATTAATCCTGATCCTCAAACTAATGTTTCAGGAAGTTAAGCTACTGAAAAAAAGTGTAAAAAAGCTACTTAACCTCAAATAGCTCTTTTCCATGTACAATTGTTAACTGTTAAATTTATCCCTTTAACATTGAATAATATTCACACAATACCATTTTTATTTCCACTTAATTTAGAAATCCAGAATTGAATCCTGAAATTCCAAACTTGATTCCTTTTATTATTCACTTTGTATTGCATTATCCACTTATCACAGATTTATATATATATTTAAAATCAGATGAAAGTGTAACATTTTAAATATTTATATTTACTTAATATCTTTTTCTTTAACAACTATACCTCAATATATCAGACATGTATTTATCATTTCAGACATTTTAAAGAGTACAGTTATGAGAAGCCAAAAATTTAGGACTATCCATCATCACCTGATTAAGAAACTATTTCGATTTTTCAGTATTCTAGTCCAATACTAATCCATTTACATGTATAACTTTTATATTAGGTTTCAGTGTTATATAATTACAATTTTGATTTATTTTTTATCCACTGATAGGCATTTTAATATTCTTCATAATTATCACTTTTAATGGCTACAAAATAATCCGATCAATATTATATGGCATAATTACCAACCTATTCACTCATTGATAGTTATTTCTTTTAAACAATTTAAGGAGAGAAGTGAAGCATGGTATAGTCATTTAACAGAATATACTAACAATAGTAGCTGTGAAAATTATGTATCAGCAAACAAAATGCTTGTAAGTGACTCAATCAAATAAAAAAAGTTATCACCACTAAAATTGAAACTAAGTGAAAAAAAAATTCATGCCTGTTTCCATGGGCTAGAAGGAACTATAGAAAAATAAACACTGATTTGAGGGGTTGAAATTTTCTTTACCTTTATTTTAACTGTTATTAACGTTATAATGACATCAGCCTGTGGAACATACCGGTCATTCAATAAGTATTTTTTGAAAAAAGGAAAAATGTGATTAAAGAAAAATTCACTCACCATCCTGAAGAATTGCTTTGAGTGGGTATGTATGTGTATATGAAAGAAATACAGAGAGAGCAATCAGCATTCCACTGGGACATGTATTTATAAAGTATTTTCAGATCTTTTGTTGAACAACTCTGGCTTTAAAAGCAGGTAAAATGGAGGCGCATGGGTGGCTCAGTTGGTTAAGCATCTGGCTCTTTATTTCAGCTCAGGTCATGATCTCATGGTTGGTGAGATCGAGCCTTGTATGGGCTCTCCAATGTCAGTGAGCAAATAAATACACTTAAAAAAAAGTCAAGATAAATGTTTCATATAAACACACACTATCTATTTATACTTTTTGAAACAAAACCTATCTGTAGTTTAATACTTAGTGATAAAGCTGGCCACGGACAAAGCTGAGAAAATTTTCACTGCTTCATTACTCTTTCAAGCACTTTGTGAAAGGTTAATGAAAGAAGGGAGGAAGGAAGCAGTTTTCATGAAGGGGTCTAATAAGTTCATTTATTAAAATATTTAAGTGAATAAAACTTAATGTGTTACCAGTTCCAAAGAAATTCTGATTTTAGTTTCTAACCCTATGAAGAAGGAGAGCTTCAGTCCTGTGCCATGAGCTGAGGGAGGTTAATATTTTGGTGGTGGCTACTGGTCACATGTGGGAGATTAATGTCCATTTTACCTGCTTTTTAAAAAAATATTTACTTATTTTACAGAGAGAGAGGGGGCGGGGCATGAGTGGGGAAGAGGCAGAGACAGAGGGAGAGAGAGAATCCCAAGCAGGCTCCATGCTGTCAGTGCAGAGCCTGACACGAGACTCGATCTCATGACCCATGAGATCATGACCTGAGCAGAAATCAAGAGTCAGATGCTTCACTGACCGAGCCACCCGGGCGTCCCTATCTTGACTTGTAAGAGAGATTACACAAGAAAAATGGTGACTCTGGCATACCTGGCTCTTCTTCAAGTTTATAAAGATAACAGCTAATTAATTTAGATTCACTCTGGGAGTGACAAACCCTGGAAGCTGTGAAGTGTGACATATTGAAGGGACCCAAGGAACTCAGAGAGGAGGTAACAGGGGAAAAAATACAGATTTTTGTAAAATACAGACATACCTGTCTTTCATTAACTGATAGAGGTTTTCTTTCATATATTCAAATATAAAATAGAGATGGTCATTTTCTCTGATAACTTCTTTTAGTTTGATCACGTTGGCATGGTTAAGCTTCTTCAGAGACTGCGGCACAGCAAAGATGCAATAAAATTCTCAAAGCCAAGTTATAGAAGTTGGCAAAACCTCATCAATGCTACTGATGCTATGATAATTACCTTAAGTGATCTTCTGAAATCATTAATGAATTAAGTTTCAGTGTCTATAATATTTTACATGACTAAGAACATCTTAGACACCGACTTAAAGTAAGCAGTGATTGTGTAAAGGAATGAATGGAAGAGCAAAAATAAACAAAGTCAATATTACCTACCAAACATTTCAATCTGTCACTTTTGTCTCTCAGTCTATTCAACAGGCTTAACTTTTTTCTGACTTGTGTGACATTCCATATAAATGTCTCCAAAAATTTATCTAAGTCATATGGCATAACATAGAAAGAAATAGTATGTAGTTGTTAAATGTTGTCTTTCCTTTGATAGCATGAATTAAAACACTCTTTTAACAGTGAGAGTGTATACTTTCAAATATGAGGGTAGAGTTATGTTCTGTTCTCCCATGACATTTGGATGAGGAATGAGAAATTCATTTACTTAGGAAGATAAAGAAAAAAAACATAAGAAATACAATTATCTTTGGACCGCTTCCTACAAAGAATGGAACAATTCCTTTAGTGACCATCTTTAGAAATGAGACAGGGTGAGGCAGAGTTAAAGCCTCCTTGGGTTCCTTCCATCAGTAGGATTTTTACCTTAACTTCTCTCAAGTTCATACATTCATCCCAAGAATAGAACTTTCTCTTCATCCTGAAATAAAATAAGACAAGTTTAGTGTACAGAGACAGGATTCCCAACAGAAGTAAAACTGTAAATTTCTTACTCTAGTCTCCACTTTGGGCAAGCTGTGATCTCTCTCTTGCTCCTCCTTAAAAGGGAGTCACCTCCCTTCCGTATATCAAGGCTGTTTGCTACAGGTTCACAATTATGTCATTTTTGCTTTAAACACAAGGGTGAAAATATTACCATTAATCTTCCTTTCTGAGTGAATTCTCACCTGTCTCTAATCAGTTAATTGTGCTTTTCTAAAAGGGCCCCTTCCAAATCTCCTCTTTCTAGAACTTAACAGATAAATATGAAACACTGAGATGGAGAGGGGAAGGAAATCACAAATTTTGGTAGCAAATATAGTAAAATAATTTGATCTGACAACTTCTGTATCATTTCCCCAGCTTTAAACAAGAAGCCCATAAAGTTAAGTGATTCAAGTCCACAAAAATTCAAATGTAACCAAACCTTAGAAATCGATTTCTTTTTAATATGATTTTGTTCTTAATTTTTATTATCGAAGTACAGTTGACATACAATGTTGTCTTGGTTTCAGGTCTATAACATGATGATTCAATAATTATGTACATTATGAAAAGCTCACCATGGTAGGTGTAGCCCCCATCTGTCACCATACAACATAACTACAGTATTATTGACTCCATTCCCTTTGCTGTACTTTTAAAAATTCCACATGAGTGAAATCATACGGTATTTGTCTTTCTCTGACTTATTTCGCCTAGCATAATATTCTCTGGCTCCATCCATATCGTTGCAAATGACGAGGTTTCATTCTTTTTTTAAGGCTGAGTAATATTCCTGTGTGTGTGTGTGTATATGTGTGTGTGTGTGTGTGTGTGCACTGCATCTTCTTTATCCATTCATCTATCAGGGGACACTTGGGTTGCTTTCATGTCTTGATTACTGTAAATGATACTGTGGTAAACAGGGGTGCATATATCTTTTCGAATTAGTGTTTTTCAGTTTTGGAGGGCAAACACCCTGTAATGGAATTCCTAAATCATATGGTATTTCTATTTTTAATATTTTGAGGAACCTCCATACTGCTTACTACGGAGGTTGCACCAATCTACATTCCCACCAACAGCGCACAAGGGTTCCATTTTCTCCACGTCCTCACCAACACTTGTTATTTCTTCCCTTTCTCATTTGAACCATTCTGACAAATGTGAGGTGGTGTCTCATTGTGGATTTGATTTGTATTTCCCTAATGATTAGTGACGCTGAGCATCTTTTCATGTGTCTGTTGGCCATCTGTATTTCTTCTTTGGGAAAATGTCTATTCAGGTCCCCTCTCCATTTTTTTTTAAATTATTTAGGTTTTTTGGTGTTGAGTTATATAAGTTATTTATATATTTTGGGTATTAATACCTCATCAGATATATTATTTGCAAGTATCTTCTCCTATACGGTAGGTTGCTTAGAAATAGCTTTCTTGAATTTTGTTCTTTTTTTTCCCTCTTCCATCCCAGTGTTATCATTAGGGACAAATATACCAAAAGTAATAAAGTAATAAAGGTAACAAAATAATTCCACCACAGGTAGAAGTTGTATTTTTATAGGAACAGATTTTTAGTCATCATGCAAAATGGGAGACAAGAAAAATGAAGATCATGTTCTAAAAAAATGTCTCTTCATGTTATAGAAATTGCAAGGTTGGATTGTGAAAATAAAGACCCTATATGCCTTACTGCTTTCATTTAGTAGTATAATCTGTTGATATGTTCTGGAAGATTCTCAGGAAGTTTAAAGTTTTATCTTTATTGATTAAACTAATTCCTGTAGGAATTATTCAGAACCCCTACAAGAGTGTCACACAAGGGTGAAGAAATGAGTAAATGAATGGCATTACAAAGAATTGGCAGCACGCCATGGTAGTTAAGAATGTGGCCTGTGGGGTATCTGGGTGACTAAGTCAGCTGAGTGTCGGACTCTTGATTTTGGCTCAGGTCATGATCCCAGGGTTGTGGGATTGAGCCCATGTCAGGCTCTGTGCTGAGCGTACACCCTGCTTAAGATTCTCTCTCCCTTTCTCTGCCCCTCTCCCTCATTCGTGCATGCTCTTTCTCTCTCTCTCAAATAAATAAAATGAAAAAAAAAAAAACTTGTAAAGAGCATGGGCTGTGGAATTGCCCCACTGGATTCAGATTCTTGCTCAGTGGTGTAATGATTGTGTGACCTTGTACAGGTTACCCATTGATGATTCTGTGCCTCAAATTCTGTAGCTACAAAGTAGAAACTACTGCATATGAAAAGCTTATTGTAAACTGCTTAGTTCAGCACTCAGCAAAAACTGGATGTTCTTGTTTTTACCATTATCTGTGATCAGCTATGGTAAGACATGAATGGCATCACTGCTATTATTCCTAAAATATCCTTAGTGAATCAGAATTTCACTTATACTTATTAAGGTGCTATGCCCAACTAATTATCTATTCCCAACTAATCATCTTTTTGTTTTTAAGTTTATTTATTTTGAGAGAGAGAGCACACGCAAGCAGGGGAGGGGCAGAGAAAGGGAGAGAAAGAATCCCAAGCAGGCTCTGCACTGTCAGCACAGAACCCGATGTGGGGCTTGAACTCACAAACCATAAGATCATGACCTGAGCCAAAACCAGGAGTTGGATGCTTACCCAACTGAGCTACCCAGGTGCCCTGACCCAACTCATCGTCTTAAGGATAGTACTATTGCTAGGTCACTGCTCTGGCTGTGCTTTTTCTCCATAGCACTTATTATCACCTCTAACATACTGTAGAATACTTACTTATTATGTTGAGAGCTCCCCTCTCCTCAAATGTAAGCTCCTTGAAGACACCCCCGCATGCCTAGATCAGTTTTTTGGCATACAGTAAGTGCTCAATAAATATTTACTACATGACTGGATGAATTTCTGTACCCACAGATGGGCTCATGAGAAACTATTCCACAAACAGGAGACCCTTAGAAATAGAATTGCCTTTCAAGTCCTTAGAAAGTAGAGAGTTTAATAAATATTTTAAATTTAATGAGATAAGAGGATCTTACTACTAACTACTAGAATGAATTGTGTTGCAGTTTTTTTTTTCTTCAATGGCAACAGGAAATATAAGGTTTCTTGCCGGTGATCTAAATTAAAATTTCCCAAAGGAAAGTTTATAAAAAGGTATGTTTTATCTTGTTCTTTACAGTGTCCTCCCAACTTCTAACCATTCAGCTGCCAACTCATCCTAGCCAGTTTGACTGCATTTCTAGCCTGCTCAAAAGCCTTGCCTAGTGCTTACAGACTTTCTTCCTCATGTTTACGATCTCTTATTATCATTCTGTACAACGTCTACCAGCTGCCATGCCACACACCCTTGTTTCCCTGGCCATTTCTGTACTGTGCTAGTGCTCAGACTCTTCTCCGCTTCATTCCTCAACATCATTTCTTCTTTCTTTTTTAAGTTTATTTATTTATTTTGAGAGAGCGAGAGAAAGAGAGAGAGCACGCGCGCAAGTAGGGCAGGAGCAGAGACAGTGGGAGAGAAAGAGAGAATTCCAAGCAGGCTCTGCTCTGTCAGCACAGAGACTCTTGTGGGGCTTGATCCCAAGAACCGTGAGATGGTGACCTGAGCTGAAATCAAGAGCTGGAGGCTCAACTGACTGAGCCACCCAGGTGCCCCTCAACATCATTCTTAATAGCCATCACCCCTAACATCCTACTCATGACTCTTCTGTTTAAAAGGTTTTCAGAATGAAAAGTACCTTCTTCTAGGTAATCTGTTTCCCTTCAAAGGGATATGTTTATTGCCCACTTTGAAGATTAAAGATAGGCAGCCCTCCACCTACTACACAAAATGTATTCAACATGAAATTTACTTAAAATGTTTAATCTAACATGGTTGGATTTAAATAAAGTGCTATACCACAACATTTATGGCCTAAGTTTTCAGTACCTAAAATTTTATGCCACGAAGCAGAAGATGATAGTCCTGATTGGGTATTAATGGAATGTAGGTTGTTTTGGTAATGAATAGGGATACACTGAAAATGGAGAATAAGGAGTCTGATATCTTAAGCCATGTTTTTTCCTTCGCATCAGCCTTGAGAGAAATGCCATAGCCTTCTGTATGGCTCTTGCAGGAAAAGTATGGCCAAAAACTATCCTAAGATTATGTCTTGCTCAGAATTTTAGGAGTAATGGCTAGAGTGGACATTCATGTTGATAGTCCTGCCAGTAGCCTGGCTTCACAGTTCTCAAGGAGATGTTCACTTCTGTGATGCCGTGGTCACTCATAAGCAAGCACCTTGTTATCATTAAGAATGGTTCTACTCTCTCCGATCTCAGCCTTCAAAACTTCAGACTGTGACCACAACCTCCAATCCTTTTACCATCATTACCACTGGACGTGCTACATACATCTACTTGTTCAGCCCTTGGCTTTGCTTGCATCCTTATCCACCCAGAATCCCCTGATCAGCCTTTCCACCACTGTCCCCTCAAGAGCATGTACATATTCTGATGTCCCCTTCTCCCAACATTCCACCATTCCTGCCCTGCCGTCCTCCAGCCTCTGCTCTCTGTGCAGGTAGGTGAAGGTGGGAAGAAGACACGTGTAAATGCCTCCAGTAGCTCTGCTGTAGCATTCAGCCCAAGTAATCTCAGCTGGGTTCTCACTGATGCTTGGCAAGCCTTCTAGGACTTCTTTCAGCAACTCAGTGACATGTACTCCATAACTATTCAAAGTTCAATGCCTCCACTACCCCACTTTGTACTACTCCCTGCCCTCCTGCAATCTCTCCCCTAGAACAGCTCTCACCACACCCACTAATTACGTCATGTTCTCCAAATCCAGAGAACACCATGCTAGATAATGCTGTTTGGCTACCAGAAAGCCGTTTCTAGCTACCTCCCTTATGCCTCCTATTATAGAAGCTGGAAGTGTGGATTCACACTTTTCAGCCTCTCTTGTCTGTAAGGGAGACCACCGTGATCCATTTCTAGCCAATAAGATGTAAAGGGAAGTCACTTGGAGGCTTCTGGGAAACAAATTTACTTAGAATTTGAGAGATGAGTTTTCTGGCATTACTCTTCCTTCTTGCCATCCTAAACTATAGATGTAATGCCTGGATATCAAGTAGTCATAATGTGGCCATTAAGTGACACGTTGGAGGACAAACAAATGCTAACACCTCAATATGAAGAAGATAGAAAGGCCTAGATTCAGTTCACAGTCGAGCCCTTGAAAGAGCACTGGAATCAGCAAAATCCAGATTTCCTAATATGGAAGAAAAACAATCGACTTATTTAAGCCTTCGGTTCTGTCATTTCCTATTAATTTATGTATTTGTTACTTACAGCAAGAAACATTCCTAACTAACCTAGAAGATTTTCAGCCATTACTTTTTAGTTGTCTTCTAATTGAGCACTTCTTTATATATTTCCCTCGGGCCCAGATATTTTCTACCCTCTCAGTTTTCTCCCTACTTCTCTGGTGGCTCCTTTTCAGTCTTCTCTGTGAGAACCTCTTCCAGGACCCATCCTTTATCTGCTGGGATTCCTCTATATGAAGACCTCTTTTCTTTTCCTTCTACATGGCTTCAAATACCATCTGAAGACTAACAATTCCCAAATCGCCAGCCCAGACCTGTTGTTTTAAAAAAATTTTTTTTAATGTTTATTTTTGAGACGGAGAGAGACAAAGCATGAGCAGGGGAGGGGCAGAACGAGAGAGAGACATAGAATCCGAAGCAGGCTCCAGGCTCTGAGATATCAGCACAGAGCCCAATGTGGGGCTTGAACTCACAAACCATCAGATTATGACCTGAGCTGAAGTCAGACGCTCAACTGGCTGAGCCACCCAGGTGCCCCTTGCCCAGGCCTGTTTTGAATGCAAATATTCAGTTACCTGTAGGCATCTTAAAGTCATTATGCCCACGAGTGAACCCAGCTTTACCCCTAAGCCTGTGATTTCCCCTGTCATGACAAATGGCACCACCACTAGGCACTTAAGCGAGAATCCCAGGAGTCAGTCTGGATTCTTCCACATGCTTTCTTCCTTTCTGCCATGCCCAATCACCAGTTTCTACAGAGCCGAGCTCCTAAATGTCTTTTGAGTGCTGCTTCTGTCCATACCCAACGCTTATCCTCTTAGATCAGGTCACCGCGACCTCTAACCAAGGTGACTACACCAGTCTCCTGACTGGTCGCTTCGCGTCCAGTCTTGCCCTCTTTGATCAAGTATTCACTCTTTGGCTAAGGGGACCATTCTAAAGCACTAGTTGATCACATTGACCCTCCTGCTTAAAATCCTTCATCACCTTCTAGTCAAGCTATATGAACTCATTAATCTGGCTTTATGACCTCACCCTTTAGCCTCCTGTCCCTCCTCTGCCGCACTCAGAACCTACACTCGAGCCGCCTACCCTTCTTTTAGCTCTGCAGCCCAGGCGAGCCTTCACATGCTCTTGCCTCCAAGCAAGAGTATATATTATCCTTGCTGCTTAGAGCATTCTTCTCCCTCCTCTTTTTCTTGGTATTTTTTTTCCCTCACTCTTCAGATCTCATTTTCTATGGGAAGCTTCCAGCATATTTCTCCAGCATCACTTTTCTGTACTCCCCTAGGACCCGTTATTCCACCATCATATTTTATGTCATAATTTGTCTAATTTGATCTTCCTCACTACAATGTAACTCATCTATCTCATTCCCATTTTGGCCTGAGCACCAGTGTAGTAGGAGCTTAACAATTATGTGTAGAATGGATATTTAACTTTTTTTCAAGTCTTCCACATGACTCTGACTCCTCCTCATTGATTTTTGTTGTGTCCTTAAGTTAAGGACACTGTCTAGCACCTAGTAGATACTGAATGTGGCAAACACTGTGAGTTGACTATCCGAAAGCCACTCTTTTCTTCCTCTTTACTAACACAGCTCAGCTTTCCCTACAGCAGGAAGCGAGTGCTCAGCTTCTCAGCCTCCCGAATAGCCAGCTGTACTATGTGACACACTTCTGGCCAACGAGAGGTCATCACAGGTCTTCTGGATAGGGGTGAGGCAGCTATTTCTGAAGACAGAACTTGGGTCTGTGACAAGGTACTAGCCCTGGGCTGCCTACCTCAAGACTTTTTATTACATGAGAAAAATAAATCCCTATTTAAGTTACTTGTTAAATTAAGTTAAATCCCTATTTATGTTATTTGGTTAGGCTTTTTATTACATACACAAAAGCATTCCTAAATTATATGCTTGTGGCCTCGTCTCAGCCCTCAATGTATTTGATTTCTTACTGTTTTAGACCCTTCAGTGCTCTCGAGGTTTTACTTAGATCTCAGCAGGCGAGGCTTCAGTCCCGATTTTATGAAATGGAACAGTAAAACACACACGTGATTTTGCCACCCACAAGGAACAACGAGCATTTTGTTAAGGAAAACAGAACGGTGGTAATAATGTTGCATGATTCCACCAGACCTGATCTCAGTTCTCATTTTTTACCCCCTTCCCAGAAGCCACAGGTTTCATGAATTGTATGTGTTGCTTTCCAGTTCTTTAAAAACCTTTTATTATATAAATTTATGTATAAGAAGTATTTGTGTGAGTTTATATAATTATTTAATCTATAAATTTCATCTCATTTTGGCTAATGCTCCCTCAATTTTTTCCTCTTCTTGATTATGTCACCAATGCAATCTTAATTAGTAGGGATATAGCAGGCAGTCTGGTCTTAAAACCAACTCTACTAGCAGTACTTCTAATATTTTGCCATAAAGATGATGAATCATATAAGTCTTACCAAGTTAGGGAAGTTTCTTTTTATTCCTATTTGCTAAGAGTTTTTTTTTTTCCATTCCAGTCATGAATGCGTATTGAATTTCGCTAAGCCCACTCAGTAAATATTTCATTTCAGTTATTGTACATTGTACATTTGATACTAATGGCTACTAACAATTTTTTATAAAAGTATTTCCTTAAACATGTAACGTTTTAGATCATGATATTTTAAAGTTTTTACATTCAGTAAGCATTTGTTAAAGCATTTAAATTTTAGATTGCCATCCCTTGACTGATTTGGTAATCGGTCACCAAGACTCATTCTGGTGGAAGCTGATGGCTATGTCATGAGAATACTCAAGCAACCCTCTGTAGAGGCCCATGTGAAGAGGCCATTTGTCAGCCAGTGAGCGAGTGTTGTGGGCTAATCTGTGTCTCTCCTCTCCACACAAATTCATATGCTGAAGTCCTAATCCCCAGTACGTCGGAATGTGACTTGGTTTGGAGACAGGCCTTTACAGAGGCAGGGAGGTTAAAATGAAGTTATACAGGTGGAACTTAATCCAATATGATTGGTGTTCCTACAGAAAGGGGAAATTTGCACATGGAGATGTGCACACAGGAAGGTCATGTGGAAGAGAGGCAGGGAGAAAACGCCGTCTACAAGCCAAGGAGAGGGACTAGCATCCTTCCTTGACGGCCCTCAGAAGGAGCCAGGCCTGCGGACACCTCGAGTTTAGACTTCCAGCCTCCAGAGCTGTAAATCCGTGCATTTCTCTCATTTCGGCCCCACAGTCTGTGGCCTCAGCTTTGTTACAGAAGCTTATTCTTGGCTAAATTTCCCCCACCAAATCCATGTTGAAGTTCTAAGTCCCAGTCTCTGAGTGCGCTTATATCTAAAAGACAGACTTGAAAGAATTAATTGAGGTTAAATGACGCCTTTAGGGTGGGTCCTAATCTGATATTACTAGTGTCCTTATAAGAGGAAGATTAGGACACCATGAGAGGACATAGGGGGAACACAGCCACCTGCAAGCCGAGAAGAGAGGCCACGGAAGAAACCAAGCGGCTGACACCGTCATCTCGAACATCCAGCCTCCGGAGCTGTGAGGAAGGCGATGAGCCGTTTCAGCCACCCAGTGCGTGCTACTTCTTTATAGCAGCCCTAGGAGTCTTATCCAGCGAGCCACCTCCGAAATGGACGCCTGGTCCCAGGTGAGCCTACAGATGACTGCACCTCATGAGAGACCTGGAGCCAGAACCTTCCAGCTAAGCTCCTCCGAAATCCCTGACCCACGCAAAGTGTGAATAATAAAGTTTTTCTTTATTTTTGTTTGTTCTTATTTTAAATCACTAAGCTTTGGAGTAACTTTTTTATGAATAATAAGATAAGAAATACTGTAGATTAAGAAGGTAAGTAAACTGGGACGCCTGGGTGGCTCAGTCAGTTGAGCGTTTGACTCTTGATTTCAGCTGAGTCCATGATCTCACGGTCCACGGGTTCGAGCCCCACATCCAGCTCTATGCTGACAGCACACAGAGCCTGATTGGGATTCTCTCTCTCTGCTAACTAATTATTAGTTAATAATAATTAATTCTGTTTCATTGGTAAGCTTAGGAAAATACCATATACCACTCAGAGCTCAGTCGATATTATAAATACCATCTTTCTAGGCCTATTGTTTTAAGGCAGTAATATCCTCTACTCTGCACTCAACTTTAAATACTAACAACTTTCCAAACATTACCTTCAGTTTCAGTTCATATTTCTTATGCATAAAAGGCAGAACACTTATATTTTTCGATTTATTAATGTAGCTGGACAAACCAGAAAACGGAAACAATATACGTGGGGAATCCCTTTTTGGCAATGTTTCTCCAGAATGGCAGTCCACATTAGCCAAACAAGCACAGGGTCTCAGCTAGACCTCCCTCTAAAGGAAAGGAAAAGAAAGACCCGACTTTCACGCTTGGCCGCAGCGCATGCAGTACCTTTTGATGGCCACCAGCTCCCCGGATTCGTTGCTCTTGCCCATCAGCACACTGCCATACGTGCCGTCCCCCAGCTGTCTCATGGTTGTGTATCGGTTCATCTTGGAAAAATGATGCAACAGAAGTTGTTGATTGAAATGACTCCTTTGTGGAATATAAATGTAAATGCTTCTTATTTTTGTCTTTTTCCCTTGGACTGTTGTTGCTACGCTGGTGACAGGTGTGTCATCATTAAATACAGGCTCTTTCCCAAGATTATGTAGATTCATGAAATACAGCAATAAGGAATCTGGCAAGGAAACAGTGCTTCCATTCTTATGACCATCCTATGGGGAAAAAATGGAACAAGAATAAAAAGAATTTTCCTCAAAGAATCTCATCAGAAACATTTACTGGTAACCTAAGCACAGGGAAGAATTATAATATAAATACCAGTGTGCTAACATTTGTCAGTAAGTCCTTTGTGCTATGTGGAATGGAGTTCAGGTATAATGGACTGAGAATATTGATTTATGAAGAGGCTTCATTTACATGGCACTTGTTATTTATCCCGTGAATATTCAGTAAATACTGGGTGAATGATTTGTATGAATCCTTTTATACTGAATATAACCTTTAATATTCCAAATCAGGTACTGGAAAATCAGACATCTATTCTATATGCATTCTTTGAATCAGTTTTTGCATTACATTTATTTGGGCCTTGATCCCTCATGTGGAACTCCTAGGCCAGATGTGCTCGGAATCCAGGAATCTGCACATTTTAGCAAAGTCATAAGGTGAATATACCATATGTTATGTAACACTTCCCAAACAGCATCTTAATCTAGCTAAAGTACACCCACTAAAATAAATGAAGGCTATAATGGCATAACATTAGTGCTAATTTGTACAAATTTATTTAAAAAGTTTTCATTTTTGGGGTGTCTGAGTGGACTCAGTTGGTTAAGCATCTGACTTTTGATTTCAGCTCAGGTCATGATCTCATGGTTCGTGGGTTTGAGCCCCATGTAGGGCTCCTTGCTGACAGCACACAGCCTGCTTGGGATTCTTTGTCTCCCTTTGGCCCTGCCCCCACTTGTGCTCTTTCTCTCTCTCTCTCTCTCTCTCTCCCCAAAATAAATAAACATTTAAAAAAATCTCTGTCCTTCTGGTATACAGCTTTATGTTTAGTTGCAGATGATAACAAAATGCTTGGCACCATTAAAATAGTTGGTTTTAAAATGCCTGTTATAATTTGGTGCTTCATCCAAAGATTACTTTTCTGTCAGTGTAACACTGTTTCATTAACACAACGTAAAATCATAGGAATCATTTCTCTATGATATGCAGAAGTTTAGGACCCACAAAGATATGTCGTAGTTGGCAAAGTACTCGAGGCTTCCAAAAGCAGACTTTTGGGGGAAAGAAACAAACACGTGCAGGAAAGGACGATAAAACGGTGTTGTTTCCTATGACAGGAATGTATTTTCTGCAGGAAATGTGCAGGGAAGAATCCTGTGGGGCTTTTAAGTAACAGGGATTGTATATTAGTTATCATTTATTTTACTTCACGTAGATCATAACCCCTTCAAAGTCACGTGCAAATTAATTTAGGTTGTGCTAACTCTCTAGCCAGGATCTTAAAAAAGAGATCACAGTGGTAGATTCTGCATCTACTCTTGCTCAGCGTAAGTCTGAGCTAAGGGACTTAATGGATGCCAACAAATGATTCCCCATTTGCCTAAAAATGAAGTTTTCTGTAAGTGGTCTTTACATTATACATATAAGTGGATACAAAATATTAAGGCATTAGGGGCACTGGGGTTGGTCAGGTATCTGACTCTTGATTCAGCTCTGGACATGATCCCAGGGTCATGGAATTGAGCCCCATGTCAGGCTCCGTGCTGAGCGTAGAGCCTGCTTGAGATGCAGTCTCTCCCTCTGCCCTGTCCCTCATTCCCATGCTCGGTTCGCTCTCAAATAAAAAAGAAAAAAAAATTATGGCATTAATATAGAGAAAGTAAACATTCCTGCACAATTCGTGACACAAATATGTATTTGCTTTTCTTAGTTTTTTCTTTATCTGTATCGGGAAATATATTTTTGAAAGATTTTTTTTAAGATTTTATTTTTAAGCAATCTCTATCCCCAACATGGGGCTCAAACTCACAATCCTGAGATCAAGAATCACATGCTCTTCTGACTGAGCCAGTCGGGAACCCCTGGTTTGTTTTATACCATGTGCTATGATTAAACAAAACATGGACTAAAATGTATTTATTCTTAGCATTTAGAATTTTATTAAATCAGCACTTTGCAGTTTATTATCAACATGTTAGTTGCTTAACACTTTTTCTAGTTACCTTATGTAAGAAGATATACACTTCTCTCTTTTTTTAAGGAAAACTGCTCTTTATAGGTTTACTAATCCCTTCTGGTTAAGTAACAATATAGAGAATATATTCATTGTATCACTAGGATTGTAATCTATAAAATAATGTATCTATAATTGGAGAATCAATGATAGAGTCAGTCTAGTACCTGCATTAGGCTTGAGGCTGCTTGTTCTTTGTAGGGTAGTCCCCAACTTCTAAACTACCCATTCTCACTGGCTTTTACAATCACTGATGCAGCTCAAGAAAACACCCCTCCCCCACTTTGCCTCAAAACTATGCAGATTCTGCCCCACAATGAAAGCTGCCCGCCCCCACCTCCACCGGAAGGTTCCTAACCCGATTCCTTACCCCTAAAACACCAAGATGCTACTGACTGAATGGAAATTGCAAGTGGTGCTATTTACCCTACTAGACCCCGAGGCTGCATCTGGCCCTATACCTGGAAGGACACTGGAAAATAACAGGCCAGAAACAGCGGAGGGAAAGAAAGTAGGAGTACAGGAGGAAGAGAGTCTAAGTGGAGCTCCCTTATGAAAATTAATTTCTTAATTCAGAAATTCAATGGGATAATAGCATCATCTTTTCTTTCACGTTAATACCTCTGAGGACAAGCACCGAAGGTCTGATAGGCAGGAAGTAACACAGGCAATTCTGGAAAAGGGCATCTTGTGTGAGAAGGGAATGAAAGAGGGAGTGCCCGGGTGGGAACGGAAACACAGAGGTGAGAGTGTGCAAGAAACAAGAGTCGAAATTCTACCTCGCAGTGACTTAACCTCCAAAAGTAGAATTAATCTTTTCCTTTTTCTTCCACTATTAAGACCACCTACCACCAGCATAACCAGTGTTCTTAGCATTGCAGATCACTCACTCTTTGATGACTTTCTGCATTGGCCTGGAACCCAGCCATTTTGGAATGGAAGCTATAGAAACTGCATTCCAAGTCTAACCAATCACTTTCTAAGTAAACACTAGAAACACTGTTTGGTTCTGTGGGTTTTGTTTTGAGAGACAGAACACATGCACATGCATGTGGGACAAGGAGCAGAAAGAGAGGGAGAGAGAGAATCCTAAGCAGGCTCCATGCTATCAGTGTGGAGGCTGACGGATGGTGAGATCATGACCTGAGCACAAATCGAGAGTCAGATGTTTAACCAACTGAGCCACCCAGGTGGCCCTGAAACAGTTTATTTCAAGTGAGGCTGGTTATCACTTAGGGTCTACTTAGATTCAGGGAAGAAAAAACAAGGGGCATGGCCATTTCCCAGCTCCTTTCTTTTAAGGTGTAGAGTGATGAAGATTATGAATATCACCTAGTTTTAAAAAGGTCTGATTTGTGGCTCTCGAAGAATCTGTCCAATTTAACCCCTACTAACCATGAAGTAAAACTTTATAAAGGCCTCTTTGAGTCATTTTAATTACAAAATAAATAGTTCTCCAGAGTTAAAAGCTGACCATTTCAGCTGTCTCCTTATCCTCCCTGAAAATATAAAGGCAACAGGCCTGATGTAAAGAAGCATAGATATCAAGGCAAAACGTTTTTGTTTTTGTTTTTAAATCATTTTCCCCATGTGTCTACTCACTGATTGCACATAAACAACTACTTTTATCATTGTAGCACAGTGAGGTCCTAAACGAATTACTAGTCAAAAGCAACAGATGTAACTTAAGAAAACATAGATTGCCTATGGGTCCCCAGTTCACACACAATATTTCTCTATAGGTCACATTTATTCTTTGTTCATCTATAGAAGACTAATTCTGCAAGATAGAGATGTATCGACATGACTTCTTATGTATATGAATATTTCCATCTCTACAGTGGAATCTTAACACAGGTTTGAATTTCACAGGTCTACTTATATGCAGATTTTTATCTGATCAATACCATCCAGTGCTGTAAATGTATTTTCTTAATAATGTTTTCCTTTCTCTGGTTTTCTTTATTGGAAGAATACAGTACACAATACATATAACATACAAAATATGTGTTGATTAACTCTTCATGTTACCAGTAAGGTTTCTGGTCAACAGTGGACTATTAGGTTTTTGGGGATTCAAAAGTTATACTAGAATTTTCGACTGTTGGGGCTCACACCCCTCATTCCTGTGTTGTTCAAAGGTCAAAGTGTATATATATTTCTATATATATGTATATATATGCAACAAGGCAGAACGCAAGTAAATGTAATACAACTATGATCCTTATTTAACAGAACTGTAGGAACTTGAAGTTTTTACAATGAGGCTACAATATTTAGTGACTTTCCTCTGACTAAACCAACCTTATATTTTGATTTAAAGAAAAAGATTTAGAGGCTCAATTATAGACCTACATTAAATGAATACCCCTATAATTTCTCTCCTATTATAGGTTTTGTATTGTTATTTAAGTGTACAATTACTGTAAACTTAAGCTGTATTCTCAATAGCTTCTGCCAGCTAAAAGGGATTTAGATAGGATTAAAGAAGATTAACATAGAGGGCAAATGAAGGGTAAAACTTGTGTCTGCCAATCACTGAACAGATAACGCTTGGAAGTCTTCAACTTGTCTTTGTAGAACCTACTGTAATGATATCACTCCAAGGCTGGCATTACTTATATTAAAAAAAAATAGCAACAATAACGTCTCAAAAGTCACTAAGTTGTTTGAAGAGCAAAACAGAAGGAAAAAAAAAGATCTCAAAGTAACCAAAGTAACCAAGACATGTATTTCTAGAAATTAAAAGGAGAGTTTTACAATGAGACAACAAAGCCTCCAGGTTTAAAAAAAAAATTGTGCTGTGTGCTAATATCACAAATTCTAAAACTAAACAAAACAAAAAAACCACCCCAACGAGGAGATCAAGCATCCTTGCCCAAGGCCCGCTTTGCAGGGGCAGTTAAGTGGCCGCCTTGGGGTGAGGAGGGAGGAGTGTTTCTCCTTTCCCCCGGTGCCGCGGTGAACTGGGCGATGGGGGACGTAAAGGAAAGCCAAAAGTCTGACCTCCACCACTGCTTTGACTAAATGAGTTCTTTTCTGAATAAAGGAAGTCCGATAACTTTGACTCTGCGAGAATTTCGTTGTCATCAGATGTCCGTTCATTTAAAATGATTATTTAAATATAACTAATCTTTTTTAGAATTGAAATTACAACCCCTAAAATCAGTTTTATTGCTCCCCATTTCCCCCCGCCCCCGACTCTGTCCCTAAATTTAAAAATCTTATCTGCAGTAAGAAAGTTTTCATTAAACCGACTCTCATCCTTTTTCGCCAGCTGGGGGTCCTTTAAAGACTCCTGGGGCCGGGATTCCGCTTTTCCCTGGGAGTTATTTGGGATGCACGAATGGGGACGGAATTTAGATCCAGTTTCTTTCTACTTCCTTTTTAATTTTGTAGTCGTTCTGAACTCAATTCCGCTGCCTTCCCGAGACCCGATCCCGCTTCTCACTCCTCAAAGTAGTTTCCCCTCCAAGCCTAGCAGCAGAACTAGCTGTGGAGACTGGCGGGGAGGGAGAGGGGAGGACGAGGATTCTAAGGGAAAGGTTCCGGGGCCGGGGTCCCTCAGACTGATGGATGCCCGCCGTCGCTCTCCCACCCCGAACCTACCCCGCCGTCTAGCAGCGCGGAAAAGTGGTCCCGGGGGCCTGGGGGAGCATGGATTGCAGTAGACGCAGAAGGACCCCCCTCCCGCTCCACCTCCGCCCGCGGTTCCTCCTCCGTCCCGTCCCTCCCCCTACCAGTGTCCAGGTCCCTTCTCTCGGCGGCGGTTGGCCCTGGTAGGACAGGGCGCCGAGGGGACATGCCGGGCAGACCTCGCAGGACAGGCTCCGGCTGGCTCGGACAGAGGGTGGCAGCCCCGCAGCCCGCTTGGGATTACCTGCCCGCGCCGGCCGCTTACCTCGTTAGCTCCCTTGTGAAGCTCTGGCGTCTTGTGTGTTACGTCTCCTAGGAAACCGCGGGGGTGCGCGGGTTTCTGCGCTGCCTGCCTGCTTACACCCCGCCCACAGAGGGCGTGGTCTACCCGGGCAAATCCCGCCCCGTCTGTCAAAGCCCCGCCTCCCTTAGGGCGGGGCTTCCGTTAACACCTGGGCGTCTATTGAGCTAGTGCTCTCTGCCATTTCTATTTGGCGCTCGGGAAAGTCTTGATTACCTTTTCAGTGTTTTGTGGGAGGTTGGTTTTCCCTTCATTTTGTTATGGTTTTGTTTGGATTCATTCTACAAAAGAATTTGTTTCATTAAGTCTAGTTCTCAGATTTGGAAAGGGCAGGAGAAAGATATCCGTTGCCTGTACTTATATTTGTTTATGCATGTACCACGTGGGGGAAAAATTGCTCTTGGAGTGCAGTCCTTTATATTGGAGTGCAGTCAATTCTTCATGTATGTGTTACCTCCTTGGCCGCACTTCGAAGTTTGTTTTCATTTATCCATCCTGGGAAACGTCTACGTACCAGTTACAGTGTTAGTGGTAATTTCAAGATAAACTAATGAATGTGTGAATAAATGAGTAAATAGTAACTAGCCTACAGTTGTGTGAGGAAGGCAAACTTATGTTACAGCAAAAAATGTCCAGTTTGGCTAAAGTACAAAAGAGTCCATTAATCAGATGGATTGAGATAAGGCAGTGATGTACCCATTTAGTAATTATCTGTTAGGTATCTGCCCTGGGCTTGGCACTAGACAAAGTAAACAATACAGGTATGCTCATGGCTCTCCTGCAGCTTAAAGAAAAATAGGCAGGAAAGTAAAAAGCTTTTTAAGTTAGATCATGGAGGCCTTACATGCCCAGTTATGAAGTCTAAGACTTACCATGCATTAATGGGGGAACCGATGAGGAATTTTCCACAGACGAGTGGCATGTTCATATCTGCATTTCAGAAAGATCGCAAAAGCAGCATTGGGTCGGGCAAATTTCAGCAGTGAGTCTGGAGGCAAGATAAAGAAAAGGAGGCAATTGCAACTGATCAGCAAGTAATAATGAAGATCCAGCAGTGATGATGGAAACAGGGAAGATAGAGACAGAATCTAAGGGCTATTTAGAAGTTAAAACTGACAGGACCATCTGGCTTAGGTGAGTGGTGGATAGTGGTGTCCAAAACTAAGTTGAGAAATGTTGGAAGAGAAGCAGATTTGTAGGCAGAATATGGGAGAGATCATAAAGCCAATTTTGAAAATTTTGAGTTTGAGGAAGATCCAAATGGGGGTTATGAGAGGGTAATTTGAAATATAGATGTATAATCTAGGACTTTGTCAGAGCTAGAAATACAGCTGAAGTCCAACCGTGTCGAAGAGATCAACTGAGAAGAAAGGAGAACTGGCATTCTGGAAAACCCCATACTTGAAAGAGTGGAGAAGAAAAATGGAGGTGAAGGAGTGAGAAGGACAGAAAAAGAAAACTCAAAGAAGTCGCAGATCCCCCTACTCGCAAAAAAGATATTTCAGAATGAAAAAAGGTAGGTAAAAAAAAAAGAAGCAAGGAGGAAAACAAGAAGAGGCCAGGATGGTAGACTAGATGTTGAAACAACTCCATCATGCTTAAGAAACTACTTCTATCTCATCGTTTCAGTAAGAAGAATAGAAGATCGCCAAGCACTCCCAACTCCTTCCAAGAGGTACCTGATACTCGAGTAGGAACAATAAACACGTGTGAAAGGCAAAACTGGCCCAAAGGCAGATCCACCATCAGTGCAACTGCATGAAGATGAAGTCCTGGACCAGTGGCCATAGGGCTGAACTGAACCAGAGACTAGAAAATTAACCTGAGAAACAGGGAAGGGGCCAAAGTGGTACCAGGGCAGTAGCATCATCTAAATCCCAGAAGAAACAAACACAAACCTTCTCTGGAGAAAGCATCTTCAGTTTAGGTGCCCAGGTTTTTCACAAAATATCAGCCAATAATCACATGAAAATCGGAACTCCTGGGGCACCTGGGTGGCTCAGTCGGTTGAGCGGCCGACTTCAGCTCAGGTCATGATCTCATGGTCTGTGGGTTCCAGCCCCACATCGGGCTCTGTGCTGACGACTCAGAGCCTAGAGCCTGCTTCAGATTCTGTGTCTCCCCCTCTCTCTGCCCTTCCCCTGCTCATGCACTGTCTCTCTGCCAAAAATAAATAAATGTTAAAAAAATTTTAAGAAAATTGGAACTCCTCAAATGCACATTGGCAAAAAAAAAAGCAATAATATATTTAGACATGAGAATTTCAGAAATTAGAAATATATATCAGTGTGAATATAGAATAGCTACATAGGAAAAGTATACAGGAAAGCATACAGAATCACAAATATGAACAAAAAATTGACCAGGAATATTATAGAAAAAGTAGTTAAAAGTGAACATAATAATCATCAACATATTTTAAATAAACAAGTGAGTTAAACAGCATGTTAGAACCAGAGAAAGAATTAGGGAACTGGTACAAAATCTGCAGAAACCGCTCAGAATGTAGCACAAAGAATGAGTAGAAGGGAGATGTTAATAACAGACTAAAAGATATGACGGAAAGGACAAGAAAGTACAATATATGTCTAACTGGAATCCAAGAAGTAGAGAATAAAGAGACTGAGAAGAGGCAATTTTTGCAAAATCACGGCTTAGTATTTTCTACAACTGATTAAAGATATGGATCCACAAATAAAGAAAGCACAAAGAATTCCAAGCAGGGCAAGTTAAGTAAGAGATATTCACATCAAGACACAAAGTGGCAACACTGTAGAATGCCAAAGATAAAGCAAACTTAAATGCAGCCAGGGAGAAAAGAGAAATGACCTAGGAAGGAAGAGCAGTTAGACTGACAGCAGACCTGTCAATAGTAAAAATGAAAGCTGAAAGCTAGAAGATGAAATGAAACTTTCCTGTCATCTGAAAATGAAAACAATGAACATTTTCCTTCAAAGAGATGAGAAGAAATAACTGTCAAACTAGAATTGTACCCAAGTGGGTCACCTGGATAAGCGTCCGACTTCAGCTCAGGTCATGATCTCATGGTTCCTAGGTTCAAGCCTCAGATCAGGATCTGTGCCGACAGCTTCTGATTCTGTCTCTCTCCTCTCTCTCTCTCTCTCTCTCTCTCTCTGCCCCTCTCCTGCTTGTACTCTGTCTGTCTCTCAAAAATAAATAAACATTTAAAAAAATTAAGAATTGTGCCCAACAAAACTGTATTTCAAGAGCAACAGCAAAGAGACACATTTTCAGATTTTAAAAAATGAGACATTTTATAACAGACCTACTTATAGAAAATGTACTTTAGGAAGATGGAACGTAATCCCAAAAGGAAGGACTGAGATGCAAAAAGATAATATGAGCAAAGAAAATGACACATGTATAAATGTAAAAGTATTCTCAGTGTAAAATAATAGTTATTAAGAATTAATAATTAGGAATAATAATTTTTGGAGTCGAAAATATGAACCACAATACAGGTATCCCTTGCTATAAAAAAGTAGAGCATTCCTATGAAAAGTTTTGTAAGCCGAAATGGCGTAAAGCAAAGACACAACTACCATTAATTGATATGGAAAATTTTTTAAGCATTCCCAGACCAAAAAAATAACCTTTCTTAGTTAGGCTTTTCTGATACTTTAGGACATATTTGCTAAGAGAATAAAATGTGTTCATTAGAATTGTTATTTAGAATTTGCTGGTGGCCTCAGGGATGAATATTTCAGTGGAGACAGCTGGGTTGTTTGAAGGTGTGTAGACTTCTGTTTTAATCTCTCTACCACCTCTTACTGACAATGGTTATTATTTTTCTCTGGGCAAAGTACGTAGTATCTCTGATACCCCATGTTCTTTTCTGTGAAATGAGCTAATGATGCACAACTTTGAAAGTTGTTAGAGGAACTTGAATACTGCCCAGCTCATAGTAGTCATCCTTAATATCTGTCATGCCCTTACAATTAACGTATTCATCATCATTGTCATCATCATTCTCTCTCTCTTTCTAAATAAATAAGTAAATATTAAAAAAATTTTTAAAAATCACTTTTTCCATGAAGTGCTCCCTGACTATCCCAACTACCTACCCCACTGAAACAGAGGCTCCCTGCAGACAGAGATTTATGTATTTGGTAAGCAATGGATTTGTCCCTTAAGCTGTCCCTGTCACACACCAGGTGTTCAATAAATATTTGTTGAGCAAGTGAATGGGCGTGTCCTCTGGCTGCTCTCCAGGGAATGAATTGCAGGGGGCAAGTGGGGAGTAGGGATGCTGGCTAGTCAAGGGGCATTTGCAATTGAATGGATAAGATATGATGGTGGGATGGACAAGTGCAACAGCAGTAGAGACAGGGATGCTTTGCAGTGTCCAATCACGAAGTGATCCATTGATTGATTGATTGATTCAGTGGATTGCTTGAAACCTTAGCAACTTTGAATAAACTTCCTATGACAGAACTCACTCTCACCTGTAACCTCAATTTGGGATGGTTCTGATGGTTTACATTGTCCTTTTATTGAATGGCAACATTCCCGACCATACTCTGAATTTTACCCTGTATAATCTGCAGTGGATCCCTTGTTTTTGCGTATCTAGCATTAATGCTTCCTGTCAGGTATCCCCCAATTTTCCCTTGGGGAGACACCTTGATCCTTTTGTCTCTGTAGTTCAGCTTCTGGGATGGCATGTGAAGCCACTCGGTCTCAGAGATTGGCTTATGTAGATGGGCACGTGATTCTGAGATACTGGGGAAAAGATGCTCTTTCTGCTTAGCATAAAATGAGGGCCCCAGACCGGAGGTGGAGGTGGGGGGATGGGGGGCATCTTTACTGTATGTCTGTGCTGGGGATAAACACAGTTGAATGCAGACATGAGACGGAATGAGACCATTTCCAGACGACAGCATTTGAGCACCTGCGGAAAGCTGTGCCTGAATCTATTCTTGGTCTTTTCAACTGCAACAGCCAGAAAATTCCTCATATTGCTTAGTCAGTTGATTTTCACTTCCATTTTCAGTTGAAAGGATTCCTTAATTACTTACTTTTTCTCTCTCACATGTTGGCCCTGCCAGTATTTGAAGTTAGCTGCACTCCATCTTCCCATGCCTTCCCCTGTCATCCTGGAATGTAGAGTGTAGGGTCATCCAGCCCCCTCCCCCCACCCCTCCTCAATCTCAATGCCAAGTATGTAGCCCTGAAGTTCATTGAATGACAAAGGGATCAGAACATTCCTGATTCAATACACTTTTTACCATGCTGTCTTCTTTAGCTTTTTTCTCAACTCCCAACTCTGATCCAGCTAACCTCAAATGATTTGGATTTAAATTAAATTATCTTCTGGGGCACCTGAGTGGCTCAGTTGGTTAAGCGTCCAACTCAGCTCAGGTCAGGATTTCAAGGTTCGTGAGTTCGAGCCCCGTGTCGCACTCTATGCTGACAGCTCAGAGCCTGGAGCCTGCTGTGGATTCTGTGTCTCCCTCTTTCTCTGCCCCTCTCCCACTCGCACTCTGTCTCTCCCTCTCAAAAATGAATAAACTTAAAAATAAATTAATTATTTTCTAAAGAAATTTATCAACTATACAAGATCATGGCCAAATTTTAACTAAAGTCAAAGCAAATTCTACATGGTCATAATTTTAAGAATGATCCCATTTGCTTTATTTTTCTTCATAGCACATATCACCTTGTAATATATAATTAATTACTCATTGTGCTTATTTCTTATTTTTCCATCCATCCCACCAGGCTATAATCTTCACAGGGCAGAATTTCATGTGATTTGTTCATTGTTGTTTCTATAACATCTAGAAGAGTGCCTGGCACATAGTACGTGCTCAGTAAACATATGTTGAATGAATGAATGAATGATGCAGATTCTGTCCTTGAGTAGCTCATGTTCTAAAAAAGGAATTTGCATTGTCCCAGAGGAGTGTACAGTTTGGTAAGTGCTACATCTTTTAGGTTTGATTCAATTATGTTTTTATAGAGATATTCTTAACAAATTGCTTCTCAGATTTGTTTTTCTGGGCAATTGCTTTGCATTAGAAGCACTTAAAATTTTATCTTAAAAAATATAACAGTCATTTTCACTTTTTCAAATATAAACCAATTGGAACATTTGGGCAAGTTTAAAAAGAGAAAATAAGTATTGTCTTCCTCCTGTGTTTTACTGTTTAATATTTTGCTGGATTTCTTTCCACTTTATTTTTAAAACAAAAAATTTGTTATACAATAAAAGCTGGTATCACTGAAGAAACCAGTTCATCAAGCAAACGGTCGCCACTCTAAACAAAGCAAACCACTCTGTATCACCATGTAAGCAGATTTTCCACTAAAGCAAGAATATGTGTGGATGTGTTGATTTTTACCAGCGTTCACAGCCTGTAGCCTTTTACCCAAGCAAGGACGTCATTGTCATTCAATGATATACAACAGCCCCTTGGCTAAGTGCCATCAGGGGTACTTGACTAAGTGCACCTACTTCTGGGAGGTCCCAGAGGTTGCCAGGGAGGGCCCACATCTAGGAGATCAAAAGATGCTAAACCCCAAACACCTGATTGGAACTTCTGGCACAAAACACCCTGTGGATGACCCAGGGCCACAGGGCAAGAATGGGAACCTGATATCTGGCCTGTCTGTCAAGAAGCAGCCCAGCCGCTTCCCTGCATTATGTTTAACCAGACTATTCAGTTCACTTTGTTTCTTTCACAAATAAGTCTAGAGGCTGTCTGCCCAGGAGGAAGTAATAAATTATATCACTTCAAGTATGTTTGCTTCTGTCAAATGGATTTGCGGAACAGATCTTTATCAATATGTTTTTAGGTCCAGCAACTTTGTTTATACGTTTTATTCACTGACTTAGAAGATTTTATTGTAAGATGATATATCATAAAGTTCCTGCCCCCAAATGAAGTTAAAAAAACCTCTGAAATAAAAATTTAAAAATTCTAGTGGGACATCATCAAGACAAGTGTCTAGTGATACTCCAAATTTCATTCTCAATTTTTTTTGATGTTTTTAAAAATGCATACTTCTTGATTTGGGTCACATGTAGGGGATAGAATATGTTAAAAAAAAGAAGTCAAGAAACCAGTGCAGGGTTTTTTTCAGGTACAAGAGGTAAATTTAAGCTTCACATTTTAAAAATACCATGCAAGTCTTCGATTGGTAAGTGTAATTTTCAATCAGCTTCATACAGAGATTTTAGAGGTATTTATTTTACTATGTGTTTATTTAAGTGTCAAGACTTATAGTTTTTTTTTAAACAGAAAAGAGTTTGTTCAGTTATAAATTAAAGGTTAGACTTAGCCCAATCTACTTGGTATTTTAACAACTCATGCTTATTTTTTGTTTACTTGTGAACAATCTCACAAAGCCTAAATCTTGAGTGAATTGAGAAAAGTAAAGTACTTTTTCCTGAAGATAAATGTTCACCCGTTCCAGGGAAAACTGTAACTGCAAAGACTAGCTGCCAAAGCAGGAGAAAGCTGATTCACACCGCCAAATTCAGATGAAGTTCAGCAATCGGGTGTTTTGAGGGACCCCAGAGGGTGGGTCCGAAGAAAGGAGGATTGACTGAAAATCTGTAAAAGAAGGGTGCCTGGGTGGCTCAGTTGGTTAAGCGTCTGGCTCTTGGTTTGGGGCTCAGGTCATGATCTAGTGGTTCTTGAGTTTGAGCTCCGCATTGGGCTTTGTGCTGACAGTGCGGAGCCTGCTTGGGATTCTCTCTCCCTCTCTCCCTCTCTCCCTCTCTCAAAATAAATAAACAAAATTTTAAAAAATTAAAAAAATCTATAAAAGAAAGACCCATAGATCTTATTCTCTAGCTCCCAGCCAGAGACCACTCCTCCCTCAGACAGTAGAAGGCTGGCCCCTGCACCTGCTGAAATAGGCAGATTACGACGGTTACTTGCATTCTGAGAGATGAGACTCTAGGCCACTTTCTTTTCTTGGTTTCCAGAAAGATGGCATCTGGCTTATACCATAGGTAATAGATGAGAACATTACTCTCTGGGAAAGTGGATTGGAACAAGAAGAAATCCTGCAGATCCTGATAGTTAAAGCCCCCTACTTTGCAAGTGCCACCCAACTGAGGAATGTGAGAAACTTGAGGGAATTCTCTGACTCAGAGGAAAGAAAAACAACACAGGGAACGTTAAAAACAACAACAACAACAGAACCCACATACACGCACACATGCAAAACAAACCAGAACAGTGACTAATATTCTCCAAGACACAAATGGAAAGTGATGAATCTATGAAACAATCAGAAAACAAAAAAGAACTCTTAGAAAATAAAACTAAGATAAACAGAAATTAATAAAATCATGGAAGATACAATAAAAACTCCTGGAAATCAGAACAAAACAACATATAGTTAAAACATAAAGTAGGAGAGAAAGGATTAGAATATAAGAGTAGCAAGTCTTTCATCTAATTAATGGTGCAGAAGAACCAGAAGAGGAAACAGGATCAAAAATCAAAGAAATAATGCAAAATAATACAGAACTGAAAGACACTTGTTTTCACATTGCAAGAGCCCTCCAAATGCCCAGTAAAAGATTTGGCAGTGGGGGCATGAAGACACATCACTGAGAAATTAAAAAAAAAAAAAACAAAACACAAACCTAGTGACAAATGGAAGATTCTAAAAGCTTCCAAAAAGATAAAAAAAAAAACAAAAAACAGAAACAAACAAACACAATAACAGGTCACAGGGCGCCTGGGTGGCTCAGCAGGTTAAACGTCCAACTTCGGCTCAGGTCATGATTTCACACTTTGTGGGTTCGAGCCCCGCATAAGGCTCTCTGCTTGAGATTCTCTCTCTCTCTCTCTCTGTCCTTCCCCCACTTGTTCTCTCTCTCTCTTTCTCTCTCTCTCCCTCTCTCTCTCTTTCAAAATAAACATTAAAACAAGCAAACAAACAAGTCACACACATATGATTAGGAATCACAGTGGTAGTTGATGCTGGAAACTAGGAAAATATCCAAGCAAACAAAAGACAGCAGTGTCTTCAAAATCTCAGGAAAAATTGATTTCTACCTTGAAGTTGACACTCTAGTTTGAGATGTGTGCTCTTTCTCCTAAAGAACCCTCCTATGCATTCTTTCTCAGGATGCTTGAAAATGTGAGCCACCTAAAGGAGAGATAAAACAAAATAGGAGGTATAGAATCCTGGAATAAGAAGATCTAACACAGGAAAGAGGAAAAAACTCCCAGGAAAATGATAGAAGGAAGAAATAGCAGTATAAACCTGAGGTTTAGAGATGTGGCAAGAAGAAATACTTGAGAGATTTGAAAATGGTCACCTCAGGGTAGTGGGAATCAGATTTAGGGAAGGGTGTCCCAGGGACTGGTAAGCTTATTATATATATATATATATATATATACATATATATATATATATACATATATATATAGATATAATATATCATTGAGTAATATAAAATATTGAATAATATAAAATATATTAATATATTAGTATTCAATACAAACTATTATATATAATAAAATATAATATACATAATACATAATATATTCTCTCACTATACATAAATATATGTATTTTGTGTATATAATATACAAAGGAAAAAGTACTTTTAGAAAAAATAGGGGCGCCTGGGTGGCTCAGTCGGTTGAGTGGCCGACTTCGGCTCAGGTCACGATCTCGCGGTCTGTGAGTTTGAGCCCCGCGTTGGGCTCTGTGCTGATGGCTCAGAGCCTGGAGCCTGCTTCGGATTCTGTGTCTCTGTCTCTCTCTGTCCTTCCCTTGCTCATGTTCTGTCTCTATGCCTCTCAAAAATAAAATAAAAAATGTTAAAAAAATTAAAAAAAAAAGAAAGAAAATTAATGTAATGACTTCTGTCACATTGCCTATTGCAGCGGGGATATCAAAATACCAATTCTTTATGTTGTCTGGCTTCTTAGTGAACCATCTTAGAGCCAGCTGAAATATGTTTAGAAGCTGAATCCTGGAAATATTTGCTGCTGAGCCAAGCCTACCCTCCTTCAGCTAGCTAAAGACAATTATACAATAAAGCAAAGGTGGCCCACAAATATTTTACTTACAAGAAATGATAATCAGAAAATGTGTTGCTTTTGTTTTTATTAGAATTGAAGAGAGTAAACAATTCAACGACCGCCCTACTTCCCTACCTTGACAAACACAGTTCCAGATTCTTAACTTTGGGGCAACCTCAGTTATATCAACAAGGGCTTCGTTTCCACATTCTCTTTGTGAATACAGATTTAATTTGCGCTCGAAGCCAAATGGGAAATGCTGGGGGAGGAATATCACTAAGTATGATCAGTGGGTTTCACTTGTTTTAGAACAATCATTAAGTTTTGTTTTGTTTTTTTTTTTTTTAGAAAGAGAGACAGCGAAAGGGGGAAAGGGACAGAGGGAGAGAGAGGATCTTAAGCAACTTTCATGGTTAGAGTGGAGCCTGATGTGGGGCTCAATCTTACAACCCTGGGTTCATGGCTGGAGCTGAAGTCAAGAGTTGGATGCTCAGCCGACTGAGCCACTCAGGTGCCTCTGTACACAATCATTTTAAGAGAAAGTTGTAGCATCTAAATGTGCAGGACCTCTACATATTTCTCTTTGGAGTGGCACATTGAATGATCCACAGTGTGTGAACTTAATCAATATTCCTTCAATAAGCCTAAAAAAATATTCAAAATGTCTATGAGTAACCCCCAAATGGATATACATCTTCAAGAATATAGCAGTTTTTCTTGGCACAGTCGGTTAAGCGTCCAACTCTTGATTTCAGCTCAGGTCATGGTCTCGCCGTCGTGAGATTGAGCCCCGAATCTGGCTCTGCAGTGAGCATAAAGCCTGCTTGGGATTCTCTCTCTCCCTCTCTCTGCTCTCCTCAGCTCGTGGTATCTTGCTCTCTCTCAAAATAAATAAATAAACATAAAAAAAAAAAAAGAATATAGCAGTTTCTCACCAATTCACTTTCACTAGGAATAAAGGACTTCCTTTAAATTACTTTCCTTTTTCTTTTTTAAAACATTTTTTAATGTTTATTTATTTTTGAGACAAAGAGACAGAGCATGAGCAGGAGAAGGGCAGAGAGAGAGGAGACACAGAATCCGACAGCACAGAGCCCGACGCGGGGCTCAAACTCGCAGACCGCGAGATCACGACCTGAGCTGAAGTCGGACGCTCAACCGACTGAGCCACCCAGGCGCCCCTCGTTTTTCTGAGATATATACATATGTGGGCTACTATTTCAAGCTGAGAAATCCATAAAATTCACTTTTTAAAAATTTGAGGTAAGATTTCCACACACTTAAACGCCAGATCTAAATGTATAATTCTTTGGGCTTTTATAAATATATGTACCTGTAATCACCACCTTGATCAAGTTGTAGAACATTCTCGAATGTCCCATGTTCCTGACCAGTCCATTCCTCTTCCCTGTGGGCAACCTGCATCTGATATCTGCTATTTTAGTTCAGCTTAGCCTGTTCTTGAACTTCGTGTGAATGGAATCATAGAGAATATACTCTTTTGTGCCCTGCATGCACTCAAAAGAATGTTTTGCAATTTACCTGTGTTTGTTCAATTTAGAAATTATGAGATAGTATTCCACTGTACAAATTTATCATAATTGATTCATTTATCTTCCTGTTGATGGACATTCACATACATAAAGCTGCTACAATAATTCTTGCACAAATCTCTTTCTTGGAAATATGTTTTCGTTTCTTTGGGGTAGATCCCTAGGAGGGAGATTGCTGCATCATAAGGGAGGTAGGTATATGTTAAACTTCAAAATAAACTGCCAAATAGATTTCCAAAGTCATTGTACCATCTAATGATTCTACCTGCAATGCATGAGAATTTTAAGATGCTCCCCATCCTTGCTGACATTTGGCATTCTCCACTAAAAAAATAAAAAATAAAAAATAAAAAAAATAAAATTGGCCATTCGACTAACTGCAAAATCTTTCATTTAGTTTAATTTGCATTTCCTGGAAATCAATCCATCTTTTCATGTGTATATTGGCCATTCATGTTTTCTTTTGTGAAGCACGGATTCCAGTTTTTTGACAATTTTTTAAATTGTGTTGTCTTGTTACCCATCAACTTAAGTTCTTTACATATTCTGCATACAGGTTCTTTGTCAGATACACATTTTGCAGATTTTTTTCTCTTTGTGGCTGGCTTTTTCATGACCTTAACAGTGTCCTTTGTTGAGCTGAGGTTTTAGATTTTGATGATGCCCTATTATCATTTCTTGCTTTAACAGCTAGTGCTTTTTGTGTTCTCAGAAATATTTACTTATTACAGAGTCACAAAGATATTCTCTTATGTTTTCTTCTTGACGCTTTATTGTTTTAGCTCTGACATTTTGGTCTCTACTACACTGCAAATTAATTTTCATGTACAGTGTGAGGTCGGGGTTGGAGTTCATTTTTTCTCCAGGTAGATTCCAGTCGACATCAATTTTGTAAATATTAAATCAAACTTGAACTGGGATATGCTTTACTTGAAAGTGATGTGTTATGCTTTTTATACATTGCTAGATTCAATTTAATAATATTTGGGAAAGGATTTTTCAATTATGATCCTGAAAGATACTGGCTTGAAATTTTTTTCTTGCAGCGTGTTGTCAAATTATCATATTATGGCCATGCTAGACTCATGAAAACAGCTAGGGAGTGTTCCTTCCTCTTTTATTTCCTGAATGCATTGGAATAGGCTGGTTTTATTTCTTCTTTAGAAGTTTGATAGCCTTCATCAATGAAATCACCAAAGTCTGAAGTTTTCTTTGTGGGAAGGTTTCTAATTACAAGTTCATCTTCTTTACTAAACATAGAGGGATTCATAAATTTTATTTCCCTTGGCATTAGTTTTGGTCAGTTTGTTTTCCAAGAAATTTTCTCATTTTATCCCAGTTGTCCAGTTTCCTGGCTTTCGGTTGTTCACAGTATTTCCTTATCATCCTTTTGGGGCTTGTAGGATGTGTCTTTATTGTGCTTTCACTTTTGAAAAACATTTCTGCTGGATATAGAATTCTGGGCTGACAAATTTTTTTCCCTTTTAGGATTTTGGAGATGTTATTCTGTTCTTTATTATTTCCGATGAGATGTCAGAAATTACATTGCTCATTTTCCCTCAGTTTTTATCTGAGGATTTTAAGATCTTTATTTTTAATTTTTCAGCTATTTGACAGTCCTGAGCCCAGCTTTGGTTTTCTTCATATTTATCCTTTCTGAGATTCACTAAGCTTTTTGAATACGTCTGTGTGTGTTTTTCACCTGTTTTGGGAAATTTCACAGAGTGTTGACTTTTGTTTTACATTGTCAATTACATTGCCGACTAATTGACCATGAACTTGTGAATGCTTGGTATTACACTTTTAAAGACAGGTTTGTTTTAGTTTTGCCATTTGTTTTAGGGTAAATTCTTTAGAACTAGGATATAACCTTTACTCCCTGTGGCCCTTCTAGGGTTTTGGTGGAGCCTACAGTGTTGATCAGATCCTTCTGACTTGGCGAGATGCAAACTCCAAATCTAGTCTCCCTTGCAGTGGATAGCAGAGGATTCGTTCCTCTGCATTTAGAACTTTCCAGCAGTTGTTTTATGTTGGTCTACTTGGTGTCTTGTCTAGGCAAGCACACCTCAGAGTTCAGGCAAGAATTTAACATGAATTTATACACAGATTTGGGGCATACTCTATGTGGCTTCTCATTTTCCAGGACTCTGGGGACATAGTCCTGGAAAATAAGCAAGCAGCCACTTTGTCAGTCCCAGACTCCATCCTCTGACATGCCAAAAACATTCCAATGTTATGCTTTAGTTCTAGACATTTCTTGTCATGTAGACTGGGGTGAGCTCTCAGGAGAAGAGCTGTATAAACATGAACCGCAGCCAGTGTGGTTCATTTCTCTCAAGGGTCAAATGCCCTCCAATATCTACTTAAATCTGATGAGTTTCCAGGGCCTTTAAGTATGAAGCTTGATATTTGCCTAGAGTTTAGAACTGTTTATCAACAGTTAGTCCAACACAAGCCACTGCATCATTTCCAGAACTAGAAATTCAAGAATTTACTTTGAGATACTGATACTTCAAAAACTTCACAACAGAATTGTATTTTATGACCCCCAAATATTTCTCTTTGGACTTGTATGAATTGACATGTAGATATGTCATAGCAAAATGGCAAGACATGTATTCTGATTCTCAACATAACATCAAGATTTCAGCGATTGAATAGAATCAGTATTCTTGGAATTCTCCCATATACTCTCATCTTTGTGTTTCTCATGTATTGTTTCATCCTCGAATAATTGTCTTTTCGGTGGTTAAATCCTAGTAGAGGTTACTTTCAATTCTTCACACCGTTCTAAAGTATGTTTATTTTTAACTACCAGCATATTTCTTATCAAAGATTGTCAGTATATCCTTCAGTACATGATAACTATCAAGACAATGGCTGATCTAGCAGCTTCATGCTTCTTTAAGACTATGCATTTCACATTTCAGCTTCTCGGTCCCTAGGAAGATAAGCATTCTTGAAGACGACGTCGTAATATGACCATCTCAGAACTTCCAATTGATAATACTTTGCGAGCCTAAAGCTAATTATGAAACTCGACTTCTTAGCATTTAAATCAGCAACAAAGTAGTTGTGAAGTAGAAGAAGAAAAAATTACCACTTGCGCATACCCTATTTTCCAGGAAGAAAAAAATTGTGTTCTCATAAAGCAATATCATTTAAAAAGTATCTTTGGTGATCCAGACAGAGGGGTTAGTGGGGCAATGATTGCTGTTGTGTTATATTCATGAGAAATTGCTAAGTGACAATGCTGTATATTGGAATAGCATTTTACAAGCTAGAAACGCCACATATCACAGTATGCCTGTGCCTCCATCCTGAACTCTAGGCTCGTATAACCAACTGCCTGTACAATGCTTCCCTTAGAAATCTAACAGCTTGAACTTCACATGTTCAAAACTGAGCTCCTGATACTCTCTCCTTCTGCCATTTCCCCAAAGTGCTCCTCCTTCAGCCTTCCCCATCTTGGCTAATGGCAACCCCATGATTTTAGCTCTCAGATTAAATATTTGATGTGTCCTCCTCGAATCTTCTCTCTCTTACTCTTTGCATTTGCAAAACCCATAGGTCGTAATTTGTGATATATCCTGAACTTGGTCATGTCTTACCACCCCTGCTGCCCATAACCCTGGTCCAAACCACTATCATTTCTCACCCATATTATTGAAATAACCTTCTAAGTAGCCTCCCTGCTTCTACACTTACCCCTCTTCAATCTATTCCCAACATATCAGCCAGGGCAATTCTGTTAAAACGTGTATTAGATTAAAACTCTCCGCTCAAAACCCTCCAATATTTTCCTACGTTACTCCTATGTCACAGTTTTTATGAAGACTTACAAGGCCCCACCTTACCTGTACTATTATCCCCTTAATTATCTAGGTACAGCAAAATGGCCATTCCAAACATGATGAAGCTTTCTCTGCTGGAAAGCTCTTACTTCATATATCTACATGGCCAGCTTTTCATTTTCTTCTAACTTTTAACTCAAAGAGCTCATTCTTAATGGCCTCTCCATCTAAACGTGCATACTCCATACCAACACATGCTTTCCAATCTCTCTTGTCTGCTCTGTTTTCTTACTTAGCACTTAGCACTATATGCCATACCAGATATTTTCTTCCTGAGGTCTGGCATCATCAGTCTCCATAACTGGAATGCAAACTCAGTGGGGGCAAGGATTTGAGCTACTTGTCCTCTGTTCTATCTCCAGAGTCAAGGCAATGTCTAGCACACAGTAGGAGCTCCAAACATATTTGTTGAATGAATATACAAAGCATTGCCATAGCCAATTCTATCTCCAGATTTTGCTTATGCAGAAACTATATTCAGAGTGATTCTATGACTTAATCTAAGGCACATAGTCAATTTAAAAGGCAATAATTATATACAGTTTTTTTTTGCCAGAGGTATTTCCATAGCACTACATTGCTCCACCCCAAGTTCAAGACCAGTGCAACTCCTGAATCATCTGAATCCAATGAATAAATGCAGATATTGTTTTTATAAACCAATAAGAGAAGGATTTTTGGGTTCCTCTATTTCCATACTATTATAACACTTCCTCTGAACTAGTAAAACTGATTTTTTAAAAAATCGAGATGATATTTACATAATATAAATTAAGCATTTTAAAGTGAACAATTCAGTGGCATTTAATACATTCACAATGTTATGGAATCCCCACCTCTAGAAATACAAGATTTTAATAATACTTAGCTAGCTTGCTTGCTTTCTTTCTTTTCCTTTTCTTTCTTTCTTTCTTTCTTTCTTTCTTTCTTTCTTTCTTTCTTTCTTTCTTTCTTTCTTTCTTTCTTTCTTTTCCTCCCTCCCTCCTCCTTCCTCCCATCCTCTCTGTTTTTCTCTTTTTTCAGACTGTGCTATGACAAATATAGAGAATAAACTCAGAAGATAACCTAGAAAACCCAAATTATTTTCTATGAATCAGTTTCTTCTTTCCTGAACACTATTATTTTTCTACCACGTTCACTGGACTATTGCTAGGCTCTAATACTTTTAGGGCTTTAGAAGGAAATATCTTATGAATAGCACAGTGATATATGCATTTTTGATGTGTGGTTAGTTATTACTATTGACAGCATCTTCTTGATACTTACATTAGAATTACCCATAAACTTTAGTTCGTATTATCTGGTGTCTGCTAAGGACTCTCCTTAGTCTGTAGGCTTTCCATAAAACTTTAATTTTACATTTACAAGATCTATTTTTATAATATAATTAATTGTATATTGTATAATGTATCAGTATTCTATATAAATACCATCTATACTTGGGAGTTTGTCTCAAGAACGTGCCATGCTCTCTCCTGCCTTGTGGCCTCTGAGGGACCCACTTTTCCGAAAGGCCATCTCTGTCTTCCATCTGTCAAATTCCCTCCACACCCCAAGGCTCAGGCTTCCTTCTTCTGTGAGGTTCTTACCAGCAACTCAAAGTACTACTGATTTTCTTACCCCTCTGAATTTCTTTCACTGCTCCTATTGTCTACACCACATGGTCGATCATCACTCAATCACATTCTGTTCTGTCTTGTTCATTATCATTTCATCGCTGCTCTGGGGCCCCACTGCCTTTTCCATCAATGGAGAGCAAGTGACTAGATGCCCTTGAAACTTTCTTACAACTCTGATTCTGATTATGTGTAATAGTTTTTTCTTCTTGGATTATAAACTTCTTGAGACAGATACATGTATTTTTATTTTTATTTTTATTTATTTTATTTTTTATGTAAGAGAAAAAAAGAGCGCAAGCATGGGAGGGGCACAGAGAGAGAAGGGGAGAGAGAAGGGAACAGAGGATCCAAAGCAGGCTTCGCGCTAATAGCAAAGAGCCTGATGCAGGGTTTGAACTCATGAACCACGAAATCATGACTTGAGCCAAAGTCAGACGCTTAACTGACTGAACCACTCAGATGCCTCACAGATACCTGTGTTTTTAAATCCCACAATGTACTTTGCTCAGCACAGACAGGTGTTCAGAAAATTTGAACTTTGCCATAGAGAGGCATAGTTCTGTGTATTTAGGAGTGTGATACAACTCCTAGAAATGCTAATGATCCATTCGATCAAATTAATAGAGTTATAACGTTCATGTCTCCAATGTAGCAGTGCTTGCTACTTGTACATGCCCAGAATAATGTGTTCCATTCTGGCAGACTTGCCTTAAGATAGAGATCTTTCTGTTGGATACAGACAAATTAGGGTAGAGTCTGGAAACCATAATAAAGGAGGTGTTGAATGCATTTAGCCTGGGTAAGAAATTATTCATGAGAGCCTCCTCCCCAAAAAAACTGTATCCAAATCTGAAAGATATAGAATGAAAAACAAGTATTTTGGGTGGTCCGAAAGATAAATCTAGGACAAATGAATGGCTTTTCACAGAGAGCTGTTTCAGCTTAGCATAAGTAACAACCTTTTTGTAAGTTTCTTATAAATTAGCTATTTAACAATAGAATGTGTTATGTACCTCATGGCTGTATTGATTAATTGTAAGATGTTTACTGAACGCCTGCGCTATGCCAGTACTGTTTTTGACATAAGCAAGTGATGAATGCGATAGTCAGAGACCTGCTGTAACAGAACTTATATTCTGATGGGACATAAACAATAAGAAAAAACAAAGAACTCCACAAAGAAAAAAAAATGTCCATGAAGAAAATGAAACAGGGCATGGTGATAGAAAGAAGGGAGGTGGAAAGGGATCAAGGCAGGAAGGGATGGGATGGTCATGGAAGCCCTGTGAAGATGACATTTGAGATGAGACTGAAATGAACAGAAGAACCAACCATGTAAGTATCTGAGGGAAGAGCATTCCAGGCAGTCATACAAGAATGGATGTTGGGGGGCCCTCAGCCAATGACCTTGTGACAGTTCAGATGTCTGTGTCCACTGGGTTAGGCTTTGGTGCCCAGCTGTTTAGTCAAACACTAACCTGATGTGCCATGAAGGTAGTTTGCAGATGATATTAACATTTCCAAATAGTTAGCTTTTGAAGAAGATTACTCTCCAAGATGTGGGTGAGTCTCAACTAATCAGTTGAAGGTTTAAGAACAAAAACGAGTTTCTCTGGGAAGAAGGAATTCTACCTCAAGACCACACCATCAAATCCTACTGAGTTTCCAGCCTCTCAGTCAGCCCACTTTACAGATTTCAGACTTCCCAGCACTCACCATCACTCAAGGCAATTCCTTAAAATAAATCTATGTGTATGTGTGTGTATACAGTATCTATATATGCACACACACATACATATAGATGTATATCCTATTGGGTCTCTGTCTCTGGAGAACTCTGACTTATATAGACCCCTTGCAGGAAGTTTCTGCATTTCCTGCCATGAACTTGATTCCATAGCTGATTGGGTGGGAGTGGAGAGTAGAATCTAACAGGTTATGATACCACAGATTGTTTAGGGACCAAAAAAGGTATGAATGCAAATTTTAGAAAGCATTCCTACTTTGCAAATATGTCTGTTGTCTATTGAATCCTACAGAGTAGTGGGGAAGCCTGTCATTACAAATGTCCAATAAAAAATTGACGATTCATCCCTTACTCTATTTCTACATTTTAGAATTGGCTCCTTCCTTTAGAATTTCCCTTGAAGAACAATTTAAAGAAGGGGTAATTATGGGAGCTTAAATTAGATCTTTCCATTCTTTGCTGGATTATTTAAAGTAGGCATATTTATGTTTTTTTGAGAGCAACTTCTATCTCTACAGCCCAAAGAATACTCAAGAAATTCAAGGTGAAGTGCATGATGTTATCAGCCAGCAGCCATTTTTGATGTATAATCTATTACAAATACCTGAGAAATCACCTTGAAATTATTTTCCTGGCATTTTCACAGCTGATACAGGTCACCGATAACATTTGTTATTCTGTCACCACTTGCTACTCCCTTCAAGCTCAGCAAATGCCTCATCAAACATTTCACAGACTCAAGGCAACTTTCTCACCAGAGAACCAAACCTCCAGGGTCTCCTGGCCATCGCTGACCATCACAGGTGAACCTCCAGTATTTTCCACCAGCAGCGCAGACTGTAGAAGAATGTCATTAGTTCCCAGGTAGCTACTGGCAGAGCGAGAATTACGGATTACCATGGTAAACGTACCATTTTGATGACTAGACAAGGTCTTTTATATTAGCTTTGAGTATTATTAGTCCTCTTTTCTTCTCCATATAAAATGTGTTTCAGTGTTTTTAATGTTTTATCTTATATAATCTTAAGTTATGCTTATTAAATTTTGTCAAAATAAATCCAAACTTCAGAGTGTGAGGATTCTAAGCCATGTTTTATGGATAGGCAGTTTGTAAGTTTAAACCAAACTTTTGTCCCGAATGAGTAATGAAGGAGTACAAAACAGGGGATGTGTGATGGAAACTGATATTCGGAACTTTGGAGTCTCACCTCATATCTTCCCTCTAAGGATGTGCTAAGTCTCATTTTCAGAGGGCTGAGCTTGATTCATGGATTCCAAGGCCCATGGAAAAGAGTCTATGATAACAAAATGCTTTTGCTTAATCTGATGCATTTTTCTCCAGTCTTTTCCTCTTTACCTTCAATGGGTTGCTTCTGAGGAAACTTCTAGATGCATTTTGTTTCTGTCCCACCTTCACAATTTCAGATTATAAAGTACATATTTCCTATGTTCCCATACAAGTCTTCCAAGTAATTTAGGACATTTGTCCACAAGCAAGAAGGAGAGATTCCAGGTACCCTGAGGGGAAGGAGCCGTCACCCTCAAGCCATTCCACAAAAGGAACTGCCTACTCCATCTTCCCAGTGCACAAAAATGCTGGGTCCAAACACCAGCCCCTACTAAACAGCTGTGTGAGCACCAGCAGGGTCCTTTCCTATGCTCACTATTTGCAGTTTTGTCTTACCATCATGCCCCTACAGTCCACACTGTAGTACTTAATCCCATCTCTGTGTGAGATGGGATCTAGAAAGATCAAGCTTACTCTTGATATTTCTAGACTTTATCATGTCCCACCTGAGTCTTTTCTTCTAGCTAAATATCCTTGGTCCCTTGAATCCATCCTTATCAAGTGTGATGGTTAATTTTATGAGGTGAGTTGGCTAGGCTATGGTCCTCGGTTGTTTGGTCAAGCATTATTCTAGATGTTTCTGTGAAGATATTTTTAGATGTGGTTAACATTAAATCAGTGGACTTGGAGTAAAGCACATTACCCTCTCTCAGGGTGAGGTGGATGGGCCTCATCCAGTCAGGTGAAGGCCATAAGAGGAAAGACTAAGGTTGCCTGAAGATTCAAGTCGGCCTCAAGACTGCAATATAGAAACCCTACCTGAGCTCCTAGCTTGCGCCCTCTGGAATTTGGACTTAAGATGACCACAACATCAATTCTTTCCAGAATTTCCAGGATGTGGGCCCATTTGACAGATTTCTGGCTTGCCAGGACTCATAATCATGTCAGCCAATTTCCTAAAATCTCTCTCTCCCTCTCTTTCTCTCTCTCTCTCCTCTTTCTCTCTCATGATCACCTCACTGAGGGAGAGTTTGTCAGACTTTTCCACTATAAAGTCATTCTTTTCTCCCTTTCTATACAGTATTCTTTGGAAGGAAATCACAATGCAGAGCCGACATTTAAAGAAGGGCAGGTTATGCTCCATCTTCTTGAGGGTGGATTACCTAAATGAATTATTTGTAATTATTCTATATGGGACATTTGTCTCTCCTCCCCTGTTTGTTAGTTTCTTTATTCAGTCATGTATTTATATCAGGATGGACTCGTGGGTTTTTAAAAATATTTTGACTTATAATTCAAAATAATATAATTCAAAAACAATTTTTTTTTCTTAAATTTTGCCAGCTTTGGCCATTGGGACCTCTTTCAGTTGACTCCTGTGGACTTTTGACAGGATCCCATTGTTATGGGGTTTTGTTTTTGGGATTTGTTTGTTTGTTTAAGCACTTGCTTTCTAGCACCACAAAATGCCCCAGGCTCATCTTGTCCACCTGGGAGTAGAGGAGAGATGTCTTACTGAAGTTTTGTAAGACACTGGCACAGAAGCAGTGGGCTGAGATCCCCTTCACCAAGTCTAACGGTGTGGTCTAGGGGCTCTCCTTTTCTTCCAGACTGACCATGGGAAGACTTTGTGTTCCCCTGTCTTTTCTCCTTTTTGCAAGACAAGGTCTCAAGTGTCTCAGCTTCAGGGGCACCTGGGTGGCTCAGTCGGTTAAGGATCCGACTTCCTCTCAGGTCATGATCTCACGGTTCGTTGGTTCAGGCCCTGCATTATGCTTCAGATTCTGTCTCTCTCTCTCTCTCTCTCTCTCTCTCTCTCTCTGTTCCTCCACTGCTCATGCTCTGTCTCTCTCTCTCTCAAAAATAAATAAAGATTAAAACTTTTTTTCAAGTGCCTCAGCTTCGAATGGGGGTGGCGGTGCCCAGTGAATGTCCAGTGTAAGACGGCAGGACGGACAGGGGTGAATTCCTTCATGAAGGACATGAGCTGGAAGCCAGTCTCCCCAACCGCCAGTTCTCTGAGTTTGTTTGTTTTTTAAACAATGTATAGGGGCACCTGGGTGGCTCAGTTGGTTAAGCGGCCGACTTCAGCTCAGGTCATGATCTCACAGTCTGTGAGTTCGAGCCCCATGTCGGACTCTGTGCTGATATCTCATCAGAGCCTGGAGCCTGCTTCAGATTCTGTATCTCCCTCTCTCTGCCCTTCTCCTGCTCACACTCTGTCTCTATGTCTCTTAAATAAATGTTAAAAAAATTAAAAAACTATGTAAACAATGTATAAAGTTTACAGCAATTACGATTGATCGGGATGCTTGTGTGTATGTGTTTAAGTTTTGATGATTTCTGCAAAATTCTGCTTTTTTTCATTTCATATTAATAACATCTTCAGGAAGTGTTTTAGATTTGAAGACTTCTGCAAAATTTCTGCTTTTTTCATTTTATGCTAATAGCATCTTGAGGAATATTCTGTTGAACATGTCACAATATTTTTTGAATCATTTTTGCAGATACATTCTCTAAGATGAACTTGATTTTTTTTTAAATCACAAAACCAAAACAGAAGGTTGTACCTTTATTTTACAAGGCTCTGTTAGAGCCACGATGATTGCGATATTTTTGCAATAAGGATAGTAACACCCAAAGCAGAAATGGATTGGCCTCTGTTCAGAAGCCCATAAGGCCAGCACTCAAGCCTGAAGTCAGAGACCTCAAGAGATGACTTCTGTACACCCCTTTCTGGTGTTGCAATTCTGGGTGCCCTTGAATGAAGGGGTTTTATTGCTACATCTTGACAATAGCCAGGAAAGATCTTTAAAAGCATAGTGCTTAGAGTAGCTAGGAGGAGGAATTCAGGTGGCTTATGGAAACCTGGACCAGTAATATAGTCTATTATATAGGCCATCTGAGGGCAGAAGCCTTTTTCAAGTGGGGTTTTTAAAACCTCCCCTGTAAGAAGCATTAGAAAAGAGAATGTTTATTTTCCACATGCAGAGGAAGCCAGGTGGCAGTTTTACTCAGTAGTGGCCTTTGGGCATATCAGTCAGAGAGTCACAGGTGGCTGAAGTCACAGAGGGGCTTCTTCCACCTCTTCTCCCCACACCCATGGTCCCAGAATGCCTCCTGTTTCAAAAGATTTATCAGACAAACCATAAAACACAAAGTTATATGGGTGGCTCAGCTGTCTGAGGGGGATTGGAGGGTCCACCTCTAATGGGCTGATTCATGGAAAATCCATTACTGATGTCGGATATGAAGAATTTTTTCTTTTTTCTTTAACCAAGTTTCATAGAAATATGAATCAATAGGGTGACTATCAGCTGAAGAGGTTAGTGGTAGGAACTCTGGTTGTAAATAGAAATGTTAAAGGGTGAGTTTTTGCTTTTTGAAATATTTGTTAAATTTGTCTATGATATTTATGCTTTAAAGGATTATAAAAGTATGTTCTCTCCCATTAAGTAGACTTAATGTTAAAATAAACATTAAATATACTAAATATTAAAATAATACTAGTATAAATACTAAATATTAAAATAAATATTATTTCATCATTGAAGTTCGGCAACCAAATCATTTTATGTAAGTACATTTTTAATCGCCTAGTTCATCCATTTTTAATCTCTAGTATCATTTACCATTATTTTGAACAACAATGAAATTATAACATCCGAACCAAGTAGGACCTCCAGATAAAGGATACTCAGTTAAACTTGAATTTTAGATAAACAGTGAATATTTCTTGTAGGTCCATGCAATGTTTGGGATATACTTTTACTTAAACTTTACTTATTTATTTCAAATTTAACAGGAAAGCCTGTACATTATTTGCTAACTCTAGCAACCTCTCACCAAGGCAAATTTCCCTGGAAGAAATCCGAATCTATCCACGTATTTTTTAATCAAGTACAATTGGCTTTTATTTACGCTGTGATATTAACTTTAGATCCATGGAGTAGACATGTGTCTGACACCTCGTAATTCATTGGCTCTCAGCCCATTCCAATCCTCAGAGAGCCCCCATCATGCCAGAGAAATGGTTTTTGTCATGGTCACCAGTGATTTCCATATTGACAGATCCAATGGACACTTTTTCGTCCTCTACTTCTCAGCAGCTTCCAGTGACATTGACTTCCCTCCCCTTTTGAAAGAGTTTTGGCTTCTGTGACCCCCTCTCTGTCCTGGTTTTCTACCTATCTGACAGCTAATTCTCATGCCTCTGTCAGATATTTTTGTACTCTAACTACAAATTGGGAATTACTTATGGCTCCACACCAGGTTCCCCTTTGTCTCTTTCTATGCGATCATTGTCCAATAGAAATTTCTGTGAGGATCAAAATATTCTACATATGTGCTTATCAATGCAGTGGCCGCTACCTACATGTGGGTACTGAGGAAATGTAGCTAGTATGACTGAGTAACTGTTCATTTGCTGTTTCTCATCTCCAATCTCTTCCCCAGCTGTTGACCTGGACAGCCTTTTCTTACCCTTCGATTCTTAACTCAGTACTGCAGGGAGCTCTCCCCTCACCACGTATCCTGATGGGTTTAGCTTCCATTTTCTTATTCTCCATGTCCGCATATGGACTGTTTTCTCCCTTATGGCTCTTCCCATCTGAAGTTACATTGTGTGCTTGCTTCTTTAATGTCTGTGTAGCCCACCAGCCCATGTGCTCCAAGAGGGCAGAGGCTTCTATTTAACTCACTGCACATATGTAAAACTAGCACGTCACCGATGCATAGTGGAGCTCAATAAATATGTATTGAATGAATGAAAGAATAAATGAGCTCAGGCTTTGACTTACAGGCAGGGTATTATATCTAATTTTGTTGGTTTCAAAAATCCAGTTTTTAATTTTTACTTTACATAGCTACAAGTAGACGACATGACTCCTGTCAGCTTCTTCTCTTTTCCATTAAATGAGCACAATAATGGCCTCTACGGAAAAGTCAGAGATGATAGAGATTAATTACACTGAGAATATTGTCTTTCTTTCAAGCCCCCATAAGACCATATTGTGTTGAGCTTCCTAGAACGGCTTACAGTAAAGAAGTTTCCAGCACTATTCTGGAAAGTTATGACCCTGCTTGCACTTTGGAATCATCTGAGAAGCTTTAAAGTATACTGGCTGGGTGTCAGCCTGTAGATTCTGATTTAATTGGTCTGGGGTGCATCCTGCATACTAGAACCATTCAAGCTGCCCAAGGGATTCTAACGTGTGGCCAAGGTTGCATCTCACAGAGGGAAGTTGTGGACCAAAGAAGGATGGGTGCAGTGAGAGACTGTTTTTCAAATCATTTTGTTATTTATGAATTCTGTCTGCCTTAGTGTTCTTAGTGCCACATCTCACAGCTTAGTTCATGGTGTCTTATAAGACTCTTTTTATTATGAAAAAAGCCCATTAGCGTTTCTGACAAATGTTCCATTGAAACTGTTGGTCAGAGATTAGATTCACTATTTTAAGATTTCAAGATTCTTCCAGGTAAGTCTACTTCCTGACTATTCATGAAAGGGAAAGAATAATTAACAAGTGAATAACTTGTGTTTCTATTCAGTGTCTCTTGTCATTGGTCAAGTCTAATGGTGGTCGTCTGCCTTGACCGAAGGTGTCAGTGACCAACCTGGCCTCATCTCTTGTGCTTTATCTCCTTCTGCACTCAACGGCTAATGTTGTCATGGATCTAGCCACAAGCTTGGGCTCCTCCTGGTTCAGAAGTTGAGCAGAGCAAGGTATGTCAGAAATGTTGGCTGCTTTAACTTGCACTCCCCATATTTGAAAGCTAATAATAAATTAGTAAGCAAAGAGTTATTACTAGTGAGCATGCATAATTAATATTAATATTTATTAATAATATTGATCAATATTTATAATAAATATTAATATTAATAACTATATGACAGCTAGGTCTTTGTGAGCTTCCTACTTTCATTCATTTTCCACAAAGATTTATTGTTCCCTAATCAATCAGAGTTTCAGAGCAGTAGTTATGACTCAGAGTCTAAACCTTCCTGTGCCTTCCTCGGTTGGTCCAGTTTGCAAGAGCCTATCTGTGCTACACAGCTACCTGCCCTGTAACCCCTGGCTCTTTAAAGGATGGCTTGGCTGGGGGCCCTGGCTGACACTTGAGGTATGTTTCTGTACCCACCTCTCCTGGGATCAACTCCCACATCCTGGCTCCTGTGTACTGCCCGCTATCTAGACCCTTCAACACTGTGGTTAAACTTCCAGATGCCCAAAGTCATGTGTGTGTTTTCTCCATTGGCTCCAACTTTATAGGATCTCTTTTATTGTAATAACCATTTATCTTTGCACCTGAGCCCCCCCCCCCACTGTCACCTTGCTTTAGGAAAATGTGTCTCATTATTCAGTAGTTCTCACCCATTTTGATAATTTTTCATTTCCTTGCAACATCTGCACTATTGTTTGCATATATCTGCTTAAACACTCCCAAACTATCTTGCTTTGTTTCTGCAAAAATAATTTGAAATCATAAGTTTGATGCGTTACTTATATCTTTCCCTATTACACATCAAAATAAATCTGTAACTATTAATGTAATGTATTTGCAGACTATTTAGAATGTCCCTGTAACTAGGGGACCCTCGTATTGCACTTGGGGAAGTGTTCGCCTAAGGCTCTCACCCCGGGTGTGCTCACTCCTATCCCTGCCCTGCCCCTTTCTACCTGTCCTATGTGGATCCCTCAGGCCCCATGTTAGGACAAAAATACGTAGAAATAGTAAAAGTCCCTGCTTAGTGCAAGGTGCACACGTGCTCAGTACAAATGTGATATGCTGGTTACGAGCACAGACTCTGGAGGGGACCCGAATTCAAATCCCAGCTGCTGCTTACTTCATAAGCCACTGCACCTCTTTAGGTAGCTGAGAGAACTGCTGGGAGGGTTAAATAAATTAACATCTACTCAGAGCTCGGAGAGTGTCTGCCCCTATAAGTGCCATATAAATTGTAGACATTATTATAAGCTGTGGTTTCGAGCGATGGAAGTCTGCAGAAAGAAGTAGTCCGTGAGTGTACTAGGCATCCTTCCCTCTGAGAAAGAGTTGACTAGGGAATTACAGGAGTGTACTCATCTTTATTTAATCTTGAGATTGGGACTCTATGTATTTGTTATATTGGGGTATTAGGGCTTTATGAATCAGGTAAAAAAAATATATATGTATAACACTCGATAATTTAAAATGGTATCTATCTGACTTACTGTGATTTAGTCATGCAAATTGAGTATTCTATGCAACTGGAATGCTCCATTCTGAAAAAAAAATTTAGGTACTTTGTATTAATTTGAAAACTGAGTGAATTTACTAAGTATTGATAGCTGTGCAAAAAGGTGTGTGTGTGTGTGTGTGTGTGTGTGTGTGTGTGTGTGTGTGTTCTGAATGTTTTGAATAGGTTTTCTGTTATTAGTATATCAAATAGTTCTTTCTAAAATAAACTACTAGAATTCTTGGAAATAAATTTAATGGAGAAAATGAAAGACCTGACCTGCACACTGAAAACCATAAGACATTAATAAAAGACACTGAAGAAGACATAAATAAATAGATATTCCATGTTCATAGATTGGAAGTGTTCATATTATTAAAATGCCCATATTCCTAAAAGCAATCCACAGATTCAATGCAAAATTCTTATCAAGATTCCAATGACATTTTCCACAGAAACAGAAAAAAGCAATTCTAAAATTTGCGTGGAACCACTAAAGATCCCTAAGCAGCCAAAGCAATCTTGAAAAAAAAAAGAACAAAGCTAAAGACATTCTGCTCTCTGATTTCAAACTATTTCAAAGCTATAGTAAACAAACAATATGGTATTGGCATAAAAACAGACACATAAATCAAGGAAACAGAATAGAAAGTCCAGAAATAAATCCATACATATAAGGTCAATTAATTTACAATGAAGGAGGCAAGAATATACAATAAGGAACAGACAGTCTTTTCAACAAACGACGTTGGGAAAACTGGATAGCCACATGCAAAAGAATGAAACTGGACCACTGTCTTACACTGCACACAAAAATTAACTCAATGAATTAAGAATTTAAATATAATACCTGAAACCATAAAATTCCTAGGAAAGAACAAAGGCAATAAACTCCCCGACATTGATTGATGTTGGTGATGATTTTTTGGATTTGACACCAAAAGCAAAGGCAACAAAGGGAAAATAAGCAAGTGAAATGACATCAAACTGAAAGGCTTTTGCACAGCAAAGGAAATCACCAACATGAGGCAACTTACTGAATGGGAGAGAATATTTACAAATCATACATCTAATAAGGGGTTAATATCCAATATATGGAAATATCCAATATACATAAAAAACTCATACAAGTAAACAGCAAAAACAAACAAACAAACAAAAAACAAAAAACAACAAAAAAAACAATCCAATTAAAAAATGACCAGAGGATCTGAAGAGACATTTTCAAAGAAGACACACAGATGACCAGAGGTACATGAAAAAAAGCTTAGTACCACTCATCATCAGGGAAATGTAAATCAAAACCACAATGAGATATCCCTTCTCATCTGTTAGAATGGCTATTATTAAGAAGACAAGAAATAATGAGTGCTGGTGAGGATGTGGAGAAAAGGGAACCCTTGTGCACAGTTGGTGGGAATGTAAATTGATGCAGCCACTGTGGAAAACAGTGTGGAGTTTCCTCAAAAAATTAAAGATAGAACTACCATGTGATTCAGCCATTCCTCTGCTGGTTATCTATCCTAAGAAAATAAAAACACTAATTCAAAAAGCTATATGCACCCCACGTTCCTTGTAGCATCATTTATAATAGACAAGATGGAAACAATTTAAGTAGTTATCTTTCTATGGATGAATGGATAAAGAAAATGTGGTGTATAGATACAATTGGATAAAGAAAATGTGGTGTATAGATACAATTGGATAAAGAAAATGTGGTGTATAGATACAATTGAATATCATCCAACCATAAAAAGGAACGAAGTGTTGCTGTTTGTAACAACATAGAGGAACCTTGGGGCATTATGCTAAGTGAAATAAGTCAGACAAGGAAAGACAAATACCATATGATCTCATTTACATGTGGAATATAAATAACAAAACTGAGTTCAAAAGGTATAAAAAATTAAAATGAAATAAACTATAAAGTTGTTAAATAAAACAAATATGTTTCATGTATTTTAACAACTGTTTTCCCAGGTCATACTATGAATGATTTTTTTTTCCTATTTCTATTTCAAAATAGCACAAGCACCAGCTACATTACTTAAAAGCTTCTTTATTACATTTGATTGAATATTATCAATGACATTTATGAAGAGCAACAAAGAATAGTAAAACTGTATTTGAATAAAACATCTCAATTCTAATTCTAAAACTGAATGGGGGGGACATTTTAGCACAACAATAATCCATTAAATATACATGATTGTTAGGCTGTGTCTGTTATGAAAACATTCACTGATGTTAAGGAAAGGTATTCACCTGATATTGCAAGAGAAGTTTCTCTTAAAAACAACGGCTTGAAAAGAGAAAAAAAACAACAAAATAATGGCATGTTATCACTGAAATATTGTAGATTGTTTTTTAAAAAAGCAATAGATATATACTTGGAGATAAAATGATCAAATTTATTTCCTGAAGCTCCTTTATTTTTAACATTTATTTATTTTTGAGAGACAGAGAGACACAGCATGAGCAGAGGAAGGGCAGAGAAAGACGCAGACACTGAATCTGAAGCAGGCTCCAGGCTCTGAGCCATCAGCACAGAACCCAATGCGGGGCTCGAACTCACAGACGGTGAGATCATGACCTGAGCTAAAGTCGAACGCCTAACCGACTGAGCCACCCAGGTACCCCTCCTGAAGCTCCTTTAATAGACTGTAAACACTAAATAAAAATTTTATAAAGTGACTCAGGAGATGAGATTGTAAAGATTTCTTCCTGAAGTTATTTTGACAACCTCCAAGGCCAGATAAGAACTTGTGAAATTCCCTGTTGTCCAAAGGGAAAGGCTTAGAATGAGAACCAGGATTCTTGGCTTCTCCTCCAGTGAATTTAGTTTATTGATCATCATGGTACCCAGTTTGCTTATTTGTTAATTTGGGAGTCACATTTCAGACCTAATTCTATGTAGTATGATAGTGTAAAATGTTTTTTAATGTTTATTTATTTTTGGGAGAGAGCGAGCATGCAAGTGAGCGGGGAAGGGGCAGAGAAAGAGGGAGACACAGAGTCTGAAGCAGGCTCCAGGCTCTGAGCTGTCAGCACAGAGCCCAATGCAGGGCTTGAACTCACAAATCATGAGATCATGCCCTGAGCTGAAGTCAGACACTGAGCTGATTGAGCCACCCAGGTGCCCCTGTAAGTGTGATAGGTTTTAAAATCCTGTGCAAAATTTCCCTGTACTATCTAAACATTTCCAATCCATAATTTTCTCAACTGATCAGAATTTTTATTATTATATACATCTACTAGATCAATCTCCCAACTCAAGAAGAGACAGTTCCTATTTCACATTTCCTGCTTGCATGGATACCAATATTATGTTGTGCCTAGGACTGTGGTTCAAAAGTCTTCATTGTCATAGTTAAAGAATGGACTAACCCCATCAGAATAACTGATTGCAGACCCCAACCTAGGTGGACACACATCCCAAGTCTCTGCTCTGTCTGTCCTGGAGGGAGCCGACTCTTGAGAAAAAGCCAAAGTGGATCTCATGGCTCTGCAATCACCCGGAATTTTCAAAGGCAGCGGCCCAGCTGGAGAGGCTTCCCTGGCCGCTGTGGTTGGCAAGTCCGAGCCTTCCGGATAGATGGGCATGGGGATGTTTTCAGAAGCATAGTTACACCCTGAAAGGCTCTTAACTTCCTGTATGTCGCCACAGTATTTCAGAGCAGGGGGCTGGTAGGCCTGGTAGGACACTTTGGTGGTGGTGGTGATCACAGTCTGTAGTGCTGGAGCACCTGCCGGGGGAGTCGTGAGGTACCGGCAGGGAAGCTCCGTGTTATAATAAGGGCGAGAAGCTAAGGCCTGGAACTGTCCATGGTCAGTCCTCTCCCCAAGGCCAGGTTTTCCGAGAGCTGGTTTCCAGCCATGCTGTTTACTGGTGAAATCAAAGCTTCTCTCAAAGCTGCTGTATGAGTTGACATTATATTGCAGTGCATTTAGATGGACCCAGTCCGTGTCATTCAGGATATTGCTGGAATTTTTATAAAGGGTGGGATGTGCGCTTGGATTTGTGTAACTAGGACCTGCCAATTCATAGCCGCAAGCCGCCCTGGGCAAATAGATTCTTGGGTTTGGATATTTCTGAAAGGGTGGCATTATGTCTGCTTGAAAGGTGGCGAGGTCACAGGTAGCTTTGCAACCATCCGAGTTTGGGAAGGAAAAGCAAGGCTGCCCTGGAATAGGGAAGCCGGTGTCAGTAATTGCATCAAACTCTTCTAGATCTTCCAAGGAAGGCATGTTGTTGAAATGTCCACTGCTGTCTTGATTCTCCCCAGCCTAAAAAAAAAAGATAAACATTTTTATTTGTAACTAAAAATGTACATTACACGAGCAAGTTCATCTGTAACAGTATCCAGCCAACCAAATAAAAACAAATTCCAGGGGCACCTGGATGGCTCAGTCAGTTAAGCATCTGACTTCAGCTCAGGTCATGATCTCACAGTTTGTGAATTCAAGCCTCATATCAGGCTCTCTACTGTCAGCACAAAGCCTGCTTCAGAACCTCTGTCCCCTTCTCTGTCTGTCCCTCCTCCACTTGCACTCTCTCTCTCTCAAAAATAAAAATAAAACCATTAAAAAAATACTTCCAATTAGTGGGTTCTGTGTTGTGAGTATGGCACTGCTCAGGTATGTGATTTGGGCACATGGTCCAAGGGCTCTAGAACTTAAGCTTGCTCGGGCATGAATAGCACACTGCTGAATGAAGAGGGGTCATGGTAGTCAGGTAGGGTGGGTCTGAGTGGTAGATTGTTCTGTGATTCCTCATCCTATGTTTATAATGGTAGAGACACAGGAGCCTGACACAGACCTTGGTTCAAATCCTGACTCTGTCATGAGTTGAACAAGTTACTTACCCTATCTAAGCCTCAGATTTCTAATTAAAAAAAAAAAAGAAAGAATTAAGACTGTTGAAGAAAAAATAAAGTTAGAGTAATTGATCCGGTTTCTCTGAGCATAAATAGAAACTAACTTTTAGCCTACCAGAGCCTCTTACCCCTACATTGCAAGTGCTGAGAATTGGACAAATAAAAGTTAGTACAGGAAAGATATATTCTAACAAAAATTAAAATCGGCCAAACTAAAAGAAAAATGGGGCTCAAAAATAATAACTTCCTGTTTAGGCTTTTGTGACCATTTCATGTGCAAAAGCTCTTAGTCCCCTTGCACTTGGCACACAGAAAGCGCTCAAACATCAGGGTTTGTTTCTCTTATCCCTAGACTAACACCGTCTGCTTGGCATGCTTTGGTTAAAAAGTCAAACTGGATCAAGTTGCCCCAGGAAATGTCATCTGTTCTACGTAAGTAACGCCAAGGATCCTACCCTCGCAAGGATGCACTGTTAACTCACTGTTGGTATGCACATATTTCTCTCTTTATTAAAAAGGGATAACTGTCCTTATACCAGGATGTCAGCACACATCCTCACTGTATCATTGACAGTAGAGATGATTTTTTTTTTTAAGAAGAAGAAATTAGAAGCCCTATCCAAAAAGGGGTGCCTGGGTGGCTCCGTCGGTTAAGCGTCTGACTTCAACTTTGGTCATGATCTCATGCTTCATGAGTTTGAGCCCCTCGTCGAATCTACACTGACAGTGGGGAGCCTGCTTGGGATTCTTGCTCTGTCTCTCTCTCTGCCCCTCCCCCGCTCTCGGTGTCCCTCTCTCAAAATAAATAATAAGTAATCCTAAAAAAAAAAAAGAAAGAAACCCTATCCAAAATGTCGATTCAACGACATTTTGTTGGAGATACAATTTTCACTTAAAATCAAACCTTTCTAATTAATTTATGACATTTGTATTTTACATAATTGTCAGTGTATTTTGTGATGACAATGAACACAGACCACAGCATAATGTCAGCTCCCCATTTACCTCTGGTTCTTGAATTCTCTTTTTCTGGGGTTGGTATAAAGAGGCCATTTGTCTCTTGATGGCACTTCTTCTAGCTTCCGTCTCTGATTTGCTCTCTGGTCTTGGGTGATCGTGAACTCCCTTGGCCTGCATTAATAAGAAATAAATCATTTATTTGTTCCTTGGAAGGAAGCTTGTTACCATTGTCAAAAATCAATTACGCATTTCCCAAGATCGCAAGTTGTTTTTGTTTTTTCAAAACGATAGAGAAAACACAATTATTGAACAGCATCAATAACAGAAATCTTCAAAGGTTACCTAGCAACCCTTTCACCATATTAACTTAGCTATAACTATAATTTGGTTCAGAATCCTTACAAGAGCACACACAAGGCAAGCTCATTCCTAGAAGCACCGATTTCTACTGCAATGCTGCCTTTGGGTTAGTCCAGAGTTCCTAAGGCACATGGGAGGTGGGCTGGTGCCTACAGTCCATCACAAATTGTAACATCCCCTTTTCCCCCACCTACTTGAAAAAATATCGCCTCGCCATCCAGCCGCCAGAAGTTGGTTACAGGATACCCACTGTGCCCTCGACAGGGGATCAACTCCAGAGCAGAATGGCAGTTGGGGCACACTTTCTCTGCAAAGCCAGAGGGAGAGAGAGATTAATAACAACTTGGACCCCAGCCGCCTTTGGAGGAGGACAGGGCACATCTGTCGGGAAAAGAGAACTGGTGGCCCCAAGGCCCTCACTCTGTTGCTTCAGGCGCGCCTTGTCGCAGATGGCGGGCCGCAGCTGCAGGCGGGAGCCGTCGGGCAGGGCGCAGGCCCGGGCGCACACCACCACGCCCAGGCACGACTTCTTGAGAATGTGGCCGTTGTGGTTGTTGGTGTTGCGCATGGCCCAGCCGCTCAGGTGGCGCTGGGCCTTCTTCTCATCGCTGCGGTAGATGAAGCGCACGTAGCCGTCAGGCCACTCGCAGAAGTGGTCGAAGTGGGCCGGCTCCTGGGAAGGGAAGGAAGGGAAGGGAAGGGCGGTGGAGGTGATCCAGCCCGCACCTGACACATCGGGCTTTTAGTTTGTCCCGAGCACGTTAGCATGAAAACGGGTCCCTTTTAATCCCAGAGATGTCTTAAACCGCAGAAACTGTACTGTCACAAAATGTCACCTTCTGTCGTTCTGTCGACTGGCTGTTCACTGATTATGCTCTAAATGCTGTCCATGTCCTAGTTCATCTAACCTTTCAGAACTCACATGGACAATAGGTACTTTTATTGTTCCTATTTACTCCAATAGCACACGGAGACCAGAGAGGTTATTTGTTGTGCCCACGGTCACACAGCTGGTAAGACCTGGCTCTAGATTTGAGCCCTAACAGTCTGATTGCAGAGCCTCTTTACCATCATGGCAAAGATACCATCAGGTATCTTTAAATGTTAAATTAAAAATGAAGACATTTTGGGGCATCTGGGTGGCTCGCCGGTTAAGAGTCAGACTTCAGCACAGGTCATGACATTGTGGTTTGGAATTCCAGCCCCGCCTTGGGCTCTGTGCTGACAGCTCAGAAACTGGAGCCTGCTTCAGATTCTGTGTCTCCCTCTCTCTCTGCCCCTCCTCTGCTCTCTCTCTCTCTCTCTCAAATATAAACGTTAGAAATTTTTTTTAAAGAAAGGAAAACATTTTTCAAAGTGAGCATCAAAGTGCCAGGGGAAAAGTAATTGGAATGCTCCATCACTGAAATGCAATTCAGTCTGTAAATATCTCTACTTCGATGCAGTGCTTTTTCTTCCAAAGCTCTTGCCTCTACCCTGTACCTGTCGGTCACACCGGTAGTGATACCCAGAGAAACATTACAGAGACAAGAACAGCTCCCCTCATCCTTCCCAACTTAGCTCTCCAAGTTTATAGGAACACTGTGACGAAGGACCTAGCCATCCAGGTAAAGCTCAGGGTGGAGCCTGCTGAGGGCTGGGCCTCTCCCTGGGGCAACGTGGACTGTCAATCTCCTCAACAAAGAGCCCCAGGGCTGGAATAATAAATTATATCTAAAATACTGAGACCTCAGGGCACCTGGGTGGCTCTGCTGGAAGAGCATCCGACTTCAGCTCAGGTCATGATCTCACTGTTTGCAGGTTCAAGCCCCGTGACGGGCTCTGTGCTGACAGCTCAAAGCCTGGAGCCTGCTTTGGATTCTGTCTCTCCCCCTTTCTTGACCCTCACCCCCTCATGCTCTGTCTCTCACTCTCAAAAATAAATAAACATTAAAAAAATAAATACTGAGCACTAAGTGAAATAGGTCAGTCAATGATTTCACTCATATGAGGAATTTAAGAAACAAAACAGATGAACATAGGCCAAGGTAAGGAAACACAAGATAAAAACAGAGGGGGAGGCAAACCACAAGAGGCTCTTAAATACAGAGAGCAAACTGAGGGTTGGGGGAGGGGAGGTGGGTTGGGGATGGGCTAAGTAGGCAATGGGCATTAAGGAGGGCACTTGTTGGGATGAGCCCTGGGTGTTACACATAAGTGATGAATCATTAAATTCTACTCCTGAAACCATAAAACAATAAATAAACAAAATACTGAGCACTGCTTCAATATTCATGGTTGGTGGTCTTTGTCCATGATAATGCATTATCTATACTGCAGTGTCTTTCTTGTAGAGAGTTTAATATAAAATTGCCCTTTACTAAGTACTTAATATTTACCAGGCCCTGTCTAGGGCAGGGGTCCACACACTTGGAGCCCTTGGCCAAATCTAGCTTGTCACTTGTTTTGGGACAAAGCTCACAAGCTAAGAAAGATTTTTATATTTTTTAATGGTTGCAGAAAAATCCAAAGAATTATATTTTGTGACACATGAAAATTATAGAAAATTCAGGGGTGTTTGGGTGGCTCAGTCAGTTAAGTGTCAGACTTTTGATTTTGGCTCAGATCATGATCTCACAGTGTTGAGATGAAGTCCTGCATTGAGCTCCTCATTGGGCATGGAGTCTGCTTGAGATCCTTTCTCTCTCCGTCCCTCACTGCCCCTCCCCGGCTTGCTCGAACTCTTCCTCTCTCTCTTCCTCCTTCTCCCCCTCAAATAAAAGAAAATTATATAAAATTCAAATATCAAGATCCATAAAGAAAGTTGTATTGGGACATGGCCATGTACATTTGTCTACGGCTGTTTTTTATATATGGCAGAATTGGGTATTTGGCACAGAGACAATATGGCCCACAAAGCCACATTATGAAGTATCTATGATCCTCACAACAACCTTCCATGATGGTTCCGTACCCTTATTTCACAGATAAGGAAGCAGAAGTTAGAGAGATAACCCTCTACAGTGGCATAACTGGTATTTAAACAGATTTGTGGCAGCCACACACCGCTGGCTTTGCCAGTATGACAGAGACTTGGAAGAGTATTATCATAGCAATAAGCTATTTGTACCTTCTGTCTCTCCCCCACTGCAAAAAATTAGATCTAACATTTGCAAAGCAAAAACTAGTCTCAGTCTGACAATTCATATTTGGATACATCGTTAGTATTATACATTCTAACAAATAGATAAATGGGCATTTTTGATTCCAAAACCACAGGGATATTGTTGAAATCATTGTTATTACTATATTAGTAATCATTTATCTTTTCTCAGAAATATTGTAATTGATTGAAGGTAAGTCACAAATGAAATATAGAATAATGTACTATCAACTTGAATATCTGAATGCTAATATCTTTGTTTTTATAGTGAACATTTCGATCTAAGGATCTTAGTAAAATAGACAATTTTCCAGAAGAGAGTATGCCATTAGTGTCCCCCTGTAGGGGTAGAGAATCACGTCCCCCATATCTCATACCAGCTACCAAAGCAGTGACACTGAAAATGAAGCCACAGAGACCATATTTGAAAATCAAAACAAGAACAGAGGACTCCAGGATTGAGTTGCATTTGTTCTAATGTGTCAGCACATATGCACACACAGAGGAGCATGTGTGTGTGCAGGACATGACAGGAAATCCGGATGATAGTTTAAGATTGTTATCTAGTTCCACCACCTGATGACAGGTCATCTTAGCCTGAAACTAAGGCAAATTCAGGAACTATCTCAAGGTCATACAGCCAGTATAGCTCTTTCCCAGTTAGCCAGAGCAAGGTTAGAGTTCTGTTTCTCCACTTCTATTTCCCAGCGCACCTGCCCTTTTGAGACGTTACACATGCTCCCCGCTTAAGAACCAGTCTCCAAAAGAAAAAATAATTCACATTTGCATTGAAAGTCTAGAAAGTGCTTGAAAGAGGAGCCACCTTTCCATTATTTGGAAGTGGCTCTTTTCTAAAATGCAAGATTAGATTTTTTTCTTATGAAAATTTTCGGGATGGAAGTCAGTGGAATGAGATGTCTTTGCTATGCTGTGGTCCACTTTCACACAAATGATTCTGGGTGACTGTAAACTAGCAGGCTTTAAAGCAAATTACTACACATATATACATCCAAAAAAGCGCTGATCTCTTTGAGAGGCTACTTGACTTTGCTAATGAATTGCTATCCATCTGAATATTCATACGGCTCATCATAGATGTTGAATAAACACCACGTCTCTTACCCCCTATGCCAGAACATTGCTAGAAGTCCACCTTTGCAAATCCTTGGGAAGCCACTCCCCTTACCTTCTTCCTTACCCAGGATTTCAAAGGTATTTCCTCAGTTTTTGCCCTAAGCCAGTATGACCAAGAATAACTACCCAGTTCATTCCCTGGATTTGGCCTTAAACTACTTTGTTCCATTAAAACAAAACAAAATAAAACAAATTCACCCTAACAGGAGGTGGTTTCCTTGTCATTAGGGAAGTAAGTCCAAAGTCAAAAGTTGTGTCCAAAATCTGGATCCCAGAGGCTCTCCCTGGGGCTATGGTCTACCATGCAGGCAGTCATGGATGTCCGAATAAATCACCCAAGTCATGCTAATTGTTTAGGATTCGGGTCACCCAGATTCATAGTCGCATCTTACAGTTTGGCTGCATCTTACAGTTTTGCTGCGTGAGAGGCAGCGGTATCTACATTTGCTAAGATTCTCTGCTACCCTTCTCATGAATTTCAAAGAGTGGATCAAGAAAGAATCACCTGGGGCGCCTGGGTGGCTCAGTCGGTTAAGTATCTGACTTTTGCTCAGGTCACGATTTCATGTGGGACTCTGTGTCAACAGCTCAGACTCTGGAGCCTGCTTCGATTTCTGTGTCTCCCTCTCTCTCTGCCCCTCCCCTGCTTACACTCTGTCTCTGTCTCTCTTTCAAAAATAAATAAACATTATAAACAATTAATTTAAAAAAAGGGAAAAAATTACCTGATTTCTATCTGGATGAAGGGAAGTGAGAGGCATCTGCTCTGGCCAGATGACTGGTAACTTGGGGCCTGACAGGTTGCAGGCTATGGGTGTGTTTCAGACAAGCGCAAGGAAAGAGCTGGGAGAAGGCATATCACTAAACCCAACTCTGCCATCTGTGGGGTCCCTCTAACCATTGAGGACTCTGGGGGGAGGGGAGGATGTGGGGATGGAAGGAAGAGGTCTCTCCTCAGTCTCTGCAAGAACTTGAACGCCACCAGCCCTCTTTTTTGGATGGCCAGAGCCACATGCACGCCCACACCCGGTTTCACGCACCTGAGGCATCTGGGGATCGTTGATATCCCAACTGAGCTTCATTCCGTAGGAGCACACACAGTCCTCCTTCTGCCCTACTTCCGCCAGCATCTGTCCCACCTCGCCGGCCCTCTCCTCCAGCGATCCTGAAAAACAGAAGAAGAAAATCTAGAGATGCGCAAGGTGATGTTTTCCTCTTAAAAAATGAATTGGATAGAGGAGACAGAGAGAGACAGAGAGAATTTATCTAGAAATCCACAAGGGGTGAAAGGCGGGTTAAGAGCCCTGTTCTCAGCCGCGGTGCTGAAAAGTCTCCCCTAGGACCGCAGCGCGGGCGCCTGACAGCTGCCCGTGCGTTTTTAAAGACACTCCTCCCCCTGCTCCGCCCTTCCCCGCTCCTCGTCTGCTCGCTCGCTCCTGGCACCTGCAAGGACGGTCACCCCCTCCCGGACAGGACTAGGAACGGAGGGGGAGGTGGACCTGAGCCCTCGGGAAAGTAAAGCCAAGATGTCAAGGGCGCGAGGGTGGATGGAGGTGGGAAGTTCGAATGTCTCTTTTAAGTTGAAATCTTTTTTTAATTTTTCCCCCCTAACGTCGCCTCGCCTATGCGGTTTCGGATAGGGTTTAGATGGAAGATTTTGAGATAGATGCTTTCCCGCCAAGTCCCCCGAGAACGGATACTCAGTTCCCTTTTTAGGGGAATTTAGGTCCCAATTTAGGACCCTTGCTGCCTGGGTAACTGCGCCCATGCCGGCTAGCCTTTGGTCCGCACTCTTTGGGTCTCTACTCTCGGGCTTTGTTGTAGCTGTTGTGAGTGTCTGGGAATCTGTGCTGGGTTTTTTTTTGTTTGTTTTTGTTTTTGTTTTGGGGGGGCGGTAGTGGTGTGGAGGCTGAAGGAATGCCAAATTTCCCCGTGAGCTCGAGGGCTTAGGTGTCCCTATGCTCCGGAGGGGCTGCGCAGGGACGAGGCCCAGTGGGACAAGAGTCCCGGAAAGTGAACCGGAGAACGTTAGGGGAAGATGAGCTAAAGGTTGCCGGTCTGGGAGAGGGGTGGTGGTCTCTGCGGGCCCCGGGAGCTGAAGCTCCTGCAGGACACTTAGCTTTCTCTCTCCCCACTCCCCACCCCCGCTTCCCTGTCGTCTTGGCTCCCTCTGAGCGTCAGTTTCCTTATCTGCTTACAAAGGGGATTGGGACTCTGAGTTTTAAGTCTCTATCCACAGGAAAACAACATTTTAAAGACCGTCTTTATTGGTATTATGGAACTACCCCCATTCCATGGGGACTTTTTCTGGAGAATGCAGAAGCCGGGTGACGGGACACAGGACTCTGCGGATTCCCCAGGACCAAGACAAGTCTTCCTCATCTGGTCTTCTGCCTCTTTAGGGTGATTCCGGTACCTGGAGCCGCCCAACAAAAGAAATCGATTGAAATGAGTTAATTCGCTCCTTGGCGAGAAGAAAGGTGTGCGGAATTTACTCTCTGCGCCTTTTTCTGCAGGCGGCACGCTTCGGTTCCCAGCCCTATACAGAACAGAGCCGCCCCCGAAGGCCAATCACTGTTAGAGGGGGATGCTCCGACCTGGATCCCTCGGAACCGAGGCCCGCGCGCCGCAGACCCGGACATCGCCCTGCGCGCTCGGCGCACTGACGGATGCGCGGGTCAGCACCTGTGGCCGGACCAGTGTCTTCCTCTGGCCAAAGACGCAACAAAGCTGATGCACGTTAAACTCACAACCTGCGCTAAGTAATCGTCCACGTTCGCGGATTTCCATTCTCCCGGTCAAGACCACAGTCAGGTTTGTTAGGAAAGTTAATCCCGCAGTGAGGTGCTTTCCGGGGCCTCCAGCCACCGGCCGCGGAGAACTCTGGTAACGGAAAATGCCAGCTTTGGGCAGTTTCACAAATCTTCTTTCTGTAGTTTCAAGCTGGATTCTCCTCCCAAGCAGAGGCAAAAGTCCACGCAGAAGAAAGGGATTTGTCCACCCCCCAGTTCCTCCCCGCCTCTTAAGTTCTCTTTTGGATTAAAATCACTCTCAGGTGGTCGCTACGAGAGGGTCGGGGAGGAAACCAAGAGAGGGTCCACTCTTCCCCAAGGGATTTCGTCCGCAGAGTTTCACATATTAACCGACTGCCAAAAGTGTAACAACTCCTGTCATTCAGCTGCGTTTTATGGTGTTTGTCTTCCAAACGTTAATATTATTCATACTTTTCTTTTACAAACAAATAGTATGTTAATTGTGATAGGTTAAGATATGTATACTTTAAGATATTTAAACATAGCTTCAAAACTAATTTAAAACCACCTCTGAGACTACGTAGAAGTTAATTTCGGGTCTTACTGTAAACATTTTTAGAATCGTTCTTGTCTCTATAATCTAGGAATGTTCCTGGAGAGTCTTTACCCTTCAAAAATGTAAACAAGTATAATTTTTAACGTTAAAGCCGAGTCGACTAATCACATACTTTTTTCTAAATGGATGCTGGTGTCCAAAGAAATGTCATAGTCTCCACCATATTTAGCTTGAGAAAAAGTGTGTATTCCAAGTTGCTCTAAAATTATGTCTCAGTAAATAAAATATTTAGATATTTTAAATATCTAATATTAATATTAAATTAGATATTAAATTATCTAATTATATTAAATTAAATATTAAATTAGACAAAATATTAAATATTAAAAATAAAATATTTAACTAAAGAAGTTAGTCAAAGTGAAAATATAAAAATAAAAATAATAAGTAGTGGTGTTGTCTATTGTATTGTCTTACATTTCTCCTGAAAGTTTGAAAACAACCATGTAGTTTGGAAGGATATATTTCCCCTAAATTCTGTAATGATTGGTTAAAAAGCTTTTGACTAATATTAAGAAAACTTTAATTTTATTATATTGTTTATCATATTCTTATTTTATTCTCTAAAGTAAAATGCATTTATTTATTTTGAGATGGGGGGAAGGAGCAGAGAGAATGATGTGGGGCTCGAGCTCACAAACCGAGAGCCTGAGTCCGCCGCCTAACCAACTGAGCTACTGAGGGGCCCCTACAGTCAAACGCATTTAAACTGTATTTTGGTTATTGTTTGTTACGATCCTTGAATTTTTTTTCCTGCATTCGTATATTTATTGGTTCAGAACACTTTATTGTCACAAATGGCTCTTCTTTGATTTTTATTTTGGTACAGTAAAAGCCCATTTTTCAAAAGCAAAGGGAGAAGACTTTGCATTTGTTAGGCTCCCAAGCAGATTAAAATCGATATATTAGTGTAACTATACTTACATCCTGTTGGTCAGGAAACGGCTAGCAGGATCTCTGAAATAAGTATCCTTTGGAGCGCACGACAGGTGTACCCACAGATTCTGGTTTTATCAGGTCTTGCTTTGATGCAAAAAAGTATCTTCTGTAAATGTCATGACATGAAATATTCATAGCTTGTAATTATGACACAAATAGATTTTTACACTAGAACCATTTGGATCTGAGGGGTCGTTTCGTTTGTTTTGTTTTTTTTAAGAAAACGCCAGTCCGACTTCCTTTTGCCAGCGTATTCACACAAACAGCTGCCTAGTGGCTGAAGCCTGGCCATTGGTCGCGTTAAAGGAAGTCAGTAAAAGGCAAGCAGACTGGACGAAAATATTTATTTACCTTTTTTTGGTTTTGTTGCGTTTTGTTTTTGACTGAGTACACCATAGTATTAAAAAAAATACACAACACCTTCTTCTGTGATATCAGGAATATTCTCACAATTTCAGGTGCAAATCAGCTTCCTGTGGGGGAAGCCCAGCTTTTAGTCCGTGTCAGTATCAATGGACCAAAGACAGCCCCACCAGCCCCTGAAGGTGCAGAGAAAACTGCCGGCCTTCGCAGAGGGGATACCCAGCAGTTTAGAATTCCTCCAATAAAGACTGTTTACAGGACGGTGTTCACATCACCTGAAAAATCGCTTTGTTTTAAGGCGTGCGTGCGTGCGTGCGTGCGCCCGGGTGGCCCGACTACGACTGCTAGTTACTCGCAGGTAAGGATTGTAGTAAATTTCAGGTGCGGGTTAGTTGATGAGCGTTCCGGGCGAGGATTGGAATTCAAAAGCCGCGGGGCTGCTGCCGGGTCCTCACCGCAGTGTAGGCCGGCCCGCCCGGGCTTCGGGCGGAAGAACCGCAGGGGGCCGGAGGCGGCGCAGCTTGGGGGCGCCCTGGGCCGGGAGCCTCGGGATGCTGGCGGTGAGTGGCGCTGGGAGGGCCCGGGCCTCCGTGTGTTCCCGGCCGCCTCCCTGCGGTTCCCGGGAGGGCACGGGCGCATGGTCCATCGGGCTGGGGCTGCAGAGGCCGGCACGGGGCCCAGGGACCCGGCCTCAGCTACCGCCCCGGGCGCCTCTGGGCAGCGAGCTGGATGCCAGGGAAATAGCCTGTCGGCGGCCCCTTGAGCGTTTCAACCTCCTTGGGAGTTTATTGGGAGCTTCCAGTGAGGCAACCAGACAGGATAAAAACCTCTGGTCTCTTGCTCGGAGAGGAGGAGAGCGGAGACTGGAGGGTTAATATTTGGAAGGCAGGGAGATGGTTCTTCTCAGTTTGCCCTGGTTGGTTTCCCAGCCCATTTCTCCTCTTGCTGCGTACACTGTGCGGTGACATTCACCCATGTGGGCCCCAGGCCTGTGGTCCCGAGCGCTGGGACTTCCGGCTACCCGGACTGTAGGGACTGTAGATGAAGGTACCGAAAACGCCCGCGGCCCGGGACCTGGGGGTGTACTGGTGCCTTCAGTGTTCTTACTTCTCAACATTCGTTTAACCGAATACGCTGCAGGTGGGGGAAAAAAGTCTGGATTTGGGACTTTGAACTCACCCAATTTTTCATATCTATAAATAATGACTCTAATATTGTAAAGTATGCTGACATTCAAGGAGTTTGGTCAAGTCCCTATAGAAGTAGGACTGCGTGCCTGAGCTAGCTTTTTTTTTTTTCCCCAAAAACAAAACAAAAAAACCTCTTTAGGGGCTCCTGGGTGGCTCTGTTGGTTAACATTGGACTTCGGCCAAGATCATGATCTCACAGTGGGTTTGAGCCCTGCATCCAGTTCTGTGCTGACAGCTCAGAGCCTGGAGCCTGCTTCGGATTCTGTGTCTCCAGCTCTCTTTGCCCCTCCCCCACTCACTTTCGTTCGTTTTTTTTTTTTTTTTTCTCTCTCTCTCTTTCTCTCAACAGAAAATAAAAACATTTAAAAATTAAAGTCTTTTATGGAAACTTGAAAATGCATTTCTTTGAAACATTTTTTTAACGATATTTGTATCGTACACAGGAAGAGGACGATCCTTTGCAGTCTGTTAACGAAGATGGGAGCAGAATGGCCTCGGATGCGTTCTATGTAAAGATCAAACTTCCTTCTGAGGGTGGGGGAGGGTGTGCATACGTGCTCTTGCTAGCTCTGTGTTTGCCTGGCTGTCAGCACAGTTGGTTTCTCCGGTTGCTCAAGCCACAAGGAGAGAAACCTTGCTCCTTCTCCTTCCCTAATCTTCCACATTCGGTCTATCACCATGCTTTCGACTGTCCTACCAATATGTTAAGTCTACTTTATCTTGGGCCAGGTACTAGTCTAGGTAGACAGTTTTGAACAAAACAAACAATTCCTGCCTCAGGGAGCTTACAGCCCGGCAGAGAGCCAGAGAAACAGGTTACTGACCAAAGGGAAGGAGTAGGAAGGAAAGGAGAGGACCCTCATGGAGAATGGAGACTGGCTAGAGGCACTTGCCTTATGTGAGATACAGTCTCGGAAGATAGGACTAAAAAAGATGATCTGGAAGCTGAGATCAGAGGATGACAAGGAGCCAGGGAGGTAAAAAGTGGTGGGGAGAAGCCGTTGAGGCTCCTTGTGCAAAGGCCCTGAGGCAAGGCACAATTTTATTTATTGATTTTATTCTTAGGACTTTTTAGTAGGGAAGTCAGGCAGAAGTTGACAGATTAAAAAGAAAAAAAAAAAAAAAGAGTCGATGATCAAATCATGCAGAGCCCTGGAGACCAAGGCAAAGGGTAGGGATTTATTCTGAGTGCAGGGAAGCCAGGTGGAGTTTTAAGCAGGCAGAAGTCTAAGCTTCTGAGTCAGAGAATCTGACTGTACATCTCAACTGAGTGACCTCATTCAAGTTCTTAACCTTTCTCAACCTCGCTGCTGCCTCCAGATAAAGAATCTGTCCTCTCAGAGTGGTTGTAAGGATTAAATGAGAACATAGGCAGAACACTCCACACAGCTGGCACAAAAAGTTTACTGAAAAATGTGCTAACTTAAAAACAAATTGTTTACACATTTAATTTCAAGTGCTAGCTTTCCATTTAAATCAGTAGTGAGAAAATAAGTGGAATTTGGGGCTATATGCACTAAAACGCTTCCTTATGAAAATAATATTGTGTGTTGGTAATTTAGTGTGTAGGATTAGACTGAACTAAAAATGAAAAACTCCTATCTTTATAGTACAGATATTTAAGGAAGTGTCTCTTCAGATATACATATTTAGAAATGTATCTTCCTAATGTTCAGGCAGAAGAATTGCATTCATTGTGACAATTTGCATCCTTAGTCAACTTCCATCTGTAATTGTTGAATTCATTTTCTTATATTCTGTTCATTTATGTTGCTTTTAATAAGTTTGAATTTTTTAGTGTTCTAGAATTTCTAACGTGGCTGAGGATAGTCTCTTCTCCCACAGATACCTGTACTTCAGTATAATTCTCCTTAAGTCAGTGACTCTCAAAGTTAGCATCTCCTTAAGTCAGTGACTCTCAAAGTTAGCCCTCCACCCTAGGGCTTCTGAGCACTAGTAGGTCTCCGGGTGAAACCCATGCTACTGGTAGTCCAGGAACCACATTTTGCAAACTACTGTCTTAAGCCAATAAACTCAACCATTGGCTAAATAATTATTTACTGTTCAAGACCTTACTATATTTGCCCTTTGTAATTTCCACACTGAATTCTATTGATAATGACAGAAATATTGCTATGAAATAAATGTTCTTGGGAAAAATAATTTGCAAACCATCAACTTTGCAGCTTCAATCACTTGTTGTTGATGCATTCCATGATAAAGGATTTCAGAAAATAAAAGAATATTTTCAAGAGCGAGCAAGCCACAGTCCTCAAAAATACAATCATCTTGTATTCCACCATCTTGATAGAGCAATAAGTAAGGCAAGTAAATTGTTTTGTTTCGTGGGTAGTATAACGACGCAATTATTTGTAAGGCTCCCTCCCCCATTATTGAGCTATAATTGACACACATTACCATGTAAGTCTAAGATGTGTGGTATAATGTTTTGACTTGCATGTATTATGAAATGATTACTACAATAAGTTAATATCCATCATCTCCTATAGATGCAAAATAGAGAAAATTTCCTTGTGATGGGGGGCACCTGGCTGGCTCAGTCAGAAAAAGGAAAGGGTTGTGGTATATACATACAATGGAATACTATGCAGGAAGAATAAGGAAGAGTGAAATCTGGCCATGCATAGCAACATGGATGCAACTGGAGGGTATTCTGTTAAGTGAAATAAGTCAGTCAGAGAAAGATACCATATGTTTCCATGCATAGGTGGATTTTGAGAGACTTAGTATAAAACTATGGGGGAGGGGAAGAGGGGAAAGGAAAAAAGACAGAGAGGGAGGGAGACAAAACATAAGAGACTCTTAAAGACCAAGAACAAACTAAGGGGCGAGGGAGGTGTGGGAGGGGGGAAAGTGGGTAACGGGCACTGAGGAGGGCACTGGTTGGGATGAGCACTGGGTGTTGTATGGAAACCAATTTGACAATAAATTATTAAAAAATAAAGGAAGGGGTAATGAGTTCTAGCCCCACATTGAGTGTAGAGGTTACTTAAATAAAATTTAAAAACCTCCTTGTGATGGGGACTCCTAGGATCTACTCCCTTAACTTTCATTGTAAGGCTTTATCTTCGTGTGGTCTAATAACCAGGAACTGGATAAAAATGAATTTCAGTATGTTTCACTGTTGCTGAAATGTATTCAGCGCTTCTTCATTGATGGCATCAAAGAAGATGAGCCTTTGCTAATTCAGCAGGGACTGATCCCAAAGATAAGTGTCCTCTTTTAATTTTATATGCCTCTGGGTAATTTAAATTGGTGTGAAATCTGTTATCTAGTTTGGTATTTTCTTTTCTTTTTTAAATTTAGTTTTGAGAGAGAGAGAGAGGGGAGGGGCAGAGAGAGAGAGAGAGACAGAATCTGAAGCAGGCTCAGGGTCTGAGCTGTCAGCACAGAGCCCGATGTGGGGCTCGAACTCAGGAACCCTCATGAACCATGAGATCATGACCTGAGCGTCAGACACTTAACCAACTGAGCCACCCAGGTGCCCTAGTTTGGTATTTTCTCTTCCTTTGAAATCAAATTTGAAAAATTGATAATGTGTACTGCCTGTATCAATAAAAAATAAAGTTCTGTATAGGTTTCTTATGTGCTATCCTGGGAAGGGCACTTTGGGAGTGTGCAGAAATGAGTTAGTCACACCCTCTACTCCCCTTGAAAAGCCAGTGCTGTAATAGCAGTTTGGTATTTTCTCTTCCTTTGAAATCAAATTTGAAAAATTGATAATGTGTACTGCCTGTATCAATAAAAAATAAAGTTCTGTATAGGTTTCTTATGTGCTATCCTGGGAAGGGCACTTTGGGAGTGTGCAGAAATGAGTTAGTCACACCCTCTACTCCCCTTGAAAAGCCAGTGCTGTAATAGCATGTAATAGCCTTTGGTGAATTTAACCTGGGAATATAGGAGGAGTAGGAAATAAGCTATTCTACACTCCCCACCCCCCACCAAAGGCTCTGTAACTATTGTAATAGACGTTAGTAACAACATTAGACCTGGATAAAGGATCAATACTTCCCTTCACCACAGCCCACTTTTCCAACTTCGAAACTCTCAGTTTAGTCTGAAAACACAAGGAGCAAACACACTTTTTTTTGTTCTAAGTCATGCAGTTGTGAAATTTTATCCTGGTTATTAGGAGTGCCTTTATATTACATTGCTGGAGGCCACACAGACTAGGAAATCTCTCGGTGCCGCTCTCTTCTTTTATGAGATGAGATTCTGCAGCCCTTAGATGCTTGGTTTGTTGAGACGAGGGAAGGTAGAGGGGCCAGAGGGTGATCTGGCTGGCTCTAGAATCTTTTTTTTTTTCTTCCCCCCACCCTCTGGACTCTAGTACCTGAGGTTTATTAAAACCAGATTGGCTCAGAGAGATTGCTCTGTGCTTTTTTTTTTATTGTAAATTCCTCTGTGTGGGGAAGAATAAAGACCTCTTGAGGGAGATGGAGCAAAGACCAGGCTTTCCCCAGCTCCTCTCAGGGACTTTAAAAGAGTTCGGGTGGGGGGTTGAGCTAAGGATTGTGCTTAGGCAAATTGTGTATATTTCATTTTGCATGTAGCACCACCTAACTCCCTCCCATACTTACTAGTGCAGATAACAGGAAATTGGGAAGAGGAGGTAAAACTTGAAACGAAATGGAGCAGGACTGTCCCAGGGGGTAACTTGGAACTATGGGCTGATGTTCTGGGGTGGGGTGGGGGGCAGGATGAGTTAAGATTTACCCCAACCTGAATTTCTTATTTAGATTTTAATTTTTTTTTAAATTTTTAATGTTTATTTTTTGAGAGAGAGTGCATGCACAAGCCAGGGAGGGACAGAGAGAGACACACACACAGAATCTGAAGCAGGCTCCGAGTTGTCAGCACAGAGCCCGATGTGGGGCTTGAACCCACAAACCATGAAATCACTTTGACCTGAGCCAAAGTCAGCTGCTTAGCCAACTGAGCTACCCAGGTGCCCCTCCTATTTGGGTTTTAAAATACCCTTCCAAGATTTAAAGAGTCCGTGCAAATAAATCTCCACTGGAGTTTTGGAATCAAATAGAAATTTCCATATTCCATTGGAATTCTAGTTGGTGATGGAGATCTCAGAACCATGACTTTGATACCTTCTAAAGCATATTCTGTTTCATGTAGGTTTTGGTCAAGGAAAATAGATATTATCAAAGGGGTTGGGATACTAGATTTTGTACTTCTAAAGCCAATTATGTTTGCAGGTCAACACAAAATATACTGGGAAGTTATTTCTCTAGAATAAGAATTTCCTATGGAAAGAATGTGTTTTGTCCTGTACCCTAAGAACCTGGAGGATTAAGCAACTTGTTCTATACCATTTGCATGATGAATAGTAGCTATTATATCTGTAAATATTTTGTCTGGTTTCTGGTAATCACACAGCTGTGAGGGCAGCTGGTGAATCTGTTAGACCATGTAGGATCGTGGCACATAATAGATCCAGCGACTTCCTGTCGCAAGTTTTGATCAAATACTGTGGTGTTCCCTTCACCTCTCTGTACCTATGCTTAATATATTTTATGGGCTGGGAGGGGGATAGGACTTGGGTTGGTCAATGGAATGGTGACAAAAATGTACTTCAAATCATAAAATCCTGCCTATGAATATAGGAAGGGGGAAATAATGGTATTAGAATTGGGGGCACCTGAGTGGCTCAGTAGGTTAAGTGCCCGACTTCAGCTCAGGTCATGATCTCGCAGCCTGTGAGTTCGAGCCCCACATGGGGTTCTGTGCTGACAGCTCAGAGCCTGGAGTCAGCTTTGGATTCTGTGTCTCCCTCTCTCTCTGCCCTTTCCCCGCTCTTGCTCTCTTTCTCTCTCTCTCTCTCTCTCTCTCAAAAACAAAGTATTTAAAAAGTTTTTTTTTTTAAAGTGAATTTCATTGTACAGAGGGACATTTCTTGGGCTATCAGAACAGTTTGCCCCGGAAGGTGGATGATTCAGTCTAAGGCAGATCTTTGCCTGCTGTGAGCTGAAAAGAGCATCGCTGGGAACGTAGCAGTGGTCCTCCAACCTTGCTGTACTGACGTTAGAATCCCCTGGAAAGCTTAAACAAGCACTGTCTGTGTCCCACCACCAGGGATTCTGATTTCCTGGGTCTGCGAGGGGTCCCAGGCGTCAGGGTGTTTCAAAGCTCCCCAGGTTTTCCTAATGCGCAGCCAAGGTTGAGACTTGATTGCCTTGTCCACGGTCCCCAGCTGGGGGTGCTTTGGGTTCTTGACAGTTTCCAAGGCCTCACTCCTGTAAGTGTTTTTCATCACAAACTCCTCTTCCTCCACATTCAGTTGACGATTTCAAACTATGCCCTTGGGATTTTTTTTTTTTCCTAAGCAAAAAAAAAAAAAAAAAAGGCCCAAAGATGGCTTTCACATTTTTGCATAAATGTTCTAGGAGTTTATTTTAAATCTACTAATCCTAGCAACTCGAATATATGTTCCTATAGAAAAACAAATCCCGGGGTGCCTGGGTGGCTCAGTCAGTTAAGCGTCTGGCTTCAGCTCCGGTCATGATCTCATGGTTTGTGAGTTTAAGCCCCTCGTTGGGCTCTGTGCTGACAGCTCAGAGCCTGGAGCCTGCTTTGGATTGTGTGTGTGTGTGTGTGTGTGTGTGTGTGTGTGTGTGTCTGTGTCTCTCTCTGGCCCTCCCATGCTCATGCTGTCTCTCTTTGTCTCTCAATAAATAAATGCTTAAAAAAAAAAAGAAAAACAAATCCGCCATTGACTGGAAGCTTTGACAAAAGAAAGGCTTGAGGCATATTTACCGTATTAATATCCTTCTGGAGCACTTCCCAAATTCTGCATCTCCCTTTGATATTATGTCATTTACAGCTTCTGAAATGACAAGAATTGCTCCTGTGTTGGAGAGGCTCACTTATCTCCTTTTTTATATTTTTATTTGAAAAAAAATTAAGACTCATTTTATCTCTTAATCTTTAATCACTAGCCCCTGTATATGACTTTATGGCTTCGATCTTGGCCAAATTTCAAACTCTTGCTGGTATCTGAGAACTTAGTACGACTCTGACAGTGGGTCTTCATGCTGGAGCGTTCTAGATGGAGACCTTAGAGCCAGGTTGAACTGAAATGTTCTAGAAAAGTCTTAAACTGTTTTGCTTTAGTTCTACTAGAATATGAAACTATCAAATAGACCTAGAAGTTTGAGTCCTGGAAGGTTGCTACAGTGTTTCTTCTCTTGTGTACATGGTTTCCTGGTTTGAAAGAACAACAGAATTTCTGACCATGGCAGATCCAGTGTCTGACCCGTCCCTGAATAATGTTATAGAAGACTTCTTTGACACCGCCTTGGTAAGAATGGGGGATAGATTCTATCACTGAACAGATACCATTGGTAATTTGTAGGAATCTTTATTTATGAAACTTGTGTTTTCTAAGATGTGGGTTTTACTAAGACTCCTATTTCATTTTAAAAATATTATATGAAATAGGAACTATATAACCAATGCTTTAGAAAAAATGATTTATTTTCAATCATACATTATTCTCCTGTTTAAGGGTAATCTGATTTTAATAGTGCTTGAAGGTCAAATAGGATTTCTTTAAACTTATTTTAAGTTTATCTTGAGAAAGACAGCATAAGTGGGGGAGGGACAGAGAGAAAGGGAGAGACAGAGAATCCCAAGCAGGCTCTGTGCTATCAGCTCAGAGCCCCATGAGGGACTCCGTCTCACGAACTGTGAGATCATGACCTGAGCTGAAATCGGGTCACTTAGCTGACTGAGCCACTCAAGCACCCCTCAACTTTTTTCTGCTATATTTAAAGTCAACTTGCCTGTTAGAGAAATATCAGTATTAATGGATTAGTAGTGTAGTTGATAAGGCTTTTTAAATATAATATAAACTTTTTCTTTTTACTAGGTTATTTCCAGGAGGAGTAGTAAAGGTAAGTATTATTTACCACTAATTGACGATCTTTCATTAGAATATTCTGGTATACAGTAAATGAATATTTGCCTAAATGACATATAGAAGTACAACAGGTTTAAGTACTTGGGTTTATTGACCATCTAATGGTAGCAATATTGCAATGCAGAAATTTTGTTAAGTACGTCTGTTTGCTTTTATTTTGTTTTAAATATTTATTTTAAATATTTATTTTTAATATGAGTACAGCTAACATATTTCAGGTGAACAACCTAATGTCTTGACAGTCATGTACATTACTTGATGCTCTCTGCAATGAGTGTAGTTGCTCTGGTGTCCTACAACATTATAATATTGAGAATCTCCTCCAGACTGAGAAGGTACTCTAAGACCAAAAAAAGCCAACCACTCCATCCTGTTCGTGTAGAGTTTTATTCAGGGTAACTTACTGACTGGGGGCAGTGGGCAGACAAACCATACTGAGCTATGCCGCTATTTTCTGCCAAGTCCAGACCTTAATTCCCAGCTTTTATAGGGTGAAGGGCATGGTGGTGTGGTCACAGTGTGGTTATCTGAAGCAGGGCCTTCTGTGCACCACTTCAGGGAAGGTCAGAGCAAGACTTCCTGCATTCTGGTAAGGGCACACATTAACCTCCCCAGGGCATGTAACACGAAGCCCTGAGGGGGGATCATGGTGCAGATGTGGACAAGACCAAGGCCAGCGATGGAGTTAGTGTTGTCAGCACTCTTACAGCTGTCTTGGGACTTTCTGTGACTTGTAACTGGAAACTTGTAACTCTCAATCCCCTTGATCTATTTTGTCTGCCTACCCAACTCATCTTCCGAACTCCCTTCCCCTCTGGCAACCACCAGTTTGTTCTTTGTATTTAGGAGTCTGTTTGTTTGTTTCTTCGTTCGTCTTATTTTCTTAGATTCCATATAGATGTGAAATCCTACAGTACTTGTCTTTCTCTGACTTCTTTCACTTAGCATAATATCCATCCATGTTGTTGTAAATGGCAAGATCTCCTTTTTAGATGAGTAATATTCCATAGTATATACCATACCCTCTTTATCCATTCATCTACTGGTGGATAGTTGAGTTGCTTCTGATCTTGGCTCTTATAAATAATTCTGCTATAAATACAGGGGTGCATATATCTTTTCAAGTTTGGGTTCTCTCTCTTTTTTTTTTTTTTTTTTTGAGGTAAGACCAAGTAGTGAAATCACTGGACCATACGGTATTTCTATTTTTAGGTGGTTTTGTTTTGTTTTGAGGAACCTTCATACTCTTTTCCATAGTGGTTGCACCAATTTACATTTTCACCAACAGCCCACGAGGGTTCCCTTCTCTCTACATCCTCAGGAACATCCACATTGTATATTCTTGCCTTCTTGGTTGTAGACTGATTAGATAAGTATGGGTTTATCCCTGGGCTTTCTGGTCTGTTCCGTTGCTCTGTGTATCTATATCTTGTGCTAGTACCACACAGCTTTGATTTCTGTAGTTTCATGATCTGGCTTGAAATCTGGAAGCATGATGCCTCTGTCTTTCTCAAGATTGCTTTGGCTATTTGGGGTCTTTTTTGGTCTCATACAAATTTTAAAACTGTTCTTTCTAGTTCTGTGAAAAATACTATTGGTATTTTGATAGGAATTGCATTGAAGTTTTAGATCACTTTGTGTAGCATGGACATTTTAACAGTATTTTTCCAATTATATCTTTACACTTATTTGTGTTTTCATTTTTTTCATTTATGTCTTAGTTTTCACAGTACAGGTGTATCAACTTGGTTAAATTTATTTCTAGGTATTTTTAAAATGCAATTATATATGGGATTGTTTTCTTAATTTGTCTCTTCTAGTTCATTAGTGTATAAAAACAGATTGCTATATATATATTTTTTAGCCTGAAAATTTTCAAATTCATTTTTTAATAGGTCTTTAATAGTCCATTGAGTTTATTTTTGTATATGGTGTAAGTGGTCCAGTTTCATTCTTTTGCATATGGCTGTCCAGTTTCCCCAATACCATGTTACTAGACTTTTTTGCATTGCATATTCTTACCTCCTTTTGTCAAAGATTAATTAACTATATCATGGATTTGTTTCTGTGTTTTCTGTTGATCTATATGTCTGCTTTTGTGCCAGTACCATACTGCTTTGTTTACTACAGCTTTGTAGTATAACTTGAAACCTAGGGTTTTCTTTTTCAAGGTTGCTTTAGCTATCTGGGGTCTTCTATGGTTACTTACACATTTTAGGATTTTCTGTGAAAAATGCTGTAGATACTTCGATAGGGATTGCATTAAATGTTTAGATTGCTTTGGATACTATGGACATTTTAATAATGTTCTTCCAATCCATGAGCACAGAATATCTTTCCATTTATTTGTGTCATCTCCAATTTTTTTTCATCAGTGCTTGATAGTTTTCAAAGTACAGGTCTTTCACCTCTTTGGTTAAGTTTATTCCTATTTTGTTTGGTACAACTGTCAATGGGATTGTTTTTTCTTTTTGTTACTTTCATTATTAGTATATAGAAATGCAATGTATTTATGCTGACTTTTGTATCCTGTGACTTTACTGAACTCATTTATCCATCCTAGTTTTCTTAGTGGAGTCTTTAGGGTTTTCTATATACAGTATTGTGTCCTCTGCAAATAGTTTTAGTTCTTCCTTACCAATTTGGATGCATTTCATTTCTTTATGCTCTCTGATTGCTGTGGCTAGGACTTCCAATACTATGTTGAATAAAAGTGGTAATAGTGGACATCCTTGTCTTGTTTCTGACATTTAGGGAAAAAGCACTTACTTTTCCCCATTGAGCAAGATGTTAGCTGTGGGTTTTTCATAGATGGCTTTTATTATGTTGAGGTATGTTCCCACTAACCCTTCTTTTTTTTGAGGGTTTTTACCATGAATGGATGTTGTACTTTGTTAATGCTTTTTCTACATCTATTATAATCATGTTTTTTATTTTTATCGATGTATCATGTTGATTTGTGAATATCGAACCACCCTTGTATCCCAGGAATAAATCTTACTTGATCAAAGTGAATGATTTTTTTTTAAAGTATCATTGGATTCTATTTGCTAATATTTTGAAGACTTTTATGTCCATCAGTGCTACTGGCCTGTAGTTCACCTTTTTGTTTATCATCTGGATTTGGTATTAGGGTCATGTTGACCTCATAGAATGAATTTGGAAGTTTTCCTTCCTCTTCTAATTTTTGGAATAGTTTCGAGAAGAATAGGTATTAACTATTCCTTAAATATTTGGTAGATTCCCCTGTGAAGCCTTCTGGGCCTGGAATTTTGTTTGTTGGGAATTGTTTGATCCCTGGTTCAATTTCCTTGCTGGTAATAGTCTGTTTAATTTTCTATTTCTTCTGATTCCGTTTTGGAAGTTTGTGTTTCTTAGGAATAGATCTATTTCTTCCAGGTCATTCAGTTTGTTGGCACATTATTTTTCATAATTTCTTACAATCATGCGTATTTTTGTGGTAGTCTTTCATCTGTGATTTTTATTTGGGTCCTTTTTCTGTGAGTCTAGCTAGAGATTTATTAATTTTGTTCTTTTCAAAGAACCAGATCCTGGTTTCAATCTGTGTTTTTGTTTTTGTTTTGTTTTTTTTTGTTTTAAGTTTAGTGCTCTGATTTTTACTATTTCCTTCCTTTTGCTGGTTTTTGATGTTTTTATTTCCCCATAGCTCCTTTAGATGAAAGGTTCTGACGTTTGTTCGAGACTTTTCTTCTTGAGGTAGGCCTGTATTGCTATAAACTTCCCTCTTAGAAGAGCTTTTGCTGCATCCCAAAGATTTTGGACCATTGTTTTCACTTTCCTTTGTTCTGATGTATTTTTTTTATTCTACTATATTAGTTAACCCATTCATTGTTGAGTAGCTTGTTATTTAACTTCCATGTATTCTCTTTCAGGTTTTTTTCTTGCAGCAGATTTCTAGTTTCTTAGTGTTGTGGTCAGAACACAACACTAAGATGGTATGGTATGATTTCAGTGTCTTCGAATTTGTTGAGTTGTTTTGTGGCCTAATATGTGATCTGTTCTGGAGTATGTTCCATGTGTACTTGAAAAGAATGTGTATTGTTTTAGGACAGAATGTTCTGAATATATATCTGTTAAGTCCATCTACTCCAGTGTGCCATTCAAAGTCAGTCTTTTCTTGTTGATTTTTCTGTTTTGATGATCTGTCCGTTGAGGTAAGTAGAGCATTAAGTCCCCTGCTATTATCGCATTACTATTGATTGTTTCTCTGTTTTTTATTGACTGTTTTATGTATTTGGGTGTTCCTATACTGGTTGTATAAATACTTACAATTGTTATAAAGGGGACAGTCGAACAAGGAGATGTGATTATATGGTTTCCTTCTTTGTCTCTTGTTATAGCCTTTGTTTTAAAGTCTAGCTTTTTCTTATAAGTATTGGTACTCAGGCTTTCTTTTCACCTCCATTTGCATGTTAAATGTTTCTCCATCCCCTCACTTTCAATCTGCAGTTGTCGTTAGGTCTGAAATGAGTCTCTTGTAGACAGCATATAGATGGTTATTTATTTTTTTTTTTTACCCCATTCTATCACCCTATGTCTTTTCATTGGAGTGTGTTGTCATTTACATTTGAAGTAATTATTGATAGGTATGTATTTATTGCCATTTGGTTACTTGTTTTATTGCGGTTTTTGTAGTTTCCCTGTGTTCCTTTCTTCTGTTCTAGCAATTAGTTGGCTTTCTTTAGTGATATACCTAGACTCCTTTCTATTTTGGCTTATCTATTACTAGCTTTTGACTTGTTTTCATTAGTTTTATATATAACATCTTCCGCATATAGTGGTCTATTTTAAGTTGATGGTTGCTCAATTTTGAACCCGTTCTTTATTCCTCTCCCTGCAACTCATGTTTTAGATATGAGTCATACTTTACAACCTTTTATAAGTTCCTTGACTGATTTTTTACAGATATACTTATTTTTACTGTTTTCGTGGTTCTTCCTTTTATTACTCCTTGTCTTTGCTTTCCACTCAGAGTCCCCTTTATCATTTCTTATAGAGAAGATTTAGTGGTCATTAACTCTAACCTTTGTCTGATGAAACTCTGTCTCTTTCTATTCTGAATGATAGCCTTGCTGGGTAGAGTATTGTTGGTTGCACATTTTATCCTTCAGCACTTCGAATATATCCTACCACTCTCTTCTGGCCTGCAAAATTTTTGTTGAAAGATTAGCTTATAGCTTGATGGATTTTTAAAATCTATAACTGTTTTCACTTGTTGCTTTTTTTTTTTTTTTTAAGTTTGTTTATTCTTGAGGGACATCGAGACAGAGCATGAGCAGGGGAAGGGCAGAGAGAGAGGGAGATACAGAATCTGAAGAAGGCTCCAGGCTCTGAGCTGTCAGCACAGAGCCCGATGCGGGGCTCGAACTCACAGACTGTGAGAGCATGACCTGAGCTGAAGTCAGCCGCTTAACCAACTGAGCCACCCAGGCGCCCCTCACTTGTTGCTTTTAAAATTCTCTTATAATTACTTTTTTGCCATCTTAATTATTATATGTCTTGGTGTGAATCTTCTTGGATTGATCTTCTTGGGAGCTCTCTATGCCTCCTAGATCTGGATCAGTTTCCTGCCCCAGATTAGGGAAATTTTCAGCTATTATTTCTTCAAGTAGGTTTTCTTCCCCTTTTCCTCTCTTCTCCTTTTGGGATTCCTATATATATGAAAGTTAATGTTTGGAGTTGCTGAGTTTCCTAAGTCTGTCTATTCTCATTTTGCATAATTTTTTCCTCTCATCTGCTCTGCTTGACTACTTTCCGTTACTGTGTCCTCCAGCTCACTAATTCACTCCTCTCCTTTCTCTACCCTGTCCTTTATTCCATCTAGTGTATTTTCAGTTTAATTTATTGTGTTCATCTCTGGTTCTTTCTCTTTAAGGGCCTTCCTGATGTCCTCCATTCTTAAGTGGATGGAGTATCTTTATGATCATTACTTTAAATTCTCTGTCAGGCATATTACTTATATTCATTTTGCTTCTGTCTCTTGCTGTGGTTTTTCCTGTTTGTTCTTTTGGGACATTCCTTGGTCTCCTTATTTTATCTAAATCTGTGTCTGTTTCTCTGTTAGGAAAGTCAACTAGGTCTTCTGATCTTGAAAATAATGGCCTTATGAAGAAAAGGTCCTGTATTGCTCTGCAGTGCAGTGTCCCCTGTTTACTAGAACCTGATGCTTCAGGGATTGTCACTGTAGGTGTTGTGTGTGGCCTGCTGTTGCATCCTGGCTGCTTTTTCTTCAGTACAGTAATCTGCAGAGGTTCTCTTTGCCTGTTGTGGGCAGTGTTTGGTACCCCACCAAGATGGATCCTGTAGTTTTAACTGGGTATGTGCCAGTCTACCCGTGAAATGAAACTAACAACTGCCACTGGGACCTGGGTGGCCTGGGTAGATCCACAAGGTGGGCAAAGTGGGCAGGGTGTGCAATTTTAACAAGGTGCACCTCCAGCTTCTGCAGGGCTTCCCCACTACCACCACCACCAGGACCAAGGCCGCACAAAATGTGCAGGTTGGGAGTCGTGGTGTTGGCAAGGTTTGTGCCAATCTTTTGGGGGAGGGGACCCGCAGCATTGGGACTGAGGCAAGCCTGGAGGGAGGTAGGTTGGGGATGGGGACAGTGTGGTGTAAGCAAGTTAGGTTGTGAATGCTGGTACTGTGCTGGTTCCTACTGGTAGCTGTGTGTTTATTCTGGGGGGTGGGGGTGGATGAGGAAGATGGTGCCTTCCAGCTCCTTTGTGTCTGGAGAAGACCCTCCTCAATCTCTGTCATTCCAGAACATGTTCCAAAATAAACTACTCTCCTCCCTGTATTTCCCAGGAGTTTTTCAGACTACTACTTCTATGCTGTAACCCCACAGACTGTTCATTGTACTGTCTCTTTAAGAGTGGACACTCAACTCCCTAAGGTCTTCCGGGGTCTCCCAGAACAGAGCCCACTGAATTTTATAACTCCAGGCTTTAAGTCCCACTGGTTTTAAGACTCACAAAATTTATCCCCTTTTGCTTTCAAAGCCAATTGTTATGGGGATTTGTCTTCCTTGTGTGGGACCCCTAGTGTGACAATATGTTTCTCTCTCCTCTCTCCTTCTGGTCCCCCATCCCAATGTAGATGGCTGTGATCTGTTTTGTTTCCCACTGCCTCTTTGCCCTTCTTACCCTCTTCAGTAAGGCCTCTTCTATACCTTTATTTATGGTGTTTGTTGTGCCAGTATTTGGGTGGCTTTCTGGATTATGCTGTTGAGTATTATCAAGTTGAATCTGTGGGATGAGGTCACTTTTGGGTTCTCTTACTCTGCCATCTTTCCTGTGATGGAAATAGTCCATTTACGTTTTTAACCAAAAGTAATTATTGATAAGTATGTGTTGGCATTTTGTTCATTGTTTTCTGGTTGTTTTTGTAGCTCCATTTCTTGTTTCTTCCCTTGTGGTTTGAAGGCTTTCTTTAGAGTTACACTTGGATTCCTTTCTTTTTTGTGTATATATATATCTATTATAGGCTTTTGATTTGTATTTACCAATAGGTTTATAATGTCATCTTGTGTGTATAGCAGTCTTAAGTTGATGGTCACTTAAGTTTGGATGCATTCTAAAAGCACTAAATTTTTACTCCCACACCTGTTTTATGTATATGATGTCATATATTTATCTTGCATATCCTTGACTGGTTTTTTTTAGATATGACAAACTTTATTACTTTCATGTGTGAACTTCCATACTGGCTTTATAAGTGATGAGCTGTTCTGTCTCCTCTAATATGCTGTTGATTCCCTCTAGTGTTTGTTTTTTTTTTTCTCTCCAGTTACTGGATTCTTCATCTCTGATTTTTTTTTTTTTGTCTTTATTGACCTTCTCCCTGAGTTCATCCACTCTTCTCAAGTCCAGTGAGAATCTTTATGAGCATTACTTAGAATTCCTGCTTATCTGTTTCTTTTCCACTCTTGTGCTATGATTTTTGTCCTGTTCTTTCATTTGCGACACCATCTTCTATCTCCTCATTTTGTCTGTTTTTATGTGTTAGGGAGGATGCTACATTTCCTAGTCATGAAAGTAGTTGCTTTGTGTAGAAGAGGTTCAGTGGTTCCTGTAGTGCTCTGTCCGTTGGTCGTCAGAGCCAGACAATCTAGGGGTGTCTCCTAGACACACCTATGGGTGGTGGTCTGTGTATACCTTACTGTTGTGTCTAGCTATGTTTGCCTTTAACCTAGTCAGCTGCAATGACCCTCTTTTGCCTACGGTGGGCACACCAGACAGGGTTTGGTCCATGCAGTGATAAGGGGCCCGTGTAAGGCCTCTGGGCTCATAAATGGGCAAGATCAGCAGTCAGGATAGCTGTCTGTAATTAGCCTTTCTGTGCAGGTATATCAGATGACTAGACTTTCTCCCCATGTGGCTCACAGAGGCTTTTGTTAGTGTGGGGTGGGTGGTCAGACTAGGTATCTGCAATCAGGCTCCTTGCTGCAGGCATACCTAATGGCAGGGCTTTCTCTCTGTTTGACCAGCTAAGTAGTTTAGCTGCTGGAAATGTGGGCGAACAGGTATGTGAGATTCTCTTCTCCCGAGGGCGGTAGACACTTTGGAGTGGTGCTGGTCCCCACTGGGGCTGCTTGCATGGTGTGTTGGGGAAAAAGCCACTTTGTAGGGAAGGCTGCTGAGGCAGGCGGGTTGGATGGAGTGGGTCTGTAAGGGAGCATTGGGAGTGGAGCATGTGGTGCTAGCAAGACGGAAAGAGTGTCACTGCTGGTTTCCATACGTGTCCAGCTATGTAAGCTGGTTGGGGGGGAGGGAGAGAAATGGTGCCCACCAACATTTTTGTTCTTGGAGAAGTTTCCTGAGGATACCTGGCCCTCTATCACATGTTCTGAGATTACTAAATAGGTCTCTTCAATGTGTATGCCCCCAGGTGCTTTTCACACTGATGCTTTTGTGCTGTGTCTGAGGCCAGGTTATTATGCTGAGTCTCTGAGGGTGAAGTAAGATGCTTCCTAAATTTTTGTTTCCTGAAGTAAGCACTTTTTAAAAAGTCCCTCTTCTGCTACCTGATGGCAGTGCCCCTCTTTCCTTATTTGTAGGGCTGTATTTGTCAGTTTCTCTTTACTATTTAAATGAAAAGATTGGCATCTGATATTTGCTAATTAACCTGGTAGATAAAGGTCTTTAGGATCCCCGCTGTCCATTTGGGCTGTATTGAAATCTCAAGTTTTAAGCTGGCAGGCAAGTTGTTGGTTGAGCCATTAGCCAAATTTCTGGTTTCCAGAAATCATCCAGTAGTATCAATTTGGTGTTTTTGTTTTTGAGAGAGAGAGACAGACAGACAGACAGACAGACAGACAGAGCATGAGCTGGGGAGAGGAAGAGAGCGAGAGAGGGAGACACAGAATCCACAACAGCTCCAGGCTCTGAGCTGTCAGCACAGAGCCTGATGTGGGGCTCAAACTCACAAACCGTGAGATCACCACCTGAGCAGAGGTCAGATGCTCAACCGGCTGAGCTACCCAGGTGCCCCCTGGGTTTTTGTGATGGAAGAGGAATCTCTTTCCTATTTTCTGGTTTGAGTTCCTGTAGTTTCATGAATTATTTTGAGGGTGTATATGTTACCTATGATAGTACATACACCAAAATTGCACATTCGAACCTATCAAAGTAATGGTATAACTTTACCATAAATTTTTGCACTTATCAGAAGTTCGTATACTACCACTGTCCTTTTGTATCTTAACATAATGTGCATAAATTAAATCACAAATATAGTTTAATAAACATGAAGGATAACCACATAATCATTTTACTATGCACTGACCTAGCTGTTGAAATTTCTATAACTATGCTATTTAATAAAGGCCAACACTTTATTAAAAACCTTCTGTTCAAATAAGACATTACAAATTTTAAAAAAATACACAAATGTAAGAAACAATAGAAAATTGTGTGTAGGAGCTGCCCTTTGTAGATTTGTCCCTCGGTCTGGACCAAAAGTAGCTTTGCTTGATATAGGGTAATCACAGTCACACTTCATGTATGCTGTTTTCCTCAGTAAGAGTCTATATAATGGAATGTATTTGTCCATGTTTTATTGCCGAGTCTATTTTAATTTTTAAAATGTTTACTGCCCTCATGACTTTTCCAGTCTTTGCCTCTTCCTGTTGTATGGGAGTCATTTCCTTATTTGTTTTAGCATCAGTTTGATTCTTTTAAAATTGTGCTTTCAGGAAAAATTCAGATGCTGGGTTCCTTCATATTTACGTTAGGATTTCTGGTGACAGAAAAGACTGTAAATCATTTGATTCAACAGGAGGTGGGTTGCAAGTAACAAACCTGTTGATAACCATTGCTCTAGAGACCTTAGAGAAGATTGTATTTATTTCTTCCCTGTGAATACTTTCTCCAACTCAAACAGGCTCTAAAGACTTTGAACTCCATTTTGCATGCTGTGCCTCGGGAAGAGAGAAAACAACTCCCCTTGTTGGAAGGCCCATGTCGTCTTATGTAAGTGTTGTATTTGATGATGGAATGACGTAAGGGCGAAACCTCTTCGGATTGTACTACCTCAATCTCTGTTCTCCTTAGATTTGACAACTTGGCTGCTTCCTTTCAGTAAATGCTTTGTGCATCTACCCTATATCAGCACTATGCTAAAGCAGTGAAGGAGGACTAAGGAAAAAAGCTGGACTTTGCTAAGCTTTTCTTTTTTTAGTAATATGTTTTAGTAATGTTTTTAGTAATAGGTTTGTGAGCTGGAATCCTTTCTTGTGCTATAGATTATTTTTTTTCACTGAGAATATGAATTAAATTAGTGACGTATGAGAAAGTGTTCAGCGTACAGAATCTGGAACCAGACTGTGGGGTTTCAAATCCTGGTTTTGCCACCTCTGTTTGCTCAAGTGTAAAATGGAGCCAATAATAATCCTTGATTGATAGTTGTTATACAGGCTGAATTAAGCAATTCATTGAAAGTGATGAGCATGTTGTCTGGTAAAGAGCAAATGCTCAAAGACTACCAACTTTTAGCTATACCAATAAAGTGTGGAATTTGTATTTTTCAACAGTGAAAAAAAAGTCAATGGATTTAAAAATTTTTTGACTCGTTACAATTCTATAGTTCTTGGGACATTGAAATTTGGAGGTAGGGTTGTAATGGGTGGCTAAGGAAAGGGCAAAACCAGTACCCCATTTTAAAATTTGAACCTAAATCTGACCATGTGAACTGCTACTAACCAGCATCATTAACATTCGTGCAACAGGCAGCCATGACTGGTGAGATGAAGGGCAACCACGTTGGTCATATTGTAGGCCCAAATGTGGTGCTTGGTGAGCATGAAGCCCACTGCTATCACATTTGTCCATTTAACTATGTATGCAGGTTGCAGTTTTTCTACTATTTCCTAGAAAATAGTCAACTACATTAGTTTAATCATTACTCTCAGTGGTATATTTAGATTTGGAGAACAAAGGACCTGATCTTTTCTCCCAAGTATTCAAATTAATCCTATGGTCCTGCTTTATTGTGTGTTCTAGAAAGTCTGGAATGTTCTGGACTTCAGCTCAGCTATAAAGTCTATAAGAACAAAGCAGTGGTACTATTTTAAGGCCTCTTTTTAATTTTCTTTTTAATCAATCCTTTTGAGAAACTGAATTTAAAAGATTTCTTGGCTAATCTATTCTTTAAAATGACTGTTATTTCAGATATTAAAAGACCAACATCATACTCGTTGGCATTTAACTGAAATTGTTTCGGGGTCTATTATAACAATGTAATAGGTTAACACTATTACATCTAATAAAGGATGCATTTGTCAGTTTTTTAATGCTTATTTATGAGAGAGAGAGAGAGAGCGAGAGAGAGAGAGAGGCAGGGAATCACAACCAAGCTCGGTGCTGTCAGCTCCGAGCCCGAGGTGGGGCTCAAACTCCCAAACCGTGAGACCATGAACTGACCTGAAATCAAGAGTTGGACGCTTGACCAATTGAGCCACCCAGATGCCTCCGCATTTGTTAGTTTTTAGAAGCCATTTAAAGGCTCATTTGAAAGACTCAGCACCTACTGTGTCATTTCTTCCAGGTGTCAACTGTATTTTCTAAAAATTGTATAAGATCTATCCTCACATGTTGATGAGGTGATTATAAAATTCCAGAATCTTAGCATTTGATAAATCTTCAGACCTCATCGAATTGAATTTACCTTATAGATTTACCTTATAGAAACTCAGAATATATAATAACTCTAGCTTCTTTTAAAAAGTGCGTTTAAGTCATTAATATAGAAACTGAAAGTTTCTATAAAAATGTATTTTCCATAAAATGTGGTCTTGACATTTCAGAAAATACAATGCTGAATTTGAAATTATTTCAAAAATCTACATCTCGACTTTAAATTTTAATGTCAATATGGTAAAGTTTTATGTATGTTCATTCACTTCAGTAAAATGTTAATTTATTTAAATGTTTCAGGAAAGACCTTGCAAGGACAATCTTGACTGTGGGTGGTAAGAAGTATTTAGAATTTTAAATATTAGAGTATTACATATTGACCACTTGGGGCTTTATGAGCATCTTGGAACTGTGGGTAATAAACTTTGGTCAAGTTGAAAATAAGAATTAGAATTTCATTCGTAACTTATTCCAAAAGGTTTTAGCATGCTGAAAGCCATAGAGAATCACTCATGATACACAAGTCACCAACCAACCTAGTCAGATTTTCATTTGCTACTTTTACTTCAAGTCTTTTTTTTAAGTAGAATCAGAGTTACACATAAAGCCCTCTGTATACCTGTCCTTGATACCATTCTCCTCTCCATTGGTAGAGATAATTCTTGACCTAGATTTGGTTTTCATTCTAAAGTAGGTTTTTATACCTTTATTCTATGTATTCATAAGGAACATATATTATTGTTTTACAAATTTTAAAAGCATTCTGTAAAGGTCTTTGCGTTGTATATATCCAGCTGCAATGTGACTTTTGCCCTTAAAATTCAAAATTTAAACGTGTAGTTTTTATCAGTTGTGAAATACCACAATTTATCTTGGGGTTTTAGTTTTGTAGTAACGTTTTTTAAGGCTGTTTGAGGACCTGCTTTTAATGAACATTTTAATATTTATAAAATGCAAAGGTATTTTTAAATTTTATATGTGGGCTTATTTAGATTTTCTGCTAATGTTTCTTAAATATTGAATTTAAATAATGATCCAGATTACATTATAATGCTTATAACTGTAACATACAGCGTTGGTCTTCCAAGATGGAATTTCTTAGAACTGTGCTAATTTGGAGAAGTTTTTTCTTTTTTCTTTGTGCCCATCCCTGGACTGATCTAGGTCTATCATGCTTTTAATCTCTAGATTATGACCAGCAGGTTGCTCTCTCTGAAGCATTGTGTAGGCTGACCTTGAAAAAATCAAGGGGTGACCTTGTCCATCAGTGGTTTGAAGATGACGACATTGCGGAAGCTTTCAAAGAAATTAAGGATCGAGAATTTGAGACGGTGCGATTCCTGATCATCAAAATTCCACTTAATCCACACTCACATCCTCACACTGTTTTTCCTGAGCATTGGGCTCAAGGGAGGAATTTTTCTAAAATGTGATTTAATTGCCATTCTTAAGCTTCCTGTTTACCATTTCTGTGAAATGATTTGAGGACCCTGTGAATGCCATATTTGTGGATCAGATGTGGACATACAGATAAAGCTTCTTTATAGGTAACTTATAGTGGACACAGAACAATGTGAATAGGATGGATCCAGTTAGAGAAGACATCATGAGTAGAGAGCAATTTTAGCGAGCCTCAGGTGATAGACAGAGCTGGAGAAGAAAGGAGTGTGCGTTTCAGCCTTGCACAGAGCAGCCGGGAAGATGAAGGAAGGCTGGAATTCTCATGGGGTGCTCTGCAGTTTGCATGGAAAGAACTGAAAATTATTATTCCTCCAGTCTGGCTCATGGTGATTATATCCCTCAAGTAGCACAAAAATAGCTTATAGCTTTGCTGTATACTCACCCTCATCTTAAAATAGCTAAAGTGTTTAAAAAGTTCTTAAAATGAGGGTTAGGCCCTTAGGAAAAGGTAAAATTCTTAATAACCATGAAATTGTTGAACCAAGCCTTTCTACTCAGCACTGGTATGTCACTAGAATTTTATTAAATCTGAACTCTTAAATATATTATTGAAAATATATTTAACTTTGAGCCTATTGCCAGATACATAATAGTTGTTTACCCAGTTTTCTGTTTGATCTAGAGAGAAAGACCATAAGCCTCAGGTTAGAGTACCACCTCCCTGGCTTATGTGTGTAGACATTTTTGTAAGGTAGTTGACTTAGAAAGCCTTAGGGTCGTTATCTGTGAAATGGGAATAAAAGCCACCTTAAATGGTAAGAACTGAATGAGAGAAACCAAAAGTGCCTGGGATGTTGTGGACATTCAGATGTTAGTTTCCTTTTTCCTCTGTGTCCTTCCCTCCTCTGCAGGGAATTTTCATGAAAATCGGTCAAAAGTAATGTTTCTCAAAGCCTTTTCCCCACAGAGCCATGCACTTCTTTATTGAACCACTTGGAGGTCCAGACTTACATTACTGCTGTCTACTTAGTGCTGAATAAAGATAGAATATGAGGATTCACTACAAAGCCAGTCCTTGCTAAGAAAAGGGACAAGGGCCTGGATCGGTGTCTGTTCAGCTTTAGTATTTTAGAAGCAACAAATTTACCTTTTTACTAGCTTCTGGTCAGGAGAACTCTAAAAAATAATCCTTATTCTCTAAACCTGTATCAGGAAAGGAAGGAATGGAATAGAGAACTCCTGATAAGGAAAAATGGCAGTGGATAACATATCCAGATAAACCCAAAGTTGATAAGTTTATGGGTTTGTGGTTGGCTTGTGCTGGGCCGATGTTAGCAAGATGGATGCCCAGTGGGTTAGCGAAATGAATCTAGGTCACTAGTTAAATGTATTTCTCTTCCTCTTAATCCAGTGAAATGTAGCTATGCATATAACTTTTGGAGACTTAAGCATTCCTCAGCTGAAAATCTCCTGGCTAGGGGTTCCTTCCAGAATTTGAGTCTGAAGCTGCCTCTTTATAACACAAAGTACTATTTTAATTAACTTCTAATAATGAATGAATCTTGGTGAAACCTTGAGATGTTACTGAGTCCAGGGAATTGCAAAGCAAACACTAGCTTCTTCATGCTGGCAAAAATAGTTTTTAAATAAGACCTTTTTAAATTAAAGTTTGCATTATTTCCTTTGAAGGATAGTAGACGGTTTCTCAATTACCTAAACAACAGACTTGGTGATGAAAGAAGGTAAGATCTTCCTTTGGGTGTTATTTTATTGACTAGTTGTTTTCTGAAACTGTAATACTAAAGAAAAACATAGAATCTGTTGTATTTCAGGAGCAAACATAGGATACATAACTTTATTGATCACTAATGGATATCCATTGAATAGAAACATCAGAAGACTAGATCCATTCTCCCTAGTGATTTATTTGTATGTGTTTATCTCTCCGTATTTTAGCACATTTACTTATAACCTGGAATATCTTTAACATGTCATCTGGAAGACTTTATGAAAAGTGCCTTCCTGAAGGTTTGAGGCACAGAAATAAGTGTATTACAGACCAAATACTTGATGAGAATTTGCTGAATTCACTCCTACCATTAGGAATCTTGTCACACAACTAGGCTGAGATCTAGCGCCAGTAAACCTGGCTTGTAGACTGCCAGATGGAATTGGAAACCTACTCATAGCAGTATCCACTTGCAGGTTTGAGTACCTTGTCCATACTTTCTGCTAAGAGACTTAATTGCCTGCCTTAGTTATAAATTCTTATTATAGAACATCTGTAGGCTCTACTTGGGCTCCACCCACATTTTATTATGCTTTTGTAATCGTGAAGTGTTTTGCAGGGTCTATTCATTTCCGTGTATTGCTGCTTTTGCTGATGGGCATGAGGTAGGTTTATCTCGGGGACCCTGAGAGTGGCATATAATGTAACCCGTAGTTAGAAATCCATATTTAGGCCTAACTTCTCTCCCCACACAGAAGGGCTCTTTAAAAAAGGATGTTTACTTCTAGAGGCCACAACTCTGAAGACTTTCTTTACCTGTTTTCTATCCTACCATAATTGGGATGCATTACTAGTATGTTTAAGGACCCTATTGTTACCACTAACAAGATGCAGGGATTTTAGAGTTGATACTATGATCATGAGTCAATCACAGGAATCTGGCCTTATTTTACCCTGTTAATGAGTACAATTACTCATGCCTGGATTGTAGAGAAAAGGGCAATTCCCTTGCCTCTTCCCATCCAATTGATACTCCCCACTTTCTCCACAGAAATTGGGAGCACTCTTTTCTCTAGATCATTCTACCTTGTGCCTTATAGTCTAAGGGTGAGCAGTCTCTTTTCACTACCTCCTTTGTTTTCTAAAGGAACAATATCAACCTATAGTACCTCCATTGGGGATAATATCTTCAAAGATCTCTGAACCATGACTCTGTTGAGGTTTTCTGGACCTTGTCTTCAAAATGTCCTAACCATTTCTTTGTCTTGGGTTGAGAGCCCCTTTCTTGACCTCTGAGAACTAAGCCTTTAACTTCCGACTATACTACAAGTTTCTCTTCCCTAGAACTGATTTCAGTAGCCTCTTTGATTCCTTTATCTCCATTCTTTTTCTTTCTGGTTATCTGAAGGTTCCAATATCTGCTTGGTGGTTCTTCTATTTATTCTTATTTTTTGACCTCTAAATTTCCATCAGTTGCAATCAAGGCCCTTAAACTGGCTTCCAGTAACATACATTATAGGTTAAAACCTTCATTCATTTCTATATCTGTTAAAAAAAAATAAGCACCTATGATGGAAAGATGTCCAAGAAATGCCATTTTTTGGAAAAGCAAGTGGTAGAGTAGTAAGTCTAGTGTTTTTTCTATTGTTGAGGAATAAAAACTCTTTACTTCCTGAGAAGTCTAGAACACATCTGGGAGGAAATAAAGGCATTGTTAATGTGCCTACAGAAAGGTACTTATGGGGAAACTGAAAGCCAGAGAAGGACCCTTATACTGTTTCTATAAAGCTCATACTTTTTGAAGCTTAAAAATATGTGCTTATAGTAATCAGTTAAAATGAAGGTAATTTGAATTCCAGTCTTAGTTCTACTTTAATGGATATAGTAAATTAGATAGCAAGTAATCACTTATTTAATCATAATACCTCCTTCTCTAGAAGTTTCTATGCTTCTGCAGTGTGAATCGTTACTGCTTTGACATGACTATTTCCTCTTGATTCTCACCAGGAAAAAAAAGTTTGGATAGAGTCCTCAGACACACTTAAACATTTTTTAAATGTTAAGCTAAGGATAGTGGTTGCGGTTTCCCCCTGCCCCTTCCCCCCATACCAGAAATAGCTTGGTTCTATAAAGTTGAGACCTACCTCCTCATTTGCAGAAATGAGTAAGACCCTGAAGACCTACTATGTTTTTTTCTATGAAGAGCAGAAGTTGTTTTTAGTGGAATAATTTTCATCTGACCCTTTAACATGATATCTATACAACTTATGCTGAAATTATATATTACAGATGAGGAAACCAGATGATGAAAAACTAGAGAAATTTTGGATTGATTTCAACCTTGGAAGTCAGAGTGTAACTTTTTACATAGACAATACTAAGGTAATTACGTCTGAATCCTATTTAAACCTAAGTGTTTAGTAGTTCATCTGCAGGTATGTTGTACGCTTATGAATGTAACTTTTTCTTTTTTTTCCAAGAGTGCTCTGTGGGATTCAGTAAAAATTTTGAAGGAAGCCGTGATCAATTTCAGCATAATAGGTAAGAGGATTAATCCTAACCTACCCCACATTTAGTTCTGATTCTAGAGCAGATGTTATTCTTTGAGGTAGAAGGGAGATGGTATAGTGTCGTGGAAGGAACACTATGCTCAGGGCCAGGATGCAGAGGCATAGAGTTGGTGACTCTTACACTTAGTGGTTTTAGGATTTAGTTACTTGCCTGGTTTTCTCATTGTAAAAATAGTTATAGTTTGCATACCAGTGTTCATCGCAGCATTATTCACAATAGTCAAGAGGCAGAAGAGACCAAAATGTTCATCTACAGATGAATAAAGAAAAGTGTGTGTATATAGATATGATGGAGTACTATTACAGCTTTAAAAAGGAAGTCTGACACCTGCCACAACATGGATGAACCTTCAGGACATGATGCTAAGCGACTAGGCCAGTCATAAAAGACAAATATTGTATGATTCCACTTACAGGGTATCTAGAATAATGAAACCGACAGAGACAAGTAGAATGGTGGTTTTCGGGGGCTGAAGGAAGGGGGAAGTTCTGGAGATCTGTTATACAACAATGTGAATAAACTTAATGTTACTGAACTACACACTTAAAAATGTTTAACATGGTAAATGTTTTATACCACATTAAAAAAAATTATAGTACCTGCCGTCCTTCCTCCAGAGACTTCTAGTAATTATTGATGAGTTCATGTAGGTATATCCACTTGTATTTAAATATTAGCCCTTTGACTCCCTTCCCTCTCCCTTAAAATCTCCATCACACACCTTTCTTTTAGTTGGTAAGTAATACTGAGGGGCATGAAATCAGGCATTACCCTTTTTCAAGTGGGGGCCACAAATTCTCTTCATGTATCAATGGACTTTGGGCTATTTCCATAATTTGGTTATTGTAAATAATGCTGCAATAAACCTAGAGTGCATATGTCTTTTTGAATTGTTTTTGTATTCTTTGGGTAAATACACAGGGGAATTACTAGATCATATGATCCTATTTTTAACTTTTTGAGGAACCTCTACACTGTTCTCCACAGTGGCTGGCTGCACCACTTTGCATTCCCACTGTGACCTGTGCAAGAGAATTCCTTTGTCTCCACATCCTTGCCCTTATTTCTTGTGTTGATTTTAGCCATGCTGACAGGTGTGAGGTGATATCTCCTTGTGCTTTTGATTTGCATTTCCCTGATGAGTGACGTTGAGCATCTTTTATTGTGTCTGTTGGCCATCTGTAAATCTTCTTTGGAGAAATGTCTGTTCACGTCTTCTGCCTAGCTTTTAATTGCATTATTTGTTTTTTGGGTGTTGAGCTGTATCAGTTCTTTATATATTTTGGATACTAACCCTTTATCAGATATGTCATTTGCAAATATCTTCTCCCCTTCCGTAGGTTGCCTTTTAGTTTTAATTGTTTTCTTCTCTCTGCAAAAGTTATTTTGGTGTTTCCCTTGCCTCAGGAAACCTATCTAAAAAAATATTGGTATGGCTGATGTCAGAGACCTTACTTCCTGGACTCTTAGTTTCTAGCATTATTATAGTTTCAGGTCTCACATTTAGGTTGTGAATTCATTTTGAGTTTTTGTATGTGGTGTAGAAAGTAGTCTAGTTTCTACAGTACCAATTGTTGAAGAGTATCTTTCTCCCATTGTATATTTTCTGTTTTGTTGAAGATTATATTATATGGCCAATTAATCAATTAATTGACCATGTAATTAATTGACCATATAATTAATATGATTAATTGACCATATAATGGGTTCATTTCTGGGTTTTCTATTCTGTTCCATTGCTCTGTGTGTCCATTTTTGTGCCAGTACCATTGTTTTGATCCCTACAGCTTTGTAATACAACTTGAATTCCGGAATTGTGATGCCTCTGACTTTGCTTTTCTTTTTCAAGTTGCTTTGACTATTTGGGATCTTCTGTGGTTCCATACAAATCTTAGGATTGTTTGTTCTAGCTCTGTGAAAAATACTGTTGGTATTTTGATGGGGATTGTGTTAACTTTGTAGATTACGTAGTTTGGACCTTTTAACAATATTCTTTAATCCATGAGTATAGAATGTCTTTCTATTTCTTTGTGTCATCATCAATTTCTTTCTTTTTTAAATTTCTTTAATCAGTGTTTTTTGTTTGTTTTTATTTTATTTATTTATTTATTTATTTATTTATTTATTTATTTATTTATTTATTATCCTGAAAGGATTCTTGCAGTATGTACACAGGAAATAAAAATATCTATCATTTCCATTCACATTCTCACCCCCCAAAACTTACCAACAATAAATGTTCCTGTATGGTACTTGTAAAAATTGCCATTCCACTAGGTAAAGGGATCTTTGCCAGATTGCTAAGGCAAAGACCTCCACCTACCCATCTTGTATGCATATATTTTATATACTTTGAAGCAGAGTGATGAAGATCTTTCAACACAGTAGTCTGTTCACTTAAGGTCATATGATCAAATAGGTTCTAGCAAGGTTAAGAGACCAACTCATTACCTACTTTACAGATGAAGATCTTGAGATCCAAACTCAAAGCCAAGACTAGGATCCAGATCAGTGATCCTTTGACTGTACTAGCGTACATATCAGGATTACTGGGGAGATTTTACGTATTAAATTTGTAAGGCCTACCCAGAGACAGAAGGTTTGGGGGTGTAGCCTGGGTGTGTGTATGTTTAGAGCTCCGCAGATGACTCTGCTCAGGGACCTATGCTGCAGAGGAAATGGAGTGTTCAAATAGCATTGACAGATTTGTATCGTTCCTTTTCCCTCTTTTTCATAGCTGCAGAGAACCAGATAAAAAACACAGTCCCTTCATTTATAATTAAATGGATATGTTTTCACGGGCCTAATTCCTACACTAAAACTTCATGCTGGACACTGGTGCAAATCAAGATAATACTTGGGTCCATTATGCATTAAATCTCACACTGGGCTTCATGAAATGAAGACAACTCACCATTTCTTAGTTTTCAAATAAGAAAACTCCCCATGATCCCCCTTTGCCATCAGACCTAGCTCTGGTCTTGCCGGATATTGATGAAATAAGAGGGTAGCAAATCAACAGATCAAAATGTTAGGATAGAGATCCCTGGTGGGAATCACCACACACCCATTCCAAGGGAAAACTGGCCCATCTCAATTTATGATTATACTTAGGCTTAGGTGCTATTTGTGCTGGTGTGCGTTACAACTGAAAGGATCACTTATCTGTCCTTAGAAGTCAAAATCATTGAGGCTAAAAGTTGTTAAAAAAAAAAAAGCAGTGTCTATAACTAGTCTTTTACCATAGCTAAATGGATGATGCTTGAATAGCAAGGAAAAAAGATCGAAGTCATTGGTTTGGGTACCACTGATACTGCATAATAGCTATTGCTGAAAATTCCCTACAACAAAAAAGGAGTTAGACCTTTAACTTAATTTTATGAAGCGCTACTTTTTCTTGACAGCTCCACCAATTCTTCCCTGAGGTGCTATATAGAAACCCCACCTCTTTTCAGCTCGCTTGCTTCAGTGCTTCCTAGAAGATCTCTTTTGCTTGTGCATAGCCTTCTCTGTGCATCAGAGTTACAGCTAGATTACTGAGCAGATGTGTAGGTCAGGATATTCTGTCTCACCAGATCCGATGCCTGTTGTATATAAACACAGGCCTGATCAAAGCAGCCCTTTGCATCCAGGATGGTAGCCATGTCCCTCATCAGCATGATGGTCTGTGGGTGTCTTTCTCCTACTATTTCTTTGGAAACCTGCAAAGCTTTTTTCATACATCTTCTGTCCCTGTGATGGCTGCTTAGAGAACAGAAGGTAGCAAGTATAGGTGTCTAAACACATGCCAAGGAGGAGGTGGGTGTTGACTTTCTCTTTCGCTGACAAAATGTCTTCTGCTAATTCCTTTCCTCTTTCAATTCTTTCCTCTAGAGTTGAAATGCAGAATTCATAGATAGGAATTTGTTCTTGCTGGCTATGTTGAGCAGCAAAAATAGTGGTCAGCTTTATCAAGATTTGAATTATTGCATTGTCTTCCTATTGTATGCTCCCTCCAAGAAAGTAACTCATTATTGCCTTAAGCTTTTCTGCATTTTTCCAGCTGACCCCATATAAATGCTAAGTTGGCCATCAAATCATAAGTGTAAGTGATGGCCTTCCTATTATTGGTCTGACAGGCAAGATGAGTGTTAACCTTAAATTAGCTCAGCCCTTTCTGGCTCCTCTTTGGTGATGCTCAACTTGGCTGTCTTCAGGAGCTGGATGATCTCAGCCTCCTCTACTGTGCCCTGGGAGGCAGCCCTGCCTGCTCCCTGTCTCTCCTTTCTCTCTGCTGTGGTAAGCCTCAAGAACCAGGTGAGCATTGCCAGCAGCCACAGCAAGCCTGGGCCAGCGGTGCAGCATGTCTCGGGATGAGGGCACCCCCACTTAAGGCGCCTGGCATCCTCCTGCCCCAGAGCAGGGATGTGGACAGGGCCTGTACCACCATCTCACAGCCCACAGGAGGTCTCGACTCAGGCTCAGGAGCTGGTACATGTTTGCATACGGAGCTCAGTGCCTCCTCAGTGTTGTATAGTTTATAGGTCTTTCACCTCTCTGGTTAGGTTTATTTCTAGGTGATGTTTCAGTGTGATGGTGGGGTTCATAGCTGACGGCCAAGAAAATTCTTGAAGACCTCTTCAAGAATGATGCAAGAAGGTGATCTTATTAAAGCCCAGGGACAGGACCCATGGGCAGAAAGAGCAGCACTGGGGTTGTGAAGAGTGACTAATTATATGTTATGGAGTTGGGGGAGGTAAAGTCAAGAGGAAATTTCTTAAAGGGATTTTCTTATGCTAAAGACTCCCAGATTACTGAAGGCCCAGCTATTGTCAAGCTAAGGTTGTTTTCCCCTCTAGCAATGCATTAACATTAAGACCATAGGGAGTTCCTGGACTTTAGGCTATTGATAAGATTGACCTTTTTTGGTAATTGTACAAGATATTAGACTCTTAACAGTTTAACTGTTTTCTGTCCTTTCCTTTGTTCTTAGGCACCAGGAGCTTCTTAAGAACATTATACTATCCTACCTTGGGTTGGGGGTGTGTGTGCTAGCTTGTGCTTGGCCTTCAGCTTGACTTGTGGTCCCTTATCATAAGTACCTTATTGTTTTTAGTGCAATTATAAATGAAATCGATTTCCTAATTTCTCTTCTGTTTTATTATTGATATATAGAAATGCAATGTTTCTGAAGGTTGTTTTTGTATCATGCAACTTTACTGAATTTATATTAGTTCTAGCAGTTTTTTGGTGGAGTGTTCTGGATTTTCTATGTAGAGTATCCTGTCATTGGTGAATTGCTCTCTTGCTAATTTGGATGCCTTTCATTTCTTTTTGTTGTCTGGTAGCTGAGGCTAGGACTTCTAGTACTATGTTAAATAACAGTGGTGAGAGTGGACATCCCTGTGTTTTTCCAGACCATAGAGGAAAAGCTCTGTTTTTCCCCATTGAATATATTAGCTGTGGGTTTTTCATATATGGTCTTATGAGGTAGAGGTATATTTCCTCTAAACTACTCTGTTGAGGGTTTTGAATCATCAATGTGATGTATGCTGTACTTTTTCAAATGATTCTTCATCTATTGAAATAATCCTATGGTTCTTATGCTTTCTCTTAATGATGTGATGTATCACATTGATTGATTTGTGAATATTGAACCACCCTTGCATCCCAGGAATAAATCCCACTTGATTGTTGGAATGATTTGGAATATCAGCCTGTAGTTCTTTTTTTAATGGAATCTTTATTTGGTTTTAGTATCGGGTAATGCTGACTTAATAGAATGAATTAGTAAGTTTTTGTCCTTTTTCTATTTTTTGGAATAGTTCAAGAAAATAGGTTTTAAATCTTCTTTCAGTAGAATTCACCTATAAAGCCATCAGTCTCTGGACTTTTGTTAGGAGTTTTTTTGATTAGATTCTATTTCTTTGCTAGTTATCCATTCAAGTGTTCTATTTCTTCCTGTTTCAGTTTTGGTAGTTCATATGTTTCTTGGAATTTATCTATTTCTTCCAGGCTGCCCAATTTATTGGCATATAGTTTTTCGTAATATTCTTCTAATTAATTTGTTTTCCTGGGGTGTTGGTTGTTGCTCCTCTCTCATTTGTGACTTTATTTGGATTCTTTTTTCTTTTTTATAGAAGTGTGGATAACTTTATTAAATTAATAAATAAAAAAATTTATTAAATTTTTCAAAGAAGCAACTCCTTGTTCTGTTGATTGGTTCTAGTGCTTTTTTAGTTTCTATATCACTTATTTCTACTCTAATTTTTATTATTTCTTTCCTTTTCCTGGTTTTTGGCTTTGTTTGCTATTCTTTCTCTAGCTCCTTTAGGTGTAAGCTTAGGTTGTTTGAGCTTTTTCTTCTTGAGGTAGCCCTGTACTGCTATAAACTTCCCTCTTTAAATCTTCAGTAGAATTCACCTATAAAGCCATCAGACTCTGGACTTTTGTTGGGAGTTTTTTTGATTCAATTTCTTGAATTTGCTGTATCCCAAAGGTTTTGGATCATCGTTTTTTCATCTTCATTTGTTTTCATGCATTTTTAATTTCTTTGTTGATTTCCTGGTTGAATGACTAATTATTTAGTAGGATGTTCTTTAACCTCCATACATTTTTGGTCTTTCCAAATTTCTTGTTGTGGTTGATTTCAAGTTTCATAACGTGGTCAGAAAAGGTGCATGGTAGGATTACAGTCCTTTTATACTTGTTGAGATCTGATTTGTGACCCAGTATGTGATCTATTCTGGAGAATGTTTCATGTGCACTTGAAAAGAATGTGTATTCTGTTGCTTTAGGATGCAATGTTCTGAATATATCTGTTAAGTCTGACTGGTCCAGTGTGTCATTCAAAGCCATGGTTTCCTTGTTGATTTTTCTGCTTAGATGATCTGTCCATTGCTGTAAGTGGGGTGTTAAATTTCCCTACTGCTATTGCATTATTCTTTCTTTTATGTTTGTTATTAACAGGTTTATGTATTTGGGTGCTTCTATGTTTGGTTTATAAATATGTACAGTTGTTATATCTCTTTTTCGGGTTGTTTCCATTATGATTACATAATGCCTCTCTTAATCTCTTGTTATAGTCTTTATTTTTAAGTCTCCAGTATAAGCATTGCTACTCTGGCTTTCTTTTAACTTTCATTTGTGTGATCAATGTTTCTCCACCCCCTCATTTTCAATCTGCAGGTGTTTTTAGGTCTAAAATGAGACTCGTATAGTAGCATATAGATGTGTCATGCTTTTAATCCATTTGGACACCCTATATCTTTTGGCTGGAGTCTTAATCCATTTACATTCAAATTAAAATGGGAATAAATACATATCAATAATTATTACTTGTTTTGTCAAGTTCTGGAGATTTTCTCTGATCCTTTGTCACTTTTGGTCTCTCCTTTGCATAGGAGTCTCCAGCAGTGCTGGTTTAGTAGTCATGAACTCCTTTAGTTTTTGCTTGGGAAACTTTATCTCTCCCTCTATTCTGAATGATAGCCTTGCCAGTTAGAGTATTCTTGGCTGCAGATTTTTCTCAATTAACACATTGAATATATCCTGACTCTCCCTTCTGGCCTGCCAAGTTTCTATTGAGAAATCTCCAGCTAGCCTTATGGGTCTTCCCTTGTAAGTTAAGGACTTCTTTCATCTTGCTGCTTTTAAGATTTTTTTATCACTGTAATTTGCAAATTTATTTACAATATATCTTGGCGTTGCCCTGCTTTTGTTGATTTTTGATGAGCATTCTCTGTGCCTCCTGAATCTGGATGTCTGTTTCCTTCCTGAGATTAGGGAAGTTTTCTGCTATTATTTCCTCCAATAAATTTTTTGTCCCCCTTTTTTCTCTTCTGTGACTCTAATAATATGAATATTATTATGTTTGATGAAACCGTTGAGTTCTCTAAGTCTATTCTTGTGATCTGTTCTTGTTCTCTTTTGTGCAGCTTCATTACTTTCCATTATTTTGTCTTCTAGGTCACTAATTCATTCCTCAGCTTCTTCCAGCCTGCTGTTCATTGCATCAAGCCTGTTTACAACCTTGTTTATTGCACTCTTCATCTCTAATTGATTCTTTAACTCTTTTGTCTTTGTGGTAAGGGTCTCCATTATGTATTCTTTTCTCAAACCCAGTGAGTATACTTATGATTGTTGCCTTAAATTCTCCAATAGGCATGCTACTTATGTATTTTACTTAGATCTTTGGCTGTGGCCTTATCTTGTTCTTTCATTGGGGATAAATTTCTGATTTTGCATTTTGCCTAAGTTTTTGCCTTCTTCTTTGTGTTAAAAAAGCCTGTAATGTGTCCTGTTCCTGAAAGTAGTGGCTTTATGAAGAAAAGGTCATGTAGTGCCCAGGGCCTGATGCTTCAGAAGTATATCTGGTGCACGCTTCGTGCACTATGCTGTTGTGTTTTGGCTGTTCAATCCTTCAGGCCAGTCATCTGCAGAGGCTCTCCTTATCTGCTGTGGGCAGTGTTTGGTCCCTGGCCTGAATGTCGTGAGTTTTAACTAGGTGTGCTCTGATCTACCTGTGAAATGAGACCTGATATTACTTATACCAAAACTGAGACCCTGCAAAACTGATCAGAGACCTAGTTTGGGTAGGGGTTTGTGCTGGCCTGCCATGTTGGAACTGAAGCAGGCTTAACTGAGAAGAGCAGTCCCACCAGAACACAGGGAGATGGGTCTTGGCGTAAGCAAGGTAGGAAGCCAGCGTGGGCACCATGCTGCTTCCTGCAGGTGTCTGTTTATGCTGAGAGGCAGGGGAGGGAAATGGCACTGGTCAGCTCCTCTGTCCCTGGAGAAACGTCTCTGTGAACACTGCCTCTCAAAGAAGTGCCCCTAGAATGGTGAATAATCACTTCCTGTGTTTTTAAGACTGCTATATCCAAACTGCCCCTAAGTTATTTTCCTGCCTTCTCTCCAGGAGCAATCAGTGCCCTCTATGCTCTAGCCCGGCCAAGCCCATTGAAAACTCCAGGCCTTAAGCCTCGCTTCAAGAACTCACAAAATTCAACCCTTTCATTAGGGAAGCATTATCCCTGTGTGTTCACCTGTGTGGTCCTCCTCCTGCCCTTGATCTTGGCCCTTCTATGGCTCCTGAGATCCATTCCTCCCCTAAATCATGGCTCCGCACTTCCTACCTTCCACTATATGGCTTCGTCTCTCTCTAGTCGTGGAGTTTGCTCTGTTCATCTTCAGGTCAATTTCTTGGGTATTTAGGATGATTTGGTAGTTATCCAGTTGTGTTTGTGGGACAAGGTGAGCCTCGGGTCCTCCTACTCTGCCACCATCTTTTCCCACCAGTAAGCATTCATAGCATCATTTATCAGATCCTGGAGAACGTACCCAGTATACTGCTAGGGGCCACATGGAGAAGTCAAGGCAGAATGCAAACAGAGCCAGTCTTTCAGGTCTATATTTTCCAATAGAAGTATTGCTACCCCAACTTTCTTTTCACATCCTTTTACGTGATAGTTTTCTATCCCTTCACTTTTAATCTCCATGCATCTCATTCTAAAATGAATCTCTTATAGGCAGCATATAGATGAGTCTTGCTTTTTATCCATTCTGTCACTGTGTCTTTTGTTTAGTCCATTTGCATTCAAAGTAATTACTTACAGTTATGTACTTACTGCCATTTTATTACTTGTTTTATGTTTGTCCTTGTAGTTCTTCTCTATTCCTTTCTTCTCATGCTCTTTTCTGTCACATTTTTCTGGCTTTCCTTAGTCCTATGTTTGAATTCTTTTCTCATTATTTTTACAGATCTTTTACTGGTTTTTGATTTTTGATTACCATTACATTTACATATAACATTTTTTGCATATAGTAGTCTATATTAATTTGATGGTTGCTTAAGTTTGAATCCATTTTTTACTCTTCTCCCCACCATGTTTTAGGTATATCTTATCATACTTAACTTCCTTTTTAATTTTTTTTTAATGTTTATTTTTGAGAGAGAGCATGAGCAGGAGAGGGGCAGAGAAAGAGGGAGACACAGAATCTGAAATAGGCCAGGCTCTGAGCTTGTCAGCACAGAGCCTGACGTGGGGCTCGAACTCACAAACTGAGATCATGACCTGAGCCGAAGTCAAAGTCGGACACCCAACTGACTGAGCCACCCAGGTGCCCCTTAACATCCTTTTTATTATAGGAATCTCTTGACTGATTTTTTTTTTACAGATATACTTAATTTTACTGTTTTGTGTTTCCTACTTTTCTTTTACTTATGGTCTCTCCTTTCCACTCAGAGTCCCCTTTAATATTTCTTGTAGGGCTGCTTTGATAGTCATGGATTCCTTTAACTTTTGTTTGGGAAACTCTCTCTCTCCTTCTATTTGAATGATAGTCTTTATGGATGGAGTATTCTTGGTTGTAGGTTTTTTTCTTTCAGCACTTTGCAACCCAAAAGGGAGTGGCATGATATATTCAAAGTCTTTCTAAAAAATCAGCTGATAGCCTTATGGGATTTCCCGTGTATATAACTGTTTTCTCTTGCTGTGTTTAAAATTCTTTATCACTACTTTTTGCTATTTTAATTACTATGTGTCTTGGCATGGACTACTTGGGTTAATTTTGTTGGGGACTCTATACCTCCTGGATCTAGATTTGTTTCCTTCTCCAGATTTGGGAAGTTTTTCAGCTATTTTTCAAATAGATTTTTTGCACCCTTTTCTCTGTTTTCTACTTCTGAAATCCCTACAATGCAAATGTTGTTACACTTGGTGGTGTTGCTGAGTTCCCTTAGTCTATTTTAATTTTTTATTTTCTCTCTCTTAAGCTTGACTGCTTTTCATTACCCTGTTCTCCAGGTGACTGAGCTGTTCTTCTGCTTCCTCTAGTCTACCACTTACTCTATCTGGTGTATTTTTAATTTTAGTTATTGAGCTCTTCATCTCTGACTGGTTCTTTAGGGTTTCTATGTCTTTGAGGGTCTCATGGAGATCTTTCACTCTTTTCTCCTGCCCAGGGAATATCTTCACGACTATTACTTTAAATTCTCTTTCAGGCATATTACTTAGCTCTGTTTTTATTTAGCTTTCTTGCTGTAGTCTTATTTTGTTCTTTCATATGGGATGTATTCCTCTGTCTACTCGATTTTGTCTAACTTTGTTTCTGTGTGTTAAGAAAATCAGCTAGGCTTCAGTTCCTGAAAGTAGTGGCCTTATGAAGGGGTGCTGTAGCACCCTGCAGTGCAGTGTCTCCTGTTCACCAGAATCTGGTGCTTCCTAGGTGGCTCCTTTAGGTACTGCTTTCACCTTATTGCTGTGGCTAAGCCACATTTTTGCCTTCAATCCAGTTGTCTGTAGTGTCTCTCTTTGCCTGTCATAGCCAGGGTTTTTAGGCATTAGTGGGCCAGTCTGGGGCCACATTAGGCCTGAGTTGAGTCAGACCAGGGGTCTGCAAAATTCCAAAGCACGAAAGTGCAGGGCACTTTCCCCGTGTTGTACCCTGAGAAGCTTTCATTGGGGAGTGTGGCCTGCAGTCACACTGGATGTCTGCCCCCCCTGCCCATGGTTGGGGTCTACAGTGCGACTGGTATATGTGGTTATCTTTCCCTGTCCCCAGAGCAGGAGTCCCTTTGGAGTGGTCATGGCTCCTGTTAGGGCTGCTCATATACTTCCAGGCTTGTGGCACCTCTTTGGATGGGCTCCAGACAAGGGTATATCAGAGGGGGGCAGGTCCATAGGAGAATACAGCAGCAGGGTGTATGGTGCCATCAAGGGAGCCACGTGTTTAAAATTTTATAGTCCAGTAAAGGTAAAAAGCATATTAATTTTGACATATTTTACTCAATATATTCCAAATATTACTATTTTAACATGTAATCACTATAAAAAATGAGAGAGTTTACCTTTTTGTGTGTGAGGTCTTCACAAACTGATGTGTATTTTATGCTTATACGACATGTCAGTTTGTATTAGCCATGTTTCAGGTATTCAGTGGTCACAGATCCAGACCGTGTGTGTCTCTTTCTTCTCTCCCTTCACCTTAATCTATGACCCTTAGTTTTGCCTGCTCTTTCAGGGACTTTTTTCTTTCCTGGTGCTCCTAACTCAGCTTTTGGTTATTGTGGTTTATTCTTGAACTCTTCATGAATTTTGTTCTATCCTATTTTCTGAAACCAATTATTATTCATCACTAAAGAGCTGATGTCCTGGTAGGAGGCTCTGAAGGAGACTCTTGTCTGAGACACACGTTCCACTAGGATGTTTTCATTTCTCTTCCTTACGTGGAGTCTATGGAAATGAAAGGATTATTCCTCTTATGCATATGGGGAACAATGAATTTTATTTTGAATTTTAGAAGTGATATCTGAGATTAAGAATGAGAATTAGTGTTGTGGTTTATATATTGGGGAGTAAAATACTTATTGCAGGTAAAAGCTTTGTATTCACAAGATGCTCTTTAAAAATCAGATTTAAGGGGTACCTGGCTAGCTCAGTTGGTAGAGCACACAATTCTTGATCTTAAGGTTGTAAGTTTGAGCCCCACATTGGGTATAGAGATTACTTAAAAGTGAAATCTTAAAATCTGATTGGGGCTCCTGGGTGGCTTTGAGCTTCCGACTATGACTCAGGTCACGATCTCACTGTTTGTAAGTTCAAGCCCTGCATCAGGGTTGCTGCTGTCAGCGCAGAGCCTACTTTGTATCTTCTATGCCCCTCCCCCATGCCCCTTTCTGCTATGTTCTCCCTCAAAAATAAATCTTAAAAAATTAAAAAAAAATCAGATCGAATTTTAGAAATCAAAACCATCTCCATTGCTTTGCTACCAAGTAACTTCCTGTCTTGGCAAGATCAAGTACATAATCATACTGTATTTGTATGAAGACACACACACCAATGTGCTTCTAATAAAAATACCTTCAAAGTAACTTTATTTAATACAATTTCTTTTCAACTTATTGCAGAAAAACCTGAACAGTTGACAAATATCCCAGTGCAGTTAGTTACAATTTTTAAATCTGAAAACCTTTCAGTATGTTGACATGCATTTGTATACTTTGTTTTTTGTTAGAAACTGAAAATATGAAGATGCTTGTCATTTGTCTGAAGAAGCCTATTAATGTCAGCAACAAAGAAGTGATTAAAATAGAAATCCATTTTGATTTGCAGTTCAACATCTCACAAGCTTCCGTTAAAGCTTTAGGAGAAGACAAACAGGTGGCAAATTTAATTCTCTTTGATTATTTGAAAATGTTTTAGCCTGTTTTCATGTCTTTAACTTTCTTGTTGGTTTCTGATGTGAACATCTGCTCAAGCAGATAGCTTGATCTTTGGAATACCCTGTAATAAGGGCATGTAGGACACAAAACCCCTTTATGCCTCAAAATGCTTTTATTCCATTTTTTGTGAGCAGTAGAAAATTTTCTAGGATAACATTACCACCTCACCACATTCTTCCCGAAGTTTGGAGGATACTTGCTGTGGGCTTCTTCTTATTTCCTTCTCTCTCTCTCTCCGTGAGAACCAAGGGGTATCATTGTAAATAGTGTCTCCTAGGGAATTCTGAAATTTTATCTTCTGGTCTTCGGGTGAAATGGTCTATGCCTCTTCTAGACTGATAATGGCCTCCATATCATTGACTATGTTTCCTATTGACACACAAGATCACAAAGGCTTCCTCTATCACAGATGATAGGCAGAGCAAAGAAATTTGTGACAAGACCTATGATGTTATGGTAATTGCTGATAGGAGGTTGAATTAAGTCAGGGAGGAAGCTTGGGCCCATTTGCTTTTGGCATTGAGTTGTGTACGAAGATATTTCATATACTGTAAAGTGCTCTGTGGTAGTGTTTCCAAAGATTCACCCTATGAAAACCATTTCATGGATGGGGATGAGAAAAAGAGGAGAATCATTTACTAAAGAAATTATCTCCTATAAACTATCACATATGAATTGGCCTAACACTGATGCTGGATAGGGTAAGGCCCCCAGAGAGAGAGTGTACGGTCCCTCACCAAGAGAGTTCTTGGCTTTAGGGGAGAAAGAATTCAAGAGTAAGCCATTTAGAGAAAGGGACAAAGATTTATTAAGCCTAGAAATAAGAAAAGAGCTACTCACAAAGTAGTGGCCTCTCCTCCAAGTTGAGGAAGAGGGAACCCCACTTTGCCTCTGGTGAAGGGTTTTATGTTTTTAAAATTAACTGTATATGGAGGGGCGGTTAAACTTTGGGTTTATCATTTACATTGGGAAGTAAGTTTTTCCATTTTCCTAGGGTTGTGAGATTACGAACAGGGAGGTTTTTAACAATGTCTGGCCTCTGCCTTTTACTGCCATTTGGAGTGGAGTCTTACAGTCTTCTGTGAGTCAGATCTTACAACTCCTATGACAGTTAAAAGTCTGTCTAAAACTAAAATGATTTTACTTTGGTGAACTAGTCTTCTGAGCCTCCCTTCTTTCCTGCCTCAATACTAGAGGTTTGGTTTTTTCAATGAAAAACTTCCGGGGGTAGCCCAGTCCGTTAAGCATCTGACTCTTGATTTCACCTCAAGTCATGATGTCCTAGTTTGTAGGATCAAGCCCTGCATCAGGCTCTGTGCTGACAGAGCCAAGCAGAACCTGCTTGGGATTATCTCTATCCCTTTCTTTCTGCTCCTCTCCCGTTCTCTCTCTCTCTCACTCAAAATAAACACTTAAAAAAAAAAAACAACAAAGAATATCTTCAGAACTATATGTATTTCCACATCTTCTGAAGTGAATACAATGTTTTGGGGTAGAACGAAGGTTTGCATGTGATTAAGCTGTAGTTCTGGACTGCGAGGCCCTTTGGGGAAGAAGTGGAGTCGGAGAAATCCTACAGTTGGGAACTCACTGCAGTCTTCTTCTGGGAGATTCAGTCTTATCGTGAAATAGGGGTTAGAAGTTAAAAATGGATGGAGAGGCTGTGAAGACACCAGGATGGAGTGAACAAGACAAGGGAAGTGCTCAGCCAGAGCTAGTCCTGGAGGGAAGGGGGTTAGAGAGGTAGAAACAGTAACATTATCCTTCAAAAGAGGACAAACCAAAGATTAACTTTGACTTTATCAGTTAGCTGTGTTCTGAGCTTTAGATTTTCCTTAAATTTTTAAGAGTTAAGTCCTTTTAAAGGTCATGTGGATTTTGGCTTGCATTTCAGATGTTGCCTGACCAGAAAAGCTTCTCGGAACGTTCTGGTAAATCTGAGGAAGCAGACCCTGACATTTCTAGCAGTCATGAAAGAGAGACAGGTATATTGGGAAATAAAACTTCTTACTCTGAATTCCCTATAAAAACACTAATAAAACCTTACTGGGAAGAGGTCACTGCAAGCCTGTGGTCCTGTAAGAGTAATAAATGTTTCATTGTACCTACAGAGAAAGAAAAGTTGCTAACACCTTGACTCATTTTCCTAACCCGATACATTCTCTTGTAGGTCAATGGAAATGAAAAAAGAAAATAGGATAGGGGTTGCTGGAGGTAGAAGATGGGGGCATGGAAAGGGCTTGGCTACCCACTAAACTGACCCTACATAGATTCTGTATCCATGTATTAGTAGTTAAATCTCAAAGCTGTTTCTCAGGTGCAGGTAGATTTCAGACTTGAGGTTTGAGACAGGATGTAATTACCAGCTCCTACCAATAGATGGAGATGTACTGTCAGCATGGGATCCCAAGAAGAAAAATGGGAGTGTGGTTACCATTTTAATGCCCTTTTCTCTATGTGTATAGACCAGGCAGAAGAATCCACCAACCTGGCAGAGTTAATGAGTGCTGGAGATGACCACTGCCCAGGAGCTCTCCCCTTAAGTGACCAGTCTGAGCCTGTTGTGAGTATGGGATGCTGGATACAAAGTTCTGAGCTGGGTCCACCAGGGTGCTGACAGGTGGAGGCCGTCTCTCCTGGCTTGTAGTCCATTTTTTTCCAGACCAACGGGTTCTCCTTTTACTGGGGGGTGGGCATTCCTCTCCTTTAGATTATTTTTTCATGCCATGTTCATGGTTTTTCTGCTTTCATGCAAGTTGGCTCTCTTGAGGATTGTGTGACTTGGCTGGCTCTGCCTCGTTCCTTCACTTGGGATCAAGGGACTGAGATACAGGGAAAAGAGTCTAATGTTTGGAGTCAGACCTGGTTTTCACTTACTAGATGTAGGAACTTGGGAAAATTAACATCACGGAGTCTGAGGCTTCTCATCTATAAAATGGAGGTAATAGCTGATTCAGACTGTAGCCCTTCCAGGTGCTAGACATTACATTTTTTTTTTTCATCCTAACACCCTTCTTGGCATGTACAGGTATTCATTCAAGTACTCATTTTGTTTATATTTGATTACATGGAGACTATATAGAGGTGTAATGATAGTGTTTTTGATAGTGGTGAATCTTTGCCTGAGAGTGAATATCAATTTTTTGGAACAGCTAACAGTCATAGAAGCCAAGTCTAATGAATAAAAAGCCTGGTATCTCATTATTTATGAGAAATGCTTTTCATTGGATGTGTAAAGTGGCTCCAAAACCATTTCCAAAGAGGGCCTTCAAAGACACTGTAACTATTTTTTTCTACAGCAAACAAATACAGAAGATCGTTCACCTGAAAAATTGAAACTGGATGTCCTGCAACAAGGTCAGATTTTTTTTTAATGTATCCTAAGGCTTGAGTATTGTACTTAAATGTTTACTTGAAAAACTTAATTTTTGTTTTTAATTTTCATGATTGGAAATTACTTCAAAATATGAATATTCTTCAGATTTACAAGAACCATCAGTAAAAATTCAGGATCCTAAATTAAATGACAAACCTAGGTATGCGATTTTCATTTTTTTCTTTTTTTTTAATGTTTGTTTTTGCAGTCAAATGATCTATTACTGAGCTATATCCCCTAATGTTTATTTTTGAGAGTACGAGTAGGGGAGGGGCAGAGAGAGAGAAGGAGACACAGAATCTGAAGCAGGTTCCAGGCTCTGACTGTCAGCACAAAGCGTGATGAGGGGCTTGAACCCACAAACCATGAGATCATGACCTGAGCCAAAGTTGGACATTTAACTGACTGAGTCACCCAGGTGCCCCGCAATTTTTAAAATTAATAAGCCATGTTGATTGGTATTAGTGTGACTAGTTAATATATAATTTAATGTTCTGTGCTCTTCCTCTTTTTTGCATTTGGCCACACCCCACACAAGGAGGGAGTATTGTGTGCAGTTTTCTACATAATGATTTGAGCAGTGCTGGAATATTCTCCTGACCTATAGATCTCTACCATTATATCCCCAGTGATCTGCTTAGTGAGGTCTTTTTCTGCAGCAAAACACTGAATATTCCCAGCCCAGGAAACCTGTATCTACCTGGCATTAACTTGCCACTTTTCCATATAGGCCTATGAAGAATGGGTCACAGGACATGTAATTTTTATTGCTTTATTTAGATTATTGGAATAAAATAAACTGTACATATTTTAAGTGTGGAATTTGTTCCTTTTATGAACAATTATTCTGTAGTATAAGATGCTCTTTAATAGCATTTTATTCACAGTCAACTCTCAAACTCTCAAAATTGGAGTCAGTCCTCTCAAACATGCTGCTGCTTTATCAACTAAGTATATGACATATTCTAAATCTTTTGTGACATCTCCACAATCTTCATAACCTCTTCAACATGAATAGATTCCATCTCAAGAAACCTCTGTCTTTGCTCATCCATAAAGATCAACACCTTGTCTGTTCAAATTGGATCACGAGATTGCAGCAATTCAGTCCATCTTCAGGCTCCAATTCTAATTCTAGTTTTGTTGCTGTTTCAACTACATCTGCAGTGACTTCTCCACTAGACTCTTGACCCCCTCAACGTCACCCATGAGGGTTGGAATCAACTTCTTCCAAACTCCTGTTCATGTTGATTTTTAACCTCTTCCTATGAATCATGAATGTTCTTACTGGCATCTAGAATGGTGAATCCTTCCTAGAAGGCTTTCAGTTGACTTCCAGATCCTTCAGAGGAATCCCTATCCATGGCAGCCAATAACCTTATGAAATATATTCTTAAGTAAGACTTGAAAGTTGATGACTCCTTGATCCATGGGCTGCAGACTATTGTTGTTAACAGGTGTGAAATAACATTCATCTTGTTGTATATCTCGACCAGAGCTCTTGGGTGACCAATACATTGCCTGTGAGTAATAAATATTTTGAAAGGAATCTTTTTTCTTTTGAGTAGTAGTTCTCAGTGGTGAGCTTAAAAATTTTGGTGAACCATGTCGTGAACAGATGTAGTCTCATCCAGGCCTTGTTGTTCATTTATAGAGCACATGCAGAGTAGATCTAGCATAATTCTTAAGGACTTTGGGATTTAGTACTGGTAAATGAGCATTGCTAAGTTAAAGTCAGCAGCTATATTATTCCCTAACAAGAGACTCAGCCTGTCCTTTGAATCCAGGCATTGACTTCTCCTCTCTAGCTATGAAAGTCCTAGATGGCATCATCTTCCAATTGAAGGCTGTTTTGTCTACACTGAAAATCTGTTTAATGTAGCCACCTTCAGTAATTACTGTATCTAGGTCTTCTGGATTTCTGGATCTTGCAGCAGCTTCTGTATCAGCACTTGGTGCTTAACCTTCCACCTTTATGTTACAGAGATGGTCTCTTTTCTTAAACCTCATGAACCAATTTCTGATAGATTTCAACTTCTCTACTGCAGCTTCTTCACATCTCTCAGTCTTCAGGGAAAGCTTAAGGAAAGGTTATGTCTGGCTTGAACTTCTTTCCAGACCACTAAAACTTTCTCTAATAAATAATAAGGCACTTTTTTTAAATAATAGTTTATTTTCAAATTGGTTTACATATAACACCCAGTGTTCATCCCAACATGTGCCCTCTTTAATGCCCGTCACCCCCTCTCCCCCCCCTTTACCCCCCTCACCCTCAGTTTGTTCTTAGTCTTTGAGAGTCTCTTATGTTTTATCTCCCTCCCTCTCTGTGTCTTTTTTTCCTTTCCCCTCTTCCCCTCCCCCTGGTTTTTGCTTAGTCTCACAAAGTCCACCTATTCGTGGAAACATATGGTATCTGTCTTTTTCTGACTGATTTATTTCACTTGACATAATATCCTCCAGTTCCATCCATGTTGCTACACATGGCCAGATTTCATTTTTTCTCATTGCCATATAGTAGTCCATTGTATATATGTACCACATCTTCTTTATCCATTCGTCAGTTGATGGGCACTTGGTCTCTTTCCATGATTTGGCTATTGTTGAAAGTGCTGCTATGAACATTGGGGTACACGTGCTCCTATGCATCAGCATTCCTGTGTCTCTTGGGTAGATTCCTAGCAGTGTTATTGCTGGGTCATAGGGTAGCTCTGTTTTCCTTTTTTTTGAGGAAACTCCACACCATTTTCCAGAGTGGCTGCACCAGTTTGCATTCCCACCAACAGTGTAGGAGGGTGCCTGCTTCTCCACATCCCTGCCAGCATCTATAGTTTCCTGATTTAGTCATTTTAGCCACTCAAACCGGTGTAAGGTGGTATCTCAGTGTGGTTTTGATTTGTGTTTCCCTGATGATGAGTGACTCTGAGCATCGTTTCATGTGTCTGTTGGCCATCTGAATGTCCTCTTTGGAGAAGTGTCTATTCATATCTTCTGCCCATTTCTTCACTGGATTATTTGTTTTTTGGGTGTGGAGTTTGGTAAGTTCTTTATAGATTTTAGATACTAGTCCTTTATCCGATATGTCATTTGCAATTATCCTTTCCCATTCCATTGGTTGTCCATTAGTTTTGTTGGTTGTTTCCTTTGCTGTGCAGAAACTTTTTATCTTGATGAGGTCCCAATAGTTCATTTTTGCTTTAAATTCCCTCACCCTTGGAGATGTGTCGCATAGGAAATTGCTGCGGCTCAGGTCAAAGAGGTTTTTTCCTGCTTTCTCCTCTAGGATTTTGATGGTTTCCTGTCTCACATTCAGATCCTTCATATAAGGCACTTTTAATTTACAACTTTTCCTTTGCATTCACAATTTGGCTAACTGCTGCAAGAAGCCTCGTGCTTTCAAGATGGCTCCCTGAGTAATTGTAATCATTTCTATCTTTTTAAAGTTTTATTTATTTCGAGAAAGAAAAAGTGCATGTGCACATGAGTGGGAGAGGAGCAAAGGAAAGGGAGAGAGAATCCCAAGCACCCTCTGCACTTTCAGCGCAGAGTCCCATGAGGGACTCCCTCTCACAAACCATGAGATCATGACCTGAACCTAAATCAAGAGTCAGACATGTAACTGAGCCTCCCAGAGCCTAAATCAAGATTAGACATGTAACCAACTGAGCCACCTGGGCGCTCCTAATCATTTCTAGCTTTTGATTTAAAGTGGAAGATCTACAGTTCATTCACTTGAACACTTAGAGGTCATTGTAGGGTTATTAATTGGCCTAATTTCAATATTGTGGCTCAGGGAGGCCTGAAGAGAGATGTAGAAATGGACGGTTGTGGCCTGGGCTGTGGTGCCCGAAAACCATTATGATAGTAATCTCAAAGCTCACAGATCACCAATAACAAATGCAATAAAAAAGTTAGAAACATTGCAAGAATTATCAAAATGTTGCACAAAGACCTAAAAGAGCAAATGCCATTGGAAAAATGGTGCTGACAGACTTGCTTGATATAGGGTTGCCACAAACTTTTAATCTGTAAAAAACAACAAAAGCTCATACTATCGGAAGGGGAATAAATCCAAGTGCAATGAAGTGACACCTATATTCTGTAACCTTGACCTACTGATCTGACTTTACATATTATCTGAATTACTGTAGCTTTACTATCTTAACTTCAATGAATATGGTGTTACCTGTATCTATTCAAGATCTTGATTTTAATTCTTTTGGGTGTATACCCAGAAGTGCAATTGCTGGATCATATGATAATTCTATTTCTAATTTTTTGAGGAATTTCTATATTTTCATGGTGGCCACACCATTTTATACTCCTACAAACAATGTGTAAGTGTTTCAATTTCTCCAGTTTCACCAACATTTGTTATCTTTTGTGTTTTTTTAAAAAAATAATAGTATATTATATATCCAATAAGGAGTTGATGTCCAAAATATCTAAGGAACTCCTACAACTCAATAGCCAAAATAATCAGCCCAATTTAAAAAGCGAGCAAAGGACTTGAATAGACATTTCTCCAAAGACCTACAAGTGGCCAACAGGTATATGAAAAATTGCTCAATATTCACTAATCATTGGGAAAAGCTCTCTTGTTAAGCTCCTCTGTTGATTCTAAGGAAGAGTCTGGCAGGAAATACCACTCTGAAGCATTGCCATACCTCCCTGTTTCCTTGATGATTTTAAAGTGGCCTTCCGGTACTTTGTATGTATGCCCAACAGAGAAGGACTCAACAAAGGTTGCTTTGCTTTAAATAACCAGCTAATGTCATGTAGAGAATCTATGAAAATTGATTATAAGATAAGAAGTTGGTCTGCAGGAATGGGGCACTTCCCACACACTGCGTTCACAATCAGACAAAGGGCACAGAAAGGGGGAAAAAAGTTAGGGCTAGGCAGTGAAGGGAGGGAGAAGGTATTGTTGGTACAATTCTGTTCATCTGACCTGTTTTGTTTTAGGGCAGATTCTGCTTCCGAGGGTGAGAGAAAGCAAGAAACGAGGATGTCGGTAATGGAGTAACTTTTCTTGTTTTAAGGCAGGACTTTCAAAATTTCTGTTATCTGTGTGTCTTCTTCAAAATTTGTCACCACCCTTGTCTTTATTATCCCTAATCAAGTTTATCTTAAACTCATAAAAAATTATTTCACTCTTAAAATGAAAATCAGTTCTTGCTTTGTCAAAGATTAAGTAGAAGAAAAATGTTAATTAAAGACCCTCTAGCACTTGTGATGTATCCTGATCGAATCAGAAGTGTTAATGAACTGAGATTAGTTACTGTGAGTCCATGACGTGGTTTTTTCTTTTTTCATTCCTACATGCACCAACTTACACCCCTTTCTTGTGCCTCTCACTTTAGGAAGCACAATGTTCTAAGTCCATAGTCAGTGCATTTTAAAAACTATAATAAACATTAAATGAATTTTTTTTTTTCAAATTGAGATCATGGGCTTTAACCGAGTTAACACTCCATCCAGCTTCCTTTTAGCACTGGTTCTCATTCTCTGCTGCTCAGTCTTTGAACTGGAAACCCACTAGGAAAGCTGACACCATTGAAGCCCGGGTCTCTTCCCCCAAAGATCCTGACTTAATTGAACAAGGGTAATACTCAGGCCCTGGATTTTTTTTAAAGTTCCCCCAACCCCATGATTCTAACATGCAGCCAAATTTAAGAGCCACCACTGTAGACTTTTGTGAATAACTTTCAATACCTTTTTATGTAAACTAGAGAAACCTGTCTAAGCCTTGCTGCATGGTTTTTTTAATCGTGTGCATGAAATGAAGGAATATTTGCTCTTTTTTAAAAAATTTTTTAAATGTTTATTTTTGAGATGGAGACAGTATGAGCAGGGGAAGGGCAGACAGCCAGGGAGACACAGAATCCGAAACAGGCTCCAGGCTCTGAGCTGTCAGCACAGAGCCCGATGCAGGGCTCGAATGCACCAACTGCGAGATTATGACTTGAGCTGAAGTTGGCTGCTTAATTGACTGAGCCACCGAGGCGCCCCAGGAATGTTTAATTCTTAGGAGACTCTGGAAGAAACTTTTTCCCCTGTAAATGTAAGATGCAAACAGGCTTCACTCACAAGTTTCCTTTAAAAAATGACCTTCTGCAGAAAATGTTGAACTGCTGAATATTTTAAAGTAGGAGTAATTGAGTTTTAAAAAACGAAATCATTTGAAAAATATAGTTCACCATCACCCACCTGAGAGATTATGGGGCGTGCTGTCATTAACAAGAGTGGAGCTGGTTTTCATCGTGGTGTTGTGATGACATTGAGAGATGACTGCATTTTGCTCTTCCAGGCACAGGGTGTACTTTCCAGCTGAGGCATATCATATTTGAGAAGACCATATGAGATACTGTCACCACTTAATATGTTTGGATTCATAAGAAATCTCCCTGGCTTAAAACGAGAATGAGCTGTTGCCAGCTGAATGATGGAGTTTCTGCTGGTGATTCAGAACTGTGCCCCCTGGAGGGGCACAACAGAGTTCAAATAGAGTTTTTTGTTTGTTTGTCTGTTTGTTTTAAGTTTATTTTGAAACAGAGAGTGCAAGTGGGAGAGGGGCAGAGAGAGAGAATCCCAAGCAGGCTCAGCACTGTCAGCGCTGAGCCTGATGCAAGGCTCCAACTCATGAACTGTGAAATGATGATCTAAGCCTGAAACTAAGAGTAAGACGCTTAACCAACTGAGCTGCCCAGATGCCCCTGGAGTATTCTCTCTCTCTCTCTCTTTTTTTTTTTATAAAAAATCAAAACAAATTCCACATTAAAATTGAGTGTACACATTATTTGTCACAGGACTTACAAAAACTAATCCAAAACAAAAAGTTTAAAAAATAGGTAAATAATCAAAGTATAGTTAAATCATCAGGAGAGATGAAGTTTACATTGACAGTCTAGTCTTTCAAAATACTTTGAGGTTGAAATAGAAATTACTTTCTTGCTTGATTTTACTCTAAAATGGTAGACATGCTTGTCATTGCAAAAAGTATTTTTATGAATTGTTTTGTTACTCATTAATATTTTGAAGTTAAAGTGTTGGGTTGGGAGAGGACTTTTATCCTTCACAACAGTAGCTTGGTTGAGAATCGACGAATGAAACTTGTTCTTTTTCTTCCCTCTCCTTACTTCTGTGCCTTTTTATTTATAGGAGAGCCCAGTCTTATGGAAGAAGTTACTTCTCTTTTGTCTGCCTTTGTAGCTATATGTTTAATTGTACATAAAGGACACTAACACATTTTTAATAGTGCTCATTTCTCATCTGTGCTTGTAAAAGTCTAATTACAGGAAACACCTCTTCTCAGAGAGTAATCATGGTTCAAGTACTAGTACCAGTGAACTATCTTGGACCAGTAACCAAAAAAGGAAATCCCTAAAACCGTATTCCGGTAGAAAAAAGACAAGAACTAGAAGTAGTGTAAGAAGTAAGTTTGGTACATGTCTTCTTTCAAATCATTTTTCAAATAAGTCAGGTATTTTTCAGTTATGTGATGGAAGGAGGGAGGGTACCAAAGAAAAAATGATTATGTGCTCTCCCTTCCCTGCTACGATTACGTTGGAAAGGCAAAAATATACATACACGAAACCATACGAAGAATGTAGAATTGTTAAATATGAGGTACAGATGAATGGCGTAGGAGTTCAGATAAGGACAATCTAACATGAGCTGGAATCACTAGAAAAGGTTTCAAGGAAGAAGCAGGTGGAATTTGAGCTAATCCTTGGAGAAAAACTAGCACTCAAAGAGGTGTGCAGAAGGGGAAATGTGTTAAATTAGGTAAAAATACAAGGACAAATTGACATGAGGACAGCATCAGAGGTAGGCTCTAGAACAGAGAATTCATGTGTGTGTGTGGGGGGGGTGGTCTCAGGAACAAGGTGGATAATTAGAAAGGGATCTTAAGAGCTATACATTGTGAGCAAGCTTTGGGATGTGGGAGTTGCTTCTAATATGGATACATATAACTGGGAGAGAAGGAGAAATGCATTTTTGTATTTCTCATAAGCAAACTTCCTCACTGTATGCTTTTCTTTTAGTTTTGCCGTTTTCCCCTCCCAGCAGCAGCAGTGACCATGAGAAGGATGAAGTAAGTAAATTTTATCTGGGCTGCTATGTGCCCCTAGGGCATGAGCATGAAACAGATCAATCTGTTTAGGGTTAAATGTCATTTATTTCTCAAAAAATCTTCTTTCAGGAATATGAGAATAACCAGTAGTTTGTTGGCACATAAATCACTGTCGATAGAAACTGCAAGTTCTTGTAAATGTTTATTTAGTATGAATCTTGGGTAAAGAGTTCGGATCTTTCTACATATTTGCCAAATTTGTTGAAAGATGTTTGTTATGAATGATGCTAAAATTTGGGCCATTCCGATTTCCTGTAAATATATGCTCTTAGAATTTACATTTTGAAATAAACTTCTTGGTTTAATTCTTCCCTTAGTTTTCAGTTTGCTGACATATTATTTCTAAAGCTTTTAATGACTTAAACATTTAAATCTTTCTAAGTGGTTGAAATGACTTCAGGCTTACAGAAATATCAAACCCTCAAAATTTCTGAATTCACTTTGGTTATTCATATTTTAAAGTAACGTAGTTAAAAAGATTGGACACGGGGCGCTTGGGTGGCTCAGTCGGTTAAGCGGCTGACTTTGGCTCAGGTCATGATCTCACAGTCTGTGAGTTTGAGCCCCACATCGGGCTCTGTGCTGACGGCTCATGAGAGCCTGGAGCCTGCTTCGGATTCTGTGTCTCCCTCTCTCTCTGCTGTTCCCCTGCTCACGCTCTGTCTCTATGTCTCTCAAAAAATAAATAAACGTTAAATAAAATAAAATAAAATAAAAAGATTGGACACTGGGGTGCCTGAGTGTCTCAGTCAGTTAAATATCCGACTTCAGCTCAGGTCATGATCTGGAGGGTCATGAGTTTGAGCCCTGCATCAGGCTCTGTGATGAGGAGCCCGCTTCAGATTCTGTGTCTTCCTCGCTCTCTGCCCCTCCCCCACTTATGCTGTCTCTCTCTCAAGAATAAATAAACATCAAAAAAAAAATATATATATATATATATTGGACACCAGTGTTGTCCAGACAAATTCAAAGCCAAATTTTTCCTGTTAATAGCTGAATTACTCCTCTCAATGTTGGTTTTCGTTCTTGTCAATTGAGCTATTTAGACTACAGATTGCCAAGTGTGGGAGTTTTCTAAGGGGGCAACTTCTGAGATCCTCAGGGCATCAATAGCATCCTGCCCACCCATGCAGAAATATAATGTGGTTAGTACTCCTGTCACAGCTAGTTATCTGTCCCCACCTGCCCCCTTCTATAGGCTGCCCTCTGTGAATCTAAGGGACTGTTCTGTTCTATACTGACGAAGATAGTTTATAATTTAAACCCATGAGCCAGAGTGAGGACCTAAATATTTGTTTGAATAGTTCAAACTAATAAGAGTTACCAGCTAGAAATAGGCCAAAAGAAAATTTAAAGTAAATACAGCTTTTGTTTGAAATAACCTCAAGGAAACATCAACGCTTCGAGAATCCATAAATTTAAGCTATGCAACTGACAAGAAGTCTGTTGATTTTTTTCCAGTGAGGGCGTTGCTGACTTTGTACAAATATTAGCATCCAAAATTCATTCCTATGTGTTGGAGTATAAGAATAATTTAGGGCAGGAGTCAGCAAATATTTTCTGTGAAGGGTTAGATAGTAAATATTGTCAACATTCTAGACACAGAAAATTGTAAATATTTTCTCTGGTTACTATTCAGCTATTCCACGGTAGCGTGAAAGCAGCCATGAATAATACCTAAAGTGAGTGGGTGTGTTGCATTTCAATAAAACTTTATTTATAAGAAGCCAGTGAACTGTAGTTTGCTGATTGCTGATTTAGAGCAGTGATTCTCAAACTGTAGTGATCACCAGAATGACCAGCAAGGCTTGTTTAAATGAGATTGCTGGTGCTGCCGCATAGTTTCTGATTCAGTCAATAATAGATGGGGCTCTGGAATTTGCATTTCTGTCAAGTTGCTGGATGTTGCCAGTGCTGTGTTCCCTACTTTGAGAACTTTGATTTAGAATTATCTTTGAGTTAGAATTATGAATTGATATATGACAATATGCTTCCAATTCTGGGATCTTATGGTCTTAGTGTTTATTCTCAAATGAAGCAAATCCAATACTTAAACCATTTTATTTTTTAAGTTTATTTATTTTGAGAGAGAGCAATTGAGCAAGTGGGGAAGGGGTAGAGAGGGAGAAAGAGAGAGAATCCCAAGCAGGCTCTGTAAAGACCGCACAGAGCCCCATGTGGGGCTTGAACCCACAAACCATGAGATCAGGACCTGAGCTGAGATCAAGAGTCACACTCAATGGACTGAGCCACCCAGGCGCCCTGTTAAACTATGTTAAAGGTTATTAGAAATGTATTGGAATTTCTAAAAACTATATTGAGGGGTTATGAATGTTAACACTCTTAAAAAGGTACTATATTTTAGGCTAAACTTCTAACACCATTATGGAAAGATCCCTCCGGGCAAAATAATTCCATACCTCCAAAAATTTCTGGAACAAAATTTCAGAGTAGTTCTGCCCTTTTAACTCCTGAAGATTCTGCCCAGAAAACAGGTACCTGATTTTCTGTTTATTTACACAGAAAAAAACATATTTTAGGAAAATATACTTTGAACTAAGCAAAAAAATTAATCTGTTGAAAGTATGAATATTTTTAATTTCCTCATTAGCAAAAAATAGAGGAATTGGTTTGAATTTTGCTTTAATATTTGAGATTAGCTTGTGCTCTTCTATCTTTAAAGAAGCAAGTAAACTCAGATGACTTATAGCAGGGGTTGGTAGACTTTCTGTAAAGAACCAGATAGTATGTGTGTGTATATGTGTGTGTGTATATATATATATATATATATATATATATATTGGGCCCCATAGTTTCTGTTGCAGCTATTCAACTCTGCACTCATAGCCCCAGATCAACCTCAGACAAGATGGAAACCAACAGGCATGGCTGTTTCCATAAAACTTTATTTATAAAACCAGGTGGTAGACCGGATTTGACCTGAGGGGCCAGAGTTTGCCAACCTTTGTCCTGTCAGGTGTACTTTAACTTCCATTCTATTTTATAAAAACTATTCCCATCTTTTGAAAGGCTAGGGAGTGTGGTTTGTTTTACTTTATCATTCTGCAGCTTAGTAGGTTGCCAAGCACATGATAGCAGTCTGTAAGCATGTGACCGACAGCCTCTTACCTTGGCTGCCACTGGGAAGAAAGGAGTGAGAAATAAGAGAAACATACTGTTAGAGAGTAAGAGGAAATAAGGAAGCAGAATGATGAGAGGAGAAAGAAGGGTTACAAGCTTGAGGTCATTGAAGCCTTGCCCTGTATGTTTGGGGCCAGGTAGGCAGCTATAAAATGGGCTGATTTAGTTGAGGCTCTTGATTTTATCTCCAGATCTACAAACCTAATAACCTTATATGCCCTGAAAGATGCAAGTTTTGTTTTCATTTAGTACCATTTTTTGATGGTCATTTTTAATATAGAGAGTGATGTTATTATCTGAAGTTGCTTCTAAGCGTGTTCATTTCCTTGAAACTGTTCTAATACTCAGAACTTCAGAGTCCCCGCCCACTGAGTGATCTGTCTTCCTTGGAGCACTCAGAAGTTGAAGAAAATATATCTAAGGTACTATTTAATTATTCAACTGGTTTTTCAGAACTAATATTATATTTGTATAATGTACTTATCCCTTCTTAAGGGAAGATGTAGTACCATTTGTTATTTTTTTTTTTTTTTGAGACTGTGGACCAAGAATCGTTGACAAAAAGTACCAGCTTCAAACATAAACTGCAAAACTTGGAAGACAGAGGTGAGAGAATACTAAATTCCTTGCAGAATAAAGCAAAATTAATTTGATTTTGACATGCTGCACTGTTGTTCCAATTGTAGCAGATAAAATCACTCTACAGAGTGTTGGAGAGAGCAGTGTGATCTGCTTACCTGCTCAAAAAGTGCATGAAGGTCAAGGAGAGACAGGGGGTTTTGTTCAGGACCAAGAAGTTTCAAGAAGCATACAGCTTGGGAGCAGCTACCTCTTCTCCCGCCTCAAAGGAGGGCTCAGTGGGGGCACTTTGCTAAGGATCTGGTCCAGGGGTACTTTCCACTCCCAAATAAGTAGGTCACTTACAGTTTGTGATAAGGTTTTCAGGCCTGTTCACAATGCTGTGAATTACTATAGCACCTAGCCACTCTTTATGATTTTCCTGAACAGTTTGTTTTCTTTTTACATTGAAATATCAGGAAGAGTCAAATGGCTATATATTACGTGCAGTATGTCAACACAATAAACATCTGTGAACCAGTATCCAGGTTAAGAAAAAGAACATTACTGTTTCAAAATCTTGGTAGGCTCATCCCAAATCCATCCCTTCCCCTTCCTCCCTTCACGGGTACCGATTAGCCTTAATTTTGTTTTGGATTCCACTGCTTTTATTTTTTTTCACTTCTACATTGTGATAAATATCATACCTTCAGAAGAGAATGTAAAATATGTGTACAGTTTAAAGAATGGTTCTAAAGTGAACATGTATGTAACTACAACCCAGAGTGAGAACTAGAATATTGTTGCTGACTTAGAATCCTTCCATGCTGGATTATACCATTACTTCCCTCCATCCGTTGAAGAGATAATGATCGTCCTGACTTTCATGAAAAGCTTTCTATTGCTTTTCTTTATAATTCTTTGTCTGCATCCCTAAATAATACGTAGTGTGGTTTAAGCTCATATAAAATGTAAACAAATAGCATCATACTGTGTAAATTTTGTATGGCCTGCTTCTGCTCAAAATAATTTGTAAAATCTATGCTGATGGATGTAGGTGAAGTATATTCATTTTAATCACAGTATAACATTCAGTAATAAGAATACGCTGTATTTGATTTACCTGTTCTAGTGCTGTGGGATATTTGGATTGTTTTCAGTTTTGGTTGTTTATAAACCATGCCACTATCTAGAATTATGCACATTTCTCCTGGTACCTATGAGTAAAATGTTCTCTAGGTATATTTTTAGGAATAGAATTGGTAGACCACAGAGTTTATATATCTTTAACTGTTGAAGATGTGCCAAACAGTTTTTCCAAACTGGTTGTATCAATTTAATTTCTCCTAGCTGTGTACAAGAGTTCTGTTGCTTCATGTTCTACAAAACTTGGGATTTTAAAATTTCTGTGTGTTTTTGTATACACATTGAAGTTTTAATTCGAATGTCCCTGATTAAGGTTAACCATCATCTTGTATATTCGTCATTTGAATTTGCTCTTTTGGGTAGTGTCTAAAATGTCTTGCCCACTTGTCTGAAGGATTGTCTTTTTATATCCCTTCTTAGGAACTCTTCATATGTTGAGGACTTGGCTAAAGGTCTTGTAAATGTCTTCTTCTACTGCGTGGTTTGCACCTTTCTCTTTGTGATGCTCTCACTGTAGGTTTTTACAGCTGGTTTTTAAATGAAATTTTTAATTTTAATAAACTCTAATTTATTAATCTTTTCTCTATGGTTTGCACCTTTTAGTCTTGAGAAATTCTTCTGTACCAAAAAGTCAAAGATATTCTCATAATTTCCTATGTTCTATATATTTAATGTTGTACATTTCTAAGTATCAATATAGATAAGTGCCACATGTTGTAATATGTATTATCACTTTAAAGTATTTCCTATTTTTATTTTTTCTTTGACCCAAAGATTACTTGGAAGTATATTTTCATTTATTTTAAGGTTATTTATTGAGACAGCGAGAGAAAGAATGTACGTGAGCAGGGAGAGACAGAGAGAGAATCTGAAGCAGGGTCCATGTTGTCAGTGTGGAGCCTGGTTCAGGTTCAAACCATGAACTGTGGGGTCATGACGTGAACTGAAATCAAGAGTCAGATGCTTTAACCGATTCAGTCACCCAGGTTCCCTGGAAGTATATTTCTTAATTCACAATGGTAGGGGATTTTTTTTTTTAAGCTAGGATTCTGTTACTCTTCTCTGGTTTGTTTATATTATGGCTAGAGAATATAGTCTGTATAACTTAATCCTTTGAAATTTTGAGATGTACTTTCTGACCCAGTATATGTCAACCTTTTTTAAAGGTTAACTTGTGGTTAAAAGAGTATATTTCAAATTATTGTAATATATAATGGATATATAAATGTATATCCATTAAGTCAATTTTTAAAACTATATCCTCCAAATTTTATATTCTTACTAATTTTTTTCAGTCTAATTGTTCTATTAATTGTTGAGAGTAGTGTGTCAAAACCTCATTATGTTTGTGGACTTACCAATTTCTCTTTCTGGTTCTGTTCAACTTTGCTTTATATAAAATAATGTTTTTAGGGTCTTATGAAACAGTGTATCCATATAATATATTGAAATTTTTTTTCATTATAAAATGACTCCCTTTACCTTCAGTAATGTTTTTATCTTGAAGTTTATTTCTTAAGCATTTTCATGGTATGTTTTTCATCTTTATATGTTTAACATATATATATGTTTAACATTTATATGTCCTCATGTTACAGATATCATTTGTAAGCAGCCTATAGTTGGACTTCCCAGTCCTCATATAATATTTGTCTTTTTACTGGAGTATTTAGTCCATTTACATTTAATGTAATACTCCTGTATTTGGATTGTATCTACCAATTTATTTTATGCTTTCTGTGTGACCCAAACATTTTGTTTTCATTCTCATATTATTTTGCTTAAGTGTTTCTCATTTTGTTTAAGCTTTTTATGTATTTTAGTCTCACTCTATTTCTCTAATCATTTATATTTGTATACTCTATTTCTTTTCATTTACTGTTTAACTTAGAAATCATAACATACATAACTTTTTAAAGTCTAATTGATAACATTATTTTCCTCCTAGGTTATGTATAGGAAGTTAAGATTCTCAAATTCCATGCCTGCCCGAACCACAACATGTAGTAATGTTCTTTGTTTTAATTTTAAACCTTAAGTCCTTGTTTTATGTAGTAATTTCCATCTTATACATCTACATATTTACCATTTTGCTTACATTTTTCTGTGTCTTACACTTCCACATTTTAGGGTACCTCTTTCTGCATGAAATACATATTTCACGAAGGTCTCCTGGTAGGAATGTCTCAATTTCTGCTTGTATGAAAATGGCCCTTATTCTTAAGTTTTTATTGAGTAGAGTATATGTTGATTTGATACACTTTATATTGGAAAATGATTACCATCAGAGCATTTACCATTTTCTTTTTTATGGTGAAAACAATTAAGACTTAGTCTCTTAGCAACTTTCAAGGATATAACACTAAACTCTAACTGAACTGAGGTTATCTTGGATATTGCTGACTAAAATCTCCATGCTGTACATTAGACCCTTAGAATTTCTTAATCTTAGAAGTTCGTGCCCTTTGACCAATATCTTCCCATTTCTCTTACCTTGCAAAAATGTTTAATACTCAACTTTTGTTTGTATGTATTCTTATAAAATATTAAAGTAAATGCATGTAACTTTATGTAAATAGTATTGTTATATCTCATTTTTTATTTTACTCAGCAGATTTTAAGATCTGTATTCCTTGTTCTAGTACTCCTGTTCTGTATCTCTACACCTTGCCTATTCTTTCTCTCAGTAATGGATACCAGTGACTTTCAATTCCATGTCATCACCAAAAGTAATGGACACCATTATATGTATCTTCTTATGCACTCTAATGTGATTAATTGCTCTCCTGAATGGTATGATTATAAATTCCCAGAAGAACTGCAAAGTGTTTCTAAATTTCTGTACCCCCACTAATAGTTGGTGTTATGCAGCTTTTCCAAGTTTTGTCAGTCTGATAGGGCAAATCAATCTTTCATTGTTTTACATTTCCATTTCTCTGATAATAAAGCTAGGCATCTCTTTATATGCTTGTGTGTCTTTTGGGCTTCCTCTTCTGTAATTCTTTTTCGTATCTCTTGCACTCTTTTTCATTGAGGTTTCTGTCTTGTTTTAAAATAGTCGCTTTAATATTCTGGATGTCAGTCTCTCTTGCTTTATCTTTTCGTATCTGTTTATAGTACTGCAAATATCTTCCAATCTATTGTCTGCCTACTAAAACTGTATAAAGTTTCTTTACAGGACAGGATTTCTCAATTTTTTTTTAAATAATTTATTGTCAGATTGGTTTCCATACAACACCCAGTGCTCATCCCAACAAGTGCCCTCCTTATTACCCATCACCCTCTCTCCCCCTTCCCATATCTGCCTCAACTCTCAGTTTGTTCTTAGTATTTAAGAGTCTCTTATGTTTTGTCTCTCTCCCTCTCTTGTGGCTTTTTTTTCCCCCCTCTTCCCCTCTCCCATGGTTTTCTGCTAGGTCTCTCAAAATCCATCTATGCATGGAAACATATGGTATCTGTCTTTCTCTGCCTGACTTATTTCACTTAGCATAATACCCTCCAGTTCCATCCATGTTGCTACACATGGCCAGATTTCATTCTTTCTCATTGCTGTGTAATATTCTATTGTGTATATATATATATATATATATATATACCACATCTTCTTTATCCATTCGTCAGTTGATGAACATTTAGTCTCTTTCCATAATTTGGCTATTGTCAAAAGGGCTGCTATAAACATTGGGGTACACGTGCCCCTATGCATCAGCACTCCTGTGCCTCTTGGGTAAATTCCCAGCAGTGCTATTGCTGGGTCATAGGCTAGTTCTATTTCCATTTTTTTGAGGAACCTCTACACCATTCTCCAGAGTGGCTGCACCAGTTTGCATTCCTACCAACAGTGTTAGAGGATGCCTGTTTCTCCACATCCTTGCCAGAATCTATAGTTTCCTGATTTGCTCATTTTAGCCACTCTGACTGGTGTGAGGTGGTATCTCAATGTGGTTTTGATTTCTATTTCCCTGATAATAAGTGACATTGAGCATTGTTTCATGTGTCTGTTGGCCACAGGATTGCTCAAGTTTAATGTAACCCAATTATTTGTGTTTGTTTGCTTCCCTCCCACCCTTTGGTAAGGCTAATCTGTTTCCTTAGATAACCAAGATAGTCTATTAATTTTCTTTTAACTTTAGACTTCCATCTTACACACTGAAATCTTTTATCCAGGTAGAGTTCTTGTTTTCATATGGCTTTAGTAATGATCCAGGTGTTAAAATAATTTAGTGATTTTTAAATCTCTTGTTTCATCTCTAAATAATTTTTATTATCCTCCTTGTGTTAAAATGCCTTCTGACAAATATTAAGTTCCCATATAAAGGTAGGTCAATCTCTGGGTGCTCTTTGGTGTTTCATAGTTCTGTTTGAGTTATTCCAGTAACGTTTATTTTTATTACTCTAATTTCATAGCACATCTTGATACTAATAGGGAAAGTTGATTCTCTTTACTCTTCTTTAAGGTTGACATAGTTGTTCAAGGAAATTTTATGCTTATGTAAATTTTACTTTCCAGTTTTATTGAGGTTTAATTGACATAATATTGAATGAGGTGTACAATATGATATATGTATATATTGCAAAAGGATTACCACAATAAGGTCAACACATAGGTTACGTCACATAGTTATAGTTTTTGTGTGTGTGTGAGAGATTTTTTAAGATTTACTCTTTTAGTTACTTTCAAATATTCAATACAGTATTGCTAACTATAGTCATCGTGATAGCATGACATTACATTCCCAAAACTTACTCCTCTCATAACATGAAGTATATACCATTTGACCACCTTCATCCATTTTCCCCTTATCCCACCACTGGAAACCAACAGTTTACCTTGCTAGGAGTTCAGTTTTTAGATAATACATACATCATCATATAGTGATAGAGATCATACAATACTTGTCTTTCTCGGTCTGGCTTACTTTACTCAGCATCGTGTCTTCAGGTCCATCCATGGTGTCACAAATGCCAGGATTTCCATCTTTTAATTGCTAAATGATATCCCATAGTTTATATATACCACATATTCCTTGTCCATCCGTTGATGGACACTTTCATTTTTTCCATGTCTTGGCTATTGTTGATAATGCTGCAGTGAACATGAGGGTGCAAATATCTCTTAAAGATAGTGATTTCATTTCCTATGATATATATCCTAAAGTGACTTGGACCATTATGTAACTTTAGAGTAAATAAGATTACTTAAATTCACTAAAATTTCGATAGGGATTCTATTAAATACCAGATTATCTTGAAGAGAATTCACATCTTTGAAATATGTAATCATCTTGGGGCATCTGCTTGACTCAGAGAGCATGTGGCTCTTGATCTCAGGGCTGTGAGTTTGAGCCCTACATAGAGATTACTTTAGAAAAATAAATTTAAAAATATTTAATTGTCTTACACAATACAAAAGGTATCTATTGATTAGTATCATTCTTTCTTTTTTTTAAAAATTATTTATTGTCAAATTGGTTTCCAAACAACACCCAGTGTTCAAGCCAACAAGTGCCCGCCTCTGTGCCCAACACCCACTCTCCCCCCTCCCACACCCCCATTTTCCCTCAGTTTGTTCTTAGTCTTTCAGAGTCTCTTGTGTCATGTCTTCCTTCCTCTCTCTGGCTTTTTTTTTTTCCTTCCTTCCCCTCTTCCCCTCCTCCCTGGTTTTCTGCTAGGTCTCCCAAAGCCTACGTATGCGTGGGAACATAAGGCATCTGTCTTTCTCTGCCTGACTTATTTCACTCAGCATAATATCCTCCAGTTCCATCCATGTTGCCACACATGGCCAGATTTCGTTCTTTCTCATTGCGTAGTATTCCATTGTATATATATACCACATCTTCTTTATCCATTCATCTGTTGATGGACACATAGTCTCTTTCCATGATTTGGCTATTGTTGACAGTGCTGCTATGAACATCAGGGTACACGTGCCCCTATGCATCAGCACTGCTGTGTCTCTTGGGTAGATTCCTAACAGTGCTATTGCTGGGTCATAGGGTAAGTCTATTTTCATTTTTTTGAGGAACCTCCACACAGTTCTCCAGAGTGGTTGCACCAGTTTGCATTCCCACCAACAGTGCAAGAGGGTGCCTGTTTCTCCACATCCCCACCAGAATCTATAGTTTCCTGATTTGTTCATTTTAGCCACTCTGACTGGTGTGAGGCGGTATCTCAGTGTGGTTTTGATTTGTATTTCCCTGATGATGAGTGATTTTGAACATCGTTTCATGTGTCTGTTTGCCATCTGGATGTCTTCTTTGGAGAAGTGTCTATTCATATCTTCCGCCCATTTCTTCACTTGGATATTCGTTTTTCGGGTGTGGAGTTTGGTAAGTATCTAGGATACTAGTCCTTTATCCAATATGTCATTTAGGATTATCTTTTCCCATTCCGTTGGTTGCCTATCAGTTTTGTTGGGATTAGTATCATTTTCTATTATAGAGTTCTGAAGTTTTCTCCTAGATTAATTCCTAGATATTCATAGTTTTGTTGACACTGGTTGTTGTTGTTGTTTTTAAGGATTATGCTTAAGTGAGAACATACTATTTGTTTTTCTATGTTGGTCAAACTTCCAAAATTCTTATAGAGTCTAACAGTTTATTCATTCTCTTGGTCATTTTACTTTTATTTTCAGTATCATTAATATACAGTGTTGAATCAGTTTGAGGTGTACAATATAGTGATTCAACATTTCCATACAGTACCCAGTGCTCATCACAAGTGCATTCCTTAATCTCCATCACCTATTTCACTAATTCAGCCCCACCTCCCAACTCACCTCCCTTCTGGTCACCATTTGTTTGTTCTCAATAGTTCAAGAGTCTTTTTCTTGGCTTCTCTCTCTCTCTCTCCCCCTTTTCTCCCCTTTTTCTTATTTTTTGGATACTAAATCATTATCAGATATGTCCTTTGCAAATATCTTCTCCCATTCACTTCATTCCCCATTTGTTTTACTGATGGTTTCCTTTGCTCTGCAAAAACTTTCTATTTTAGTGTATTCTAATTTATTTTAGCTTTAGTTTCTTTTGCCTATCCATAAATAAATTTCAAAGGCCCATCTCTAAGAGATTGTTGCCTATGTTTTCATTCAGGAATTATATGGTTTCAGGTCTCACACTTAGGTCTTTAATCCATCTGGATTTCTTTTTGTGCGTGGTGTACAAAAGTGGTCCAGTTTCATCCTTTTGCATGGAGCTATCCAATTGTCCTACCACCATTTATTAAAAAGACCACGTCTTCCCCATTGTTTATTCTATCCTCTTTTGTTTTAGATTAATCGACTATATATGCATGAGTTGATTTCTGGGCTCTCTATCTTGGTCCGTTGATCTATCTGCCTATTTTTGTGCCTGTACCACACTGTTCTGATTCCTATAGTTATGTAGTTTATCTTGAACTCTTAGATTGTGATATCTCCAGCTTTTTTCTTCTTTCTCATGATTGCTTTGGCTATTCAGTCTTTTGTGAGGATATTTAGGATTTTAGGATCCTTTTAGGATTATTCTGAGATGTGTGAAAAATGCTGTTGGCATGTTGATCAGGATTACACTGAATCTGTGGGTTACTTTGGGTAGAATGGGCATGTTAACAAATGTTAATTCTTCCAGCCCATGAACATGGGATATCTTTGCATTTGTGTCGTCTTTAATTTCTCTCATCGATGTCTTATAGTTCTCAGTGTACAGGTCTTTCACTAGGTGTGTTCACAGGTGTTTTACTAGGTATGTTCTTTGTGGTATAATTATAAATGGGATTGATTTCTTAATTTATCTTTCTACTACTTTGTTATGAGTGTGTAGAAATGCAGAAGATTTCTGTATATTCTGTATCTGGCAACTTTGCTAAATGTAGTCATTCTGAGCATGTTTTGGTAGAGGTTTTGTTGGGTTTTCTATATACCTACTATCTATCATGCCATCTGTAAATAGAGTTTTATTCCTTACCAGTAAGGAGGCTTTTACTTCTTTTCCTCGTCAATTGCTACTGCTAGGGCTTCGAGTGCTGTGTTGAATAAAAGTGGTAGGCGTAGAACTCCCATGTCTTATTACTGATCTTAGAGGAAAAGTGTTCACTTTTTCACCATCCAGTGTGATGTTAACTGTGGGTTTTTCATGAATGGTCTTTGTGATGTGAGGTATGTTCCTCCAAACTCCCTTTGTTGAGACTTTTTAACATGAATGGATGTTGTATTTTCTCAAATACTTCTTTGCATCTGTTGAGATAACCACATGGTTTTGATTCTTCCTCTTGTGAATTTTATATATCATGTTGTTTTGCAAATAATGAACTATTGTTGCATTCCTGGAATAAATCCTGCTTGATCATGATGATCATTTTGGTGAATTGGTAAATGCAGTTTGGTAATATAATGTTAAGAGTTTTGCATCTATGTTCATCAAGTACATTGGCCCATTATTTTCTTGTGGAGTCTTTGGTTTTGGTATTATAGTAGCTCTGGACTCACAAAATGAATTTGGAAATATGCTCTCCTCTTCTGTTTTGGGGCAAGAGTTTGAGAGAAGGATTGATATTCTTTTGTTTTCCAAATGTTTGTTTTGACAGAGAGGGAAAGAGTGCAAGCAGGGGAAGGGCAGAGAGAGAGGGAGAGAGAGAAACCCAAGGAGGCTCCAAGCTGAGCATTCCTCAGGACAGCGAGATCATGATCTGAGCTGAAATCAAGAGTCAGAAATTAACCTACCGAGCCACCCAGGTGCCCCAAGGATTAATATTCTTTTTTAAATCTTTGATAGAGTTTACCAGCAAAGTCGTGTGGTCATAAACGTTAGCTTGTTGGGAAGTTTTGGGTTACTTATTCAATCTCCTTACTTGTAATCAATCTCTTCAGATTTTCTCTTTTCCTTACTCAATTTTGCTAAATTTTGTTTCTGGGCATTTTCCATCTTCTAGTTTGTCCAATTTGTTTTCATATAATCTTTTATAGTTTTCCTTTATAATTTTATTTTATCTCTGTGGTATCAGTAGTAATTTTTTTTCCATATTTTTCAAGTTCTTTGATCTGTCTTGCTCATTTTATCAATTTTGTTTCTTTTCAAGGAACCAATTCTAGGTTTCAACGATCTTTTCAATTTTGTTTGTACTTCATTTATTTTTGCTCTAATATTATTTCCTTTATTTACTTCAGTATTTCTTTGTTTTTCTAGTTTCTTTACATATAATCTTATGTTATTTATTTGAGATTTTTGTTTTGTTTTTTGTTTTTTTTCTTTTTTAGGTAGACCTATATTACTATAAACTTCCCTTTTAGAACTGTTTTTGCTGCAATCCAAAAATTTTAGATCTTATGTTTTCACTTTTATTTGTCTCTAAGCATTATTTTGATATTTTCTTTGATTTCTATATGGACCCATTGGTTGTTTAATAGCATGTTGTTAGCTTCTATGTGTTTGTGGTTTTACTAGATTTTTTTTCTTTTTTGATGTAATTGATTTCTAGTTTTATACCATTGTAGCTGGAAATGACGTTTGATATGATTTTAATTTTCTTAATTGAAAGTTCTTAATATAACTTTTTTCTTTTTTCTTTAAATTCTAGTATAGTTAAAATAGTGTTATGTTAGTTTCAGGTGTATAATATAGTGATTCAAAACTTCCATACATCACCCAGTGCTCATCATGACAAGTGCATACCTTAATCCCCATCACCTATTTCACCCATTGCCCCAACAAGCTTCCCTCTGGTAACCATGTTTGTTCTCCATAGTTAAGAGTAGATTTCTCTTTTTTGCATGTACCCCCTTTGAATTAGTGATTTTGTATTTTTTCAAAAATACCCGGTAGTGTGGTTACTGGATTGTAGGGTAGCTCTATTTTTAACATTTTATGTTAGAGAGAGTGTGTGCACGATCAGGGGAGAGGGGCAGAGAGAAAGAAAGATAGAATCCTAAACAGGCTCCATACTCAGTGCAAAGCCTGATGCGGGGCTCAATCCCACAACCCTAGGATCATGACCTGAGCTAAAATTAGGAGTCAGGCACTCAACTGACTGAGCCACCCAGGAACCCATTTTATGTATGTAATAACTTTTTGGGGAAACTCCATCCTGTTTTTCATAGTGACTGTATCAGTTTGCATTCCCACCAACAGTGCAAGAGGGTTCCTTTCATGCCACATCTTCAACACTTGTTTCTTGTGTTACTGATTTTAGCCATTCTGATGGGTGTTAGGTGATACCTCATTGTAGTTTCTATTTGCATTTCTCTGACGAGAAATGTTGAGCACCTTTTCATGTGTCTCTTGGCCATCTGTATTTCTTCAGAGAAATGTCTGTTCATTTCTTCTGCCTATGCTTAAATATTTTTTTAGTCTTCTACATGGCTTTTATTGCTACCCTGGCAAGTAAAAACACAAACTTAAAACAACTCAGATCAAATATATGCTTGAAACAATACAGATCTATTATCTTACAGTTCCATAGATCAGAAGGTGGGAGCTGCCCTGGGTCCTCTGCTCTGGGTTTCCCAAGGCTGAAATCAAGGGGTCAGTGGATGAGGCTTTGGAGGAAAATCCACCTGAAAGCTCATTCAGCTTGTTGGCTGGATTCCGTTCCAAATAGCTGGAGGATTTGGTCTTCTATTTCTTTGCTGGCTGAATGCCAGGGGTCCTTCTCAGTTTTTCTGCCTATTTTTAATTAGATTATTTGTTTTTTTGGGTGTCGAGGTTTATAAGTTCTTCATATATATTTTATTTCTTAATTTAAATCCAAGTTAGTTAATGATGATTTTAGGAATAGAATTTAGTGATTCATCACTTACATATGACACCCGATGCTCTTCCCAAAAAGTGCCCTCCTTAATGCCTATCACCCATTTAACCCATCCTCCCACCTACCACCCCTCCAGCAACTCTCAGTTTATTCTCTGTATTTAAGAGTCTCTTATGGTTTGTCTCCCTCTGGTTTTTATCTTATTTTTGCTTCCCTTCCCCTATGTTATTTCTTAAATTCTACATATAAGACACACACACACACCTACCTCACGTCTTCCTACCCATTTGTTGATTGATGGACACTTAGGTTGCTTTCATTTCTTGGTTGTTGTAAATAATGCTGCAGTAAACATAGGGGTACATAGATCTCTTCCAGTTAGTGTTTTCATTTTCTCTGGGTAAATACCCTGCAGTAGTGGAATTATTGGATCATATGGTATTTCTATTTTTAATGTTTTGAGGCAATTTCATACTGTTTTCCACAGCGGCTGTACCAGTTTACATTCTCACCAACAGTACACAGGGTTCCTTTTTCTCCACATCCTTGTTGACAGTTGTTTCTTGTTTTCCTGATTTTAGCCAGTCTGACAGGTGTGAGGTGATAGTGCATTGTGGTTTTGATTGTTTTGATTTTTCATTTCCCTGATGATTAGTGATGTTGAGCATATTTTCATGTGTCTATTGGCCATCTGGATGTCATCTTTGCAAAAATGTGTATTCAGGTCCTCTGGCCATTTTTAAAATTAGTCTACTTATGGTTAGTCATTGATAAGGAATTCCTAATGTCATATTATTATTCTCTGGCTGTTTGTAATTCCTTTGTTAATCTCTTCCTCCCTTTTGTGAATTAGTGATATTTATGTGTTCCCTTTATCTTTTGTGTGTATCTACTTTTGTGTAGGTTTTGCTTTGTGATGCCATGAGACTTATATATAAGGTCTTAGGTATCTAATAGTCTATTTGAGGCTGGTGACAACTTTTTATTACATACAAAACTCCACTCTTTCCCCCTCAAATTTTACATTTTAGTTGTCACAATTTACCTCTGTTCGTATTGGGCATACATTACCAAATTATTACTGGTATAATTATTTTCAATATTTTCATTCTTTATACTAAAGTGATTAACATACCACCATATTACAGTATTCTGATATTGACTCTACACTCATAAATGTGACATTTTCACATATTCTCATGTTACTAATTAGCACCCTTTCATTTCTTTCTTGATGAACTACTTTAGCATTTCTTGTAAGGCACATCTTGTGGTGGTAAGCTCCCTTAGCTCTTAATTATTTGGGAATGTCTTTATCTCACTCTCATTTCTGAATGACAACTTTTCTAGGTCAAATATTCATGGTTGGCATTTTTTTTCTTTCAGCACTTTATCATTTCATTTTTCTTGGCCTACAAATTATCTGAGAAATCTGCTGATAATATAAAATAATTATACCTGTAATAATTTGGTGATATATGCCCCAAATGCCCAAAATAAACAGGTAAACATTATGGATGTTCCCCCCCTTTTTTTTAAGTTTATTTATTTTGAGAGAGAGAGTGCATGTACATGTGAGCAGGGGAGGGGCAGAGAGAGATAGAGTGAGGGAATCCCAAGCAGGCTCCACACTGGCAGTGCAGAGCCCAACGTGGGACTCAAACTCATGAATCTGAGCTGAAATCAAGAGTCAGATGCTTAACTGAGTCACCCAGACACCCTGGACATTCCCTTCTATGTGAGATATTTTCTTTCTTCCGCTTTTATTTTTTATATTTTTTATTTTTAATTTCAGTATGGTTAACATGCAATGTTATATTAGTTTCAGGTATACAATATAGTGATTCAACAATTCTATACATTTCTCAGTGCTCAACAAGATAAGCGTACTCATAATCCCGTTTATTTTACCTACTTCCTCTCTGGTAACATGAGTTCTGTTGTTTTTTCTTTTTTTTTTTTTTTTTCTTTAAATTTATTTATTTGGAAAGAGAGGGAGAAAGGGAGAGAATCCCAACCAGGCTCTCTGCTGTGAGCACAAAGCCTCCTAATGTGGAGCTCGATCCCACGACCCTGGGAGCATGACCCGAGCTAAAATCAAGAGCTGGATGCTTAAGCAACTGAGCCACCCAGGAGCCCCAGTTTGTTCTCTATAGTTAAGAGTCTGTTTCTTAGTTTGTCTCTTTTCTTTTTTTTTTCTTACTCATTTGTTTCTTAAATTCCACATATGAGTGAAATCCTAAGAAATTAGTCTTTCTCTGCCTGGCTTATTTTGGTTAGCATTATATTCTCTAACTGCATCCATGTCGTCGCACAAGGCAATATTTCATTCTTTTTTATGGCTGACCTTTTTTGTGGCTGAGTAATACTCCAGTGTGTGTGTGTGTGTGTGTGTGTGTGTAGCCATTCATCAACGGATGCACACTTGAGTTGCTCCATAGTTTGGCTATAAACCTAAGGGTGCATGTATCCCTTTGAATTAGTGTTTTTATTTTGGTGGTAAATACACAATAGTGCTATGACCGAATCGTCGGATAGTTCTATTTTTAACTTTTTGAAGAACTCCCATATGGTTGTCCGCAGTGGCTGCACCAGTTTGCATTCCCACCAACAGTGCAAGAGGGTTCCTTTTTCTCTACATCCTCAAGTGTCATAAGTAGAGGGCACCTGGGCAGGATGGTTGAACCCGAAGTGGGTGCAGGCTGGGGTGCTGCATGCAGAAGGTACTCTGTTGGGGCAGCTGGAGCCAAAGCAGGCATGGGCCCAGAGGTTTCAGGGAACTGCATGCAGGGGGAAACGTTGAGGGAGGTGCCCTGGCAAGTTGTCTGGAGGTGAAGTGGTTGAGGCCTGGAATGTTCCAGGGTGTTTTGTGCCTTGGTGAGACAGCCAGAGCTGTAGTGACTGCTGACCAGGTGTCTGGTGTGTGCTGCACTGGTGCTGACTTGATGGGATGGCTGGGGCTCGTGTGGAGGTAGGTCAGCTACAGCAGCCCAACTCCACTTCATCTGTGCTATTCAAGGTAGCAGGGGAATGTAAATGGTGGTGCTCACCAGCCCCTTTGATCCAGAGTGAGCTCCAGAAGCTTCCCTACTGTTTCGAAGGCTCCTAGGACTAGATCTTTTATATTCTAGTTGCCCTTTTAAACCACAGCTTTTAGTCTACGCCCCAGGGCAAATCTGCTCCCCTTCCCTTAGTACTATCTCTCTCCACTGCAGTGGGGAGTCCCTTCATTACTGTGTCTCCCCCTCTCTTGCTGTTCTCTTTGTGGTCTCTCTTTTGCTGTGTAAAAGCTGTTTAGTCAGCCCACCATTCTTTAGGAATTGCTTTATAAATGTATGTGTCTATGAGGCAGGTGGGTTTAGGGTCTTCCTCTGTTGCCATCTTAGGAACTCCTAAGTATCTTACATCTTTTTTCATAGGAACTTGGATATTTTTAGCATTCATTTATTCATTCATTCAATAAACATCTACTGAATGTCTACTACAGACCAGGAACTTTGCTAAGTGTTATTCCAATGAACAAAATAGACAAAATGCTTGCTTTCATTTGAACTTACCTTACAGTGTGTGTGTGTGTGTGTGTGTGTGTGTGTGTGTGTGTGTGTGTGTGTGTGTGTTGGGAGGGGAGGAGAGGGCATATAATATACAAGAAAAATAAAACATGTACTGTTATGTTGTGATACAGGCTAGGAAAAAAATCAAGCATGGAAAGAGATTTAAAAGTTGGGGTTGTACTGAAATTTTATGTTGGTTGGTCAGAGGAAACCTTAGTGCAGATCTGAGGGAAACGATTCAAGTCAGAGGAGCAGCAAGACCAAAGACCTTGAGATGAGAACATGTGTGGAGCTGAGCGCCCTGCCCCCCAGGGAGACAATGTAGAGAAGCAGAGCACAGAAAGAGAAACTTGTCTCTTTGCTTCTCCACTACAACACCATATTGTGCAGCTCATTACACATAGTATTTACCTACTGAGTAATGAATTTGGGTTTTTCCACGTCAGAAGGGAAAAAAGCAGTAGTGAGGAGAAGTGGCAAAGCCTGATGACTTCACAGCTAAGTGCATATGTAGAGGCTAAGTGTGTGGTGGGGGAAGAAAGAGTGGTTGGAGTGAGAAGACTTAGAATAGAGTGTGTTTTGAGATGGAGTTGTCGACTAGGCAGTTGGAAACACAAGTTTGCTGCTTCATGGAGCTCAGGAAGAGAGAGATTTGGGAGATAACATAGTTGGAGGCATAAGACTGATGAAGTCCTCCAGAGAGGATGGCCTAGGACCAGGGTCATGGTGTGGGAATGGAAAAAGAGGGATGGATTCATTCTGTATGCAGGACCTTGATGATGGAAAAGAAGTGGATGGTAAGGAACCATAAGAGTTGAGCCTAATTCTAGGGCTCTATTGACAATGGTGGTACTACTGATGAGATTGGGAGGGCTCAGATGAAGCGAGGACACGTTTGGGATAAAAGTGGACATCAGAATAGAAGATATTTAGCAATTGCCAAATTGAAAAGAGGATCTGTATTTAAGTCTCAGAAGCTGAAGTTCTCAAAGCCATGTTAGTTAGTGAGGAGCCAAGATGGCTTCCTTTAATGAGGCAACACTCAGTGCAGCAGTAAAGCTCCAGTGTCCCAGCAGGTGGCATGCTTTGTGGAGTGATGCGATGAACTTCCAAAGGCCCATCTGCTCAGATACCTTGCTACCTCCCCATTTAGCCTGAGCCCTGGCAGTGTTTTTGATGCTAACCATTACTGCTTTTTCGTTTGGATCAGCCTGTACCTTGCTAAGCAGACCGTTCCTAAGTGTTACAGAGCTCATCAACAGGGTGCCTGTTCCCATGTGTCCTCTTTCTGGCATCAGTAGACTTCACGCTTTGAGCCTTGTCCTGTATTTAGCGTGCCAACCTGATAAGCAATTTGTAACCGGGAACAAGTTTCGCTCGCTGCTCATCAAGGTTAAGTATTAACCGGGGAAAATAGGAAGAGATAAAATTTGGGACAGAAAGAATGTGTGTGCAGGTGTTAATGAGCTGTGCTTGCCTTTCGACCTATCAGATGACAGTTCTGCTAAGTCCAAACAATCAAAACTGGAAGACGGCGACGCTCCAGAATCCCTCTCCTCTGTAACAGAAGAAACAGACTTAGCAGGTAACATTATGTGCTCAGCCTGCCATTCAAGCAAGAACGTGACAGATTTGTGAGCACTGAATGCTCCAGCATGCACTGCAAGGGGGTTATGGTTTGAAGATCAAAGTAGCTACAGAAACCTAAAAACTTCGCATTTTGTCTTTTCAAAGACAAGTCAGTTGCACAAATTATAGATAAAAGCAAGTACCGTGTCCTTTTATCATGTTGATGTCTGCCTCTGCACTCTTCATGGCATTTTTCAGGGCCTGAAGTTCTTAAAATTATAGGTGTCTGTTTTAGTTGATAGCTATTAACTCAGTTTTTGTGTTAGAAATATCCACTCTACACCAGTGAAGGATGGACTTCTGCATAAGTGATGCCGCTATATTTAAAAAAAAAAAAAGGCTCCAAGAGAGCAAATTTGGAAGCCCAGAGATACTAGAGTCTGGTGGTTAAGTACCTCTGGCCTTCCAAATTTGTTCTCTTGGAGCCTTTTGTTTTGGGTTCCAATCCTGGCCCTGTTGGTGTGAGCCAAGTTATTGGATCCCTCTGTCCAATATGGAGAACAACAGAGCCCATTTGACATGGCTTTTATGAGAATTAAATGAGATATAACATGCAAATCCCTTAATAGTGCCAGAGCCCTTGTGAGCCCTCATAAAACTTGGGGCACCCAGAAAGCCATTATGGCAGTGCTGTCGTATAGAAGTGTCCTACCCATCACGTCCTCTTTAAAACCTCTTACAACACCTCTGTTTGCCTGCTTCTTAGGCATAGTATCAGTTGCTCTGATTTAAACTTCTGGGAGAGTTTGGATGAAATGAGCACTTGCCAGAGAGTGAGGTTTGATGGGAAGCACCATGAAATGCTCACTGTGAGGACTCTCAGATCAAGCTGGCCTTGTTGGCCAGAGTTGGCCTGGCTGCAGTCACAGCCAGACCAGTGGGGCTTCTGTGGATTGTATCTGTGCTTCTAGCTGATTGTCCATCCTCTGAGCAGCTGATGGACTGAGCATATCTACTTTGAGCACCATGTTAGTTTTACCTAATATTCTCTTTTTATTGTTCAGAAGGAATTTCTACTCCATCCCTAGCAGTTGTGCCAGAGAACTTGAATAGTTCTGCTATTATCACAACCCTCGAAAACTTCACTAGAGACCTAAAAAGAGAAACTGAGGTAATTTTCCACTAAAAACGAAGAGCGAGCTTGTTATGAGTTTAACAAGTTCACATTATTCATCAATACTGTTGATATCCTTCATGTGTGAGGGTTCTCTGGAGTCTTTTGCCTTAGTCGTGGTCACTGATTTTAGTGCCTTTGGAAATTGTAGTTTGTATTTATAAGACTGCTCTTGCATGTCCGTTTGCTACAGTAGGACCAGATGCACCTATATGGAAATTAGACTCAAGGTTTGGTTTCATTAATAGTGTTCTCAGAGAGCTGAACTACTAGGAAGCATTGATTCAGTCATAATGATAGACGAGGAGGAAAAGAGGGGAGGGGGGACCATCTGGATGAGAGAGGCATCTAGGACAAAGGAGGGGGCGGGCTTTGGGTAGATGGTCAGCTGAGTGGTGGCAGATATTTGAGCAATGCATATGGAGGCCATCCCATAATCTTGTCTGCAAGATGAACTTCAGAAGATTTTTAGTTCCCTTCTTTTATGTCCTATTGTTTATAAATCCCTAATGAGTTTATTTGCGTATTTGAGAAAAATCCCTTATCCTGACATATGTTTATTTAACTAATTTGGAAAATCTCCACAGTCTTCTATCTTTTGCAATACCAATGTAAGTTAATTGGTACTGAACCTGAGGTAATACATAGAAAGCATGTAGCATGGCGTCTCATCATAATTGTTTAGCAGTAATGTTTGCTATGAATATTATGTGCTAGAAGCATCTTTTCCACACAAAGCCTGAACAGAATATATGTAGTTATGGTTAACTCAATTGTGATCATTTTTTGTGATTGTTATTACGGTTTAGCTTAGGTACAAAGGGAGCCCACTTTATTCAAAAAATGCAAAGCAAGCACCAGATTGCTTAATCCAGCTTTTAAACCAGATACATCAATGCAGGTAAGTGTTGGGTTTCAAAACAAGTTCATGAAAGTGTGATCGCTCACAAGCTTTTGTGTCATGACCACTGTGCTGAGGATCTGAAGCTTGAGCAGATGTGAGGTTTGATACATCACCTACCCTCTAGTTCTTCATAAGATAATGGGCTAAGGACTTCTTTTAAGCCTCTTCATGATCTACCATTATATGATGCTAAAACACTATTCTCAAAAAATTTATAATCCAATTGTGAAAACAAAGCAAGCAGGGACATCTATATAAAAAATGCTGGATAAGTGCTATGTGTTACATGCATGCAGTAGAATAGTATTCAGCCTTAAGAAGTGATAAAATTCTGACACATGCTGCAATATGGATGAAACTTTAGGACATTATGCTCCGTGAAATAAGCCAGATCCAAAAAAAAAAACCATTATTGCACGATTTCACTTGAATGAGTTGCCTAGAATAGGCAAATTCATAGAGAGGGAAAGCAGAGAAGAGATTACCAGAGGCTGAGGTGGAGTGGGAAATGAATTCTTGTTTAATCAGAATGGAGTTTCTGTTGGGATGAGGGAAAAGTTCTAGAGACGGATGGTGGTGGTAGTTGCACGACATTGTGAATGCATTTACTCCCACTGAATTAAAAATGGTTAAAAGTGTAAATTTTATTTAATTATATATATGTGTAAATTATATTTTTTAATATTATAAATATTTATATTTAATATATATACATTTATGCACTTATATATATCGTCACAATAAAAAGTGCTGTGCACTCCTGCATGCACATACACACACACAGGTGCACAAATATGTCTTGATGACCATGGAGCAACAATAACAAAGGCATAAGATTTTAGAGAGATGTGAAGGTTAGGAAAGGTGAGTGGAGATGGGATTCTATAGTGATTAGAGTTAATCCAGAACCATTACAATGGAATTAATTAATTAATTAATTAATATAAATTATTTATATTTATTTATATAAGAGAGCATGTATGAGTGGGGGAGGGGGAGGACAGAGAGAGCATCCCAAGCAGGCTCCACTCTGTCAGCCTGAAGCCTGACATGGGGCTCAAACTCACAAATAGTGAGATCATGGCCTCAGCCGAAGTCAAGAGTTGATGTTCAATCTACTAAGCTACCCAGGTGCCCTGAGTTATGTGTTCCTAAAACAAGTGTCTGAGAAGAATAAGAAGTATCCTTGCAGTAGGAGGATTGTCTTCTGTCCTAGTCAAGCAGTCCCAATGAAATATATTGCTTTTTACATTTATCAGAGTGAATAAACTAGAGAAGTTTCACAGTTTTGTCTTCAAGAGCTGAGCAATCTTGAGAAGGATATTCAGGCTCTGAAACACCTTGAGAAGAATGCCCTGGTAAGTCCTTTTCTCTAATATCCTCTGTGACTTATGAGGATCTGTTCCAGAGTAGAATAACTGCTAAATACTTAAAACTTTTGTTCAATTTTAGGAATTTTGGGGAAAACAGTCTGATGACCTGAAATCATTCTGTGATCTGCAAGTGCTGAGGTATTTTTTTCAAAGTATTCTTTCTAGAAATATTTGAAGAATGAGGGTAGTGCGCTAGCTGTAGTATGGCTGATCGATGTTGGTAAAACTGCAAGGAAGTAGCTTTGTATCTGCACTCTTTTCAAACCAACTACTTTTGTGGCACTCCTTGGGCAGAGAGTGTGGCTTAGGGTATCATTCTAGAAGTGTCGATTTTGAAAAACATAAACAGGATCATACAAATGTCAGTGGTTTTGATCCAATTTATTTTTAAGCAATTTTTCTTAAAAAATTGAGTCCATCCTCAGAAAAATACTTAGACATATAGTGAATTGTGGTATCATAGAATATTCTATATATATATATTCTTTGGGTAGTATGGACATTTTAACAAGATTTGTTTTTGGGGTGCCTTGGTGGCTCAGTCAGTTAAGCATCTGACTGCAGCTCAGGTTCATGGGTTCAAGCCCCACGTCAGGCTCTGTGCTGACAGCTCAGAGCCTGGAGCCTGCTTCAGATTCTGTGTCTCTCTATCTCTGCCCCTTCCCTGCTCACTCTCTCTCTAAAAAATAAACATCAAAAAAATTAAAAAAACAACAACAAAATATTCTTCCAATCTATGAGCATGGAATATCTATTTTTTGTGTGCATCTCTTAAATTTCTTTCAATATTTTCTAGTTTTCAGAGTACGGATCTTTCACCTCTTTGGTTAAGCTTATTCCTAGGTACTTTATTATTTTGGGTGCAATTGTAAATGAGATTGTTTTCTTAATTTCTCTTTCTGCTGCTTCATTATTGGTGTATAGAAATGCAACAGATTTCTGTACACTGATTTCATATCCTGCAACTTTACTGAATGCATTTACCTAATAGTTTTTTTTGGTGAAGTCTTTAGAGTTTTCTATAGGTAGTATCATGTCATCTGCAAACAGTGGAAGGTTAACTTCTTCCTTACCAATTTGGATGCCTTTTATTCCTTTCTCTTGTCTGGTTGGTGTGGCTAAGATATTGGTACTATGTTAAATAACAGTGATGAGAGTGGATGTCCTTGTCTTGTTCCTGACCTTAAGGGAAAAGCTCTCAGTTTTTCCCTATTGAGGATGATATTAGCTGTGGGTTTTTCATATATGGCATTTATTATGTTCTGTATAAACTTACTATATTGAGGGGTTTTATCATGAATGGATGTTGTACTTTGTCAGATGCTTTTTCTGCATCTATTGAGATGATCATATGGTTCTTATCCTTTCTCTTATTGATGTGATGTATCACATTGACTGGTTTGCAAATATTGAACTACCCTTGTGTCCCAGGAATAAACCTCACTCAATCATGATGAATGCTCTTTTTAATGTATTGCTGGATTATGTTTGCTAATGTTTTGTTGAGGATTTTTGCATCTGTGCTCATCAGAAATATTAGCCTGTGTTTTTTTTTTTAAATCAGTTTTTAACATTTATTTAGTTTTGAGAGACATAGAGACAGAGCGTGAGCAGGGGACGGGCAGAGAGAGAAGGAGACACAGACTCAGAATCAGGGTCCAGGCTCTTAGCTGTCAGCAAAGAGCCTGACGTGGGGCTCGAACTCACAGACCGTGAGATCGTGACCTGAGCTGAAGTCGGACGCTTAACCAACTGAGCCACCCAGGCTCCCCGAGCCTGTGGTTTTTGTTTTTTGTGGGTATTTATCTGGTTCTGGAACCAGGGTAATACATAATTATATGGTCAATTAGTCTTTGACAAATCAGGAAAGAATATGCAAGGGGGAAAAGATGGTCTCTTCAACAGCTATGTGCAAAAGAATCAAACTGGACCATCTATCTTACACCATACACAAAAACAGGACCTAAATATGAGATCTGAAACCATAAAAATCCTAGAAGAAAGCATAGGCAGTAATTTCTCTGACATTGGCCATAACAACATCTTTGTAGCTATGTCTCTGGAAATGAGGAAAACAAAAGTAAAAGTAAACTATTGGGACTACATCAAAATTTTTGCTTCTGCACAGTGAAGGTAACAACCAATAACACTAAAAGACCACCTACTGAATGGTTGAAGATACTCGCAAATGACCTACCTGATAAAGGGTTAGTATCCAAAATATAGAAAAAAACTTATACAACTCAACACCCAAAACCAAATAATCCAGTTTACAAATGTGCAGAAGACATGAACATTCTTCCAAAGAAAACAGATAGTCAACAGACACATGAAAAGATGCTCAACATCACTCATCAGGGAAATGCAAATGAATACTACAATGAGATATCACCTCACACCTGTCAGAATGAATAATATCAAAAGCACAAACAACTAACATTGGTGAGAATGTGGAGAAATAGGAATACTCATGCACTTTTGGTGGGAATGCAAACTGGTGCAGCTACCGTGTAAGACAGTAAGGAGGTTCATCCAAAAATTAAAAATAAAACTACCCCGTGATCCAGTAATTGGATTACTGGGTATTTACCCCAAAAATAAAAACACTAATTCAAAGGTACACATGCACCCCTCCATTTATTGCGACATATTTTATAATCGCCACTTTATGGAAGTAACCTACGTGTCCATCACTAGGTGAATAAAGAAGTGGTATGTATGTACAATGGATTATTACTCATCCATAAAAAAGAGTGAAATCTTGCCATTTACAGTAACATGGATAGATCTAGAGTATACTGCTAAGCGAAATAAGACAGAGAAATACAAATACCATATGACTTCATTCATATGTGGAATTTAAGAAACAGAATGAACAAAGGCAAAAAAATAAGATAAACCAAAAAACAAATATAGAACAAATAGATGGTTACGGGAGGGGAGTGGGGGGATGGGTGAAATAGGTGAAGGGGAGTAAGAATACACGTATCTTGATGAGCACTGAGTAATATATGGAATTGTTGAATCACTACATTGTACACCTGAAATAGAACACTTTGTTAAAAGATCCCCAACAAACAAGTCCAGGACCAGACAGATTTACAGGTGAGTTCTAACAACAGTAAGTAAGTAAGTAAGTAAGTAAATAAATAAATAAATTTAATACTATTCTTATCAAATTATTCCAAAAACTACAAGAAAAATAAGTTTCCAAATACATTCTACAAGGCCAGCATTATTGTGATACCAAAACCAGGCAAAGATATTACAAAACAAAACTAGAGGCCAGTATCCCTGATCAAATAGATGCAAAAATCCTCAGAAAAAATTAGTGAACTGCATTTAACAATATATTAAAAGGATCATTCTCCAAGATCAAGTGGGATTTCAAGGATGGTCCCATATCCACAAATTAATCCACATGATACACTATACTAATAAAATGAAAGATAAAAATCATACAGTCATCTCAATAGATACAGTAAAAGCGTTTGGCAAAATTCTAATTCTGTTACTGATAAAAACTTCCAGTGAGGTGGATTTGGAGAAAACCTACTTCAACATAATAAAGGCCTTATATGTCAAACCCACAGCTAACATCATACCCAATGGTAAAAAATGGAAAACTTTTTCTCTAAGATCAGGAACAAGATAAGATTATCCACACTCTTTTATTCAACATAGTAATGGAAGTCTTCTACAGCAATCAGATAAGAAAAAGAAGTAAAAGTTCCCTCAAATTGGTGAAGCAAAAGTAGAATTGTCACTATTTGTAGATGACCCGATAGTATATCCAGAAAATCCTAAAGATTCCAGCAAAAAACTATTAGAACCAATAAATAAATTCAGTAGTCACAGAATAAAATATACAGAAATCTGTTACATATATACACATTAATAATGAAGCAGTAAAAAGAGAAATTAAGAAAACAATCTCATTTAGAGTTACATCACAAAGAATAAGATACCTAGGAATAAACTTAACCAAGGAAGTGAAAGATCTGTACTCTGAAAACCATAAAATCTTGATGAAAAAAATTGAAGATGACACAAACAATGGAACTATATACATACTCCTGGATTGGAAGAATTAGCATTTGTAAAATGGCCATACTACCCAAAACAACCTACAGATTCAATACAATCTCTATCAAAATACCAACATTTTTCACAGAAATAGAACAAAAAATCCTAAAATGTATCTGGAACTACAAAAGATCCTGAACAGCCAAAGCAACCTTAAGAGAGAAGAACAAAGTTAGGGCGGTTGGGTGGCTCAGTCAGTTAAGCATCCAACTTTGGCTCAGGTCATGATTTCACAGTTTGTGGGTGCAGGCCTTGCACTGGGCTCTGTGCTGACAACTTAGAGCCTGGAGCCTGCTTCAGATTCTGTGTCTCCCTCTCTCTCTGCCCCCGTGCTCATCCTCTGTCTCCCTCTCAGAAAAAAACATTAAAAAAAATTTAAAAAAAAAAAACAAAGATGGATGTATCACAGTCCCAGTTTCAAACTATATTACAAAGCTATAGTATTCAAAACAGTATGATACTGGCACAAATACAGACATATAGGTCGATGGAACAGCATAAAGATCCCAGAAATCCATGCTTATATGGTCAATTAATGTATGACAAAGAAGGCAAGAATATATATTAGGAAAGCCATCTCTTCAATAAATGGTGCTGGAAAAACTGGACCACATTCTTACACCATGCCTACAAAAAACCCAAAAGTGGATTAGAGACCTAAATGTGAGACCTGAAACCATAAAACTCTTGAATGAACACATAGGCAGTAATCTCTTTGGCATAACCCTGTCTCCTCAGGTGAGGGAAATGAAAGGAAAACTAAATTATTGAGACTACACCAAAAGAGAAAGGTTTTGCACAGCAAAATAAACCATCAACATATAACGTAAGGCAACCTACTGAATGGGAGGGAGTATTTGCAAATGATATATCTGATAAGAGGTTAATATCCAAAATATATGAAGCCCTTACACGATTCCACACCAAAAAACCAAATACTCCAATTAAAACATAGGCAGAGGACCTGAATAGAAATTTCTCCCAACAGGCAGATAAAAAGATACTCAGCATCACTAATCATTAGGGAAATGCAGTTCTAAAGCACAATGAGTTATCACCTTATACCTGTCAAATGAGTAGTATCAAAAAGCAAGAAATGACAGGTGTTGATGAGGATGTAGAATAAAAGGAACCCTCATTGGTAAGAATGTAAATTGGTGCAGCCACTGTGGGAAAACAGTATAGAGTTTTCTAAAAAAATTAAATCTAGAAATATGTGATCCAGAAAGTCTGCTACTAGGTATTTAATAAAAACAAAAACACAAATTCAAAAGGATACATGCATCCCTATTATTTACAAGGGCCAAAATATGGAAGCAGCCTAGATGCCCATCAATAGATAAATGGATAAAGATGTGGGGTGTATGTATATATATACATATATACACACAACAGAATATTGGCCATAAAGAGAATGAAATCTCCCATGTATGAGAACATGGATGGACCTAGAGGTTATTCTAAGTGAAATAAGCCAGCAGAGAAAGACCAATATCATATGATTTCATTTGTATGCGTAATTTAAAAAAACAAAACAAATCCAAAAAAACTCCTAAGGATGGAGAACAAACTGGTGGTTGTCAGAGGTAGGGGTATGGAGGAATGGTCAAAATGGGTGAAGGGAAGTGGAAGACACAGGCTTCCAGTCATGGAATGAATAAGTCATGGGGATGAAAGGTACAATGTAGGAAATATAGTCCATGGCATTTTAACAGCATTGTATGGTGACAAATGGTAGCCACACCATGGTGAGCATAGCATAACATATAGAATTGTTAAAGCTATCACGTTGTACACCCATAACTAATGTAACATTGTGTATCAATGATACCACAAAAAATGTGAAAAGCATTTAAAAAATAGAATTTATGACATAATTAAATAATGTAGGATAATACATAATTTCCTATAACTTATTTTATGTTTTATGTTAAATTAATACATGTATAGATTATGTATTATGTTATAGATATTATATATTATATATTATGTTATTATATATTATGTATATGTACATGGGAGGTTTTTTTTAGTGGTTTGTGTTTTACTGGTATGTGTTTGTCCTGGGTTCACTCTCCAAAAAATTTGTCACCATATATATAGGTCACAGGTCAAATGATAATGAGTCTTTTTCACTCATGGCTGAACTTATTCAAAAGACTGGTTATAAAAAATAAAATACGATAACTAATGAAAAAATAACAAACCTTTACATATTGATATGAGTAATATATTTTTATGAAAAATAACCAGATTTTTCAAAACATGTGAGAATAGCACTGTTTTGTTTTTGCAAATCTCTTTAATGTCAGGCTTCACAGAAGCTAGCTGCCTTCTATCTGCTTCTGAATTCAGTCTGTTGTGGTCTCACACATCTTGTAGCCTCTGGAAAACTCCACTGTATATTTGTGAGAGTAAGAATGAAAAAAAGCTAATGATGTGTTACTTACCATTATTACCAAAATAGTTTTGGATTCAACAGAATCTTTGGAAACTTAGGTGTCTCCAACAAAAAGGGGTCCCTTAGGGGTCCCAAAGTTTCACACTTTGAGAACTGCTGGTATAAAGCAATGCTATATTAAGAATTAGAGAAGATTATATCCCCTAGTCTTCTGAAACCTCAAGAATTCACTTATTTTGACTAAACCTCAGATTTTAGACCACTGCCTCTTCAGTTCGTACAGATTACATTGTAGGATTAATTACTATTTGTTTTCATCTCCCTTGATAATAGCCCCATTGTATGACTTTAGAATACTCAAAAGAAAAAATCCCCCCCCAAATCCACATCTCCCAGGGTTTTGCCTTTGGTCACCACTTTTCCAGACATCTAAGGAAACCACCCTATGACTTGCAGAGGAGAGATGACAGTGATGCTCCTAGCTCATGCCGGGTGCTTAGTGGGCACCAGGCTGGAAGTGTCTGCGAGACTTAAGTTAATAAGCTTGGTCAAGATCCAGTATCTGGATCTGACTGGGACCCAGTGGCTGCCCTTTCAACATGTTTGTGCATCGGTGATGGTTTTTACATATTTTGCTAGGGAAATGAGAAGGACATTCCTCAGACCAGATTATTTCAGCCCCTAGCACAGTACTACAAGGAAGTAGGGATTAATACTTTGAATGGTTGTCACGAGATACCACTACCTATGTTTTGGGCTAGTGGCATTGACAGATGCAGTGCATGAAATAGAATCAAGTAAAAATATTAATCGCTTAGGTTGGTATTCTGGATTGGCCGTTGACCCTCCTCAGCTAACATACAGGAATGTAATGATCTTTGAAATAACCTTATGATGTATGTATTTACATTCATGTATATTCTTAAGTTGTCTAATGTAAATATAACAAAATGGACCAATTTCTTACAGGCTCAATCCAGATCAGCCTTTGTGAGGAAAGTCAAAGCCCTGTGTTACTATTGCATTCCTGAGGTAGGTGCAAAGGTTTGCTTCGATGGAATTGGAGTAGGGGAAAGTAAGCAGTAAAAGATGCTCTAACACTTTGTTCATGCTCCAAGAAGCTTTCTCCTCTTTCATGATCTTTTCCATGCTAGAAATTATTCTTTCGGATCTGGTCTTCATTCAGTAAATATTTCTAATCGAGTGCTTGCTCTGCATCAGGCGACATGCTGAACATGGAAATACAATTGTTAACACACAGATATGTTCTTGACCCCATTAAAAATAAATTCCTTGAAGGAAGACAGAGACAAGGGAATAAATAAACTAATCACAAGTTTACAAAGTGCTTTGAGGGATACTGACAAGTGCTTTGGCTGAGAGCAATGGTGTGAAGTATGTTGGATCAGATAGGATGATCATCAAAGGTTTCTGTGAGAAAGTAACATTTAAGATAGGGTTTCAAGAATAGGAAGGAATCAGGGGCACCTGGGTGGCTCAGTCGGTTAAGCATCCCACTTCAGCCAAGGTCATGTTCTCATGGTTTGTGGGTTCCAGCCTTGCATTGGGCTCTGTGCTGACAGCTCAGAGCCTGCAGCCTGCTTCGGATTCTCTCTCTCCCTCCCTCTTTCCCTGCCCCGGCCTCCTCCCTCCCTTAAAAATAACAACAAAAAAGAATAGGAAGGAACCAGACTTACAAACAGTTTAAAGCAACAGGATTGGGTTGGGGAGACATGACATGTTTGAAAAACTGAAAGTTCTTAGCTCAGAGTGGTGTTTGAGGGAACAGTTACTTGAAACGCAGCTGGGAAAGCATGACCGAGTCTCAGTGAGGTCAGGGCCTCACTGAACATGCTGAGAAGCTTGAATTTTATATTATAGGTGAAGGAAAATATGGGTGGGTTTGAGCAAAGGCTTCGGGGATGAAGGTAATGTGATCTGATTTATATTTTAAGAATCCCATCTCAGCTGCCTTGTTGAGAATTGACCGAGGAAGTGAGAATAGAGGAGGAGCTGAACTGGATGGAGGGCTTTGGAGATGGTGAGAAATGGGGAGACATCAGGTACATTTTGGGGCCAGGATTAATAAATCCTTGATAGATGGAAGCAGTACATAAAGGAAGGAGAAGTAAGGATGACTCTTGGGATTCTGTTTTCTAACGGATGGATGGTGTGTTGCCAGTTAGGGAGATGGGGGAGGCCTGGGGTGGAAGAAATGTGTGGGTCAAGCAGGAACTAGTTTATTTGTTCATGTGTTACCTAGTTTTTGTGAGAACTTGGAATCATGGACAATTTTCCAGGAAAATACAATTTAACAAAATGGACTCCTGCACGGATGAGAAATATTCATAGAAGAGTGGAGAGTGATAACGAACTACCATGCAGATGTGTATGGTTTAGATTATGTACGGGATTCTTCTTTAGGACAGGATAACTTCTGTGCTATTGACTAAAAGGTACTGAAGGGTAACGTTAACTATTCCAGCACACAGAAGAATAAAAATTACCCAATTTTAAATGAACCTTTTATTACAGTGCTAAAATACAACAAGAACTGCACAGATATTCATAGAACAATCTCACTCAAAATAATTAAGGCAAAATTCTGAGTAAAATTATTGGCAAACATCATTAGCACCTTATTAAAGGAATAGTATGTCATGATCAAGTGAGATTTATTCCAGAAATACAAAGATGGTTTGTTATTAGGGAATCTATTAATACATTGATTGCTGATAGACCTAGGGAGAAAAACGCCTGTGATTTTCTCCATAGATTTCAAAAGGTGTTCAAAAAAGTCGACATCTGTGTCTGAATTTGTATAAACCCACATAAAATAGTAGTGATGAGGTATTCTGTAGTATGATAAATCTCAGTCCAGAAGCCAGGATCATGCTTAATGGAGAAACTCTAAATGCATTATTACTAATTTCAGGACGAATAGATGGGGAGACTCAGTAACATAAGATGGTTGTTCTCACAAGGTGGAGAGCAGAGAATCCAAGCTCTCTCCTGATTCTTCTAAAAGCACCAATCCACTTGTAAGGGCTCATCTCATGACCTCATTTCACCCTGATTTCACCCTCATTTCTCCCCAAGGCTCTGCTTCCTAATACCATCACACGGTGGGGCTGAGGGAAGTTTCAGCAACTGAATGGAGTTGGGGTGACAGAGACATTCCATCCATAAATCGTGTCAATGGATTGGCACTTTAAATGGAATCAAAAGTTAGGACAGTGAGGGAAGGAGAGCAGGTGGCTTGGAAAGGCCTGAAAAATGCAGTTAGAAAACGGATGTTACGAATCAAGATTTCTGTAGTGATAACATCTGAGTGAGCACAGCTGTGGTGAAATGGAAGGAAATCCTATGCAAGGCAAGGAATTGAACTAACTGAGAAGCCAGAGCATGGACAGATCCCTCATGATGGAGTTTCAGTAACTACTAGTAAGCTGATGGGAACTAGGGCCAAGTGAACAGAGGGCCCAAGATGATGGATGATTATTCAGAATGTTGGCATAGACATTAGTAGAGAAGTGTCGGCAGAGAGGGAGCGATTCCTGTGTTTGGCATTTTGGAGCAAGGAGAATACCTGTTTCTCTGCCTGGCCAGGAAGTCATGGGATAACAGAGTTAAAAAAATAAAAGGTTCTAACTGAGAGAGGGTGTTAGGGAAGATGGTACCCTCACAAGTCAACCACATTGTAGTTAAAAGGAGGAAGCAGGGAGACATTTTCTTTCAAGAAGAGATACTGGGTAATTTGCTGCTGACAGACGGAGCTGTGGGGATGGGAGAGGAGTAGGGCAGGATGAGACAGGATGGGATTGATTTGGAGATATTTTTTAAGGAAGAAATTTATAGAATTACTACGGTGAGCCGTGATGCTCCTTTGGATGGTCAAGCAGCTTGTGGGGCTGCCACCCTGTGGGCTTCCTGGCAGTGTTGTGAGGCCCACAGAGTAAATAAATACGAAATGTGTTGAATAACCACCCACTATCCCGTCCTTGGATGCAGTCACTTTAAAGAGAGCAACCCTCTCACCCAGTTGGGTTCTTTGGATATTGTTTGGTTGTTTCCCACGGCAGTTAATAATGGGGCTTTTTATATACCTGTCAACTTGAAATTTTCCAAGTAGACCATATCCAAATATATTTTTATTAAAAATGTAATTCCATGTGTCTTAGAGCGTAGTAGTTATAAAAAAAAAACATGTATTTTGTTTCATTTTATTTGAGAGTAAATGAAGTGGGTGATTTTTAAGAACTCTCTAGTATTCAAAGTTGTGCTTTGCGATGTTTGACCCGGCAATCCCACTTCTAGAGAACTACCTTAAAGATTAAATTGGGCTGGGCAAGGATATGTATAGTGGTGTGTGTAAGAGTTCTGATAAGGAGATGTTGGAAGTGCTTGAATGCCTAGCTGGAGCTTGTTTAAATAGATTCATACACTTACGTGATATGCCACATTGTCATTATAAAGAATGATTAGACTAGATTGATTTGGGAAGACACTTAATAGTGAGTAAAAAGTAAAAGCTTGTTAAAAAGCATTGTATATCACATGATCCCATTTGTTTATTTTTATTTCTTTGAAGTTTATTTATTTTGAGAGAGAGAGAGGGAGAGAAAGAATCCCACGCAGGCTCTGTGCTATCAGCCAGCGCAAAGCCCAACATGGGGCTCCATCTCATGAACTGTGAGATCATGACCTGAGCCAAAATCAAGAGTCGGATGCTTAACTGACTGAGCCACCCAGGCACCCTGCATCCCACTTGTTTTAAATGTTAGATGAGGGTGTTTATGTTCATTCACTCAATAAACTGCCGAGTCTATTAGGTGCCAGGCATTGTCTTCAATGCTGGGGCTAGAATGATACCCAAGAGGCCCTTGACTGCATAGAGGGTATATTTTAGTAGGACAGACAGAGAGTGAACAGTAAATAGATAAAAATTTATGACGGTGGTAAGAAGAATAAAAGTGTAATGAGAGAGACTGATTTGGTGTGGAAAGAGTCCAGTCAGACTTCTCCAGGGAAATGACATTTGAGCTAAAACTTGAAAGGTGGGATGGAGCCAGCAATGGGGAGAGCAAGGAAGGACATTTCAGAGGGAATGGCTGAGATGGATGTATGAGGCCATATGCAGCTTGGTGGGTTCCAGTGGGGGCCAAACAAAGGAGCGAGGCAGAGTAATATAAGATGAGGTTGTGTGGTGGTGGTGGTGGTCATGTTATGGGCTATAGAAGGGAAACAGGATTTTATTCTAATTGCCATGAAAGGGGTAATAACAAAGGACTACTCTTAACACCCTCCATGTGTTGGGATGGGGGACTGGATGATGTGATCAGCAGAGAGGGAGCTGGAAGGGTTGCTGATGAGTTAGATGTGGTGGGAAGGGTAAAGGACGACATCCAGGGTTGGGGTTTGAGCAGCCTGGTGATGATCGGTGTAATTTCATGGGATAGCGAAGACTGAGAAAGGTCTGGTTTAGCTGGGAGGGCAAAGGGGGATTGTGGATAGATATTAAAAGTTTAATTTGGAACCTATATTCACTGTGTGATTTCAGCCTCTGAATGGAGTTGTCAAGTGGGCGATTGGGTATTTGAGACTAAAACTCATGGCAGAAGGCTGAGCGTAGGACTGGCTGAGTTGACTTGGGAACTGAGTAGAGAGAGAAGTGCCAGGACAGAGTTCTTGGGCTGCTCTAGGGAGACGAAGTCAGCAGAAAAGGGGAGCAAGTTGAGCCATAAGATAACAAGGACGATGGTGTTACAAGAGTTTGTGCATACCTATGTGCATGTATACACAGTGAGAGGTCTAGATTCTAGGAGATATTCACCAAAACTGTGGGTATTTCTGTGTAGTGACATTTTAGGGGAGGTTTTTTTTTTTTTTTTTTTAATCTTAGACTACTACTGTGTTTTTAGAATTTAGTCCAAGATGTGAATTACTTTTGTGGAATAAATGCAAACAGCATAACATTTATAAAGAGTTATTTTTTCCCCCTTTCCCTAACCCTCCTTCTTATCTGTGATCCAGAGGTAACCACATCTTTATAGTTTGGTATATAATCTTTCAGACACGTTGTCAATACTTATGGAAGAATGTATACAAATGTCTGTATAATTATACATATATATGTTTTTAAGTAATGTAAATTTTATCCTAAATATGTGTGTTTTCTATTCTCTGAGCAATAAAAGGATTCCTTTCCAAGTCCAGAATTATTTTTTAATAACTATAAAGTATTCTAGTTTATGGGCCTGCTACAACTTACACATTTGATTCCCTATTGATATACATCCAGGTTATTTTAAATTATTATTACAAATAATTTTGTAGCAAATATCCTTTTACATATGTCTTGAATTATTTTAATTATCAGGAAAACAATTAGTATTTTGGGAAACAAAAATAACAAATCTTCACATCAAAATAGCACTAAAAGAGGATATATAAAAAAGGACAAATCTGGGCTAAGTATATTAGCTTAATTCCCAGCCCTACTGGAGAATTGGATAAAATGCAAATTAAATGTACATGTTACAGTTGGTCACATGTAACAGGAATCAGGCTCCAAACCAAATAGGGATTTTATTTTTTCCCTGTAAGTGGCAGCCCAGAGGGAGGGAGGTTATCCAGGGCTGGTGAGGCAGTAACAGTAAGTAGCCATCAAAAGATCCAGGTTCCTTTAGCTTCCTTCTCAGTCATCTTTCATATGGCTTTGGACTTTATAGAAGGTCCACTCTACTTTTGGGTATCTCTTTTACACCACAGGTAGGAAGAATGGGGATAGGTGAAATGCGAAAGGTAAAAGATGTATGCCAAGAGAATCTACCTTCCCCTTCCTGTTTTCTAAATTAAGAAAACCATTTTTATGGAAGCCCAAACCAACAGAAGTTTGTCTTCATCTTACCGACTGGGTCAGTAGCCCACCATAGTTGAAAGGGAGTATGGAGAGAATTTAACTATTACTGTCTTCCTAAAAAATGGAGTTCTGTAAATAAGGAAAAAAGGGAGAACGGATGTTGGGTAGGTATCTAGGAATGTCTGTCATGCCAAAATCAAATTACATGTGCTAAACACCGAAAAAAAAGAAATAACTTAAATCACGCAGGTGATTCTGTCTGCCATTCTTTGCGCTGAGCACGCACCCTAGTGTTTGCTTTAGGATGGGAAAATCCGTCTCCTCACTGATATCTGCTCTTATCTATCTCTTTCTTTATGAGCGTCAAATTGGGCTCAGTCCCAATATGTGTCTTAACAATCTGCATTTTGCATACAGCATGGCCCTTCAGGGCCCAGCCCAGCCATTGCCTTTGGTGTTTCACCCAAGAAATACTGGTCTTTTCTTCAACATTGGAGGAAAAAATAACCTGCTGCATTGGACTGTTGAGAGATGGCAGGCACATCTTCAAAGCAGCACGTGTTCAAGGCATTTTTACAGGGTGATTTTGACTCCAGCCAGTTCTCCCCCAGTGAACCGACTTTAGCTTCCAGGGGCCATGGAAGACAGAACTTCACTGAATATCTGAGTTAGGGATGTAGCTGATGGATGTCACATCCATTTTGGCTCACCAAGTTCTAAGGGACCAAGAGCTGGGTAGTTCAGGCTCAACTAATTACTGTTTTCGTTATGTCTTTTTTCTTTTTTCTTTTCCCCAGAATGAGCCACCTGAAGACGACAAAGCTGGCTTGGGCCACACAGCGGTGCTTTAGTGCCCTGGCTTCTCCATTTTGCTCCGCTCCAAATGGCATCTCTGAGAACTGCAGAGTTGGAATAGAACAGATTATGTTGGTAGTTTGTAGTTGTGTTGTTGTCCGACTGTTCACAAATGTTAAACTTCTGTATCAAAGTACGGCCATAAAATAGGAAGCTCAGGATGTTTACTAACTTGGGGTGGTTTTTTTTTAATGATTTTAAAGTAAAATTGATTTTTATTTGAGATACCTGAGTTTTGTGGGAGAAAAAAATCTTAGCCTCTGTATACCTGCTATTCGGTCTGTCTCTTAGAGGGAGAATTTAATTTGTGATGCAAATAGCTCAGATGAAAATAGTGTCATATTTTGAAATACTTATTATTTCATATGATCTGCAAATATTCTAGTTTCTTCAGTACTTAGACAAAACCACCAGCTTTAGAGAAGAGATACTCATGTGACAATTACTAAATGCTCTGATAAAGACTAAGTGCATGAAGTGTGCATATACAGTTGAGCGAATTTACTTTGGAAAAATAAAACCTATGTAATTTGAGGTCATCTACAAAGTAGCTCTGTTTGTAATTAGATAAATGCAGTTAAAGACTACAGATTGAACAGTTGATTTATTATATAATAGTGACATAATATCTTTATTATGCAAATTAAATCTGCTAGAACAAATGTTTACAGCCCCAATTGTCATCTTTTTTTCCTTAGAATTTTTCAATGAGCTATGGTTTAGCATATTATTGTAAGCTTTATAAAAGAGTATAAGAACACTTTTTCTGTAAGTCCAAAGCATCTAATTAACCTCATTTCATATGGGCATATCCAGTTTAGGGCTTATAATTCCTGATGACCTGCAGTTTTGCGGATTTCAGTGCCATTGCGTTGACTGTCTTCAGTGAAGGACATCTAAAGAATGTATATGACTTCTGGTAACTGGTAAACATCTATTTGAGAGCTGTTGCCTCCAAAGCCTTCAGTCAGCTCACATGGTGGATGTTAGGATGGGTAAGGCATGATCTTAGCTAGTAAGAACTTAGCCTTAAGACACCAGGTAGCTGAAAAATCTCAAGGTTGTGTGTGGCAAGTGTCATAAGTGAGGTGTAAACTGAGCACTAGCAGGGTTGTGAGGAGGGAGAGGTCATTTTTGTTGGGGTGATCAGGTGACCATTTGAGATCTTGAAGGATGGGTTGAGTTTTTCTAGGGTTAGCAAAGAGGGACTAACGAGAATCGTGGAACAGAGGCAGAGGGATGCAGAATTGGTCTGAGGCTGTAATACCATGGAGTATTAGGGGAAATTAAGTTTGTCCTGGCTCAATTAGAAGGACTTTATTCTGTTGGCGAGAATGATAAATGAACATGGTAGTTTAGGAAGATTAACCCATTAGTAGTATGAACCCTGAATGCAACCTACCAGGAAGTTTTAACACCAGTAAAAGCCTCCCAGAAGACAGAGGTACAGGGAATGTAAAGGAAGGAGCAGATGGGCTAGCTCATAGCAGGTATAGGATTTTAAGAGCTAAGTTTGAGGATGAGTTGATGTAAGTTGTAAAAACCCATGAACTTGAGATACTGGGGGATATCTCTTCAGAAATATTCCTCAGAAATATTCATTCAGCCTGGTCTTATTCAGTACATCCTTACTGAGCACTAGCTGTGTGCACAGCCAAGCTCTGTGCTTGGTTCTGAAAGTTCAATGTTGGTATTGTTATGGCCTCAAGGAGCTATAGCAGTCTGATGGGGACAATTATGCAAATATGGAAAGCAGCTTGGACCAGCGTTCACCTCCTTTCTACTGGGAGCAGTCCTGTGCCCTCCTCCGTGAACTCTGGGACCAAGCCGTGGCCTCAGCCTCATCTGTCATTTCCAACATTCCTCTCTGCTGTAAGCGCCCACACTCCACAACCGCTCCTCCCAGTATTCACTGTGATCCTCACCTCTCTCCCATACAGCTTATCTCCTGGTCTTCGTACTGTGTGTGTGTAGTTAACAAAATGTTATGTTAGCCTTATGTTAGTGACTTGACAATTCTATACATGATTTTTTAAAATCTATGTTATTTTTGAGAGAGAGTGAGTGAGTGAGTCAAGCAGGGAAGAGGCAGAGAGAGAGAGAGAGAGACAGAATCTGAAGCAGATTGCAGGCTCTGAGTTGTCAGCACAGAGCCCGACGTGGGGTTTGAACTCATGAACCACGAGATCATGACTCGAGCTGAAGCCGGACGCTTACCCAACTGAGCCACCCAGGCACCCAACAACACTATACAATATGCTGTGCTCACCACAGGTGCAGCTAAGCTATCATCTATCCCGTTATGCTGATATTACAATATCATTGACTGTATTCCTTATGCTCTGCATTTTATTCCCATGACTTTACTCATTTCATAACTGGAAGCTTATATCTCCCACTCTCCTCACCCATTTTGCCCAGTCCCCCCTCTGGCAACCATCTGTCTTTATAGTTTTGATTCTGCTTTTTGTTTGTTATTCATTTTTTAAGATTCTATTTATGAGTAGAATAATATGGTATTTGTCTTAGTCTAATTTCATTTAGCACAATACCCTCAAGATCTAGCCATGTCTCAGAAGGCATGATCTCATCATTTTTATGGCTGCATAATATTCCATCATATATATTTCTATACCAAATCTTCCTCAGCCATTCATCTATTGATGGACACTTGGGTTGTTCCATGGCTTGGCTATTGTAAATAAAGCTGCAATAAACATAGGAGTGCATATATCTTTTCAAGTTGGTGTTTTCATTATCCCCAGGTATATACTCCCCAACATATGGTATTTCCATTTTCAATTGTTTGAGAAACCTCCATACTGTTTTCCACAGTGGCTGTACCAATTTAAAGTCCATCAGCAGTGTACGAAGGTTCCTTTTTCTCTATATCCTCACCAATACTTGTTTCATGTCTTCTCGATTTTAGCCAATCTAACAGATGTGAGGTGATATCTTCTAGGTGTTGAGTTGTTAGGAGTTCTTTGTATATTTTAGATATTAATGCCTTATGAGATATATCATTTGCAAATATCTTCTCCCATTTGATATGTTGATTTTTTTGTTGATGATCTTTTGCTGTGCAAAAACCTTTTATTTTGAGTAGTCCCAATAGTTTATTTTGCTTTTGTTTCTCTTGCCTTTGGAGACATATTTAGGAAAATGTTTATGGTTGATGTCAGAAATTACTGCCTGTGTTCTCTTCTAGGATTTTTATGGTTTTAGGTCTCACATTTAGATCTCTAATCCATTTTGATTTTATTTTTGTGTGTGGTGTAAGAAAGTAGTCCAGTTGTATTCTTTTGCATGTAGTTGTCCAGTTTTCCCAGCATCATTTATTGAAAAGACTGTCTTTCCCCCCATTGTATGTCCTTGCCTCCTTTTTCATAGATTAATTAATTCTACAAATGTGAGTTTATTTCTGGGGTCTCTATTCTGATCTAGATGTCCGTTCTGTGTTAGTACCACATTGTTTTGATTACTACAGCTTTGTGGTATATCTTGAAATCTGGAATTGTGATACCTCCATCTTTGTTCTTCTTTCTCAAGATTGCTTTTGCTATTCAGGGTCTTCTTTGGTTCCATACAGATTTTAGTATTATTTGTGCTAGTGCTGTGAAAAATGCCGTTAGTATTTTGATAGAGGTTGCATTGAATCCGTAAGTTGCTTTGGGTAATGTGGATATTTTGACAATATTAATTCTTTTAATCCATGAGTATGGAATATCTTTCCATTTGTTTGTGTCATCTTTAGTTTCTTTCATCAGTGTTTTATAGTTTTAAGCATACAGGTCTTTCACCTCTTTGGTTAAGTTTATTCCTAGGTGTTCTTCGTGGTGCAATTATAAACAGTATTTTTAAAAAAAATTTCTCTTCAACTTTGTTGTTAATTTATAGAAATGTATATAATTCTGGGTATTAATGTTGTATCCTACTATTTCACTGAATTCACTTCTATGTATGGTATCAAGTCATCTGCAAATAGTTATAATTTAACTTCTTTTTTACCGATATGGATGCCTTTTATTTCTTCGTCTTGTCTGATTGCTTTGGCTAGGACTTCCAGTATTATGTCGAATAAAAGTGGGAGTGTATATCCTTGTTTTTTTCCTGAACTTAAGGGGAAGCTCTCAGTTTTTCACCATTGAAGATGATGTTAGCTGGGGGTTTGTCATTTACAGCCCTTATTATGTTGACGTATATTCCCTCTAACCTCATTTTGTTGAGAGTTTTTATCATGGATGAATGTAAAATCTTGTCAAATGTTTTTTCTGCACCTATTGAGAGAATCATAGGTTTTTCATCCTTTGCTTTGTTGATATGGTGTACGATGTTGACTAATTTGGGCATATTGTACCATCCTTGCATCCTGGGACTAAATTCCACCTGCTTGTGATGAATGATCCTTTTATTGTTCTATTTGACTTGCTAATATTTTGTTGAGGATTTTTGCATCTGTGTTCATTAGGGATATTGGCTTATAGTTTTCTTTCTTTTATGGTATCTTTGTCTGGTTTTGGTATCACAGTAATGCTGGCCTTACAAAATGTATTTGGAAGCTTTCCTTCCTCTTCTATTTTTTGGAATTGTTTGAAGAGAATGGGTGTTAAATCTTAAGTATCTGATAGAATTCAGTTCTGAATCTATTTGGTCCTGGACTTGTTTTTTTGGTAGTTTTTAAATAACTGATTGAATTTCATTACCTGTAATCAGTCTATTCAGATTTTCTATTTCTTCCCGGTTCAGTTTTGGCAGATTATATGTTTCTGCCAAATTATATAATTTTTAAAATTTATAAAATTATATAATTTTTCACAGTAATCTCTTATAATTTTTTTTGTATTTTTGTGGTGTGAGTTGTTACTTCTCCTCTTTCATTTAGATTTTACTTATTTAGGTCCTTTATCTTTTTTTTTTCTTGATTAGTTTGGCTAAGAATTTGTGAATTTTGTTTATCTTTTGAAAGGACCAGCTCTTCGTTTTACTGATTTTTGCTTCTTTCTTTTTCTTTTTTAGGTGTCTATGTCATTTATTTCTGCTCTGATCTTTTTTATTTCCTTTCTTCTACTTACACCTCAGGCTTTGTTCTTTTTCTAATTCCTTTAGGATTAAGGTCAGATTATTTGAAATTTTCCTTGTTTCTTGAGGTAGGGTTGTACTGCCATATACTTTGCTCTTAGAACTACTTTTGCTGTGCCCTAGAGATTTTGGACCATTATGTTTCCATTTTCATTGGTTTCCATGTTTTTTAAAATTTCTTCGATTGCTTCATTGGCTCATTGGTTGTTTAGTACCATTTTGTTTCATCTCCATGTGGTTATGTTTTTTCCAGTTTTTTTTTCTTGTGAATTATTACTAGTTTCATACTGCGGTAGTCAGAAAAGATACATGGTTTGATTTCAGTCTTCTTAAATTTATCGAGGATCATCTTATGGCCTAATGTATGATCTGTTTTTCAGATCTGTTTCATGTGGACTTGAAAAGAATGCGGATTCTGTTGTTTTGGGGTTGAATGTTCTGTATGTATCTATCGTGCCCATCTGGTCCAATCTGTCAAAGACTTTGTTTCTTTATTGATTTTCTGTCTAGATTATCCATTGATATAAGAAGAGTATCAAAGTCCCCTCCTTTTGTATTATCATCTATTTATCTTTTTATATCCATTAATATTTGCTTTATGTATTTAGATGCTTCAGTGTTGGGTGCATAGATATTTACAGTTGTTATATCCTCTTGTTGGACTGATCCCTTTATCATTGTGTAATGGCTTTCTTTGTCTCTTGTTAAAATCTTTGTTTGAAAGCCTATTTTGTCTAATATAAGTATTGCTACTGTGGCTTTTTTCATTGCTTCCATTTGCATGGGAAATGTTTTCCCATCCTTTCACTTTCAGTTGTATGTGTCTTTACATCTGAGGTCTTGTTTTTTGTTTTTTATTTCCATTCCACCACTCTGTCTTCTGATTGGAGTATTTAGGCCATTTACATTTAAAGTAATTATCGATAGGTATATACCTATTGCCATTTAAAAAATTTGTTTTCTGATTGTTTTTGTAGTTCTTTCTTCTTCTTGCTCTCTTTGTTATTGATGAATTCTATAGTGTTTAGTTTGGCTTTCTTTCTCTTTATTTTTTGTGTATCTATCATAGGTTTGGGTTTATGGTAACCATGGTTACCATTTACACCCTAACTAAATGGCATTCCATGTTAACTTGATGGTCATTTAAGTTCAAACACATTCTTACAAAAAAATTTTTTTTCTTCCCCCCTTCTCTTTTTACTTGCTTCTCTGCATTTTAAGTATATGTTGTCATATTTTATATATTTTTCTTCCTCTTTTACTTATGTCTAACTATGGCCATTTCTTTTCCACTTAAATAAGTCCTTTTAACATTTCTTATAAAGCTGATTTAATGGTGATAAACTATTTCATGTTTTGTTTGTTCTGGAAACTTTATCTCTCCAAATCAAACAATATGACAACCTTGCTGGGTATTCTTGAAGGTTTTTGCTTTCAGCACTTGAATATACTATGCCATTCTCTTCTGGCCTGCATGGTTTCTGCTGAAAAATCAGCTGATAGCTTTATAAGTTTTCCCTTGTAGGTAACTGTTTGTCTCTTGCTGCTTTTGAGATTCTTTCTTTATCTTTAACCTTTGACATTTTAATTATTATGTGCCATGGTGTGGACCTCCTTGGGTTCATTTTGTTTGGAACTCTGGTGCTTCTTGTACTTGGGATACCTGTCCTCCTTAAGTTAGGGAAATTTTCAGTTATTTTTTCTCTTTTTAAAGTTTATTTGTTTTTAATTAAAAAAAAACATTTATTTTTGTGAGACCAAGAGAGAGGGACAGAGAGAGAAGGAGATACAGAATCTCAAGCAGGCTCCAAGCTGTCAGCACAGTGCCCGACACAGGGCCCAAACCCATGAACCTTGAGATCATGACCTGAGCCAAAGTCAGATGCTTAACCAACTGAGCCACCCAGGTGCCCCCAGTTTATTTATTTATTTTGAGAGAGAGGGGGAGAGAGACAGAATCCCAAGTAGGCTCCACACTCCATGCTGAACTTGATGCAGGGCACGATCCCACCACTGTGAAATCATGATCTGAGCTGAAATCAAGAATCACTTAACCAACTGAGCCACCCAGGCACTCCTTCAGTTTTTATTTCTTTACACAAATTTTCTACACATTTCTCTCTCTTTATGGGACCTACCTAGTACAAGTACTTATTCATTTGATGTTGTCTAAAAGCTTTCTTAATCTAATCTCATTAAAAATTTTTTTTTCTCTTTTCGCTTAGCTTGTTTCTATTACTCTTCTGTATCACTGATATGTTCCTCTCACATCCTCTAATCTGTTGATTCCCTTTAGTGTTTTCTTATTTCAGTTATTGTATTCTTCAGCTCTGCTTGGTTCTTTTTCTTTTTTTTTTTTAAGTTTACTTTTGAGAGTGAGAGAGAACCAATGGCACAGGAAGAGAGAGGGGGACAGAGGATCCAAAGTAGTCTCTGCTGACAGTAGAGAGCTTGATGTGGGGCTTGAACTCATACACTGCAAGATCATGACCTGTGCTGAAGTCAGACACTTAACTGAATGAGCCTCCCAGGTGCCCCTCTGCTTGGTTCTTTTTAATATTTTTTTTGTCTCACTGAGTTTTTCCATTCTCTCCTCCAGCCCAGGAATATCTTTATAATCATTACTTCAAATTCTTTATCAGACATATTGCTTATCTGTTTCATTTGGTCCTTTTCCTGGTCCTTTTCCTGAGTTTTATTTTTCTTATTTTTTTTCTTATTTTTTTTCCTTAAGCATATTCCTCTCTCTCCCCATTTTGCTTGACTTTCTGTGCTTATTTCTGTGGATTAAGCAAAATAGCTACTTCTCAAGTTGAAGGAGTTGTCTCCTCTACAGTGTCCCCTATGTAGACAGTGTGTGCTTTGTGACTTCTGCTGGATGGCTGGAGCTGTGGCTGTATATGCTAGTTACTCTTTTAAACCATGGCTTTTTACAGAAAGAATAAAGAAAAAAATTTTTTAAAGAGTAAAATAAAAAAAAAGAATAAGACCAAAAAGAAAAAAATAAAAACAAGATCTGACAAATTTTAAAAAATTAAATGAAACAAAAATCCCACAAAACCATAGCTTATGTTCTGTGACCCAGCACCACAGGGCAGCTGGTGTTAGCTTGTGAACACTGGGCTTCCTAAGGTGGCACACTCACCATGAGGCAGACCCTCTTCTGGTCTGAACTTGTAAGGTGGAGGGGAAGAGAACCTTCTCACAATTCCTCAGCCCTTTTCAACCTTGGCTTTTTTTCTGTGAATCCTCATGACCAGGGCTGCTGTGGGCTTCAGAACTCCAGGATTCCCGAGGTCACAAGCTCCCTGTGATGACCTGACCCACCAGTTATGACATCAGGGCATTCCAATATGGTGTCTGAACCCACCCCTTATGGGCAGTCAGACCTTGCTCCAGTCTGGGCCCTTCAGGTGGAAGGGAGAGGGTTCCCATGGTTCCTCTGCTCTTTCAAGCCATGGTTCTTTTTCTGTGTTCCAGCCTGTGTCTAGGGCTGGAGTGGGCTTGTGGACCCTGGATTTGCTGAGGTGCCAAGCCCACTGAAACAACCACACCTGCTTGCCATGGTGTCTGGATTCTGTTCCAGTCCAGGCTTCCAAGGTAGTGTAGGATGCAAACTGTCATTCTCTGGTCCCTCTGACCTGGAGAACTTTCTTGCAGCGACTCTGCTGCTCGGCAGAGTTCCAGTGTTGTCTCTTCTATATGCTGGTTCCTCTCTTAAATCTTGGGTGTTTTTTTCTGTGCCCAAGGACAGAGAGGAATCTGTTCCTGATTTCTCAGTACTATCCCTCTTCACTGCTGGTCACAGAGTTGGGGGTGGGGGTTCCCTTTGTTACCATATCTCTGTCTCTCTTGCCGGTTTCTTTGCCTTTGGTTTTTTAGTAGCTGTTCAGTCAGCCCTCGTTTGTTCTTCAGGAGAAATTACTAATAGATGTAATTTGATGTGTTCTGTGGAGGAGGTGAGTTCAGAGTCTTCCTACATTGCCCTCTTGAACTGGAACCGGACTTTGCAGTTTGAAACACAAGTTGGGCTGCGTGAGTGACCCTCCCCTCTTTGTGTCTCTCCCACCTTTTGGCTTTCTCTACCCTTCCCGTGGCAGAGTGAGGTCAAGCCTTTCCCAGGGGCACGACGCCCCTGGGCTGCTTTCTGTGTGGGGTTTGTTCAAGGCCAGAGATGACTTTAAGGTGATTCAGCAGTGAAGTGGATTCTATTTTTCCTGTGGGAACAAGGGGAAGGAAGGGCCTGACTGCCTGATCCTTACCCTCAAACTGCAAGTTCATACAGGCTTGCCCTCTAACCTCAACTCCCTCACCTTCACTCTCTTTTAGCAACCATAGCTCTCCCTTCCTGTTTCTAATTCTTAGACATTTTTATGTGGCTTCGTTTTGGGGGGAGGGGCTTCTCATTCACTCTAAAGTCCCTTAAATTTGCTAACTACTCCCATTGACCAAACCTAATACCCTTTTTTCAGCATTTGCCCAGCTGATAACCTTGCAGCATCTGACTCTGTTTAAATATTCCCTCTCCTTGGCTTCTGGGGCACTACTTCCTCCTCTTTCTCTCAGTGCTTCTTAGGCCTTCGTTTCTGGTTAATTCTCTGGGAGGTGCCAGCTTTCTCCTCTCCCTGTCTTTTAGGCACAAAGGCTTCTTGAGCCCCAGTACATTTGCACTTGCCCGCTAGACAAGCCCCAGCTGGGTATCACGCATGCACCTTATGTCCCCGACTCATTCATCTTCTGCATCAGCCCCGTCCCAGCGCAGACTCTCCCCTGCCGAGCTCACAGCGTCCCTATCCTCTCCTGTGCTAAGCTCAGAATCTTACCTTTGACTCTTCCCCTCCCCCTGCCTTAAAGTTTTTGTGGTATCTTCCAATGAAATCTCCTATACGATCTTCCCTTCCAGTTCTGTCTCTCTGCCCTGGCTTCTCACAGCTCTTCTCCTTTCCCAGTTATCAAATTATCTTTCTCTGTACCATCTAACCCATTACCCATCTTCCTGCTACTACTGGACTAGTGTCACAGCTCCCCGTTAGTGGCACACTCAAGTCTGTACATGTTCGGCCTTACCTTCTACCCCCTGTCTCCCTGTACACCCTGTACTGAGGTCACCTCTTTACTAGAAGTTTCTGGAATGCACAATAACAGCATTGTCATTACGCCTTTCTCTAATATTGTTGCTTCTGCCGGAAAAAGTCTTCACCTGTTCTCTCCTCCTTCCAACCCTGAGCCTCTAAATGTGCTTCCAGGCCTGGCTCCAGTGCTGGTTTTTCACATAAGGGCCTCCTCACCTCCCTCAGTCATAACCGCTCCTCTGGGCTTGTTTAATGACCTTACTCATGTCTGCGATCACGATCACGCATGCCTCGTGGGATGGCGATGGTTGCTTTGCAAGTCTGTGGCCTGGGCTGCTCCCCATGCACTTCTCAAGCTTTGCTCACCTTTGTGCCTTAGCAGAAATGAAAGATGACCTAAGTAGCAGTCTCAGGAGGAGACAGAAGCAGAAACTCAGGGCTCCTACAGGGTCTCAGAAGCCAAAGCACAAGAGAATTTTGAGAATGAGGCTGTTAGCCCTTTTGTGGGACAGTGAAGTCAAGAAGGGTAGAAACAAGTCCTGGGGTCTTAGTTATTTTACCAGGGGGACATTCGGTGATCATTTTTATGTATCAACTTGGCTACCCCATGGTGCCCAGTTGTTTGGTCAGACACCAAGTCTAGATTGGCTGTGAAGGTGATTATAGACGTGACTGACATTTAACTCCGCACACTGTGAATAAAGCAGGGTATCCTAAATAATGTGGGTGGGCCTCATCCAACTAGCTGAAGTCCTTAAGACCACAGGCAGGTTGAAAAAGCAGCAATTCTGTCTTAATATTGCAACCCAACCCAGAAACCAAGTTTCCAGCCTAACGGCCTGCCTTGCAGATTTCAGACTCAAGGTTACATGATCAATTGTTACATGAGTTTCTAGGCTGCTGGCCTGCCTCTCAGATTTCACAGTTGTGAGCCCCCCCACATAAGCCAATTGCTTCAAATAAATGTATACTATTGGCTCTGTTTCTTGGAGAATTCCAGCTAACACAGGATGTCTCAAAGCCAGGCCTCTCCCAGGAGTCAAAGAAATGAAGAATGGAAAGAGGGCACGAGTTGGGATGAACACTGGGTGTTTGTTATTTGTAAACCAATTTGAAAATAAACTATTAAAAAAAAAAAAGAATGGCGTGTGTGTGTGTGTGTAGGTATGACATAAAGGTAGGAGAGTAGGGGTGAGGGTGGTGAGAATATACGGACAAACGTCAATGAGTCCAGAATTTTCTTTAAGAAAACTAGTATATGTAAGTAACACAGTAAATTTCCAAGGTGAAAAGACTCGATTTTGCATTAGGTCGAGATATGGGTCTGTTATCTCTGTGACACGGGCCAGGTGTGTGCATAGCTCCGCAACACAGGCCCTGGCTTCTGCAGGACCCTCTCATCAGGAAGGTCAGAGGCAGGAAGACAGGTGGGGGGTTCAGTGTGTTCATGTGGGCTCCAGCTCGCTCTTGATCTCCCCACTCTGTATCCCTCCTTCCTGACTGCCGGCCTGCCCAGTGGATTTTGAGCCTTCACACCAGACAGGATGACAACAGCCTTACAGAGGCTGCTCATGCACTCCCACAACGGTGTATGGACACATGCCCGTGATGAACCCCTTCACGGAGGTGTGTGGGATCTCCTAGAGGTTCTGTTGCTGAGATCCTGGACCCTCATACACAGGGCAATACTCCTTTTGTTCCCACAAGGAGAAAGAACTTAAAATATCTTTTAAAAAGTATAATTCACATTTAGTGATGTTTCAGTTGTCTGTGTCACTTTTCTCACGCCAGGTGTTGTGAGCTCAGTCCGGAACGACGGTGGCCTCAGCACCTTAGTGCCCTCCCACGTAAGCGATGTCTGTGAACCTGATGTGTTTGTTACCATAAACAGCACATCTTTACAGAGTGTGGTAACTGCTTGTTTTCCCTCTGGAAGGCGCCCCCTGGGCATGAGCTCCTAAGAGCAGAGAGCTTGTCCGTTCTCTTTACTACTTTATTCCAAACCCTGGGACGATGCCTGGCACGTAGGAGGCACTCAAATACTTGCTCGAGTAATGGTGACTCCATTGGAATCCTAGGTGTTTAACCTCTGGAATTTTCCTGGACAAAGTCCCCTCCTTGTCTATCTGGACAATTTCCCACACATCAAAACTCAGCTCAGGCATTGCCTCCTATAGGAAAGTTTTCTTGGTAAGCTATTTTTTTTTTTTCAAGTTTATTTTTGAGAGTGAGTGAGTGTGTGGGAGGAGCAGAGAGGGAGGGAGAGAGAATTCCAAACAGGCTCGGTGCTGTCGCCGCAGCTCGAACTCACGAACTGTGAGATCATGACCAAGAGTCAGATGCTTAACTGGTTGAGCCACCCAGGCGCCCCAACTATTTTTAACACTTCCGTTATTTTATAACTAAACGTTTCTCCATATACTTAACCAGACTGTGAACTCTAAGAGCAGATACTTCACCTGGGGCATCTCTGTGGCTCTAGTGTAATACACAGCCCTGGGCAAGGGTAGATTTGACGAATATTGAAGTGAACATTCCTATTTCCAGAGTTTATCAAATCCCATAGGACTAAACTAGTGTTAAAAAAAATAAAGGACAGTTTTACATGGACTAGCCCAGGCAGAGTGCTCACATCTCTCAGAAAAATTTGCAACTTCTATTTGTTACTAGCAGGTGTGAAGTTCATTTCCCTCTTCATATAGGACATCCACCAAACTGCGAAACTTTGCCTTCCGTCGTTCGATGTTCAGGAGTCACAGGCCCAAATGCCGTCGGGGGTCTCACCAGGTTTACTGACTGAAGGCAAATGGCAACCGTGGCGAAAACGAGCACACAGGCCCATCTCCGGGTTCCAGAGGGCGGTGCATGCAAACCGCACAGATTGGTGCAGAGAGCTTCGAGTGCCGGAGCAGAGGTCTGCCTCGCCCGGGGCTGCCGACCGTGACCCGGCCTCTGACACCCTCCTAGAGGGCTTCCCTGTGGGCTGCTCCGCAGAACACATGACTGCGTTTACAGACCGCCCCATGAGGGTATGAATTACAGATGTGCGCGCCCTCTTGCTGTTTGTTACTCCAGTGTTCCCTCTACACCCTTCAACACGGAAAAATGATCTACAAATGGGTCGCCTTTACTCTTCTGCATGACTGAAAGCCATGTTCTACTGAAGATGAAAGGACATTTTAGGTGACCGCAGTCTTGTAAGAGTGCTTATTTCTTTGCCTTGGAATAGAACTTTCCCTTCAGTACGTGAACGTAACTGATTTTGAAGAAAGTCTGCTATAATAAAAACTCACTGAAATTTTCTTTATATACAGAAACAAAGAAATGTATTTAGGTGAATGTTTACCACCCATTAAGCAGCTCTTTCACTTTGAAACAAATTATAGGTCTTACCATAGAGACCAAAAGGATTTCTTTTTATAGGTGAATTGGTTCCACCCACTGTTTAAAATGAAACCTCAGCAGGTTAAGAGGAACTCTTTAAAATATCCTCTCCAGCCCCCCTCCCCCTGCCCCCAAAACTCGGGTCCCCATTCAGATAGCTAAATTGAAACTTCCCCCCTTCTGTTGCCAGTGCCCATCCCCCACCCCTCCCCCATCCTTGTTACTATCCAGGAACTTGAGCCATTTCGTAAGCAGGCTCTGAGCACATTTTTGGACCTGTCATGTTCTCTCTAAGGTCAGCGTTCAAAACTCTCCACTGATACACCACCAATCGGGGATCCTGCCCCACGACCTTGACTTAAGTGTGTCTCTTGGGCTTCCCCATGGTCAAAGCTCACATCCACTCCTGAGCAGAAGTAGCCTCCTCTCTGCCTGTCTGGGCACTCCACAAAAGGACAGTCACTGTATGATGTTTCTGCCTAACAGTGTCCCCTCAACCAAGCTGGTGATCCCATACAGCAAATTTAATATGACCATTATATTAAACCTTTAAATTTATAATAACCATTATAGCCTCTGCTCCTCTAATTAGTCTTAAATTTTTCTTGTAATGCCCATTTTCTGAAACAGTTTTACATAGTATTCATATACTAATGTTACATAAAAGGCCATGCATTTCTTATTGAAATGAAGAATTAAACATCTAAAATTAATTACTAAAATATCCCTTTATTAAAAAAAATTCCTGAGTAAAACTGGTCACTTGGAATACCGCGCGGGCACACATTTTAACTTCTTGGAACCAAATAAGAACAATCTCAACATGCTTTGCTTTAGTGTAAAAATCAATTTATTATACAACAATCATACAGAATGCTTTTATCTGTCTACAAAGAAAAATGGCTTCTCCTGCCTCCCTGGCTGCCCCAATCATGATATTATGTTCTTAAGATAAGTACTTTCAAAAGAAAACCAAAAAGTGAGATCCTTATTTTCCAAATAAGGAAGACTGTAGAAACATCGTAAAATGATACGGAAGTATCAGAATGGTCTCTTACAAAGTGCGGTTCTGCCCGTCACAGTAAATATCATTTTGCCTTACAAAGAAAAACAAGTCCCTCTGATGGGGGATAGGGAGGGCCTTATCTTTCAATATGCCTAAATGGTCCAATATAGAATCCTGATGGTTGAAATGTCTCTGCCTTTTCATTTAACATTCCATTTTGTTTTAAAAAATTGGATTTTTTAACATGTGCTTATAGTATTATATATTTTCATTCTTATGAGTAAAAGGAAATTTGGGCAGAAAACGTTTTTTTAACAGATTACAGAGGTTTTTTATCTGGTTTTAGGAAAATCACATTAAATGTAGACATTTTGCTTTTTTAAAAAAATTTCAACACTCAAAGACAGGTTAAAATAGTTCCCTGATTCAGTTTCTGGGGCTAAGATTTCACAGCTCTGTGCATCTGCACCAGCCCTCGAATGGTTTAAGGCTGTACGTGCTTGATCAGCTCATAAGAACAAAAGACCCAATGGGAAATAGCGTCCTGAAATCTGAGTTGAGCTTGAAAGTGCAAGACTACCCACGTTTTCCCCTGTGATCTAAGAGGTTTCCAGCTGCCTTGTTCTTACAGCTGTTTGGTTTTGTCATTCTGCTGAAGGCTGGCTTCCCTCCTAGCTCTGCCAGTATGAGGCCCGTGAGAGCACCAAAACTGCAGGCTGCGATGCAGAATGCTGGGACTTTAGGGCCTCACTGACACTTGAGGATAAGATGCGAACAATGAATGAGTGAGGTCTGGCTTCTCTCTGGGTCTCATTTTTACCTGGAATGCACGTTGGTAACAGATTTTAGCCCTTGTTTGGGACCTAAGACTGAACTAGAGTCCAATTGCTCCGAGGGACTTTCCCTTAGTCCAGCTCGTGTTTTGTTAGAGGAGCAATAACAGAACAACTTGGAGCTAGCCCTTATTTTGAAACGAGTTTCTGGGATAGGACAATATTCGTAACCACACTGTTAGGATGGGATGGGAGGAAGTGGGGGTTAAGCACCCTAGAAAAATTAGTTTTAGGAACCTTAAAAAAATAAATCCAAGAATAAGTGGTGTCTGTTCAATAAAAACGGGCCGAGGGCCCATATGTTACAAGCACACATGCACAGCACGTTTCCCACGAAGGCCAGCCAAGGTCAGTCTCCTTCTGCAAAGCAAGCCGGGTCCCGAGAGGGTAGTGGACACGAGCGAGAAGTGAGAGACCTCTATTGATGTCCGTGTGCGATGCTGGGCCCGAGTTCGTGCTCTTTTTAAACGGGGAAAATAATTTTCAGACTAGAAAGCAAGGGGGGCAAAGAGGACAGAAAGGCACTCCCAAACACTGAGCTGTGTCTGGGCAACGGTGAGCATGCCTCTCTGGCACTTGCGCGTTTGACCTCAACATTACTACCTCAAAGTTATTTTAAAGGGAAGATCGGAAAGAAAAAGTGTCAAAGTTGGCAAGTCTTGGTTTCATAGGGTATAAATCTTCCTCACATCTTCAAAAAATATTGTTTCCATTCTTGGTGCAATTTGGTAGTAAAAGTCCAATACTTTAGGGAGGAAAAAATATTAATGTTTTCCTCCAGTTTTGTGCTCGTTCTCAGGAGAACTCGTGTTACCTGGGCAGGGACTGGGCATGCTGGTTTTGCCAAATTGGCACTTTTCACTGTGGCTCATTACCAGCCCACGGCTCAATGTTGCAATCTTTCCATAGTCCTCTTTTTCTTCCTATTTTCAAAAACTTAACCTGCAAAGAGTAACAGCAGGTATTTGGGGATAATGCAAGAGTAGACAAATTCGATATCTGTTTTGCCCCAACTGCTCTGATTTATAAATATTCCAGTGGCTTATTCTTCTAAGGAGAAGGGAAGAGTCCTTGATCAGAAAGGAAACGGGCAGCCAGATTTAGATCCTGCTTTTAAAAGTGAGCATGGTGTCCATTTACAACCTAAACTAGGGTAATTTAACATGGGAGGTAGACAGGACTACGTAAATAGTTAAGGAAACCAAATTAAAAGTGAGAAACTACTCCTATCCGAAGCCCCTGAGCTATGAGGATCTGGCAAAAGAGTTTTTCTTCTCAGAAAAAAAAGTAATCGTCACCATAAAATACAAATTTCATTACCACATCACTAAGTTGAGACTTAGTGTAGGAATTTGACAGACTCTACCTTAAGAGAGGAAAGTTGTGCTAGATTTTCCTGTCTTCCGTTTCTAATCCATTTTCATGTTTTCTGGGGTCAGGTCCTAATGGAACAAATGGACTGGTTACACACTGGCAAGTATTGCTGAACATAGATTAAGACATACCCTGTAGTTACAAAGGTAATTAACATCTTGTAATAAACATTTCGATATGAATAAAACTTTTTATTTGAAGACTGGCTTCGGAAAACAAGGCTCCATGTTTCCTGGCTTCGTATGTGCATAAGGCGTTATAACGACGGTTCTGGTGAGGGGGTCAGTCTGTGGGGAGGAGACAGAAGCCGCACCAGTTCTGAGGTCTACAGAGTTCGGTGTCTGAGGTGACACATGTTGATGGAAGCATTCAGTTAACAGATTAACCTAATAGCAAATATTAATACATTCCGGGTACAAATGATTTATAAACTCAAAAGAAATTAGTTTATGCTAAAACATATATAACTTTCAATTCAGTCTTTGCTTTAAAACAAGCGAATCTGTGAGGCTATTATATATGCTTTCTCTATTACTCGACGTTTATTGTGCTTTCTTGTTTATTACCCCATTAGTTGCAGTGAAGCAGGTTTTGGAGAAACCGTTCTTAACTTCTTTCCCTGCAGGTGGTGCTTCCGTATTTTTCTTCACTGGCTTTTTTCGGTACGTCTGTTGGATTTTGAAGAGGGGGAAAAAAAGGATTCTTGAAAAAGACTTTGTCTCTGACATGGAATATAATCTAAAACAGTTCTTGGTTTTATTGGGTATTGGACAGGTAAGAATTTTTTTTAGTTTACCTATTTTGAGAGAAGAAACACAAGTAGGGGAGGAGTAGAGAGAGACAGAGAAAGATAGAGAATCCCAAGTAGGCTCCCCACAGCCAGTGTGGAGCCCGATGTGGGGCTTGAACTCGCGAACTGTGAGATCATGACCTGAGCTGAAATCAAGAGTCGAATGCTTAACCAACTGAGCCGCCCAGGCTCCCCGCCAAATACTTTTTGTATGACAATTTTTAAGCTAATGGTTAAAAATAGGGTGAAAACTGAGACAAATATGAATGAATTCCAGTGAAAGGTTACTTCTTCCACCCTATCTACACTGGTTAGGATTTGTGTATTATGGGATTGGCACTCAAATCATTCTGCATTAGTTGCTTATTTGCATTTCCTCAAAATTAGATCCTTTCCAATTCAAGTTGAGAAAATGCTGTTATTTTAAAGGTACCAGTATCCAGGATTCTGGGTTGATTTGGTTTTTGGCATATCCTTCCTATTCTGTCCAAATACCTGATTTTGTCTCATTTTTATTTACTTATTTTTTTTTAAGCACTGGTATTAACAAGGGTCAAGCCCAAAATTATATACTCAACTCTAAAGGAGTAAGACTGTACATGAACCGACAAGTAGGGTCAAAGTTTTGAGTGCCCAGTGCCCCCTCCCCCCGCTGACTACATGCTCTTCCTCAAGGTTTAGCACCATGTGCCACAGCGACTTAGCTCTGCTGTAACAGTTTCGCTGTGTGGGTTGTTTTTTTGTTTTTTGTGGCTTTGTTTGATGGTTATTTCTTCAGAAATTCTCAAAGGAAACATTTATCTCCTATAAAAGACAAAGCCTAGCCAGTCCAATTTCAGAAATGCACGGGCTGAAAAGACGGTCAGCAGTTCAGTCTCCCACAGCTGTACTGCGTAAGAGCCACCAGGGGTCAACCTTTAGCAAATCCAAACTAAAAACGTGAAGAATTTGTTGTCTAAAGAAAGAAGCACAGTTGATTTCAATTTCGAAAGTACTGTTTTGAATATAAATGTATGTACTCATCTTTTTTTCAGGAAGCTTACTCTATTTCCCCAGCCCACAAAGGAGAGCAATTTAAAATCTGCCACCACCCGAGGCCTGCACTCGGCTCCGCCTTCATCAGTGTTTGAACTAACGAAGATGCTCTGACGCGTTTTGAAGCTCTATTCCGTTTAAATTGTTGATTAAAAAGAAAATGACACTTACTAAAGAAAAAGCCTATGTGACCTTTCCACAGTGGCTTGCCTTAAAAGAATTTTTTCCAGATAGAGAGTTTACAACATCACTGTGCTGATACAGAAAGAATTTTTTAATATGAAAGTCATTTAGTCTATGTTTTTCTCTGTTTACACAGAGTTCCTGGACTCGGATTTAAGACTCTTGTTTCATGTATTTGCCCTATGTTATCAACGTGTGACTTTATCAAACTTCATATGCATGCACTGAAAAATGCTTAATAAAATGCCCACTAGGCTATTCACGGTGGTTTTCCTTCAAACCGGGGAGGCCGGAGTTTCACTGTTGCCTTTGTGAGCCTCCATCGCCACGTGCCACTAGATTTCTTGGCCACATTAAACACCAGTGTGAGGCGAGAGCGCAGTCTATGTTTCACCCCTGAAGATCTACAGTTCACTTACCTGAACGTAAAAATTTAGGAACAGGATGACCAACGTGAGCATGTAGGAAGACTGGAAGATGAGACAGCCGAAGGGGAAGCCGCAGGGTTTCACGACCGCACTCAGCGTGTGCGTGATGGTGAGCACGAACTGTACCTGTGGGGGCGGCAGGGAGGCGTCTCTGGGGGGGGGGGTGGCCAGACCCAGCCACGTAATACACCATGTGGAAATATTAAACATTTAGAAATCGACTCCTATTACTCCCTAGGTTTTGCAGGAAGAAAACAAAACTGCAGAAGCAGCTCACTATCCTACTCAGAAATTTTCCTTCAAACGATACTAGTCAGTATATATAATTGCTTGTTTTCTCATGGAAGAGTAGCAGTTGAACTTATTTAGATAAAAATGAATCTTAAAATTAATGGCTGTGTTAAATCATCGTCACTTCATAGCAAGGACTAAGGTAACTGTGTACACAAAAGCCATTTCAACACACTAGGTTGAATCCTTAGAAGGTTCTTTTTAGAAGAAAATCGCCTCCTCACAGGAGTGAAGCCTCATAGAAGCGAAGCCTCACAGAGCGAAGCCACACTACTTTCCTCCATGAGAACGTTCGATGCTTCGCAGGGAGAGGAGCCGAGCGAGGGGATAACATACCAGTTGAGCCTGCGTGAGGTACTTCTTCCACCAGAGATACTTGTGCATAGATGGAAACACAGAGAGGCCGTAGTAGGAGTACATGAGAATGTGGATAAAACTGTTCAGGGTGGGGCCAAAGAAACCTGTAAAAGTACGGGATAAAAATGACTGCTCGTTCTCCATCGGATGAGACGGACGCTTCCTGTGTGGCATAACCAAAGACGAAGCACAGCGGCGGCACTCTCCTCTACCAGAATCCACATGGGGGAATTCACCCTCCCCTCTGTGCTCCTCCTCCAGGATTCCGCGGAAGTCACCAAGATAGGACAAAACTGGATGGTTTTTCAGTCAGAGTGCCAAGCAAACAGGTAATTCCTGATTTGCAAAGTCTTTCCGGTCTCTTAAACTGTCATTACTATCAAGTAGTCAGGGAGAAAACGAAATGTTAGCTTCAAACTGGTGGCAGAATTCCTTTGAAAGAGAAGTGTCTGCTTTCGCTACGCCTCTGATGAGCCGTTTTGATTGTGGAAAGAGGGCCTTCGGTACAGGGCTAAACAAGGTGCTAAAGAATCAAGGATATTAGGCTGCTCTTTAAACTGAATAAATCCTACCTGAAAGGGACCTAGAACCAGGAGAGCTAGGGCAAGGCGAGAGAAGGTCCAGCAGGAGAGAAGGCTGGGACAGAAGCGGGACGGGCCAGTGAGGCTTCCTAGTGCTCCATCTCACGGACTCCTAGGACAAGGAATATCTAAAATCGAATTGTAGGACATTTACTGTGCTCGCTTGTGCCGTATCACTCCCCTGTCCCTGCCCCCACCTTCAGGAAGTCCCTACAGCTACCACCAACGTGGGTGAGTGGTGTTTCAGGAAACCAAAGTAAAAAGAGCCAAGTTCTATGTTGCTCAACTAAGAGGCAAAAGGATTCAATTGAAGGGGTGAGATGTCAGAGGCAGGAACCCATTCTTGTGAGGATTAGATCCATCGATATAGCGAAGTGCTTATGACAGTGCCTGGCAAAGTGAACACTACTTCCATGTTATGATGGGATCCAGAAGGCTGGTCTGTGAGCCCCCGGTCCTGCGGTGGGTGGGGCTATGGGGATAGAGGACCCCTATTAGCTATGTCCCCTTAGATATATTAGTTTTTCTCTGTAAATTTTGATTCTGTCAACTGGGAAATGGACATTACAGCAATTAGCTCTCTGGGTGGTGACAGGATTAACTGGATAAAGCTACATAAACTGCAAAGTACCACACCTACTCTGGTTAATGACTTTAAACTCTCTAGCCTGGTTTTCTGAGTCTGGATCAGAAGTCTGATTAGATACATGCAGATCAATGAAGAAGGAACAGGTGCGCCCGGGTGGCTCAGTTGGTTAAGTGTCCGATGTCAACTCAGGTCATAATCTCATGGTTCGTGGGCTTGGGCCCAGCGTCAGACTCTGTGCTGACAGCTCAGAGCCTGGAGCCTGCATATGATTCTGTCTCCCTCTCTCTCTGCCCCTCCCCAGCTTGCATTCTGTCTCTCTCAAAAATAAATAAACGTTAAAAAAAAAAAAAAAGAAAGAAAGAAAAACGACCCCAGCATCTAGTAAGTCCTCAGCAAACACTGGCTGGAATAACTGGTGTGGCAGTATTTCTTTACTCGGTTGAGTTTTCATTACCATGAATTAACGGGATATGATTTTTATAATATTTTAGGTTGACTAAAAATTGTCACACATAGCATTTTATCTACAGGAATCCCATGTCTTTACATGGGGATTAAGTGAGATGGAATAAGTTTAGATGCTTAGTGATGTGTAATGAAATTGTTTACAATCTCAAAAAATACTTAACCTTGATAATTCTTTGATGTTGACTATGGTCTGTGTATTGATGACAGCATGAGTCTATCATAGTTTTAATAACTAAGCTCAAGAATCCCGGGTCGGTCCAGGAGAGCTTTAAAATAAAAACATCTTTCTGACCACTGCATCCCCAGCATTTTCCCTCTTCACACTCTGGTTTTAATTTGCATCTTCATAGTCACCGATATATTCCAAATATTCTTGACATTTTATTTTTTTAAGTTTATTTATTTTGAAAGAGAGGGAGGGAGAGAGAATCCCAGGCAGGCTCCTCACTGAACGCACAGGGCCCGATGTGGGCCTTGACTCCATCAATCGTGAGACCATGGTCAGATGCTGAACCGATTGAGCATCGGTTTTATTTATTTAAAAAAATATCTCTAAGATCCCCTAATCATTCTGACTTAAGTTTCACCTGTTCTGAGTTTTCATAGAAGATTTTTAAATTTGGGAATATAAGACAAACACATAGTACCACCGTCTCCACTGCAGGTCATAAGGGACCCAGTAGTGACTGTGAAATCAACACAGTGAGAGTTGTCATCAGCTTTTTGATAAAGGACAACAGAATTAGCAAAACAACAACAACGAAAACCGAAAGTGCATCACAAGCTAGGGTAAATATTTTCTGAAATTTCTGTTCCAAACAAAGTATATACACGTAAAGAGGCTGTGATATGACACTGTAGTTTTCAGTTAAAACAAATATTGAAAGCCACAAAGAGATGTGACCTTAACTTTTCAAAATGGAAAAAAAGTCCAATCTATAGGACAGCCAAGTCATGACTGTGGAAGGTGCTGGATTTAATTTGACAAGAGTCTTTCAGCCCCTGGTGCTCGAGTAAAATTAACCCCACTGGGGTACCTCTTTCTGGCTCGCAGACATTTGGTGCAGGGGGAAAAAATGTACTTATGAAAATTTAAGGTAACGCTCAGTTTGCAGGAAGGAAAACCCAGAAACTAACTGGTCCCTGGCAAACTGCGCTGCCCTGCATGCCTCCCTCACCTCTCTCCTGACGCACACCCAATATTCAATACAAGGTACTCACTAGAGGTCTCACAAGACCAATGACATAGAACCCAAAAATCAACAAAATAACTTACTTTGCCCACAAGGTATCCAGTTCAAAACGCACCACCAGATGTTAAACATGGAGGCATGATGGTACACGTGAAGAAAAGTGATCTGACTGGTTTTTTTCCGCAAAACAAAGAAGATTGTGTCCAGGAACTCTACTGACTTGGAGAAGTAGTACCACCACAACACCTTGGCTACCTGTAAGAATGTCAAAGCAGGAAAAAGAGAAGGCGAGCAATGAAAACGCTCCCCCTGGCTACCCTTCCGCCTGTCCGCATCCTGCGTGATGCCGCGCTTCACCAGCGGGCATTTCCCTCTCAGCCATCACAAAAGCACCTTCCTGGTATCTCTGCCTCCAGTTTCTCCTTATCCCCAGCACCCCGCCCACCTGGGGGAAGATGAGTCACCCCTTCGCCGGGCATTAGCTGATCGGGTTACTCCTCTGCACCTGTGAACAGAGGCTCCTTCTCCAGCCTGTGCCGGCAGGGGTTTCTAGCGCCCTCCAGTCTGGCGCCCTTTAGGAACACCCTTAAACGCCTCCCTCTCCAGTGGAACTCTACCTAACCCTCTCCTTGCTTTTCTCAGGCCTTAATCAGCTGCTTCTTCATTTGCATTTGGAAATTACTTCATGCCTCTGCTTTCAGTAACCATGATGGTGTAGTGAGGGTTATGCCACAGAGGGCAATTCACGCGAGGCAGGGACCGTCCCATCTCTGCTCGGAGCTTAGCACTCAACAGATCACTACTGTTTCTTACACTAGGTGTTAATTTTTCTCTAGTTCCTAATGTGCACATGTTTTGTCTCTTAACTGTGCTAGTGCCCAGTCTGTAAGTGGAAGACTACTTCTTTCGTGTCTCCTCCTCCTAGATTTAAAATCCAGATGCTTCTAGGTGTTGTATGTAGTGCTGGATCACTACATTGTACGCCTGAAACTAATATTACACTGTATGTTAGCCGAGTGGAACTTCAATAAAAACTTTAAAAAGTCAAGATGCTCTTCCTCCTCACTGAAGTGGTGGGTCTGGCGGGTCCTTTCCCTCCTGAGCCCTTTCCAAAGTCTCAGCCACAGGGAAATACTTTAACAGTGCTGTGGTTTTAGCACTAACATTTAAACATATGAAGAGAATGTGTGTAAGAGGAACTCTGAAGTTAGGATATCATGCTCTATTGTCTGCTTGCCAAGAAGATAAGGTGTGGTGGCTTCCGTCTTAATGTTTAGGAGTGTAATTAAGCCAAACACAAATGTAAAACGACAAGGACCTTTAGAGAATTCTATGGTAGCCCAAAGTGTGCTGCTCTGTGACGTTAGAAATAAAATGGGTGCAGAGAAATATATACATATACATTTTTTTTCATATTATAGCTTTGAAGATTTTTTTAAATGGATTTAAAAATGTACATCTTACTATTAAAGATTTTCATTAAAAGGTTTCTGCTATCTGATAAACATGTGTTTAGTTACGGAAGTTTTCAAACATCCATAAATGCAAGGAGACGAAGTCTAAGGAACCTGGGTTCCCTGTCACTAAACTTCGAAACTTTCAATATGGTTCCCATTTGTTGGATCAATTCTATTTCTCGACAATTTTATAGGGGTGTATAGCATATTATAAGCAAATGCAAGGTATCATTTTATCTATATAAACTACTAACAGAGAGGAAGGAAACTTTTACTTTTTAACATAACTACCAAGTCATTAGCTAATAAAATTAAGGGCTCCTTAATATCTACCAATAGCCTCATCCATCTTCAAATGTGTCTTAAAAATGTCTTTTTAAAATTGATTTAAATCCGGATGCAACCAAGGTCCAGCTTGCACTGATTTGATAAAGTTTGTTAGTCTTTTCTAATCAGTCACAGTTTCTTTTCCTTGCTTCCCCTCTTCCCATGTCTTTTCTTCACAAAACTACATCAGCTGTTGCATAGAATTCTTAACACTATGGATTCCTGGTGCTATTTAATTTCTCTATCCCCGCATGGTCTGTAATGAGCAATTAGATTTAGAGGCTTGATGGACTGAGATGTAGGGGATTTGGCAGGAGCTCCAAGTCCGTGGTTCTGTGTACTTCTTGGCGCATCGCGCTCGGAGGTCACATCCTTTCTGGTCGTCCCGCTGATGTTCGTGGACAGAGTTCAGGTGTTCACAGCTAATCTAATTATGAAGTTTCCATTCAACGTTTACCCAATAGTTGTACTGCTTGTGGATGACGGCCGAACAGATCCATGATTTCACTAGGAGTTGCAAAAGGGTAATTTTCTAGTTCTCTTGTTACTTATGCAGTTTCCTATAGAGAAGAGCTCTTTCTCGTCTTCTGTTTGGAAATTCACATGTGAAAAGCAAAGATCAATTCTTTCCCTTTACCTTTTTTCCCCTAGAGTGAGTTGGTGTTCTAGCAACCTTCAGAAGGCAACAACGTGTTTCTCAGTATCATTTTAAACTCATGGGTTTTTACTAAATTTAGTATGTTTCAACCCCTTCCAGTCAGTATTTTTTTAAATTGTTCCATTTTGTGCACTAGGAGTCTCTCCAAGATGACTCCTAGGTCTTTCTGTCATGACCTGAGTAGTCTGGACAGCTTATGTGCTTTCTGTCACAAGATGTCCTCGATTCTGCTTATACACATTCTCCACCCCAACCCGGGAATTGGCCAATTCTCTAAGAACCCTAATCCCTTCTGGTGAAAAATTATATTTAGAAAGCACAATCTGGGTATTCACTGCTCACTGCACTGGGCTGTCAGAGACTAACTAGGCCTTTTCTGTAGATAGAGCTAAATAACACATTTATTTTTAGAAAGAATAAAGTTAATTTTAGTATTTCCAATTTGAATCTATGATCAGTGTTCATTAAACTTTTCAATTGGTATGTCTTTTCTGGGTCTCAAATACTGGTTGTAATGATATTAACGTTATTATACACTCGACTTCATCCTACAGTGTAGCTGTAGCGATATTAATGTTATTACACACTCAACTTTATCCTACAGTGCACCTTTAACAGTCTCAAAAAGCAACACCAGTATTTTTATTAATAGCAACCAAAAAATTACTGAATAACTGTTAAGATATATACCCCTAGGGACGTTCAGTCAAAACACCATGTTTTAAAGTCACTTAAAATAATTCTCTGGGTGGTTAGGGCATCAACTTAATACACAGGTGTATTCACTTCTTTGAGTTTCCAAGTTTTGGGAGGAAGGCTGCCTTGCTTTCTTTGTAAACTTAATTTTGTTTCATATAATGTAAAACACTTAATAGTTCCAAAATCGAGTATGACACATTCAGAGACTTCTAGCTTCCATCCCTATCACCTCTGCCCCAGTTCCTTTGCCCAAAAGGAAACACTTCATTAGGTTTTGGTTTATTCTACCATGGTTTCTTTTTAAAAACATAAGCAAACACACAGACACATATATTCATATCACTTTTTACACAAAAAGTACTATATTATAAACACGGTCTACAAGTTGGGTTGTTTTTTTTTTAACTGAGATAACGTCTCAGAGATTACTCTGTAACAGTATGGAGATCTTCAGCCAATCCTGGACAAGCCATGGTTTATTCAATAAGTCCCCCATAGGTGGACATTTGAGAAACATTTTTGTTACCAAGTATTTCTATCAGAACAGGATTCCCTTTCTTACGTGATCCTAGCCTCTTCTCATATCTAGAAGGAGAAGGTCTCCTCTCCTTTTCTAGGAGAAATGGTTACAGAGGGCCCATTAGCTTCTCAGGACTCACCCGGACATCGGCGTCCCCTGCACTGGTGAGATCCTGACACTGTAAATTGTAGCCTCCTTCCCAACTGGAGAGAATAAGCTGCCAAAGAAACAAATCGGAAAAAATTAATATTAACATTTGGAAGAGAACGAGGTTTTTTATTCATGTTTCTGACCAGTGTCTGTTCAAGGTGTGAGCAGAAACTTCCCAGCATCTGACTTTCTCAATCCCGTCCTCAAACAGGTTATCAAAGGGATTCTTGCTGTTGAATAGATACCAACAGTTACATTCTTTAATTGGTATAATTTACTTCTGAACTTTACACTGGCCCAAAGTAACAGACTTTAGTCATCATTTGAATAACAAAATACCTTACCTAAGGAATCATCTAGCCACATGTTTGCACAGGTAAAACATAGAATTAAATGTAACAAGTGCAAAAACCATGCTAAAATTTTAATGCCTTATATTGGTTTACATTTATCTTAGTTGATCATCTCCATAATTTTATTATGTACATATGTATTACCATTTTAGAGATGTGAAAACCAGGGCTCAAAGGCTCTTAAATCATTTCCTTTGCTGTATTTATGCTATTTGGTAATCAATCATTTGCGTGATTATAAATGATTAATATTTATATCCTTTATTATGTTCAAAATAGTCTCCATAAAGATCTGTGTGTTTTTTGCTCATCTTGGAGTCCACCGTTCCTTGACCAATGTCCAGCACATAGAAAGCATCCAATAAATTATGAGAAAATAAGCTTGTCATACTTTGTGGAAAATTCTGCCAAAGAAGTTCACTCCCTCTTCTTTCCGGCTATTACTGCAAAAACTTAAAATTCCAGACTACAAAGCATGTACATCAGGTATTTTTCCCCTTCATCCAACTTTAATTATGGGAATATGTTTAACCTTTCCAACTTCAGAAATAGTAGGTAGTCATTTACAATTGCTGAATGAAAAGTATCTCTGGGTATGAAAGGAAACCTATATGCCTGATAAGTTTGCCAAGGACTTTTGCATATTCGGCATTTGTGTGTATTGTTAGGTGAAAACCACAATGAGTCTAGTTAGGGTACGCGAAGGCTACTGTTTGTAGCTGCTCATCAGAGATGTGAAAAGGTACACTGTGGAGAAATACATATACAGGGTAGGGAGTGATGGGATGTTAAAATTGAACGCTGAAGACCATAGAACTACTGAAAAAAACATTTAGACTGTTTAAAACTACCTGACAGTTTAAAAATCTAAGTAACAGCCACACTACGAGAGGCTCTATCTGCCTTTACCGGTCCATTGCTCATCCCCTGGCGGGCCTGGCGGGCCTGGCGGCCTGGCGGGCCTGGCGGGCAGGAGCCATCCATCCTGGGTGTTGAAGAAAGGAAATCAGGCTGTCTAACAACAGGTTAGCCTTAGGAGGTCCAGGCTAGCTTGCTCCAAAATAGGTCTAGAATCCCTCGGCTTCTTCCCGTTTCCGGCACCTCAGTCCAGGCCACCAGCATGTGACAGCAGCGCTCCAACCGTCTCCTGACTCTGCTTCCACTCTTGCCCCCAACTCACTGTCCTAGTCCATTTCCCACTAGCAGACACAACGATCTATCCAAGAAGGAAGATCGATCACTCCCCCTGAGGCCTGCTGTTACACTCTGTACAGGCCCTCCATGTCTGCCACCCTGCCCCCGCCCGCCGCCTCGTTGTGAATCACCCCCTCTCTGACCACAGTGTCCTGGATGCACTGCTTCTTTCTCAAGGTCTTTGAACATCCCAAGCTTGTTCCTGCCTCAAGGCCTTTATGTTTTCTGCTTGTTCTGCATGAACACAGTTTCTTCAGATCTTTATATGCTTGATTTCTGCTCAAATATCACAACCTCAGAGAGGCCCTCCTGCCCCATGAGCAGCCCACCACCGGTCAGAACTGCATAAGGGAAAGGTGGAGTTGTAGAACCTAAAATGGAACCTGACACACTGTAGAAACTCCATACACATTTGCTGAAAGAATCTAAATAATTTTAGCAGTACCTTCCTGGCCCAAACAAACATTTGAACTGGGCTTAACAAGTTAGCAAGGTTCAATCAACCTATCATCAACCAGTGGCTGTAACACATATCCCCAAAGTGTCTAAGACCTTATGCCTGCCTGAGAAGAGTCTCCAATCAGAGGAGACTAGGAGGCAATCAAGAGTAGTGACTTTGAACCAAGAGCCTACAGGAGTGTGAGAAGAGCAACAGTGGATAAGCAACGGATAAAATTCACAGTAGGAAAGGGGCTAAGTACTGCCATTCTCCCTTAAAAAGGGGCAGAAACCATTTACTTGTTCAAACACTACTATTCTTATTCCTGTTAATGGTGAATGATATTCACTTTAATATTTACATAGCATTTTCATATTTATGAATGCTTACTATGCACTAGTCTGTGAGCTTTACAAGTACAAAAATCATATTACCCATCTTAATATCTCCTTGACTGAGTATATAATTCACAGCACTTAGTGGGTGCTCACAGAATGTTAATTGAACAGAAGTAACTAATCCTTCTAGCTCACTCATCAGTTAAGTAGAACGAGTACCATATCTCCATTTTATTTTTATTATACTTTTTTAATGTTTATTTATTTTTGAGAGAGAGCATGTGTGCAAGTGGCGTAAAGGCAGAGAGAGAGGGAGACACAGAATCTGAAGCAGGTTCCAGGCTCTGAGCTGTCAGCACAGAGCTTGACGTGGGGCTCGAACCCACGAACTGCAAGATCATGACCTGAGCTGAAGTCAGACGCTTAACAGACTGAGCCACGCAGGTGCCCCCAGATCTCCATCTTAAAGACAAGTTGTGTAAGGGTCAGAGAGCCTAACTAACTGTTCCAGAATTACAGAGAGAGAGTTACACGTGCATTCGCATCTTCTGACTCTACTAAGCAAAGCCTCCAGCAGGTATTAGGGCCTCCGATGTGGTCAGACATTCGGGCTGCCCTTCTGACGCAGGTGAAAACAATCCAAGGAGGAATAGCTTTCCTTTTGTTTCTTCCCCAAGAAAAAACCCTGTCAATTACTATCTTGCAAGCTCATCTAGCGAACTAAGATTTACCTGGTTGAAAACCTACATAAGAACCCCCTTCCAGAGTTCGTAAATTAGGATCGCTGACGTGACAGGACCGTCGGGGGCTCTCCTGACCCTGAATTCCATCTGTACTCCAATCATGGAACTGCAGGCATCAGTCATAAGTCACGTAAAGTAATGGTTAATAAGCGTTTTCAGAACGGTGCAGGGCAGCATAACACGCAGACTGAACTCTGTGGGTGAGAGGATCTATATTTTACACGATGATTTACCTTCTTTTAGAATTCAAGGACCAGGAAGGCAACTATGCTTCTGCCATTGTCAGCCATTTGTAACTGACATGAGTGATTTTATCCTGTTCCCTAAGAGAGGTTTGTCCTGTTTCTGTCGTCCCTCCTTCTGAGGCTGCTCGCTGGAGCAGGTTTACTTGGCACTTGTTGATTTTCCTTTGCGGCAGGCAGAGTGGGACAGCCTCTGGTTGTACAGACAGTGCAATTGTTACTTGTTCTCTTTCTTGTAAAATGACTTGGGTTTGGCACATTACAAAGGAATGGGCGATGCGTGATGTAATGAGGGCAGCAGGAGCGGGGCTGGAATGTCAGCCTGGGACTCTGCAGTCCGTCCTGAGAAAGCTCGACGCCCCCATCACAGGGGACCAAAGATGGAGGGATTGTCTTTAAGGGACTGTGTGTCTGTATTTCTGACTAACTGCAATTAATTTTGAACTTAAAAACTACTCTGTACTCAAGAGCTGTCTATTCTCAGGCAAATCATGTAACTTTTCCAAGCCTCAGTATCATAATCTGTAAAAAGAGAAAATTAGTACATGTGAGCCTTAAAGGCATGGCCGTTCAGATCTAAACTGTGACTTTAAATTACAGGTAAAGACTGAGGATTGAAGAAACAGGCCTAGGGGCACCTGGGTGGCTCAGCTGGTTAAGTGTCCTGCATCAGGCTCTGGGCTGACAGCTCAGAGTCTGGAGCCAGCTTCAGAGTCTGTGTCTTCTTTCTCTCTGCCCCTCCTTGGCTCATGCTCTATCTCTCTCACTCTTTCTCAAAAAATAAATATTAAAAAAAAGAAGAAGTAGGCCTAAACTGGGAAGAGAAAAATTCAAGTTAGAAACAAAAATTTCCCCAAGACTTTCATAACGAATAGCATCAAACGCTGGAACAGTTCCTGAGACCTTGAGGAACCGAGACCTTGGGAATGGTACTGACAGCAGCGCTGGATAGTTCTGGAAGGCCAGAGTTACTTCTCAGAGTCGCTCACTTACCAGACTCCAGCGTTCCTACATGGACACTTACCTCTGCCAGCATATAGACGGAGAGAAGGGTGATCCCGAGATTATACAGAGTGAGGATACCCCTGAGGGAGAGAGCATGTCTGTTCTTCATGTACTTGTTACCCAGCCATATGGAGAGCAGGTACAGGACGGTAAGAAAAAAGGTAGGAAGGTAAGAGTCCAACATGAACCATCCTCTGACTCGAGAATCTGAAAAGAAACACATACAGTGAGAATCCTAAAGAGTAGCACACTTCTGTTTAGTTTAAAATATTATCACATATATTTAAAAAGTTTTTTGTGTTTTTCTGTTTTGTTCTTTCGTTTCTTCAAGTCTAGTTAACATCCATCACCTTACGTAGTTACAAAATTTTTTTTTCTCTTGTGATGAGAACTTCTTTTACATTTATTTATTTTTGGGAGATGGAGACAGAGCACAGGCAGGGGGAGGGGCAGAGAGAGAGGGAGACACAGAATCCGAAGCAGGTTCCAGGCTGTAGCTGTCAGCACAGAGCCCACTGCAGGGCTCAAACTCACAAACCATGAGATCATGACCTGAGCCAAGTCGGATGCTTAACAGACTGAGCCACCCAGGCGCCCCATGATGAGAATTTTTAAGACCTCCTGTCACATATATCGTATGTGTACATACCAAATACAAGAAGCGACAATACAACATGGCCCTGAGTAGTAAGCTGGACTGGGGTTACAGTTCAGAAGAAGAAACCTGTAGTTTCTTCTACAGGGTGAAGTAGTTAAGGAAGGTCCCATGGAGCAAACAGGGCTTAGGCTAAACACTGAGTGACAGGAACAGGTGATAAAGGTGGGAGGTAAGAGGTCTAGTGTCTTCTCTGGAACAATTACTTTATTTATTTTAACTCCGTAAATAGGAAGTGCTATCATGCCATCCTGTGGATGAAAAACAGCTCCGAAAGCGACAGTAACCTGCCGAGGGCACACGGTAGTGGGCAGCAGCGTCAGGATCTGAACTCGGCCGTGATGCCCAGCACATTTTACCTGGCGCTGCCTTCCTCGGCGGAGTCTGGAGTAGGCAGGAGAGAAGGGATGTGGACAATGTATTCTAGTTCACACAACACCCCCCCCCCCCACCCCGCAGCTCCTGAGGACCAGCGTGCGGTAAACCAGGCAGGGTTTCGAGCTCCGCCGAGGCGAGCCAGAGCCGTGGGACCGAACACAACAGGCACAGGAAGCTGAAGACTGTTGGCAAAACCTTGCACCTGATGATTCAGAGGTGCGGGCAGAAAGTATGGCCGAGGACCGAAACCTGATCGTGGACTAGAAGTATCAGCAGCCAGGAGGCAAAAGCCAAGATACACCAAGTGTTCCTTGCTCTGTAGAGTGAAAATGTAAAAATCTAAACAAAACACACATAATAGATCTATAACATAACGGTGTTAACATCTGAAAAGAACTGTAGGCACAGAGTGATTTTAGTTCTCGATTCTGCTCTTTTTTGTTGTTTCAATAAAGAAAATAATTTGGCCCACGATGATAATAACTGGCAATAATAACTGGCATGCTGTTTTTAATCTCTGTAAACGCAGGTGGAAGGAGCTGGTTTCTCCAGGAGATCATGCTCTTTTCTTCCTCTCTCTGCTCTCCCAGGTCTCCGCCCCTCTTTCTGCTCCACTCTACCCCTCGCACGCCAGCCCCCCTTAGTCCACCCCACCCGACGGGCGGTACAGAGGAGAGTGCCTTCTCAGGCTCTGTCCCATTACGTGTTCTGTGAACTCCAGTTGTGACAGAGATTACAAGGCCAGGCAGGAGCTCATCTCAGCATTCATGTGACTAACAGAGACTTCCTTTCCCACAACTTGCAGGTAATCACTGTTTGTTAAAGTCTGTGCCACGTGCCACCTCCTAATGTTCACCTCTGTATCTAAATCCTGGGCATCGTGGGGCTCCTGGGTGGCTCCGTAGGTTGAACCGACTCTTGATTCTGGCTCAGGTCATGATCCCAGGGTCGTGGGATTGAGCCCTGTGTTGGGCTCAGTGCTGAGCCTACTGAACATTCTCTTTCTCTCTCCCTCTGCCCCTCTCCCCCAACTTGTACACTCTTTCTAAAATGCAAAAAAAATTAGTAAGAATAATAAAATACAATACATCCTATGCATCCTCTGAAAACCAGATACACGTCCTGCCTTTGGAAGGGAGCCATTTCCTACAACCCTTTTAGACTACACCTCTTCACCTGCATAACAATGTAATTATCATTTTTATAATTAATGTGTTATTATGGCTGGAACACTGTTATTATAATTTACATTTACTGAACACTTATTCTGTACCAGGCACTGTCCTCATAAAGTTTTTTACATGTTTTAAACTTACTTCATTCTCAAAGCAATCTAATTATATAGTTGGTATTTCTAATAGTTTTGTTGAGGTATAACTGATGAACCTGCACATATTTAATGTGTATAATTTGATGTATTTGGACTTATGTGAACACCCACGAGGCCATCACCACAGTCCAGGTAACAGACGGATCCACCATATAGATGATGTTATTATCACGTTTATGTTTGAGAAAACTTGAGCCACAGAAAGTTAAAAAGTTAAATATTTGCACCATACTGCTACCCTACCCCTTGTTACGGTGTTATGGATTGAACTGTGTCCCCCCAAAAGATATGGTTAAGTCCTAACTCCTGATACCTGTGTGACTGTGACTTTACTTGGATATAAGGTCTTCACAGGTCTGACCGAGTTAAGAAGATGTCATACTGGACTAGGTGGGCCCTTGCTCAGTGACTGGTGTCCTATATAACAAGGGGAGATGTGGACACAGGGACACAAAGAGGAGAAGCCATGTGAAGACGGAGGTGGAGAACAGGGAGACACATCTCTGAGCCAAGCGATGCCAGAGATTACCAGTGACACCAGGAGCTGGGGGAGAGGCAGGGAGCACTCTTCCCTAGAGCCTAGGAGGGAGCGCAGTCCTGCTGGCACCTTGATGTCAGGCCTGTAGCCTGCGGACTGTGAGAGGAACAACTACTGTTTCTTTCAGCCACGCGGTCTGTGGCACGTGGTTACTACAGCCCTGGGAAACCAATACACGTGGTCTGCTTCATTGTTCTGAAATTACTGCTGAGGTGTAGTCTGACCCCCACCTACAGCATATGCTCTGTGAGACAGACCCTGGGTCTTATGCTCCTACTGTGTCTCACCCATACCTCCACTGAGTTCTGAGTCATGCAATCTACGTCAATCGGCAGGATGAGACCAGTACAAAACTAATACAGCACCTCAAGTGGTTTGTTTTCTTTTGTTACGGTCCTGTAAATGCTTGCCGCATTTATTAAGGAGGAGAGTAACTGTCCTAACCCAAAGAGAGGAATAAATACTTGCGATAAGATTTATCATATTACCTTTGGGATGATGAGGGTTAGCTCTGCATCTGTGTCAGGTATTTGCCCAGGACAAGATTCCCTGAGGCTAATGCGGAAAAGGTGAGTACAGAGAGATTTGGGGACACCCAGAGGTCGGCTAGGTGGCCTGCTAGGCAACTTAAACTTGTGCCACTTGTGGGAAGGGGAAACGGATTCTTGATGGCCCAGAAGCTAGACTCCCTGTCACCACGGAGGTCACCTGATCCAGCTGTCAACTGTCAACCTTCCATCTCCTAGCCACAAAGAACCTTCCATAAACATGACCAGAGCTGAGTAAACAGCCTCGATCCTCTCCTTACGTGGACCCCTATCCACATAGTTCCAGATCACAGCAATCTTAGCAAAGGCACAGCTTAGCGTGAACAGAGAGACTGTTGTTTCATGCTTTAGTGGAAGTGTCCAATAGAAGCCACGGTCACCAAGAAACCCTGCGTGCCCTCTGTGTGAACCGTCCTCCTCTGCACCCACAAGAACTGTGAGGCAGAGAACATTCAATAAGGGAGGTTATGAGATCTTGCCCTGCCTCCCCCACGGGATCACCACGAGGATAAAATGGGGGTGGGGGGAGAGACTGTGAAAATATTTTTAAAGCTCAAATAATCACAGAGTATCATTATATTAAAACAATACAAACAGTCATTCATTAGACATTTATAAAGCCTTTGCAGAGACTGGAAGGGTCTAAGTAATCTCTAAATGATGCTGTTTAGAGATTTCTGAGATACAGAAAAACCTGGTCTCCTCCCACCATTTCCCTAACCCAACGGTGCTGAGGAAATAACCCGGAGAGAACCACAGATTTTCCATGGTTTGTGAACTGGCAAAGCTCGAGTGAGACAAAACACGCTGTTTGGAAAACATTCACTTATTTGCGAGCCATGTAATGTGACTGCGATGCCCATGGAAGTGTAAGAAGTGCCGGAGGGGATGGTGTTCTGCAGTTAGTCTAAGTGACATGACACACAAAAGAGGGGGCGCACAGGGGTTCCAGCCCACAGCATGGGCAGAGTGAGCTCACGCACCCGGGCACACGGGGGCGGGAAGACGAGAGGGGACTGTGCACGTGAGGAAGGTGGAAGGCATGTGAGCAGTGGAGACAGGAGAGAAAGCAGTCCAGGTTAGCAGGAAGCTACGACCTGCTCTGGTAGCCAGAGACACGGATGGAAAGGGCTGCGCTGCATTCTGTCCCTGCTCGTGGCTCTCGGGACTTTAATTCCAGGAAGCTTGAGCAGGAGCACCGAGGCTTTCTAGATGTTCTGGGAGAAGGATATCAAAGGGGAGGGAAGTTAAATCTCTAAATGTTGAGTACCATACTGTTGTCAAGATACCACAGGGACATCTGGGTGACTCAGTCGGTTAAGTGTCCGACTCCGGCTCAGGTCGTGATCTTGCGGTCAGTTCGAGCCCTATGTCAGGCTCTTTGCTTATAGCTCAGAGTCTGAAGCCTGCTTTGGATTCTGTGTGTGTGTCTCTCTCTCAAAAATAAATAAACATTAAAAAAAAAAGACACCAGAAATGACAAAATCCTCTTCTACAACTAATTTCCTTCCACATGAAATTCCCGAGTAGCTTACTCACCTCGAGGTCCAAACATATTGTCCAAAAAAGCATTGATTTCATCATCAAAAGCCTTTAGATGCTCCTGAAAAAATAAAGAAAACATTATTTAACTGGTTTTTTGGAAACTCAAAACAGGCATACAGTCGCCACAATCTCCAAGTCCTAGCTTCAAGGACAGTTGGCTGCGAAGACTTAAGGGAAGTGGACCAGTTAAATGCAGCCTCGTCCTTCATGAGCTTGTGTGGATTTGGAAGGAAAAAATTCTGTTGCCTAAGGAAAGGAAAAAGGGAGTTCTGGAAAACAGGCTTGGTACATTTTTAAACACTGAAGGATTATTGACCTTAATTCCATTTCCTTCTAAAATGCTTAAAGGCAGAAGCTTTTCCATAAGCAACTTCCATTGTTGCAATTAATAGGAGTCATGTGCAAGCAACAGGGAGGGTCTACACCTGCAGGATATAATGTACTTGTTAGAGGAATAGTCAGCTGAATTGTATTTCACAACACTTAATCTAAAGCTTTAAAGGGGACTTATTTTTCAAATAAGGGAATTAAGCACTATAGCTTTTTTCCCCATAATCTAAAAACCTTTATATTTTGTTTTCAAAACCTTTCTTATACATGAATATATATTTAATATTACAATAAACAGTATCTCTAGGGTACATCAGGTTATTAATACCACTTAAACTGGATTCAGGTTGGGATAGGAGAATTTCTGCTAAGAACATTATGGTTGCTAAATTGGCTACAAGCTCTGGATTTAGCTCTTGTTCATGCTGGTGTGCTATTACGTTGCTCAAAATACCTGCTACTGTGTTCCCTAACCCTGCCTACAATGATCTAGTGTACCTCTTCAAGCAAAGGGAAGAAAAGACAAATTTCCCCAATGTTCCTAGGAAAGGGATCTTTGATGATGATTTTGGGCTGGTAGGTGAGTGTCAGCTCTCAGGATGTTCATCTAGAACATTCTCTATAATCAACCGCTGGAGTGCAGTCAAAGCATCTCATTTGCAAAAAAAAGCGTAACTGCCAAAGACGACAATTAACTTGTTGGCATCTGAAAAGAAGATCTGCATGTTTGGTGATCGGCCTCTACCATTTAGACCTATTCCTTATTTGTGACTTCGATCCTGCGAAAATTTCAAGGAAACCTAGGTATTTGGGAACTTTAGGAAGCTTGAAAGAGTGGATGAGGACTTAATGACTGACATCTGTTAGCACCTACACCTGCTTGGCCATGTATTAGGACCTTTATTATTTCATAGTATCTCCATAAAAAGTATCTGGGCTAAACCAAGATTGTAAATTTTTTCATAGTGTCTTGGTTTTCATGTAGGATATCTCAGGAGTCGTCCAGACTTGAGAAGGTCACTAACCTCACATCTCAGTGTGACAGAGTTAAGATTTGTGTTGCCATTAGAACAGAGCAGATCTGTCCTGAGGCCTCTCAGTCTTGAGCAAAGAATGTTAATCTCACCAATGTATCCATCTTCATAACAAATACCAGTGAAATCTTCCACCCACACATGTTTAAACATTTTCAGTCTGTTTGTTACAGTCCAAACTCTGTTTTCCAACATCTGTAGGTCTAAGAAAACTCTAAAGGTCACGAAGCTTGTATTAGTTCCAAAATGTTGCAGAAACTTAGTCACAATGGAGGACCAGAAATAAAATAGGGGGGAAAGATAATGAAGAGAGAGCAGAGAGTGAAAAAATGAATAAGAAAGGACATTCTCCACCATTACCTTGATAACAAAACCAGACAAGGACACTACAAAAACACGACAAAACAAAACAAAGAAAAACTATAGACCAATAACTCTGATGAACATACGTGCAAAAATCCAAGACCAAATATTAGCAAACCAAATTCAACAATACATTAAAAAAATCATTCACTACAATCATGTGGGGTTTAGTCCAGAGATGTAAAGGTGGTTCAATATTTGCAAATCAATTTGATATACCACATTAACAAGTAGAAAAATAAAAACCATATGATCATCTCAATAGATGCCAAAAAAGCATCTGACAAAATACGGCATACATTCATGATGAAAAAACTCTTAACAATGGGGGTTTAGAGGGCTCGTACCTCAACATAATAAAGGCCATATTTGAAAAACCCACCGGGAGCTAACATCATACTTGACAGTGAAAAATTGAAAGCTTTTGCTCTAAGATCAGGAATAAGACAAGGATGTGCACTCTAACATTTATTCAACATGGTACTGAGAAGCCATAGCTAGGGAAATCAGACAAGAAAAGGAAGCTTTAGAATCCAAGTTGGTAAGGAAGAAGTAAAAGTGTCACTATTTGCAGATAACATGATGCTACATATAGAAAACCCCAAAGACTCCATCAAAAATCATTAAAACAAATAAATCCAATAAATTTGTAAGATACAAATTAATATACAGAAATCTGTTGCATTTCTTTTTTTTAAATTTTTTTTAATGTTTATTTCTTTTTGAGAGACAGAGAGAGGCTAGAGGAGGAGTAGAGTGGGGGAGACAGAGGATCTGTAGTAGGCTCTGCATTGACAGCAGAGAGCCTGATGCGGGGCTCAAACTCACGAACTGTGAGATCATGACCTGAGCCGAAGTCAGGAGCTTAAGCGACTGAGCCACCCAGGTGCCCCTGTTGCATTTCTATACACTAATAATGAAGTACCAGAAAAGGAAATTTAAAAAACAGTCCCATTTACAACTATACCAAAAAGAATAAAATATCTAGAAATAAATTTAACCAAAGAGGTTAAAGACCTGGACTCTGAAAACTATAAGACACTGATGAAAAAAATTGAAGATGACAGAAACAAATGAGAAGATATACCATGCTCATGGATTAATATTACCAGAGCAATCTTCAGATTCAATTATCAAAATACCAACAATGTTTTTCACGGAAATAGAATAATTAATTATTGAAATTTGAATAGACCTCAAATAGCCAAAGCAATCCTGAGAAAGAATAAAGCTAGAGGTATCACAAGTCCAAATTTCAAGATATACCACAAAGCTGTAGTAATCAAAAAAGTATGGTACTGGCATGAAAGTATACACACAGATCAACAAAAAAGAAAAGAGCCCACAAATAGACCCAAACCTACATAGGCAGTTAATGTATGCAAAGGTGATAAGAATACACATATCAGGAAAAGATAGTCTTTTCGGTAAATGCTGCTGGGAAAAATGGAGAGCTACAGCCAAACGAGTGAAAGTGAACCACATTCTTAATACCATACATAAAATTAAAATGGATTAAAGACCTAAATGTGAGACCTGAAACCATAAAACTTCTAGAAGAAAACATAGGCCAATAATCTCCTGGACAATGCTCTTAACAATATATTTACAGATGTCTCCTTAGGCAATCAAAACAAAAGCAAAAGTAAACTACTGGGACTATACCAAAATAAAAAAGCTTTCATACAGCAAAAGAAACCATCAACAAAACAAAAAGACAACCTACTGAATGGGAAAAGATACTTTCAAACAATATATCTAATAAGGGATTAATATACATAATAGATAAAGAACATGAACAATTCCACACCAAAAAACAAATATTCTAATTACAAAATAGGCAGAGGACATGGATAGACATTATTCCAAAGAAGACACACAGGTGACCAAAAGATACATGAAAAGATGCTCAACATCACTAATTGTCAGGGAAATGCAATTGAAAACGCAATGAGATATCACCTTACAGCTGACAGAATGGCTAGTATCAAAAAAGACAAGAAATAATAAGTGCCAGTAAGGATGTGGAGAAAAGGGATCCCTCATGCACTGTTGGTGGGAAAATATATTGGTACAACCAGTGTGAAAAATAATATGGAGATTCTTCAAAAAATTAAAACTGGAACAACCATATAATCCAGTAATCCCACTATTGAGCATTTACCCAAAGAAAACAAAAACACTAATTTGAAAAGACATATGCACCTCTATGTTTACTGTACCGCTATTTACAACCATCAGGACATGGAGGTAACCCAAGTGTTCATCAACAGATGAATGGACCAAGAAGATGTGATGTGTATACACACTGGAATATTAGCCAGCCGTAAAGAAAATGAAATGTTGTCATCTGTGATAACATGGATGGACCCAGAGGGTATTAGGCTAAGTTAAAGAAGTCTGACAAAGACAAATACCACATGATTTCACTTATATGTGGAATCTAAAAAACAAAACAAAAAATATACTTAAATACCGAGACGTATACACTTAAATACCAAGAAGTATACACTTAAATACCAAGAAGTATATACTTAAATACCAAGAACAAACTGGTGGTTGCCAGAGGAAAGGTGGGTGAGGGGACAGGCAAAATACATGGGATTAAGATGTACAAACTTCCAGTTATAAAAGAAATATGTCACGGGGATGAAAAATACAGTCAATAATATCGTAATAACATTGTATGGTGACCACATTTATCATGGTGAGCACTGAGTAATGTATATAACTGAATCAGTATGTCGTGTACCTGGAACTAATATAACACTGTATCTAAATTATACTTCAGTAAATAAAAATAAATAGAAGGGACATTCCAATCTTTCAGTCATTAATATATTGATTCACTAACCAATTATAACATTACAATGTGAACATTACTATGTACCAGCACCACGTTAGATGCTAAAATACAAAGTCAAATGAGGCATGGCACTTATCTTTACACAGGATAAAGACAATAATAATAACACAGCCATAAAAAAGAAAAAAACTCTTGTCATCTGTGACAACATGGATGGGCCTTGACAGCATTATGCTAAGTGAAATAAGACAAAGACATATAGATACTTTATGATCTCAGTTTTTGTGGAATCTAAAAAACAAAAACAAAAACAAAAATCGCAAACTCAAAGATACAAAGAACAGACTGGTGGTTGCAGAGGCAGTGGCGTGGGGGTGGGCAAAATGGGTACACACTTCTGTGTAAAATGAACAAATCATGGGGACATAATCTATAGCATGATGATTATAGTTAACACTGTACTGTACATTTGAATGTTGCTAGGAGAGTAGATCTTAAAAGTTCTCATCACACAGGAAAATTTCCAACAATGTATGTTAACCAGACTTAGTGTGGCAATCATTTTGCAATATATACAAATACTGAATTATTATGTTGTATTCCTGAAACAAACAAAAGAACATGGATGTAGAAAATTTAATATAGGTCTCTTAAAAACAGAAGCATTCCAGAAAGAGGTGCTATTGCTGAGTTCTGAAAGACTCTTGGACATCATTTAGCTGGAGAAGAGAAGAAAGAGCATTTCAGGAAGAAGAATCAGCATATACAAATAGGTTGAGACAAGACTCACCCAGGAAATGTTTATAGCCAGGGTCTCTACTGACTCACATGATAGATGGAAATAAAGCCAATACTGGGAAAACTTGAAATAAAAATGACCTCTTTATTTCTGGGTTTTTAAACCCAGTTAGGAGGGATGTAATGTTAAGACACGATGATGAGATAATGAGGATATCAGAAGAACAAATGAAAATTTACCCTAGATTAGTAAAACCTAAGTGTAGTAAGTACCGAGTCTGGGTAGCATTAGTCAACTAAGGATGAAGGCTTAGCACAGTGTGGTAGAGCACCGCATGGGTGATGCAGTAACAGCTGTGCACTACATTCAAGGCGTGTAAACGTGAAGCATGCTGGGTGATTTCCCAACACTAACACCATAACCCAGGAGCTAAGAAACATCAGCAAACTATATTACGTGCAGCACTTCAGTTATTCAGCCAACATTTTGAACAGCCATTATGTACTAACACTTTTTCAGACATAGGAGGAGAAAGAGGACACAGTGGTCAACTCAAAAGACTATAGACAAACTGGGAAAGTAGGACATACAGAGAAAGGCACACAGTGAACAACTGAGAAGGAGGTACACAGAACTGCCATGGTGATGGAAGGCACTGCAGGAGTGAGGACTTAAGGTAGTTAGTTTTTGGACAAATTAGAAGAGAGGGGAACAGCACTGTCCTTAGACCCACGCCAACGGAATGCTGTGCTGAACTCTATACTGTAGAGGGCCCCACGCTGGCCATCCCTCGGCCATGCCCCTCTACACATGAAATACTGAGCCTAGAAAGATGTCCACCCATGGCCACGGCTTCCCCTTCAGACTATGTTCCAAGTCCCCCAGGCCACAGATTTCTCCACCAAATCTTCTCCAACCCCAGTTCTAGAACAAGCTCAGGAATTTCTCCTTGCCCACATAGTAATAAAGTCCACATTCCACGACTTTATTTTATTGAAGTACACTTGACACACAGTGTTACATTAGTTTCAGGTATACAACACAGTGATCTGACAACTCTATAGGCTACACTGTGCTCACCACAAGTGCAGTTCTCGCGTCACCATCTAACGCTATTACAGTATCATTGACTACGTTCCTGAAATGGTATCTTTCATCCCCATGAAAGATTTCATTTCTATTCCATAACTGGAAGCCCATATCTCCTACTCCTCTTCCCCCATTTGGTCCATCCCCTCACTCACCTGCCCTCTGGCAACCATCAGTTTGTTCTCTGTATTTGTGGGTCTGTTTCTGCTTTTGTTTGTTTTTTTTAGATTCCACATATAAGTGAAATCATATGGTATTTGTCTTTCTCTGTCAGACTTCTTTCACTTAGCACAATATTCTCTAGGTCTATCCATGTTGTCACAAATGGCAAAATCTAATTTTTTATGGCTGAGTAGTATTGCACTGTTGATAGAGATCACATCCTCTTTCTCCATTCGTACATTGATGGACACTTGGGGTTGCTGCCATAGCTTGACCATTGTTAACAGTGGTGCAATAAACTCAGGGGTGCATATATCTTTTTGAATTAGTGTTTTTGTTTTCTTTGGGTAAATACCCAGTGGGATGCACCATGACTTTAAATTTAATTTATGGCTGTGTATATAACAAAATCTGGAGGATAGAAAGATTGGAAGTACAGCCTTATTTAGCTGTGTATTCCTGCTTGCTTACCACAGCTGCTGAGAATATAAAATGGTGCAATCACACTGAAAATTTAGAGTTTGTTAAAAACATAGGATCTGGCATGCTACTTCTAGATATATCTACCCAAGGACAAATAAAGCATATATCCTTGCAAAGACTTGTACACAAATATTTATAGCAGCTCTATTTTTTAATAGCTAAAAATGGAAACTTCCCAAATATCCATCAACAGGTAAATGGGTAAACTGTGGTGTATCTATACAATGAAATATGACTCAGCAGAAATAAAGAACTATCAATGTAGGGACGACATGGAAAGATCTCAAAATTATGATGCTGCATTAAAGCTAGATGGAGAGAGAGAAAGAGAACATACTGTGTGTTTCTATTTACATGAAATTCTAGGAAATATGAACTTATATATGTGACAGAAAGCAAATCAGGGGTTGCTTGGGGACCGCAGGATAGAAGAACAGAATATCCTTCAAAAATGAAAGTGAAATAAGGACATTTTCCTATTATGCACAAGTGAGAGGCTCTGTAGCCGGCAGAACTGCACTGCAATGTATGATGAAGATGTGCTTCGTGCCAGAGGGAGAGAATTCTGTGTGGAAACGGTTTACGGAGGAGAATCAAGAGGACCAGAAATGGAGTTATCTAGTGGAAGAGCCAGAACTCAGAGCAGGCCAGCCTCCACCACCTCGTCACAAACACCGTACCAGCCTTCGCCACCTCTCACACCATGCTCATCCCTACCAGCGGAAGCGGCGCTGCAGAACACCCACGTGACGTCCTCTGCTGCCAGCAGCCAGACCAGCACTTGGGGGTAGCGGTGACCCACCTGAGGCAAACCCACCGGACTGACTCCTCACACAAAGCTGAGATGGTCTTCCCAGTGATGTGCCCTGCAACTCCTGGTGCCGGTGGACATGCTCACCACGCACTCCTGCCTCAGCTACCATGTTCTGCGAGAACTTGGAAACAGGAGAGCCATTTTTGTGCCACCACAGTGCTGACTGGGACTCCCACCCAGTCCTCACTGTGTTGGTGGGACTCCACGCCTTCCTCTTCTTCCTGTCTTCCCTCCCCACTTCCCTCATTCCTTCTTCCTGTTCCTTCCTTTATTTGTGTTCTAGAAATTTTGTGCATTTTAGCATTTATCTATCATGGGTATCATATCGTATAATCCAATGATTCAAGATCTTGGTGTCTGTTGATACACTTTTGTTGGTACAGTTTCATGAAACATTTAAAGACACTAATTCAGTCAGAATAGTCATTTCCCACCACCAGTTCCTTTCTTTTTAAAATGAGCAAAAGTCATTAAGATCATGAGACAGACTGTTAAGTTTGTAAGAAGACAGAGTATCCAAATCCTTACCTTAAAAAAAAACAAAAAACAAAAAACATTTCAGAGAAGATAAAATCTGAAGCATTCAATGAAGGCAGATCAGAATATGGGATCCACCCAGCTCAGGAATGTATCATTCTCAGACTAACCAGACACAATCTGAAACCTTCCTGGGACCCTCAAGGTCAAGGCTGAATTGTACAGAACTAAGAGACAGGGAGCTGGCATCTCCTTCCTCAGACAAGGGACACAAACCGGATTGCTGTCACACAACGAGGCCTCTGTGTTGTTCCCAGGGCTCAGGATGGCTGGCTAAGGGTGACAGTTCTTGGGGGATGGTTGCCAGCTTCTCATGTGTTTGAAGAACCAGAACGTGTTTACGTTTGTGAATGAAACTAGGAGGTTTAGAGAATGGCTGGACGTGAACACATGCAATTCTCTGGCTTTCACGCAGCAGATGTCGTGTATTTTACACTGAAACACCTGCCGCTCAGCACCCACCTGCCAGCACTGTGCTCTGGGGGGAGCAACTAAGTTAGGCTGAGGATTTGAAATAGGTAGGGAATTCTTACTTATTTGTAGGAACTCTGAATTGTTATTATTTGTCTTACGGAGTAATTTTCTTGAGACTGAAACCATCTAAACCGGGCATTGAGGCATCTGGGAGAACACATTTGGTTACCACATCTAAAGATAAATGTAAATGAACTAGCCATAATGGTGAAGAATAATAACAGCACCTGTTAATCAGACACTCCTGCACTGGCACTGGATGGATATATATATATATATATCCATTATCTAGGATTTGCACAATAGCCATGCAGGGTAGGTATTCTTCCCAATTTACAGATGTGGAAATCGAGACCGTGAGCTCAAGACTCGCACTGTTGTGTGAAACGTGAACAAAGTGCAGCGACAATCAGTGTCTTTTATCCCCCCGGAGTGGGAGGTTTCAGAGCCAGGGTGGCAGAGGAAGGGCTCTTTGTGGAGCTCCTGCTTACGTGTCCTGTGCTGCCCCACATCTCAGGACAATAAGCTGACAAAAAGAAAAAAAAAACAAAGAGAGAGGTTGATTTTATCTGCATTCTGGGGATCCCTGAGGCTGTAGGACAGTTTCACTCAATTAAGGAGATGAAAGATTTATTTGGAACAAAATATATTACTGCAGTTTTGTTTGCTGTGTTCCACTTCCCCCACATGGCTCTTTGTCTCACTTCGTTCAGTGTCTGGTCAAATGGCAACTCCTTAGGCGCTTCCCACATCCATCTCTCTCGGGCCTGATTACAACGGAAGGAGGAAAGCCGTTGCTTTGTGGCGTCCTGGTCTGTGACGCAGAACCATTCTCCACCTCTTTACCTGCTCTATTTTTTCTGGACAGCACTTATACAAACTTTCACTGGCTAGTTTGTTTATTGTCTGGATCCCCCAATAGGCCTCCGAAAGACCATTTTATCCCCAATTCTAAGAACAATACCTGGCAAATAATGAGCACTTAATACTTAGTGAATGAATTAAGGAAACTCTCATTGTTCTAAACCTTTACAGCATTCAATACTTAACATTCATATTACTTTGCGTTCCTACCTATATTTTCCTACGTGCAATCTGGTTTCCGGTGCATTGCCAAAGACCCCAACGCTCTCAGCAGCCGCTCTATCATCAGGGTGCACTGGACTCTATTTTATTTTTTGAGATTTTCAGAAGATTCTTTCTTCCAAAAAACAAAGAAAAAAAGTGTATATTTTTAAAGTAGAATAAAATTCGTTCTATTTTGCAAGTAACATGAGTCCAATGGACCCTTTTGTAAACCTGAATACCTTGTGGGATCTTCGTAATATTTTCTGTATTTTCAAAACATTTTGCTATTTAACCATCCCAGAAATTATCTCATTAGTCAACCATTTAAATCTGTGCTAAAAGAAAAAAAAAAACAATGAAAATGGAAGAATGACAGAAATGCCTACAAAGACAATGAAATAATCACATGAGCCATCACTACTGCACCATTCTGCATTTTCCTTGTTACTCTACCCAAGTAGCATTATGCTTAAACATAATATAAGAGAAACTTAGAGACATATTCATAACTTTTTAAAGCTTCCATTGACCACACACCTGAAAGTTCGAATTTTTCATGTTCTTAAACTTAATTATCATACAAATCACCTAAGGATCTTGGGGCCTCTAAGTTTTCATCAAGCTGGTCTGGGAGGGGGCCTGAGTGTGTGCATTTCTACCAAACTTCCAGGCGATGTTGATGCCAGTAGTCTGCAGACCATACTTTGAGTAGAAAGGACTCAGACGAGGGTCTCTTGAAATGTGTTTGGAATATAATCAAGGTATTAATGATTTATGTGCTTTTATTATAAAAATACCAAGTTCTTGCTTACTTGCTACAAACCTACTAAATATTTTATTACATATTCTACTCATGAAATTCACACTTGTTATGTACAATTATATCACCACTCACTTCACAGGCATTTTAGTAATAACTAACTCTACAAACTCAGACAGTCTCCACATTATTCCAAACAGAAATAAAACCACTGACAGTGGGATTATTGGGGGGTTTTGGTGTGGAGTTGTAGAAGTTCTTTGTATATTTTGGATACTAACCTCTTATCAAAGATATCATTTGCAAATATACATATACACACACACATACATATCTTCTTTATCCATTAATTTATCAATGGACACTGGGCTGCTTCCATATCATGGCTATAAATAACACTGCTATGCACATAGGGGTGCATGTATCCCTTTGAATCAGTATTTTTGTACTCTTTGGGTAAATACCCAGTAGTGCAATTGCTGGATCGTAGGGTAGTTCTATTTTAACTTTCTGAGAAACCTCCATACTGTTTTCCATGGCTGCATCAGTTTACATTCCCACCAACAATGCAAGAGTGTAATAAAGAGAGAATTTTAAAAGCAGCAAGAGACAGAGCACACACAAGGGAAACCATTTCCAAAACCTTTGCGATGCAGCAAAAAGTCTTTTTGAGGGAAGTTTATAACACTATAGATCTATCTCAAGAAACAAGAAAATTCTCAAATAAATAAACAACCTAACTTTACACCTAAGAAAGCTATAAAAGGAAGAAGAAAAACAACAACAACTCAAAGTCAGTGGAAGTAAGGCAATAATAAAGATTAGAGTAGAAATAAAACGAAACTAAAAGCAATAGAACAATGAAACCAGAAGCTGGTTCCTTGAAGAGATCAATGAAACTGATAAACCTTTACCCAGACTCAACAACAAAAATAAACGGGTGGGGGTGGAGTGCTCAAAACAAATCAGAAATGAATAAGGAGAAATAACAACTGACACCATACAAAGATTATTAGAGAATACAATGAAAAATTATATAGCAACAAATTGGACAACCTAGAAGAAATGGATAAATTCCTAGAAACATATCACTTTCCACATGTGAAGCAAGAAGAAACAGAAAATTCGACCAGACTAATTACCAGCAATAAAACTGAAGTAGTAATCCAGGGGTGCCTGGTCGAGTGTCCAACTTCAGCTCAGGGCATGATCTCACAGTTCGTGAGATTGAGCCCCACATTGGGCTCTGAGCTGTCAACACAGCTTTGGATTCTGTGTCTCCCTCTCTCTCTGCCCCTCCTCCACGCGCACGCGCTCTCACTCTCTCTCTCTCTCAAAAATGTATAAACATTAAAACAAACAAACAAACAAAACTGAAATACTAATCCAAAAACTCCCAACAAACAAAAGTCCAGGACCAAACAGCTTCCCAAGGAAATTCTACCACACATTTAAAGAAGAGTTAATACCTATTCTTCTCAAACTGTTCCAAAATAGAAGAGGAATGAAGACCTCCAAATTCATTCTACAAGGCAACCACTACCCTGGTATCAAAACCAGATCAAGACACCACAAAAAACAGAGAACTACTAGCCAATACCCCTGATGAACATGGATGCAAAAATCCTGAACAAAATATTTAGCAAATCGATTCCAACCATACATTAAAAAAATCATTCACCACGATCAAGTGGGATTTATTCTTGTGTTGAAGGGGTGGTTCAATATTCACAAAGCAATCAGTCTGATACATCACAAGCACAAGAGAAAGGATAAATATCATCTGATCATTTTAATAGATGTCGAATAAGCATTTGACAAAGCACAATATCCATTCATGATAAAACCCTTAACAAAATAGGTTTAAAGGGAACATACCTCAACATAATAAAGGCCATACATGAAAAACCCACAGCTAACATCATACTCAATTGTGAAAAACTGAGAGCTCTTCTCCCAAGATCAAGAGCAAGACAAGATGTCTATTCTCATCATTTTCATTCAATATAGATTGGAAGCCCTACCCACAGCAATCAGAGAAGAAAAGAAATAAAAGGCATCTAAACTGGTAAGGCAGAAGAAAAATTTTCACTGTTCACAGATGTCCTAATACTATATATAGAAAACCCTAAAGACTCCACCAAACTATTAGAACTGATAAATGAATTCAATAAAGTTACAGGACACAAAAATCAATATACAGAAATCTGTTGCATTTTTATACACTAATAATGAATTAGCAGAGAGAGAAACTAAGAAAACAATCTCATTTACAAGTGCACTAAAAATAATAAAATACCTAGGGATAAACTTAACTAAGGAGACGAAAGACCGGTACTCTGAAATCTATGGAACACTGATAAAGGAAATTGAAGATGACACAAACAAATGGAAAACTATCCCACGCTCATAGATTCTAAGAACAAATACTGTTAAGATATCCATACTACCCAGAATAATCTATAGACTTAATGGAATTTCTATCAAAATACCAATAGTATTTTTCACAGAACTAGAACAAATAATCCTATACTTTGTATAAGAGGTATAGAACCACAGAAGACTCCAAAGAGTCAAAACTATCCTAAAAAAAGAAGAACAACGCTGGAGGTAACACAATCCCAGATTTCTAGATATACTACAAAGCTACAGTAATCAAAACAATATATGGTCCTGGCACAGAAAGAGACGTATAGCTCAATGGAGCAGAATAGAGAGTCCAGAAATAAACCCATACTTATATAGTCAGTTAATCTATGACAAAGAAAGCAAAAATATGCAATAGGAAAAAGGCAGTCTCCTTAAAAATTGTGTTAGGAAAATAGAATAGGTTCATGTAAAAGGATTAAAAGTAGACCACTTTCTTAAACCATAAGCAAAAATAAACTCAAAATGGATTAAAGACCTAACTGGGAGACCTGAAACCATAGAAATCATAGAAGAGAGCACAGCCAGTAATTTCTCTGACATCAGCCACAGCAATATTTTTCTACATATGTTTTCTAAGGCAAGTGAAACAAAGGCAAAAATAAACTACTGGGAATATATCAAAATAAAAAGCTTCTGCACAGCAAATAAAATGATCAACAAAACAAAAAGACAGCCTAATGAAAGAGAGAGAAGATAGTTGCAAATGATATCTTTGATAAGAGGTTAGTATCCAAAATATACAAAGAACTTCTACAATTCCACACCAAAAACCCCCAAATAATCCAACTGAAAAATGGGCAGAAGACATGCACAGACATTTTTCAAAGACAGCATACAGATCACCAACAGATACATAAAAAGATGTTCAACGTCAGTCATCATTCAGAAAATGCAAATCGAAACCACAAAGAGATATCACCTCACACCTGTCAGAATGGTTAAAATCAAAAGCACAAGAAACAACAAGTGTTGGTGAGGATGTGGAGAAAAAGGAACCCGTGTGCACCGTTGGTGATAATACAAACTGGTGTAGCCACCGTAAACAGTATGGAGGTTCCTCAAAAAAATTAAAAATGGAATTATCATAAGATCCGGTAATTCTGCTACTGGGTATTTACCCAAAGAATACAAAGACACTAACTCAAATAGATATGTGCATCCCTATGTTTATTGAAGCCTTACTGATAATAGTCAAATTATGGAACCAACCCAAGGGTCCATGAATGAATGAATAAAGAAGATACGGTATATACATACAATGGAATATTACTCAGCCATAAAAAGAATGAAATCTTACTATCTGCAACAAAATGGATGGATCTAGAGAGTGTGATGTAAGCAAAGTAAGGCTGTTAGAGAAATACAAATACCGTATTTCACTCACATGTGGAGTTTAAGGAAGAAAAACAATCAAAGTAAGAACAGAGATAAATAAAAAAACCAGACTCTTAACTCTAGAGAATACCTTGATGGTTACCAGATGGGAGGTAGGTAGAAATATGGGTGGAATAAGTGATAGGAATTAAGGAATTAAGGAAAGTTTGTTCTCATTTGCTCTCTCCCCCAGCCATGTGAGAAGGCTGCTGTCTCCAAGCCAGGAAGAGCACCTTCACCAGAACCCAATCATGCTAGCACCTGATCTCTGACTTCAGGCTCCAGAACTGTGAGAAAATAAATTTCTATTGTTTAGAAACCCAGTCTATACTATTTTGTTATGACTGCTTGAAGTGGCTAAGACACTGAGTAAAAGAAAAAAAAAAAACTAGCCTCAGAGAATGCCCTTCCATAAACCTTATGGAATGACTTGGTGTAAAAAAAGAAATCATGGCTTGAATTCACTTAACATAAAGTACAACTGAAGCTTAATATGATTATATTTCATTTAAACAAACAGTTTAACAAATCTCAAACTATCTGCCTTTGCATGTATATGATCAAGTATATACATGTATAGGAAAAATTTTGGAAAGCGACACATCAAATTGTTAACAGCAATTATCTCTGAGGGGGAAAGTAGAATGACAGAGGCAGGGAGAAAGGAAAGAGAGAGACTAACTCTAGATACGGCTAATGTCTTGGTTTCTAGTAAGAAATCATTAACAATATATTAATTATGTAATTAAAATATTACAACTATAAGGGAAATATTGTTAATGAAATGACTATCAAGAAAGTCGTACAATTTCCTCAAGTCTTAACCAAAAAACCAAACACAGTTTTGAATATATTGGTTTCTTCCTATTCATACGAAATAAAAGATGAGATGAATAGGTATTATGATGTAAAATGAATACAAAATATAAACCTATGTAAAATTGTTGACTAAGTAAATGACAGGTACAAATTTTCATCAAATATATATTTTATTATTTTGCAGTGATACAAAAACATTAGTGATTACAGTAATCAGCCCAAAGCTATGTCTTCAAAAGATAAACAAAATTAACAAGACTCTAGCTAGACTAACTCAGAAAAAAAGAGAACTCAAACAAAATCATAAATGAAAGAGGAAACATCACAACTGCCATCACAGAAACACACAAATCATGAGAGATTACTCTGAACAATTATACACCAACAAACTGGATAACCCAGAAGAAATGGATGCATTCTTAGAAACACAACCAAGACTGAGACAGGAAGAAATGGCTATCTGAACAAACTAGTGTGAGTAGGGAGACTGAATCAGTAATCAAACCCCCTCCATCACAGAAAATCCTAGGACCAGATGGTATCACTGATGAATTCTACCAAACATTTAAAGAAAAATCAATAACAATCTCTCTCAAATTTTTCCAAAACATGACAACAGGGCACTCCGAAACTCATTTTACAAGGCCGGTATTATCCTGATAACAAAGCCAGATAAAGAAACTACAAAGAAGATTACAGACCAATATCCCTGAAGAATATAGATGTGAAATTCTCAAAACAAAATATTAGCAAACTGAATTCCACAGAACAGTAAAGCATCATACATGATCAAGTGGGATTTATCCCCAGGTTCCAAGGATGTTTCAATACACGCAAATCAGTAAGTGTGATACACAACATTGATAGAAGGAAAGATAAAAATCGTATCTCAGTAGACGCAGAGAAAGCCTTTGAAAAAATACAACAATCTTTTATGATAAAAATGCTCAAGATATTGGGTGTAGAAGAAGCACATCTCAACACAATAAAGGCCATTTATGACAAGTCTACAGCCAACATTATACTCAATGGTGAAAGGCTGAAAGCTTTTCCTCTAAAATCACGCATAGGTAGGCTTTGGAAGACCTAGCAGAGAACCAGGGGGGAGGGGAAGAGGGGAAGGGAAAAAAAAAGCCACAGAGATAAAGGAAGACATGACATGAGAGACTCTCAAAGAATAAGAATGAACTGAGGGGAGAGATGGGTGTGGGAGGGGGGAGAGTGGGTGATGGGCACAGAGGAGGGCACTCGTTGGATTGAGCACTAGGTGTTGTATGGAAACCAATTTAACAATAAATTATTAAAAAAAATAAAATAAAGCAATATGCAGAAAAAAAATAAAATTAGGAACAAGACAAGGGTATCCACTCTCACCACTCTTATGGTATATAGTACTGGATCCTAGCCAAAGCAATCAGGCAAGAAAAAGAAATAAAAGGCATCCAAGTAGGAAAGGAAGAAGTCTTTGTCTACAGATGATATGATTTTATATGTAGAAAATCCTAAAGACCCCACCAAAACACTGCTAGAGCTAATCAACAGGTTTAGTAAAATTGCAGGATATAAAATCTACATACCGTTACATTTCTCCACACTGACAAAAAACATCTGAAAAAGAAATAAAGAAAATAATCCCATTCACAAAAGCATCAATTATAATAAAACACTTAAGAATAAATTTAACCAAGAAAGTAAAATATCTGTACACTGAAATCCATAAGATTTTGATGAATTGAAGAAGAGACAAATAAATAGACACTCCAAGTTCATGGATCAGAAGAATTAATACCAGTAAAATGTCAATACTCTCCAAAGTCATCTATAGATTCAGTGCAATCTCTGTCAAAATTCCTACGGCATTTTCCACAGAAATAGGAAAAAAAATCCCCAAATTTCTATGGAACCACGAAGATCCCAAAAAGCCAAATCAATCCTAAGAAGGAACACCAAAGCTGGAGGCATCAGATGTCTTGAACTATACTACAAGCTATACTACAAGGCCATAGTAATCAAAACAGTGTGATACAAACATAAAAACTGATACGTAGCCAAATGGACAGCATCAAGAGCCTAAAAATAAACCCTCACATACATAGTCAGTCAACATTTGACAGGGGAGCCAAGAATACTCAGAGAAAGGACAGTCTCTTCAATAAATGGTCTTGTGAAAACCAGATAATTACATGCAGAAGAATTAAACGGGACCTCTCTCTTTAATGGGCTAAAAACTTAAACCTAAGACCTGAAACCATAAAACTCCTAAAAGAAAACACAAGCAAAAAAGATCCTTGGTCTTGGTCTTGGCAACATTTTTTGGGGTGGCACCAAAAGCACAAGCTTTAAAAATAAATAAGTGGTACTACATCAAACTAAAAAGCTTCTTCGAAACAGAAGAAACAATAAGAAAATGAAAAGGGAACCTACAGAAAGGGAGAAAATATTTGCAAATCATGGATTTGGTAAAGGATTAATATCCAAAAATATATAAAGAACTCACACAACTCAGAAAAATAACAACAAAAAAGACCTGATTAAAAAATGGAGAGAGGAAGTGGATATTTTTTCAGAGACATAAACATGGCCAAAATGCACACAAAAAGGTGTTTGACACCACTAATTATCAGAGAAATGCGAAGCCATAATGAGATATCACTGTACACCTGTTAGAATGGCTATCCTCAAAAAGAGTTAACAAATGTTAGCGAGGATGTGGAGAAAGGAGACCCTCGTGCACTGTTGGTGGGAATGTAAATTGACGCAGCCACTACAGAAAACATTATAGAGGTCCCTCAAAAAATTAAAAATAGAACTACTATATGACCCTGCAATCTCAGTTCTGGATATGTATCCCCTTCTGGATATGTACCCAGGGATATCTGTGCCTCCATGTTCACTGCAGCATTACTCATAACAGCCAATCTATGGAAACAATCCAAGTGTCTGAACAGATGAATGGATACAGATGACATGGTTATATATACTGAATGGAATATTATTCAGCTATGAGAAAGACAGAAATCCTGCCCTCAAAACAACTCAGATGACCCTTGAGGGCATTACACTAGGTGAAGTAAATCAGAGAAAAACATGGAATCTATACAGAATCTAAAAAAAGCTAAATCACAGAAATGGAGAGCAGAGTGGCAGTCATGAGGGGCTGGGGGGTAGGAAAAATGGATAGATATTGGACAAAGGGTACAAACTCCCAGTTGTGAATCGAACAGGTTCTGGGCATCTAATACACAGTACTGTGAATAGAGTTAACAATACTATATCATATACCTGGAAGTTGCTAAGAGTAGATCTTAAATGTCTTCACAACAGGAAAGATTATGAGACAGGATAAAAGTATTAGCTAATACTATGCTAGTAATCATTTTGGAATATATAGGAGCATAAAATCAGCACACTGTATACCTTAAATACAATGTCATATGCCAATTATATCTCAGAGCTGGAAAAAAATAGTAATCAGCCCAGCTTTTTACAGTAATTGGCAGTGTTTGGTTAAATCTTGAATCTTCTATTAAATATGTTAAGTTACCAAAGTTCAGCTATCTTCAAAAGATCAGTAACACCAGTAGCTGTCTACTCTAACATTTCTCTATAGGTTTTTCAGAAATGCCTGGAGAAGAATTAAATCTTTAGTTAGCCCACTCTGCTTTGTCCCCTAAAGCACACCACAGGAAAAGGTGTCTGGCTGAAGAATCACCTGCTCCCACAGAAGAAGGATCTTCCTTCAATCAGAGCAAATAAGCCCAAATGGGACTTCCCTCACTGAAGGTGTGCCGCAGTCTGTCCCCATAGTACTGGTCAGATTATAATTTACTTAACAGTGAAAATAGGACTTTTTTCCCTCTAGGTTGTACTTATACAAAAATCAAAGCCCCAAAGCAAATCTAGTGATAGCCTCTTATTTTTATCATTGTATTTTTACTGTTATTATCAATATTTTAATACAGTGCAAACAACAGAGAGCCCAGAGGAAGGCAAGCAGACTGCACACAAGTAGTCCAGCACATATACTATGCATTTTGACCTTGATCTTTGGCATCCACCTTAATGTTGCAGAAGAATTTACATTTTGTTTGGCATAAAATCTGAAGAATTTTTAAAAATCAAAACAATGGTTATTAAGTTCTTCGGCTGACTGGGCCAAAGTCCAACCACCTCTACCCACTTTGCTAAGCCTCCTCTCCTTTCAGATGCCACGTGCAGGTGCACCCTGTGCTCCAGGCACATCTAAGTACCTGCAGTTCCCCCGATGCCTCATTCTCGGTCTGTGCCATTGAAGGGGTTCCTCCTTCTGCCTGGATGATTCTTCACAGTTTTTTATTTTCCCTGACCACTCTCCTTCCAAACTAGTCAAGGTCCTCTGTGCCTGGCACACACTATGCGCTCAATAAGCATAGTGGATTGCACGTAGTAATAAATGAAAGAGTTTGTCAAAATCATACCAGGAACAGAGCTAGCAGACGTCAGGGGTCTACTTTTGACCTCTTTTTTCTTTTACAATACTCTTCTCTGACAGGTTTAGAGAGTTCTTGGAATTATGTACATATGATGGCAAGTAAAGCGTGTTGGGGAGTAGGAAGAGAGAATGGGGACGCTGAAAGAGATCTGATAAAGTATCACTGTATTATTGAGCAGAGGGATATTGAGGCAGCAGTAATTCCAGAATTGTACAGAGAACCATGACCCAGTGGAAACCAACTAGCTGAATTCAAAAATAGAGTATTTTTTTCCACGTTTTAAAATTTTATTTTGTGAGAGAGAGATCACGAGCAGGGGAGGGGCAGAGGGTGAGGGAGACAGAATCCCAAGCGGGCTCCACAGCATCAGTGCAGAGCCCGACATGGGGCTCGAACTCACGCTGTGAGATCATGACCTGAGTCGAAACCAAGGGTCAGATGCTCAACCGACTGAGCCATGCAGGTGCCCCTGTTCTAGACTTTTAAGAGATGAAGATCAATGTTTAAAAATTATGAATTTTAATGATGTATTTTAAATAGTTTTCCAGAATGCCATCAGGGGTATATGTATTCAATCACCTGCTATTTTGTAGGTGGTGCTGCTGGCTTACCTCCTGGCTTCAGGATCCTCTGCAAACTGCTGGGGCAGTCCACTTGGCACAAGAGCCTGAGCAACATCTTGGGAGGAAACTCATCTTATGGAGAGTCACTGGTCAGATACTGACAAGGTTGTCTTGGTAACAAAGCTTTGCACATGAGAGGAGTCATGTTAAGAGTAGTTACTTGGGGGGCGCCTGGGTGGCTCAGTTGGTTGAGTGGCCGACTTCAGCTCAGGTCATGATCTCACCTCTGTGAATTCGAGCCCCACATCAGGTTCTGTGCTGATGGCTCATCAGAGCCTGGAGCCTGCTTCAGATTCTGTATCTCCCTCTCTCTCTGTCCTTTCCCTGCTCACACTCTGTCTCTATGTCTCTCAAAAGTAAATAAATGTTAAAAAATTAAAAAAAAAAAAAGAGTAGTTACTTGGGACTCTTCATGGTTCAGTCCCCTGTGGGTCTCAGGGAGAAAGAATGTACTGATGAAAAAAATAGGATGTATTTAAATCTACCTAAGATATCGGAGTTGCAGGAGAGGAGTGCTTTGCAATCTCTCCAACACAGTACAGAAAGCAAGAGACAGGCATTCTCCTCAACTTTTCCACAGAAAAGTGTGGAATCTGGGTCCCGCAGGGCTCCTCTGCACCAGCAGTGGGATCCATCAGAGTCTGGGAAACCCAACGTGAGCACCAGCCATCTCTGGCAAGCAGCGGCACTGGCCATCAGCACCCTCCAGATGTAGCGGCAGATGTCTGGGGGCTGTGGTGGCTTCAGCCCTACCCAACAAAGGGGGATCTGCACAAGGGGAGTGTCCTCACAGATGTCCCGAAATAACTGGCCAGAATTATCCATGAACATGAACCACTGAGAACTCTTGAAAGAACTGCCCGGGTATGGGTGTACGTCAAAGGTAAACGAGACTGCAGGGAGTCTGTGAGGAGCAGGGGAAGGAACTGGCAAGATGTAAACAGTGGTACAAAGTTCTCTTTGCGAGGGCTCACGTGTGGATCTCTGGAGCACAGAACGGTCCCTGATTAACAAACATAGGAGACAAGTCTATCCAAGCTGAAAAGTCTCAAAAATAGATTTGAAACACCTTAAAAATATATTCATAATGTTTAAGTGATCTGTGAATTAATTCACTGGTCCCATAGATATTTGCCAAGTTTAAGAAAACTGAAATTTTACTAAACAAATATGTATTCGTAATGGTGAATATAATAATATTAGTTTATTTCCAGTTACTTTGCAAATTATGGCCTTCTCTCCAAGAGTACGGAAATAAAGTCCAAAAACCTATTGCTTTCATAATATTCTGGGCTCATTAAAAGATACTGAATAACTTGCCAATTTCGAGTGACTAAAATGAAATCTGCACAAGAAAACAAAGAGTGTCAATTTCATAATTAGAAAAGAAAGTCATTCAGTGATTCAATGCTGAGTATGTAAGGAACAGAAAAAGCCAGTAACAATGCCACTAAGGTTGCAATTCAAGATAGTTGTAATGATTATTAGAACTTCTACTTCCACAGGAAGTCGTGAGTGAATCCAAAACTCCTTGGAGATTTAATCCCAAGCCAGATAGTTGTTGTATCCAGGACACCCTGGAACTGGACCAGTTTCTGAATTTGGGGACATGGGGAAGAATAAAACTCTTTCACAATTAACAACGGCAATGAAAGGAGATTCTGTCTGTATGTGCCCTAGTTACCAAGTACTGACCAGAGGGGAAGCAGGTTGGCTATTCTGCATGTGTAAGTGGTATCCTTTTGAATGTGAGAACAAAGGAAAGCTTCTAATGATTTCTTGGGAAAAAATGAGCCAGATTTTATTTCTAATTTTTAAAGCGATAATCATACCTACCTATTTCCGTATATTCTATTTATTTCTGTATACTCTAAATATATCTATAAGTTTCAGTTTATTTATAGCAAAGTCAAAAGGTGTGTTCTTTTATTACTAATACTCAGCCAGAGACACTATGCGAGTCATATACACTGTTCTGTACCTTTCTTCTTTTAAGCTATAAAACCAACCAATTAGGGGATTTATTGAACAATGTAGATTATTTTTTTCCCCTGATAAACGAAATCCTTACCACACACTTTTCTGTTTAGCAGTATAATATCATAAAGTGACAGATGATCCGCACTTCATTGAGTAAAATCTTTTCTATGAAGTGGAGGAAAAGCATACCTTTACCTGACCATTTTAATCCAAATAATGGCAAATCAAAATGAGCACTCTTGGCAGGCTCTAAGATAACAATAAGTCATCAAAAGGCAAAATGCAGCCTGGGTTGTGTGGGTGGGGTGGTGGGGTGGTGGTGGAGGGGGAAGGCCTTTGTTGATGACCACTTAGCCTTTATGATGGTTAGGGAGTTCTACAATTTAATTTTATATATGTGAATCTCATGTTAGTAAGAGCATCTTCTGGGATAATGTCCTGATTCACTTTAAGTAATTCATCAACATTAAATCATCAGCCCGACGTGGTCTCCCAAAACACTGAGCTAATGGATACAGACAGGTGATTCTACGGAGGGGTGGGGGAGAATCAAGGGGTGATAAGATTATCGATTTTACAGATAGGAGGCAGATGACAAAATGATTACAATTATACACCATGTGTGGCCAGGCCCTTTGCCTTTGTCAAAATATTGTGTCAAAATAAAGAAAATTATCTAAATGTAAGTCTCTGACTCCCATTTTTCTAATTAGCACTGCATTACACAATCTTCTCTCTAGGTTCTTCTTGAGCTATTATTTGAACCCTGTTAAATGAGCACTTTAATAAAACATTACTATCCTTTTTCTTACTGATAAATCATTTCTATTCAGTGGAGAACAGAAATCATTTTGTAGTGGTTTCTCAATTTTCTGGAAAGTGTGACATAGAAGCTTCAAGCCTACCGACCCCCTTGCAACCAGACAGCCATCCTGTTCTCGGCCCATATAAAACTTTTGAAGTCACTACAGGAAATAGAAAACACATAATAAAGTAAACAATAACCAAGGTGAATTCTGTCACTTCAGTCATTTCATTCATTCAGCAAGTTTTTAGTTCAACTGCATGCAGGCAAGGTCGTCTTTCAAAAGCTTATTGTCAATGTAACTTTTGCTTTTATTATTTTTTTTATTTTTAATATTTTAATTTTTTCAATGTAACTTTTAACTGGGTAAAAGAAATGTTTTAAAGTGAATAAATTCCTATTTGAAATAATTATAAATGTACCATAAAAATTAGAATAGAGTTAGAGAAGCACAACCATTTCAAGTCATATAAATAATTTAAGAGAATATTATCAAAGTTTCTTTAAAAAGTTTGTTCATCAATGTAGTCCTTTGACCTCCATAAAGTAAACATACACAAGGTACACTAACTGTTAACTTCATGATCTTATATTTTCAAAATATTTTCTTGGGGGGTCTGCATGGCTCAGTCAGTTAAGCACCTGCCTCTAGATTTTGGCCCAGGTCACGATCTCACCGTCATGAGTTCAAGCCCTGCATAGGGCTCTATGTTGAACATGGAGCCTGCTTGGGATTCTCTGTCTCTCTGCCCCTCTCCCCCACTCACACATGCTCTTCCTCTCTAAAAAAAAAATATATATATATATATATATTTTCTCTAATATTATATAATAAAAATTATTATAATAAAGAAAATATATTTTTCTTTTTATTTTTTTAAGTTTATTTTTATTTTGAGAGAGAGACAGAGGGCAAGCAGGGGGAGGAGCAGAGGGAGGGGGAGAGACAGAATCCCAAGCAAGCTCAGCACTGTCCGTGTAGAGCCTGATGCAGGGCTTGATCTCATTAAGGTCAGATCATGACCTGAGCCGAAATCAAGAGTCAGACACTTAACCCACTGAGCTACTCAAGCTCTCCGAAGTTTTCTTTTTAAATATAGCTTTTTAGAACTGTATCATTCTAGAAATGTTAACTACTATAGCTATAGTGTTTTCCCTCCCAACCTCTAAAAGGCAAGGATAAAGTCAGCAACACTAAGGAACAATGACTGGGCAAGGGAAGCAGTGGGGGAGAAACATTCCTGGGTTTTCTTCAGAAAGATTCTGAACACAGACCTTTTTTGGGAAGATACGGTAGAAGCAGTAACTGCAACAGTTACAAGAGCCTGGCTTCCACTTCCCCCACCATCTCACCTGATAAATGCTTCTAGTTGTGCCAGGGACCAAGAGGCCATGGCCCTAGTAGCGATGCCCAGGGTGAAGAAGTAAGGCCCAAGGCCCAGGAGGCTCGGAGCCTGGACCCCCACCGGGGGTTAGCCAGTGGCTAATGGCTGGTTAGCCAGTGACAGGTAAGATCCCTCGGGGTGGGGGACAACCTAAGACAGGCACAGTCGCAAAAGGGCCATCAGGAGGCAAATTCATGCCAGGCCTACGATAAGTACATTGGGTCTGTAAGAATCCATGCAATCAGGGTGATGATAATATTGAAGAAAAGTCCCTGCTAGCAGCAGCTGCAGGGTGAAGTAAAAGAGGGTCTATGGCATCCCCTCTGCTAGCCAGTTAATGCTGCTGGTTTTACTCCTCTTAATAGGTTTAGAATATAGAGAGATACAATGTTGGTCATCATGAAAATAATAAGAAAATCATTTAAGAGGCTTTAGTTTGCCTCAAGCAATATAGAAATAATTCAAAAATAAAATAAATCTCTAATTGTTCTATTAAACCTAGGAGTGCAGCCTGACCCTCAAGAATGTGGTAATTGCTGTAGTTTTCGGGTTAAGATATTATTAATGGTCAGTAGATAATAAATAATCTTAGAGCGTAGCTTTAGAGAAAAACATGTTTTTCACACAGTCCTCTAATTGTAGTTAGAGCCTTTAATTGATATCTGTATACTTTGTTCTTATCCTTCCAACCCATAATATTCACCAGGATGTATCCATTAGTTATCCTTTGACTGCAGGTGTGCTGTTTTTTACCCTCATATACTAATTGTTTAAACAATCTATGTAACCTTGAGAAACAAGGGTTCTTTGAAGTTTTCTGAGATGTAAAGTTTGTTTTAATCAGTTTATTTTTACTAAGAACCTTGAGAAATTGGAGTGTTTTCATCCTGCCAGTCTTTGCAGGATGTGTGCTTGCTGTGTTTACAGGAAATGCATAAAAACCCTAAAGAAAAAATAAACTTGGAGTAGTTGAAGTAAGAGGCTGTCTCCGTGTCGTTTGTCTTGTCTTCGTCTTGTCTCAGCCCTTACATAGGGAGCCCTGGACCAGTCCTGATACGAGGCTGACTCCGAGAGACTGACTCGCGTCATCTCTCGCGCCTAGACCAACCCTCACGCAGGTGAAACCCTGGACCAGCCGGGAGCCCTGAAGTAGGAGCTGGCCTCCTCTCAGGGCAGACCCCAGCATAGTTGTCTCTCAAAATTAGCCTCTGGAGAAGTAAAGACTTAAGAAAAGTTTCCTAGTCTTACTGCATGAAAATAAATGTGTGTTGCATTTGGACATATTAGGAAAGTTAAAGAAGATGTTAGGCTACGAGGTCTTTTTTTTTTAAAGGAGAAAAGTCTGGCCAACTCATTTGCATAGCTTTAAAGTAGCCCTAGGACTGAAAATGGAAGAGACTCCTACAGAGGCTTCAAGGTCAGATACTGCTGTGCTGGGCTACACAGACGGCTGGGCAGCATGCGGTAGGAAACACTTTGTGATCCTCCTTGGCTGTGACAGGAGGAACAGGCCAACTCCTGTATTAATCCCAGACTCAGGGATGAAGTGTTATATTGCAGATCTCTGGGACGGCCACCAGGAACCTGACTCTTAAATAGAGAGCCTCCTTTGTTTCACTAGACAAACTAGGAATTGTGGGAAAACGGAAGCTGTTTATTACTCTTTTCTTCATGCCCATTGTCTCATTACTATGGGACTCTTAGGTCCAAGAGACTTAGAAGGTAGCAGCTGGTGACAGTCAGAAGGCAAAAACCTTACAGTGTTTCTTTACAACTGCAAGGAAAACCTTACAATACTGATTTGCTGCTTTTTCTAGCTCTTCCCTCTGAAGGACTGGAGTGAGTGGTGTGATTTTCACCTAACTGTTCATTGTAGCTGACTCTACTTCAGTGTCTAGAATTCTCTAACACAGGAGTCACTTGAATGTATTCACAGAGAGGGCTATTTATGACAACAATGGTTACTTTGGGTTAAATCTTTGAGAAAAAAGCATATTCAGGTCAAACCTATAAGGACAAGCTTGCATGCACTTAGTAGAATGTCAGAATGCAGGGTAAACTCAATGTTTTATATATTAATTAAAAATCCTATTTAACAAAAATGAGCTTTCCCAATTCCATGGGATCTCTTAAAAAGAATGCCCATACGTTTAGCTACTTAGAAAACATAATTGCTTCACCAGAATGTCAAGAACTGTCATAGTGAGTCAGAAAGCACTGGAATCTGATTTAAGAAACCAAAGTTCTTGTCTTGGCTCTGGCACCAACAAGTTCTGTCACCTTGAACCTCATTTACATAATACAGGGAAAAAACACACCCTCCCTTCTGAAAATGACAGTATTGGCTGCTGTTGAGTCATCTGCCTAGGAACAAAGGTCTAGGACAAGTACTCATGAAACCCTGATATGCCTCAAGATGTCCTACTATATTTTAGAGTCGGTAAAATAAGTACACCTTGTCCATGTGATCAGCGGATTAATGATATGAAATGTTCTCTTTAGCCACACTCTTAACTCATACAAACCCACCTCTAGTTTTAGATGTGTCCAACAGAAAAACAGAAGAGGTAACAGGATTTACTGCCAGTTTATAAATTGTAGGCTGGTTTCTTCATATGAATTTTAACACAGCTATATGGAGTATTAATATATAATATAATTAATATTATACAGCTATATGGAGTATTATATTAACAGAGTAACTATCCCTCTAAAGAGGAACTGTCTTTCCTTACATGGAGATGTAATCTCTTTAGGTAGGACAACATTCAAAAATATTTGAAAATTTTCATGTGATTACATCTCCATTTCTCAAACTTAACATTTCTGTGTTTTGTGAAAAATAATTTTTAACATATTACAGTAAAAATTTACATAGTTATTAGGGTTCCTTTCCCATCACAAAGCACTACAAAGTCGTAAGAATTGGTCCTGCATCGTCCAGACTTTTTGTTATGAATAGCCACACAGAAAGGAGAAACACAGAGTGAGGTTTTAAACCTCAGATCAACCAAGGAGCAGTGTACTGGCTCTCATAATATCAGAGAATCAGAGACCCCTAACTCGACTTTTCACCCAAAGCTAGAAATAATTGCTTTCTACAATAATTCTTATAGAAATCCACCCACCTTGTTGGAAAAACTCCAGAGAAAGACCTTGCTACTTTGTAAGGTAGCACGTTCAGTTTTTAAAATGTTTTTGTTTTTGGAAAACTCTTATTCTGAGCTGAAAAATCTTTCTCTATTCAAGTGTTCCCCATCACTCCTACCTCTTTCCTCTGACATCATGCACAGCCAGCATTCTTTTTCTTTTACCCGAGAACCCTTCAGACGCCAAAGACAGGCATTTCGCGCCATGCCTCAGCTTTCCTGGCTAACCAGCCTGTAAACCTCCCCCTCCCCCTCCTTGGGGCTCCCCCCCCTCCCCCCTCCTCCCTACTGTGTCATTTGACCCTTCCCTCCTCCCTCCTGCCACAAGCATCCGCTGAAGGTGTTAGGTATTAGACATACGTCCATTTACAGGACATGAGCTCTAGACCCTCACACTCTTCTGCGTTCTCTTCCGGATTTATTCTAGTTTGTCAACATCTTAAAAAAGCGAGCCCTCAGAAGTGAACATTTCCAGAATGTGACACAACTATTTACCTCTCTTATTCTGAAAGCCACATTTCAACGGATATAACCATTTCCTTTTGCCTGTGACTAGATAAAAACTCTCTGATACCATTCCTCCAAATGGACCTAATTTGGACTTTTTTTGAGGGGTGGAGAGAATCTACAGACACATGGGTCTCTCTTCTCTTTCATCCACCACATGACGACCGTGGGTTTCTTTATAGCAATGTTTAAATTGCTTTGGTTACAAGATGTCTCTTCCTCTTAGAGGATTTGGTTTTGCTTTAGATTTGGAAGTAGTATTTTAACTCCATGATAGATTAAAATAGGTCCTTGTCATGGCTGCCCTGATAAGCTACTGCTTGACTAAACTATTTATTGACTCTTCAGTCTGGCCACTTTTTGTGAAGAGATTTTTATCGTCAGTGAGAAGCAGGTATAGAAGCAGGTATAGGTATAGTCCTCTGGTGATCAGAGGACTTCAGTCCAAAGTATCTCCCTCAGAAGAGTAAACTGCCTCCAAGTCATAATAATGGTCAGAGGCTTTTTCTCTTCCTTTCTTTTCTACTTATTAATTGGTTTATGAAGAAAAGGATTAAATTCTCCCTCGTTAGTTATCTACAGTTAGTATACAGCTTGCTTTTTTATGGTATTTTTTTCTTAAAACAATGTACCTAGGACTTCCTAATTTCAGAAATAGCAGGAAATTTCTTCATTACAGGCTGACTGATTTCTTCATTACTCTGATTTCTTCAATACAGAAACTACAGGTGACAACAGTAAATGAAAATTGTTAGAGTGGTGCCTCAGCTAGTGCCTAGTGGAGGGTACTAGGTATCAACTGTTGTATTACTGGGCATATTACATCCTATTATCCCACTTAATTCTCTCAACTACTCTGTAGACAGGCATTTTATCTCCCTTGACAGATCAGTAAAGTTGGGTTTAAAGAGGTAGAGCAAGGTGCCTAACTTCAGAGAGCTAGTAAATGATGATCCATCACCGTTTACAGGAACGCTCTGCCTTCCCGTCACTCACTCATGTGGGGATCATTTTCAGCCAATCTTGTGTCTGGGGGTGGGGTGGACGGTGTCACTTAAAGCTATGGTTCAAAGAGGTATCCGGGCAGCCAGTATAGTCCATTGTAAAGAATTAGAGTTTACAGGGGTTCTAGTCTTGATTCTGACACTCAGGGGCATTCTCTCTGAGCAGTATCTTTGATCTCTATAAAATGAGAAAAATAACCCTAGTTTTGCACTATTGCAAAGACATGTATGATAGGCCTGGACACTAAGAAGCAGCTAAACAGACAATCATTTGTTCAGTGTTCTGCATGTTCAAATCCCAATCCACCATTTACTAGTTGTGTGACTCCAAATGACACAACCCTCTGAGTCAGCTTCCTCAGACATGGGAAAGCTACAGTACACATATGTCCATTTATCCAACAAGTATTTGAGTGTCTATTATATGCGGGCACAATTCTAGTGCTGAAGCTACAGCGATAGACAAGACATACAAAGCTTTTGCACATACAGAGCTTATACCGCAGTGGAGGGGACATAGAAGAAGTAAGCCAAGATGACACAAAAGCAACGAACCTAGTAACGTCCACTGAGATGACGCTGTGAAAGAGTTCTGTAGCTTGAGAAGTGCTCTACCAGCGTGCCATGATGATGATCCCCACCAGGGACGCAGCCAGAAGTTCCTCTGAAGGTGCTCACACACCGCAGGTGTAATCATTCTATTTTATTTGAAAATGAACTGATAGAGTCAAGCCATACAAAACAACAGAAGTCTCCTAGATAGGAAAGAATTTTATGTTGGAGGGCATCATGGACTTTGACCAGAAACCCAGAGACTTCATTCCGTTTGGTCCAAAGCAGTCATCCAGCCTTGCTGGGACCAGCTCTTGATGCACAACTTCCTACCAGCCAGGCTACTCTTAACGTGTCTGTGCGCTGCCCTCAACATGTCTGATAGGTCTTCCACTTTTCCCACCTAACCTTAGTGTCTTCTCACACTGTCTCCTCCTAGATCGTGCAGAGGAAGTCCTATATTGTCCATTTACTTCGTTTTTACCCATACACTTAAGTTCATAATCAATTTTCACTACTATCAAACTGTCGGGGAAAAAGTAGGGAAACAAACATATGCATTCTCTTTCATCATTATTTCCAATACAGTATTCAAACCCAATTTGTATGGATTGGGATTATTATCCACCCTACACAGGGTTTTAGTAACTGAAATAATGACAACCTGGCAGGAAAGGCAGAGAGCACAAGATCTGCTTTCTTGTGGGGTAAATTTTTAAGGGTTAAGGCGTTAGATTAAGCACCATTAAGAAGCTCAAGACACAGGCAATTTGATGTAGGCAGTTGGGCAAACAGCTAAGGTTTAATCTGATTATGCGCATTTCCCAGGATTTTCTCAAGTTATGATTCAAATCCATGAAACAATTTTCTAAATACATTCCATTTCATAACATGAGTGCATCTATAGATGAGAACTATTCAGCAGGAAAAACGGTTTTGAAACTAACAAGTATCTTGGTTTTTCATTTTTCGCTAGTTAACAGGCCTCATGCAGGCTTAACCAAAAACTAAATGTCAGAGAATGAAATCTTTATTACTCTTTCATTCTCTCAGGAAAAAGTCCTGAATGTTAAACTAAAATCCACTGTCGCAGGAATATGAAGATTTTAAAAATGTATGTAAATGTAGAGTAATCAAGTTAGTTTAACAACAACGACAACAACAACAACAAATCTCTATTCCAGGCACAGAAAAAAATGTTAGGGTTGTAAAGATGATTCTGGTAAGTTTCTGTGGGTAACCGCCCCCCAGTTTTGAGTATGTACTGTCGACTAGCTTAGCTTGCATATTATGAGGAACTTTATTTATATATGTCATCTCATGTGACCCAATCTCCACCATGCGTCATTATACACATTTTATACATGAGATACGGAGAATTGAACCCAGGAGTGTGTGGTTCAAGAAAGAAATTTTTCAAATGCTGACAACGTGAAAATAAAGGAATACTGACATACTGTTCTACCCCTTTATAACCTCCTCTTCCAGGCCCTCCCAGCATAGGCATTATGGAAACCAGGTTAATCTTCCTAAATGATGTGTTCATCATTTGATTCTCCATCTCAAAAACTTAGTTTACAAAATCTAGAAGGAACTTCTTAGACTCCGATTCAAGACTCTTCAAATATCTGACCTGACCCACCATTAATCCTGTTGGCCCACACCCTTCACGTTGAAAAGACACTTAGGGAGCATCTCATGTAAGCTAGCCTCTGCGAGGATATATGGCCTCGTCCACAAACTGCTCACAGTATAGTGTTTCTCAAATGTATCTGTTATTGTTTTGTGGGTCCTTACCTCATCATCTCCCCTAAATGGAATGTTCTGCTTGATTCTACATTCAGCCTTTTTCTTATATATCAAAATCTAACCTAGTTAAGATTCAGTGTCGATCCCAATCCCTGCATGAAACATATGCTAAATATTTTTGTTAGTTCATTCCTCTGAACCCCTAGAATACCAGATTCCAGGTTTATGCAGACTTGATTCCTGGCATGCAGATTCTGAAGCCCCTCACTCAAGAGATTCTGATTCAGTAGGTCTGGCTTCATCCAGTATGGGAATGAACATCTCTGTTTAAATTCCCAAGTTCTTGCTCCTTCTACCCATGCCACCTCCCAGACAACTGGTTTAATTTTTTCTCCTCTCACTGAACTGACTCATCTTCTGAGTACTCTGGTGTCACAGACAAAATCTTGATCTCAGCCTTATCAATCCCGATGATTTTAGCTCCTAATTTACCAACCACCTCCTGGTCCTGATCACATTCTTGGCTCGATAAAGAAGTAAAAGTTAGCCCTGATATAGGCTTAGACTTTTTTTTTTTTTAAACTAGTATGGCTGCTTTGCACTGGTGAGATTGAAACAGACTTCAGGCAGTTAAATTTCAAAATAAGTTGAGGCACGTGCCATTTCTTTTTAGGAGTCTGAGTACAGAAAAGACCAAGGGAAAGGGGATAATGCTGACCCTGAAGAATACAAAGGGGTAACAATTCCCTAGCCCATTGAGAGAGGGATGTGAAATGGCCTTTAAGGGCAATCCTGACTGGGTTGTCTTACAAGAAATGCAACCGAGTATTTTTCTGAGAGCCCAGCGCACCCCCCTTAAGCATAACTGCACCACGGGCGTTAAAACAGTCACAAAATATGCAATTCCCAAAATCAAGGAAGTTGCTGGCTCCAAGAGAATGGATCTTCCCTGTAACAATTGAAGGAAAGCCTCCGGAATGAGAGCAGAAAAGTTCAAAGTATAGGCTCCTTCTTTCTTCTTACCATATCTTGGGGAACACTGCACAGACTTCTCATAAGCAAAGAAAATAAGCTGACCAGAACTAATTTTTCTGGAAAACTGAAAATGGCATTATGGACACCTTCTGTTTTCTTCTTTAAAGGTTTGAGTTAATTTTTAACCTGACTCTAACTAACTCTAACTAATCTAGCTTCAGTGTAATCTAACAGTCAACAAACTTCTGACCCTACCAAAAGACTAAGGGTCCCTAAGTAGCCTTAAAAGCTGTTAAAGATTCTATTAACGAAATTCTGCTTAGCAATATGGAAAAATCAATAATTTAAATCTTTAAGCACTGCAGGTAAACTCAAATGATAAAGTGTCATTATGAAACAAAAACTTATGTGCAAAGCTACCACTGGTCTCTCTGACCAATGTCTTAATACTGCAGTCATTCTATTTAAAAATTGCAACCACTTTACTTAGTTGAATACTTCTTATTTAATTGTCTGCTATATGGGTGTCCTATTATACTAAAAGACTTATTACACTTGTAGATTATGCACACATACATATGTCGTTCATTTCATAATCACTTCCATTTAAAATAACACCTCCCTTGCTTGCTTCATTTTCCACATATTTGAAATGGATTTTAGGTTTTATATATTTGTTTACATACATATGTAAATACATACCTATGATCTATGTAATACGTAAGCACAAACATTATGTACATAAATACAAACATATATTTACTTATCTATCTATCCATCCATCTATTCTTATAATTAATGGGGAAGAAACTACATGGGGAAGGCATTATGATTTTTCTATTGTTACTTATGACAATGGTGAATGGTACTGTTGCTTTCATCAGATTTATATGAGAAAAGAACATTTACGCTGGCTCATGGATAAACCTATATGCAATAAAATAGGTTATATTTTTAGGATCAGAAGGTTTATACCTGGTTTTGCTAACTCTAGTATGTGATCTTGAATAAACTGTTTATCTTTTCTGAAACTCAATTTTCTCACCTATAAAGTAGATATACTGATACAGGACTTGCCTCTCTCAAAACTTGTTTGTAAGTCTTCAAAAAAGTAAATGTTTTTCAGTGCACTTTTACACACATTAACTGATTAATAAATATAAAATATTACTATGCTTGTAGTGTATTTAAATAACTAAAGCCAAAAAGATAACATATATGTAAAAACCAAAATAACTACTCAGTAAACTCACAAAGCATAGGTTTGTTTATACTATTAATATATTCATTTTTAAATTTAGTAACAATTTAACACTGTTACAGATTTCATTATGTAAAAATAACATAATCTGGCTCCACTGACATATTATATTATAAAAAGTAAAGGTAACTATAGAGATGCGTACACAATTTAATTTAACTTATAATAAAATTATACATTTCTTTACTTAAAAAGGACATAACCTGATGCCTTCCACAAATATAATGATTTTGAAGTATAAATATAGTCATAGGAATACAGAAATATTATTCACCGAAAGGTTACACAAATATATGTGAATGGACAAAATAGCTACATCGCTAAAACATGCCGAAGCTGAAATGTGATAAATAATTATAAACGCATTAAGAGATACTGGTCTTTAAAAGAACTGTACTGTGGACACGTCTGAGAAGCAGATTGATGACAAAAGAGCACTGCACTAGGAACCAGGACAACCGGCGTTCACTTTATCAGCAAGTGACTGTTTAGCATTCACAATAGGTCAGGCATTAGCCTAGATGCTTGAGATAGTTTACTGAGCAAGGCAAACAAAAATCTGTCCTCATGCAGCTTGCAAACAAAGGGGGACATGAGAGACAAGTCATGAAGGGACAAAAATCATTTCACATAATAAGTAAATTATTAAGAGGTACCAAGTGCTATATAAATGAGTAGTAATTAATTATAAGTTCTATAAAAAAATACAGCAGTGTAAGGGGATCAGGCACGTGTGAACATGGCAGGGCAGGTTTTAGTTTTAAGTAGAATGGTTAAGGTAGGTCTCATTAAGAAGGTACTGAGCAATAATTGAAATGAAAAATACACTAGAGAGAATCAGCAACAGATTAGAAGATGCAGAAGAACAGATTAGCAATCTGGAAGACAGGGTAATGGAGAGAAAGACCCAAGCTGAACCACAAAAAGCAAAAAGAATAATCAAAGGAGGATTGGAGCATTTGCATTATAGGCATCCCAGAGGAAAGAGAGAAAGCAGCAGAAATCATATTTAAAGAAATAACAGCTGAACACTTCTCTAACCTAGGAAGGAAAACAAATTTCTAGGTTCAAGAAGCACAGAGTTTCAAAGAAGATGAACCAAGGAGGTCCACATCATGATACATAATAACTAAAATGTTAAAGATTACAAAGAGAGAATTTTGAAAGCAAGAAGAAAGGAGAAACTAATTACATATGTTCATGGGAAAATCTCAGGAGGCTGTCAGCTGATTTTTCAGCAGAAGTTTTGCAGGCCAGGAGGGAGTGGAATGATATTTTTAAGGTGCTAAAAAGGATCATCAAGCATCAAGATTACCATTCAGTATAGGAGTGATAGTTTCCCAAACAAACAAAAGTTATAAGGAGTTTATCACTTCTAAACTGGCCTTACAGAAAATGTTACAGGGACTTCATTAAGTGAAAAAAAAAAGTCATAATTAAGAAAAGTATGAGATTTTCAAAATTAGAAAATTACGAAAAGACAAAATTTCATGAGGAAAAGCAAACATACAGCAAAGAAAATAAACAATCACTTATAGAGCTACTATGCATGTAACAGAACAAAGCAGCAAAGTCAATTATATCTTAAAAATTAGTTAAGGGAACTCGCAAAATAAAAAGATGTAAAATGTGGCAACAAATACATAAAATGTGATGGGGAAGTAAAAATAGTTTCCTTAGAATGTGTGTGAACTTAAGTGACCATCAACTTAATATAGACTGTTATATAATTCAAAGGTTATTATGAACCTCATGGAAACCACAAACCAAAAACCTATAATAGATGCATTTAAAAAAGAGAGAAAGAAAGCCAAACATAACACTAAAGAAAGTCCTCAAGCACAAGGAAAGAAAGCAGGAAAAAAAAAAAAAAAGAAAAGAACAGAGAACTACAAAGGAGAAAAAAACACCAGAAAACAACTAACAAAATGGGAGGGAGTACATATCTATCAATAATTACAGTAAATGTAAATGGTCTAAATGCTCTCATCAAAAGATGTAAGATGGGGGCACCTGGGTGACTCAGTCAGTTAAGCGTCCTACTTTGGTTCAGGTCATGATCTCACAGTCCATGAGTTGGAGCCCTGTGTCAGGCTCTGTGCTGACAGCTCAGAACCTGGAGCCTGCTGTGTCTCCCTCTCTCTCTCTCTCTCTAGCAAAAATAAACATTAAAAAAAAAAAAAAAAAGATGTGGGATGACTGGAAAAAAAATGATTCATATATGCTGCCTACAAGAGACCCACTTCAGATTGAAAGACACATACAGATTAAAAGTGAAGGGACAGAAAAAAATATTTCATGCAAAGGCAGGCAAAAAAAAAAAAAAAAAAAAGCCAAACTAGCAATACTTGTATCAGACAAAACAGACTTTAAAACAAAGACTGTCAAAGACAGATACCATATGTTTTCACGCATAGGTGGACTTTGTGAGACTTAACAGAAAACTAGGGGGGAGGGGAAGAGGGGAAAGAAAAAAGACACAGAGAGGGAAGGAGACAAAACATAAGAGATTCTTAAATACTAAGAACAAACCGAGGGTTGAGGTGGGTGTGTGTGGGGGGAGAGTGGGTGACAGGCACTGAGCAGGGCATGGGTTGGGATAAGCACTGGGTATTATATGGAAACCAATTTGACAATAAAAAGTTAAAAAAAATAAAATAAAACAAAGACTGTAACAAAGAATGGCATCACATAATGATAAAGAGATCAATATAACAAGAGTGGGAGGGGGGAAAATGGGGAAAGAAAAGATGAAACCAAGAATTGGGTCTTTATAAAGATTAAAAAAAAATGATAAACCTTCAGCCAAACTCACCAAGAAAAAAAGAGAGGACCCAAATAAATAACATCAGAAATGAAAGAAATGTAACAGCCACCACCACAGAAATACAAAAGATTATAAAAGATTACTATGAAAAATTATATGCAACAAACTGGACAACCTAGAAGAAATGGGTAAATTCTTAGAAATGTACATTCTTCCAAAAGTGAGTCAGGAAGAAATAAAAAGCCTGAACAGACCAATTACTAGTAACAAAATTCAATCGGTCATCAAAAAACTTCCAGTAAACACAAGTCTAGGACCAGATGGATTCACGGGTGAATTCTACCACATATTTAAAGAAGAGCTAATGCCAATTCTCAAACTATTCCAAAAACAGAAGAGGAAGGAAGCTTCCAAATACATTCTATGAAGTCAGCATTACCCTAATACCAAAACCAGACACTACCAAACAAACAAAGAAACAAAACAACGAAAAAAACAAAACCACTATAGGCCAATATACCTGATGAACACAGACACAAAAATCCTCAACAAAATATTGGCAAACCAACCAATTCCAACATCACATTAAAAGGATCACTATGATCAAATGGGATTTATTCTAAGGAGCAAGGATGGTCAATAACTGCAAACGAGTCAGCAGGATATACCACATCAACAAACTGAGGATAATAATCACATGATCATGTCAATAAATGCAAAAAAGCATCTGACGAAATTTAACATCCATTTGTGATAAAAATGCCCAACAAAGTGTGGTTAGAGGGAACACACCTCAACACAATAAAGGCCATACATGACAAACCAGAGCTAATATCATACACACTGGTGAAAAACAGAAAGCTTTTCTTCTCAAATCAGGAATAAGACAAGAATGTCCACTCTCACCACTTTTATTCAACATGGTACTGGGAGTCATAGCCACAGTGATCACACAATGAACAGAAATAAATGGTATCCAAACTGGTAAAGAAGAAAGAAAACTTACAACTTGCAGATGACCGAATACTATCTACAGATAACCCTAGGGACTTCACAACGCTATTAGAAGTAATAAATGAATTCTGTAAGATTGTAAGACATAAAATTAATATGCAGAAATCTGCTGCATTCTACATAATAACAAAGCTGAAAGAAATTTTGAAAACAATTCCATTTGTAACTGCACCAAAAAGAATACAATACTTAGGAATAAACTTTATCAAGGAAGCGAAAGACCTATGCGCTGTAAACTATAAAACACTGATAAAAGAAATAGAAGACACTGCAAATGAAAAGATATGCCATTCTCATAGATTGGAGGAATAATACTGTTAAAAGGTCCATACTACCCAAAGTAATCTACAGATTCAATGTAGTCTGGATCAACTTTACAACAGCTTTGTCACACATCTCAGAACAAATAATCCTAAAGTTGGTAATGGAAACACAGAAGAATCTGAATAGCCAAAGCAATCTTGAGAAAGAACAAACCCGGAGGTATCACAATCCAATTTCAAAATATACTACAAAACTACAGGAATCAAAAGAGTATGGTACCGGCAGAAAAACAGACACAGATCAATGGAACAGGACAGAAAGCCCAGAAGTGACCTCAGGCTTATATAGGTGAATTAGTCTATGACAAAAGAGGCAAGAATATACAGTGGGGAAAAGACAGTCTTTTTAATTAATGGTGCTGAGAAAACTGAACAGCTACATGCAAAAGAATGAAACTGGACCATTTTCTCACACCATACACAAAAAGAAACTCAAAATGGATTAAAGACCTAAATGTGAGATCCGAAATTATAAAAATCCCAAAAGAAAATATAGGCAGTAATTTCTTTGACATCGGCCTTGGTAATATTTTTCTAGATCTGCCTCCTCAGGCAAGGGAAACAAAGGCAAAAATATACTATTTGGACTACATCAAAATAAAAAGCTTCTGCACAGTGGAAGAAACTATCGACACAACAAAAAGGCAACCTGCTGAACAGAAGAAATTTGCAAATGATGTATCTGATAAAGGGTTAATTTCCAAACACATAAATAACTTACACAATCCAACACCAAAAAAACCCGAATAATCCAATTAGAAAATGGGCAGAGGATGTGAACAGAAATTTTACCGAAGAAGATATACAGCTGGCCAAGATAAATGAAAATATGCTCAACAGCACTAATCTTCAGGGAAACACAAATCAAAACCACTATGAGATATCATCTTACATCTGCCAGAATGGTGAGTATCGAAGAGACAAGAAATAACAAGTGCTGGAAAGCGAGTGGAGGAAAAGGAACCCTCTTGCACTGCTATTGGGAACGCAAACTGGAGCAGCCACTGTGGAAAACAGTATGGGGGTTCCTCAAAAAAATTAAAAACGGAATTCCCACTTGATACACTAACTTCACTATTGGGTATATATCCAAAGAAAATGAAAACATTAATTCGAAAAGATATATGCACCTCTTTTTTTTTTTTTACTGCAGCATAATTTATAATAGTCAAAATGTGGAAGTAACTCAAGTGTCCAGCAATAGATACGCAGATAAAGAAGATAACGTGTATATATACAATAGAATATTAGTCAGTCATAAAAAAAATGAGATTTTATCATTTATGACAACATTGGTAGGACCTAGAATATATTACGCTAAGTGAAATAAGTCTGACAGAGAAAGACAAATACCACATGATTTCACGTATATGTGGAATAAAATATACACGAAGCAAATGCTCAAACAAAGAAAAGCAGAAACGGACCCATAAATACAGAGAACTGGTGATTGCCAGAGGGGTGGGGAGCAGGGGCAGGGGCACAGTGGGTGAAGGAGAGTGGGAGATACAGGCCTCCAGCTATGGAATGAATAAGTCACAGGGATGAAAGGTACAGCCTAGATATATGGTCAATGATAGTGTACTAATGTCGCATGATGACAGATGGTCACTAAGCTTGTGGTGAGCACAGCATAACGTCCAGACTCGCTGAATCATTCTGTGGTACACCTGAAACTAATGTAGCACTGTATGTCAACTATACTTTCAAAAAAAAAAAAAGAGAGAAAAAACTTGTCTACTGTTTCCCAAGACTATTTTGATCCTAAGATCTGTTTTCTCTCAACACTTTAGAAAAAAAAATTTATAAAAAAAAAAAAAAAAAGAAGAAGATATTCAGAAGACAGCCACCACAACTCAGAAAGATCCAGCCGGCCAGCGTGAACGGCCAGTGTAAAGGTTCCACCGATTTTGCCAAAACAATCGTGCGAAAAAAAAGAACTCCCCATTTTGCAAATAAGTAAACAGTGTCTCAGACTGGTGTGATTCAGGGAATAGAGTTAGTCAATACTAAAGCCAGGACTAGAAAGAAAACAGATTTCTTGACTCTGGGTCCAGTGCCTTTCTTCTGTCTTGTGTCTTTGTTCACCAGGCAAGAGGAAAGTGTTCTGTTTCCTGCAAAGCCCTGAGTAAACGTAAGGTGTCCCCACTGCCGCGGTTGTTGCTATTATTATCATTCATCAGGTCCGCTGATATTTCTTGAAAGGTAGTTAAAGCTCAAAGGATAATTTCACTTTCCCTGCCCATGGTTTATTCTTCTCTTTCCTTTATCTGTGCATCTTTCTGTAGGTGGGTCATTTCAATAACAGATTTTCAATTAAAGGAATTATGTATCTTTGGATATTTGATAAAGGTGCGAAACACAGGAATAAGGTATAACATAGAAAGTGTAACTTAAGGCACAGAAGAGCTAGGAGAGAATGGCAAGAATGTGGAGAACCACCTCTCTCCAGAGGCAGGAAGGGGCCACGAGAAACAGGCAGGAAGGCAAAGAGGCGGCCTTGGAAACATACTGGGGCTAGAGTCTCCCACCTTTAAGCTACTAACCGAAAAGGAGGACTCTGGTCTTGAAGAAATAATGAACTTCAAGGAAAAAGGTTAAAAACTAAGAGACCACAAAGGAGGAAACCTGTAAAAGAAAAAAAAAAAAAGGGCAAGACTAGTGGAAAGGGGGTTGAAGAAGAGAAGATGTAAAGATATTTTCAAGTAAAAATGTGAGAATATTACACACTAAACAATAGAAGGAGAGTGAGAATCAGATTTCAGACACAGTAGACTTGAGAGCTGGTGGAATTACTAACAGCCAAAAGGAACAGAGAGGACCGTCTGAAAGACGAGTAGCTGACTTTTAGTAACACGAGGTTTAAGGTGGCAGTGTGATTCTCACGAGTGGGAAGCGGCCAGTAGATTAAGAGGGAAATTTGGAAGATGTGTATCATTTGGGGCTGTTTTGTTTGTACAGTAGCTTCTAACCACATATGGCAAATGAGCGCTTGAAATCCTGGCTAGCCTGAACTGAACGTGCTGTCAGCATAAAACACACAACCGGATTTTGAAGCTTTTATATGGAAAAAAAAATGTAAAATATCCATTTATTTACATGATTACATGTTGAAATATTATTTGCATGAGTTAGGTTAAATAAAATATGTATTTTTTAAATTTATTTATTTATTTTGAGAGAGAAAGAGAACTAGTGGGGAAGGGACACAGAGAGAGGGAGACAGAGGGTCCAAAGCAGGCTCTGTGCTGGCAGCAGAGAGCCTGAGGCGGGGCGTGAACTCCGCAGCCATGAGATTATGACTTGAGCTGAAGTAAGATGCTTAACCAACTGAGACGGCCAGGCATCCCATATATAAAATATATTATTAAAATTAATTTCACATTTTTACTTTTTAATGTGACTACTAGAAATTTTAAAATTGCATACGCAGTTTGTATATTTCTACTGGACACTGCTGGTATAGAGTGGTATGTTTCAGAATCACATAAGGGGACAAGAACCCTGAGGTGGATCACAGACATTATTCTGAGGTCTTTCAACCAAAAACAGTCAGATAGGGAGAAAGAACGCATGCCATTATAAAAGATAATATTCACTGAACACTCTAGCCACATTTAATGTGTTATCTCATTTGTTCCTCCCAACAACCTTATGAAGTGATATCATGGTCTTTTTTTTTTTTTTTTACCAAAAAAACAAACAAACAAACAAAATAAAAACAGAAACACTAAGTTCAAAGGAGGTAACTGTCTAAGGTCACACAGTGCAATCTTGGTGTTGGGAGTTCAAATCCGTGGCTGACTCCAGATCTCAAGGTCTAAACTGCCACATTAATTCCAGAACAATTTATACTTTACAACTCTTAAATTTGTTAGATTTTAAATGGTTATGTTTAAACTAACAATTTATTAGAATGGTCCACTGTCAAGAATCAGCAACACACTAATGACGTCCTAATTCGATTAAGGAAAAATACGAATGTGTAAAAATTTGTAACTTTAGAATTTTGCTGAGCTACTCACGTGGGCATATTTTCACCCTGTTGAGCTTAAGTAAGAGCTTACTGGTGCAAACTCTTGCCTCTTATCAACATCTACTCCTAAAAATCCAAAACTTTCAAGTCAGATGGTACATTGGCCAAGGGAGATGATCCGGGCACGACTCTCAACAGAAGGGCTCTGTTTTCTGAATATAACTAAACATATGATATGGAGCCACTTACATTTTAAACACCCTATGAAAGCATCTGACCCTCCCAAACGGTGATTAAAATATCTTGAAGGGATCAGTTATATGTCAACTTAAAGGGAGCTGGATTAAATTTCAACCTTTTGTTGAAAGAGCAAAAATTAAGCTTACCCAACTGGATAATTTAAAATGGGATTTTTCTACTCCTTAAAAATGCTATGCTTTGAGGAATAGAAAGAAAAAAAGTGGCTGGATATTTTGACTGGAATCATTGCACAAAATCTCCAAGAAATGTAAATTGGGATCAAAAGAATGAGGGGTCTTTCATGTATGTTTGGTGGTTGGATTTAATTTCAAAGACAAACTTATCATTCCTTCCTTTTCATCTTTGCTTTTTACTACCTATCTGGCCAAGACAGCAATTACAGAACCGCTAACCTTGAACAGGGATGGCTATAATCACATCATTTTCAGGAACTTGCCCATGTAAATTTTACTACGCAGTTTGGCTCAGATTATAAAAACACATGTCCCCAGGCTTAAAACAAAGGATTGCTGTCCATTTACATTATAGAAATGAGAAAACAAAAGGAATTTTAAGGAAAAATATTTACTTTGGAATAAGACTAGCAGTCCTCGTGATAGCCTGTTCATGCTGGACTTGGATCCAAAACAGTATGTCTCTGAACTGACCCACTAGTTTATTTTTTAATTTAACCCCCCTGAAACCTTCCTGCTTGCAGCATTTTTTTTGAAGTGTGAGGACTTGTACATGGACATATATATATATATATATATATATAAAGATATATATAAAGATCTCCTCTGAAAAGCCTAAGTTTCTGAAAAATGCTTTTCTAAAAAGGTAGTATCACAATAGTATAGGGTAGTGTTTATAACAGCTAGCCCTTTATTTTGGTTCTTTTAGGTTAATTCCCATGACTCTTCCATCCAATTAAGGTGATATCCTTGGACCTGTTTCCTCACTCATTACAATTCACAATAATTTCTAACAGGTTCAGGCCCCCAAGGAGAGAGCAGCTAGCACTAAAAATGCTTTGTCCATCCAAGCGCAAAGGTGTCAAGAGCATGAAGTGATAGACCCAGGTATTAAGAGAGATGGCCAGCTATATTTTTTATCATTTGAGGGTCACCATGCTGAGTCCCTCCTTTCCAAGAGTATCTATCCCTCCTCTCAAACTTCCCTTGAGATTCTCATCATTACAAGCGTCAACTGGATACTCCTCTAGCTGCCTTGCCGCTTCCCTTTTGTACATCATCATTAGCATACTGGTTTATTGAGTTAATTTCTTCTTTAATGTATTGAACACACACTATGTGTTAGGCACTGTTGTAGGTACTAGAAATACAGCAGTGAACAAAAGGACAAAAATCTCTGCACTGACACATTCTAGTGGGGAACACGTTGAGTAAATAAGAAAAACAAAAGAGTGCTAAATAATACATGATGAAAAGGAAAAAAAAATGAAGCAAAAAGGGTAATATGAGCTGTGGTGGTGGGGTAAGAAAGATCGAACTTTTAGACAGAGTGGCCAGAGAAGGCTTCACGTATAATAAAGTAGAAGCTATGTGCCTGAGAGGATAGAGAGGGGGGAAATCTAGGACTGATCAGTGTCAGCTGGAGAGAGGAAAAGAAAGGAGATTAGCATATTTTAACACGCCCGGTAGTGGAGAAGGAACCATATGGAAACCACATCACTTTCTCTTTTTGTAGTCCCAGAAACAGGTTCTGCCAAAACTCTCAGGCATTTCATGGGATACGGATGCATGGGGACACACACAGACACACGCACACCTCTCTGTCCAGGAGCAGAGCTTAATGGCCAGCAGAAAGCGTTAAGAATTCAGAATCAAGTATTGGCCTGGGTAACTGGGAACGAAGTAGTCGGAAAGGACACACCAGGATACCCCCTCCCCTCCTCCTTCCCCGAGTACAAAAGGAAACCTCCCCGACTCCGCGATGCAAAGCCAGGGAGGCCGGGGCAAGCACGCAGACACACCCCCGGGATTGCAGGCACGGTGCAGGGAGGAGAGGAGGTATGGATTCAACCGTTAGAGACAAAACCCCAGAATTTCCCGAGGCAGGGTCGGCACCGCGCGAGGGAAAGGCCGTCCCCCACGCCAGGGGTCCGAGGCCGCGGGGGAAGCAGGGTCTGGGGGCGAGCGGGAATGGCCGCCGCGGGAGCGGAGGGCGGTTTCGTCGGACATCCGCGGCGCCCGGCCGGCCGAATGCTTGCAACAGGGGGCTGGACGCGAGCGGACGCCTCGAGGGGCCGGGGCGGGACCGCGGCCCCGGACAAAGATCCCGAGACCGCGGCCTCGACCGGGCCCGCGCGCCCCCAACCCAAACGTTCACCGCCCCCTCCCCAGGCCTGCCCGGCGCGACGGGTTCCAGCGGTCGAACCCGCAGCTCCCGCGCCGCCGCCCGCCCGGCCCCTTCCCGCCCAGTGTGTTGGCCGAGGAGAGAAAGGAGAAGGGCGCCAGCGCGCGCGGCACCCACTCACCATGATCCGTAGCGGCTACGGCGCGGCGACCCCGGCTGGCGGCGATGCGCTGTCCAGGGTAGCCAGCGTCCCTCTGCCCCGCGCTCCCGCCGCGCCGGCTCTTCTTACCCACGCCCACACCCACGCCCGGCGCGCGCACGCCCGCCCGCCTCCCCGCCCCCTCGGGCTCGCGCTGCTTCCGCGCGGCGCTCCGAGCTCCAGGGCCGTTTTGGGCGCCCGCCGCTCTCCGCCCCCTCCCCTCGCCGGGGCCTCGCCGGCCGCGGCGCGAGGAGTGCGGCGGGGGAAGGGCGGGGGCACACGAGATGGAGCCCCGGGCGGCCTCGCGCGCCCCCTCCCGGGGAGGCCGGCTCGGCCCTCATCGCCGCGGCGCCCCCTGCCGGGCGGGCGGCGATTTGCAGGCCCAGCCGGCGCCGGCCTCGTGCTGTGGCCCAACGTTCGCAGAGACTCCGGCCAGCGCGCCTGGTCGCTGCTCCCGGAAGACCCGGGGGCTGTGGAGGGCCAGAGCGCTGCCTGTCCTCTTAGTTGGACTTCGCGGCTTTCAAGCACGCATTAAAGGGAGAATGGCCCGAGCTCATGCGGGTTTGCGGCATGTGGCTGTTTTATGTCCAGGTCTATCAGTCGGGTTCTGTTTGGCATGAGGTCGGAAGTGGATCAGCCTGAGCAGGAGCCTCCTTGTCTCACACGACGCTACCTCCGGAGGACCTTATTCCAAGGACTTCTTAGCTAATGCCACTAATGGTTAGTTTAACACTTAATCGTGAACAGAAAGTATGGGATCTTAGATCCTGGGCTTTTAATTTTTTAAAGTTACTGTCGCCCAAGTGAAAGATGCTGAGAAAGGTAGACTTGTGAGTGCTACATGACCTTTCTTCTAGTTTAGCATCAAGAATGTGTGCTCTTTTATGCGACCGATGTGGTAAACCGAAATGCAAGCAAAGGTAAATGTGTTTATTGACAGGAACACCATTTGCAGAGGTACCACACTTAGCATTCCACACCTGAAGTGTTGCAAATGTATTTGCAATTTTGTAAACTAGCAAAGTGAATAACCAAAGATGTCAGAGCTAACTCTTGTCGTGTAATCACCTAGTATTTAGAGTTTCCTGTAGTTGGAGTGTTAAACATCAGGTACCTATTTGCTTATAAGGGATGGATAACTTTAGACCCTGAACAGATAGGTTATATATTAACCAAGACTTCTAAAGTATTACCATCAGTGGGCTCAGGAGTCAGCACTGCCTTATAGCGACTGAGTGATACTTTTTTAGTTGCCTAACCTTTCTGTACTTCAGTTTCTTGATCTACAAAATGAGAGATAAAAATGACACATTATATATTGTTATAGGGATTGAATTAATATGAACAAAGCACTAGAAAAATGCCTGGTGCAAAAGTATTAATCATCGATTTTGTTATTGATCTGATGCCTGTGGAAAGCAGAAAGTGATATTCCTTTTAATGCTGGAATATTTTCATAAAAAATATCTGTAGGGCTGAAACCAAATATACAATTTGATTCCAGTTCCATTCATTCATTCACTTAGTTCATGCAACACAATTACATTTACAATTGCACCAAAAAGAATAAAATACTTAGGAATACACTTGAGGTAAAAGATTTGTACCCTGAAAACTATAAAACTGATGAAAGAAATTGAAAACAATACAAACAAAAGATATCCAAGCTCCTGGATTGGAAGAATTAATATTGTGAAAATGTCTGTATTATCCAAAGCAATCTACAGATTGGATGCAATCCTCATCAAGATATCAACAGCATTTTTCACAGAACTAAAACAAACAATCCTAAAATTTGTGTGGACCCACAAAAGCCCCCAAATAGCCAAAGCAATCTTGAGAAAGAGGAACAAAGCTTGAGGTTTTATAATCTCAAATTCCAAGACAAACTACAAATGTGTAGTAACCAAAACAGTATGGTGCTTGCACAAAAACAGACACAAGGGAGCCTGGGTGGCTCTGTTGGTTAAGCGTCCAACCCTTGATTTAGGCTCAGGTCCTGATCTTGCAGTTGGTAAGATGGAGCCCTGCATCAGGCTCCCTGCATCAGGCTCTGCACTGTCAGATTCTCTAGCTCTCCCTCTGTCTCTCTGTCTTTCTCTCCCACTTAAAATAAACAAACTTAAAAAAAAAAGACACATATATCAGCGGGACACAGTAGAAAGCCCAGAAATAAACCCATTCAATAAATATTTGAGTACCTTTTATGCCAGGCCTTGTGGTATGAGCTGCGGATACAATAATGAACAAATAAACACAGCCACTGCCATTAGGAGTTTTCAGAATCTGTGATGATGATCTATATTATGACATCCAGGGACTAGAAGGAAATTCATTGAAATATTCACCAAATATTCAGAGTTTCCCCCCGCCTCAGATAACAGTATTATAGAATAGTGTTTTTGGTATTTTTATTTTTCAGGTTTTTTTTTTTACCTGTATTATTTTATATTTTTAAAGCCATAAAAATAGCTTCTATATTCTTTGGGTATTGAACTATAAGAATACTAGATCCGTATTTCACTGTATTATTAAGCTGATGTAGTAGAATGGGAATTTTTTATTAAAGCTTATTTATTTATTTTTGAAAGAGAGAGGGGGGGAAAGAGAATCCCAAGCAGGCTCTGTGCCGACAGCGCACAGCCTGATGCGGGGCTTGATCTCCCAAAGTCCCAAACTGTGAGATCATGACCTGAGCTGAAATCAAGACTTGGACACTTAATCAACTGAGCCACCTTTGTGTCCCTAGAATGGGAATTCTTAACCTTGTGATTCTCAGACATTACTGTGTGTAAACTGCACCTGAGGCTTTAATCAACTTCAGAGACCTGAGACCCATGCAGGTGGTCTCCGGTGCAGACCAGGAATACAAATTTTAACAAGCATCACAAATGACTGATGTAGGCAGGTAGCTCATGGACCACATTTTGAGAACACAAGTCCATCAGGTAGGGAAAGCTTTAGTCTATTTTTCTAACAACGTTAAGGAAAAAAGATTTGTGATAACCAGCGTCTAAGCACTCTGCTATTTGCTGGCAGGAAATATACCACTGATGTCATCTATACCTTGCAAAGCACACCAGGTTAACACACAGAAGGAACTCTAACACTTTATCCTATACTTCCCACTATCATTTAGCCAGATAACTGTTATTTTATGTTTATTATCTAAAAGCATAGATAGAACCAGAAGAAGATCTAAAAAGTTACCTGTGTCTGGGGCACGTGGGTGGCTCAGGTGGCTAAGCGTCCAACTCTTGATTTTGGGTCAGGTCATGATCTCACCATTCATGGGTTTGAGCCCCACCTCAGGTTTTGTGCTGAGCATGGAGCCTGCTTGATATTCTCTCTCCCTCTCTCTCTGCCCCTCCCCTACTCATGCTCTCTAAATAAATAAATAAATAAATAAGCAAGCAAGCATGTTTTTAAAAGTTACTTATATCTCATCTATTTCTTAAAATACTATTTTATGACTTTCCTTGTCATTAAAATAATGGATAAAAGGAGACATCAAATGCCAGAGGGTATTTTTTTTCCCACCAATATTTCATTAAATAGAAAAAGAAGTGGTTCTTCCCCTATAAACACAAAACTGGAGAATACCTTAACATTCTAGTCAGAGGTAACACAAGTGCCCACTCATTTATCTATCAATAAAAATATTTTAATATGCCATCAACATTCTTTTATGGCATTTTCTTCCTTTTATTATTTGTTCTCTTATATAGATTACACAATAGTTGAAATCTACTTATGTTTCTTTAGCTGTAGTGCAAGCCTGCATGGAGCGTCAACTAAGGCACAACAATAACAGAATTAGAGCCTAATTATGCGTTAGGCACTGACATGAGCATGGTACTATAGGAAATGATCATTAGCCTAATCTAAGAATCTTAAACCTAAAATAGAGATCGGGTTCTCTGTGTGTGTGTGTGTGTGTGTGTGTGTGTGTGTGTGTGTATTTTTTTATTTTTTATTTTTATTTATTATTTTTTTGCAGGTGAAGAAAGTCTATCTCAGAGAAATCAGAGAAGACCAACAAATAATAGGTCATAGTCCTAAAGTCTGATCTCCCTCCCCGTGGTTCAGTGTCCTCATTGTAACTACTGCCTCTCCAGTTCTAGCCTTCCAGTTCTCATCAAAATTATGAAGTAGGGAAAACTTTGTTTTCCATGAGTCTAATCTTTTTGTGTGGTTTTCATCTGAAGCATTCCCCCTTTGACACTTAGCATCATTGTATTTTATCCTGAGAAAAATACTCACTTATAATTTATTGTGACTTTAACTCAATATAACGCCTTTCTCCAGGAAATTTGTATTTGGGCACTGGTGAGAGAAACAGACTCTGGAAGTCACATCCTTTCCTCAGCCATATACTCTGCCTTTGTTGTAAAGAAAGCTCCGTAGCTATGAATTTAGATATGAAATATAATAAGATGAAGAGTAAACCCAGACAAAGACACACTGGCACAATTAGGTTACCTCTTACAAATTTAGCACATCTTTTACTCAATATTATCAGAACTAAGGATTTATGATTGCAATGGAGTAACAAATGGACAATTATTACCTTGAATCAATCCAGGTAAGAAGAGTTTTATGTTGATTTATTTAAACATATTTAGTGAGTACTGTGTTTCAGTACAATGTCCTAGAGCAGGGGTTGGCAACTATAGCCACAGGCCAAATTTGACTGCCTGTTTTTGTAAATAAAGTTCTATTAGAACACAGCCTTCCCCATACATTTACATATTGTCTATGGTGACTTTTGCACTAAAACGGCAGGGTTGAGAGGTCATGACAGAAACTGCCTGGCCTGTGTTAACCTTAAAAATAAAACAGTTATTTTACTAGCCAAAAAAAAAAGGTTTATTTGGGAATAGCAGAGAATTGCAATTCCAGACATGCAAGCTACAACAGAATCATAGGCAAGTCCAACATAGGAGAGGAATGTTACTTTTATGGAGAAGAAAGAGGAAGTTTTTTTTTATGTTTGTTTGTTTGTTTTGAGACAGAGAGAGACAGAGCGCAAGCAAGGGAGAGGCAGAGAGAGATAGAGAGGGGGAAATACCGAATCCGAAGCAGGCTCCAAACTCTGAGCTGTCAGCAGAGGTCCTGATGCAGGACTCGAGCTCACAAACTATGAGATCATGGCCTGAGCCAACATCGGATGCTTAACCAACTGAGCCACTCAGGCGCCCTTGGAAGGGTTGCTTTGAATATAAGTCTGTTGGAGAAGAGTTTGGGGTGATGACAGTTTATAAATTGGTTGGGTTGTAGGGGTAGTGAATTTCTTGTAGGAAAGGTGATGTACTTCTTTTCCTTTTGGGGCCTGTAACTGATGATTCTTTCAAGTTGATTCTTCTGTTCAATTAATAATTGACACTTCTTCCTATAATTGATGTCAAGTGGTTTAACTCCCCCTTCCAGTTTCTGCTTCTATCATCTAACTCCACTTTAACGAGATTTCCTTTTATTAATTTTGACACCTGAAAATCCTCACACATCTACTGCTTGGCTCTTTACAAAAACATGTGGCGATCCCTGTAGGAGCTAGATGTAATAAATAAGACCTTGAACAATATAGGTAGATCCTTGTCTCTTATGAAGCCTATATTTTATAGGAAGAAGACAGTAAACAAAATAATTTTAGAGAGAAAAATGTCACAAAGAAATGATATTATGGTAGAGAGTTGACCTGGTGGCAGGGATGCTTGAGATAAGATGGCCAGGAAAGTCCTCTCTAAGCAGATGATATTTCAATGGCAGAACAAGCCAGCTATGGAGCCATGAGTAAATCTAGAGGAAGTCCCTCTAGGTGGAGAAAACAGCAAATGAAAATACCCCAAGAGAAAAATTGGGCTTGTCTGAGGAACAGGAAGGTGGCCAGAATGTCCAGAAATGTGACTCAAGTGTTATAGTTGGGTGCAAGCCCATCATCCCCCTCACCCACTCTTGTGGGTGGAGATCCATATATTTATTGACACCATGGCCATTAACCCCTCCCCTGTGGCCCTACCAATGAGGATCTCAGTCCTAGGGAATCTGGTCCTGGCAGGACATTCTTAGATGATGTCTGCTGGTCAGCAGCAGACATCCCAGTTCAGGAAACCCTAGTGGCGCCATTACTTTGTACTCTTACAGCCTCTTAACTTTTATCTTTTGTCTTTTCGTTATGCTCATTTAATCGATCTTATTTACTTGAAGCATTCATTCACATTTTGTCTTTACCATTTTCTTTCAAATATGCTAGTTGAGTTAAATTGCATGTATTGACTTCCTTTTCATATTCTTTCAAATAGTTCTTAAAAGAAGTGTCAGGTAGCACAGGCATAAGGCGGGACAGCCTATGAACAAGGAAGGTGAGTTGTCTCAAGGCATTAGCCTTTCCAACCCACATCAAAGAGCGGCTGTTTCTACCTCAGGTGTACCCTCTGCCATCAACCCCAGGCAGTAGTCCCCCACTCTCTTTTTGTTGCAAACCTACTCTCTACTTCACATGAAGTCTAGAAATCAATTGAGGAAAGAGAGAAATTGCTGATTAAAGCCCAACCATTCAGGGGCTCAACCTGGGTGCCTCAGTCTGCTGAGCATCCAACTCTTGATTTTGGCACACTGTCCCACAACTGTGGCATCAGGCCCCAAGTTGGCTCTGTGCTGTGCGGAGCCTGCTTGAGATTCTCTCTCTTTCTCCCTCTGCCGCTCTCCTCTGCTTTCATGCTCTTTCCCTCTTTCAAAATCAGTAAATAAGCCTAAAAATATAGTTGATCTATAAGAAATCATCTTTACATTATTGTAAATGATTGAGATGTTAACAATGTGAATGTAGTTAATGGTAAATTAGTTAATTGATTGATTAATTAATTAATGTAGTTAATGGTAAAATTTGCAGATTAAATGTGTTAAGACACCTCCCCTGCTTTTTGTTTTATCTTATTTATTTATACTTTTTTAACGTTTATTTATTTTTGAGAGAGTGAGAGTGTGGGAGGGGCAGAGAGAGAGCGAAACACAGAATCCGAAGCAGGCTCCACATTCTGAGCTGTCAGCACAGAGCCTGATGCAGGGCTCGAACCCATGAACTGTGAGATCATGACCTGAGCTGAAGTCAGATGTTTAACTGATTGAGTCACCTGGGTGCTCCTTTCCGCTTTATCTTAGACTGATTCTCCCTGCGTATTCGTTCTCTCCTCTTCCTGAAAAAAAGATTTTCAATACTAAAACCATATATGCCAACAAAAAACTCTACCCAAAACTATTGATTCCACCTAAATGAAAGAAGAAAATGAATGTTTTAAGATGACAATCAAATAAAAAATAGTTAGATGAGTATAGTTTTATTAAAAATGAGCTAGTGGATCATTATATTTATTCTAGTTGGTGTTCAGTGAGGATACAGGATAATAATCCCCAAATAATGAACATTTTATTTGACCAGCATATTGGTGAATGGGCCTTCTGGAGGGGATAGAGATAAAGAATCTAAATGAGGTGCAGATGCTTGAAGAGCCTTTCACGTGACCCAGATTTCAACCACATGCATCACTGCAACCCAAACGATCTTCAACATCTGGGAAACAGACCAAAGGGATCCTAAGATTCATCCAGAAGTTATTAAAGGCAGCCTCAGCTTATAACCTCATCATTCTTTTAGTTCAAGTGTGGTATTTGCAGGTAACTATTGGGTATCTAATATGAACTATGCCAAATGACTTACAACAGTAGATGAAGAAAGTAGGGTCCAAAGAAGGGAAATAGTGTACAGGGTCACATAGTCAGGCAGTTAGGAAGTGGGGAAGCCAGGATGTAGTCTGAAACCTGTTGGATTCTTTCTCTGACACCATGTTGTTTTAAATAATCCTGTTTTTGAGAATCCTTATAAATTTGGCAAAGAAACTCACTTTCTGTGGTTTGGAAGAGCAGACGAAGTATAAGCTTTATGCCAATTTGATTTTTTAAAATTATGAAATATTTCAAACATCTACAAAAGTAGACAGAATAATAATGGATTTCAATGCATCCATCACTCATCTTTAAAAATGATGTATTCATGGCCAATCTTGTTTCATCTATGCCCCCTATCTACTTCTCCCCATTTATTACTTTGCTTTTTTTTTCCATTCCATTATTTTGAAGCAAATCCCAGATATAATAGTTTGTAAATATTTCTCTTTTTTTAAGTTTAATTTTGGGAGGAAGGGGCAGAAAGAGAGAGAGAGAGAGAGAGAGAGAGAGAATCCCATGCAGTCAGTGCAAAGCCTGACCAGAGGCTTGATCTCACATGAAATCATGATCTAAGTGGAAATCAAAAGTTGGACACTTAACTGACTGAGCCTCCCAGGCTCCCCTGTCTGTAAATATTTCAGTATGTATCACCAGAGACAAGAAATCTTTTAAAAACCACACATAATCACAAACCCATTGTAATATGTTAAACATTAACCATAATCTATTAGTGGCATTAATTATGGACATTGAGTGTACAAATTTCCCAAATTTATCTTTTCTTAACATTGCAATTGGTTGATACATCTTTTAAGTCTCTTTAGTCTCCACTCTCCCCCTCTATCTCTTTTCACTTGCTTGCAATTTGTTTGTACAGTAGAACTTCCCTCAGTGTGGATTTTATTGACCACGTCCCCAGGATACAGTTTAGCATGTGCTTCTGACCTCTGTGTTTTTGAAAAATGGTAACTGTAGCTAGCTCTAGAGGCTTGGTCAGGGTCAGGTTAGAAATTTTTGGCAAGACGACTTCAGAGATAATAGCATGTGTTTCCCTCAGGAGGCACGTGATACCCGATTGTCGCTCCTTTTGTGATGCTTTGGCATCGGTGGTTGATGCCTAGTGCCTACATCCAGTAATTCATTAGGGGTTGCCAGATTGTGATAATCTAGCTCTGTCATTCCTTCTTCGTTTATTAGCTAGAACACGTCCAGAAAATTGCCCATATATGCTCTTGGATTACCTATGGTTGCATTTGCATGGGAAAGACGAAATAAATTAAAATTTTAAAACAAAGAGCTGGTTCACTAGGAATGTAAAAATTCAGAGAGAGTTAAAAATTTAGACATGGAGATAAGTTAAGAATACATAGTGTTTGGAAATACTCATGCTAGCCACCAGTGTCAACAAGGCCACCTCAACTATTGTTGCCCAACTTGTTTTTTTAAATATACCATGTTATATCTTAACTAGAGTGGCTTTCAAAGGATTTCTTTATTTATATAAGCTCTGGAAAGGAAAAAAATTAACAGAAGACTTTACTGTGATTGATCCTTTCCAGGGGAAGAGGTCAGAACTCAGGAGAATGAGTCATGAAAAATTTTCAAAGTGTTATTTGGTTCTATCATTAAACTAGTTGGATTGAAAAGTATATAAGGCAGTAATCTTGATTATAATTGGTCACCACTCTAACTAGTTCTGTTAAAGATAATTAGCAATTACTTTAGTTCTACAAATACTTTAGCTTCTATCATAATTTGCCTTAAAATGTTAATTTCAACTGTCTTTCTAGCTTCTGTCACATAGTAAACACTGAACTAATATTTAATACAGACCTACCTCTCCCCCTTTTTTTGTGACTACATGCCACCAATGGTTTCTGTGACATTCTAATAAGAATCTCATTAGGGGTGCCTGGGTGGCTCAGTTGGTTAAGCGGTCGACTTCGACTCAGGTCATGATCTCGCAGTTCATGAGTTCGAGCCCCTCTCCCCCCACCGGCAGGCTCTGTGCTGACAGCTAGGAGCCTGGAGCCTGCTTCAGATTCTGTATCTCCCTCTCTCTCTGCCCTTCCCCTGCTCATACTCTGTCTCTATGTCTCTCAAAAATAAATAAGCGTTAAAAAATTAAAAAAAAAAAGAATCTCGTTAGATTCAGAGGCCCTTGAAAAATATATTATTATTATTGGCTAATGGAAATGCAGTCCCTGAGCGAACAATATGATTTATATAAGAAATATCATGAAAAAATGTCATCATTACTTTTGTTGAGGACTGCAGCAGGCCAGCGCTGAAGCGTTTACCAAAACAACTGGAGACATAGTTCTAGCTATTATGTATGAAGCATGATGGCTCTATTAAGAGCTGGGGTTTGTACATTCTAGCATAATCTCCCCATTTCTGATGGAGGACCTGAACATTGTACTATCAGTGAAGACCCTGCCTGAGCCAGTGCCCATGGGATCTGTTGAGTTCTAACATTAGCTGCAATTCACCAAACTAGGAGTTCATTTTTCTAGGAAACTCACATATGTTACAGCATGAGATAAGTCTACCCAGCAAGTGTGTGGCCCAGAAATTTTACCAACGAAATAGATAAGGTTTACCTCTTTTGCATTTCTCTCTATTTTTTGTCCTTAAAAATACACATACTTCAATTCATGTGTACCTGTGCCTATCCTCCCCATAGTGCAATTGAGTGATCATGGCTATGTGTCTGATAGAATTTGTGCTCACCTGCTCTTTTACATGAAGGTCTACAGCTTTAAAAGGCAATACACCAATAGCTAGAATCCCTGGTGCATCAATTTATATCATTTCTGTGAACCAAAGTCACTACATTTTTAACTTAGATACATAGTAGTCATTAAAGACCCTATATGTGGGGGATAGCCTCTTTGACCATGTGGAGAATGCATTCGGCTCCCTCTCATCCCTCACCCTCACCTCCAAACTCTCTAGCAGGTACCGCTAGAGCTTTGGACCTTGTAATATGAACTTCTGCCACTGACTATACATAATTTCATCATCCAGACTAGGTTGTATTCAGTAGCCAGACTGTCTCCCAAAACATTAGCCTGCCCTTTCATAAGAGTACTCAGAGCATAAGAATAAACACAAAGGCCTGACCACCTTTTGAATTCCTTAAACAAATAGTTTAAAACAAACTGATGTCCTTTGGAACAGACTGAGTTAACAGGTCAATAGCCTTTACTTCAGGAAAAAGAAAAAACAAGTAGAAAAAAACATGTTTTAATGGGGTTACTTAAGATCCTTGATTCTGCCAGAAGATAGGTTGCAAATCAATAATTAAAAAATATGAAATAGTAGAGTCCAAGGGAGAAGTGTATAGTCTCAGAAACCTCTAAAGGACATCTAATAAAGTCATCATGAAAAGAAGCAAATAGCAGCTTTTAATTCTTAGCTGCTTTCTGCAGATGAGGAGAATTGAAGAAATATACTGTTAGCTTTGAAATAAGACAGAAACTCCTGCTATAGCCAAGTGGTCTTCTGAGATACGTTGTAAGGGTCATTAATGGATGCCCATCTATACTTTGCCTCGTAGTATTATCTTGACCCACTGATACCAAGTATCAGTCAATAACCTAATTGAGAGAGGAATTTTTTAATGGAAATTTGTCATTTTTGTAGTCTTATTCAAATAGTCTACATCCATTTCTCTGTGAAGCCAGATCTTTAGAAAGCTGAGGATATGGACCAAATCAAATTGGCCCCTCTAAATTGTTTGACTCAAATGAACTTGGTATGATAGTGTCTTTTTGTATCAAGAAATGCCATAGGAAACAGCCCTGTGAAATACTTTCCTGTGTTTATCTTAAAGTAGCTAACTTTATTTTACTTTTTTAGAGAGAGAGAGAGAGAGAGAGTGCGTGAGCAGGGGAGAGGGACAGAAGGAGAAAGAGAGATAATCCCTAGCAGGCTCCTTGCTGAGTGTGGAGCCTGACCCAGGGCTCAATCCTGTGACCCTGGGATCATGATCTGAGCTGAAATCAAGAGTCAGATGCTTAAACGACTGAGCTACCAAGGCGCCCAAAGTAGCTAACTTTTCTTTTTAAGTTTATTTATTTTGAGGGATAGAGGCCGAGAGAGCAAGTTGGGGAAGGACATAGAGACGGGGAGAGAGAGAGATCATCGCATGCACAGAGCCTGACACAGGGCTTGAACTCATGAATTGTGAAATCATGACCTGAGCCAAAACCAAGAGTCTGAGGCTTACCTGACTGAGCCACCCAGGCGCCCCACAACGTAACTGACTTTTAAATAATTTTTTCTACTAGAAGCGTCCAGAGATAAAGATACTAACAACTTAGTTTTCTTTGGCTTTAGTGTATATTCTTATACTAGATAATCTTCGCTTAATCTAGTTACCTGAATAATCATCAACATGAATTTTAAGGAGTTAACCAGCAAATGCATTCAAGAAAGCCAAGCCCCATTCATTCATTCATTCATCCATCCATTCAATGGGTTTTTCTGAGCCATTTCATGGGTCTATTTGCCACAATCATGCCTTCTATAGTAAAGAGTCTCTTCAAATTTTTTGCCCATTTTTTATTGCATTGTTTGTTTTGTTATTGGTGAGTTTTGGCAGTTCTCCATATATTCTGGATATAAATCCTTTATCATATATGTACAGTACAATATTTTATTCTATCTATCCTATGGCTTCTCTTCTCTGTTTTCAACAATGCTTTTCAAAGAGAAGAAATCTCAGTTTTGATGAAGTCAAAGTTATTATTTTATAAATTGTGCTTCTGGTGTTGTAGATAAGAAATATTTGCCTTCCCTGAGTCACAGAGATTTTCCCCTTTACTTTCTTCTAGGAATTTTGTGGTGTTATATAGTGTTATAGTTTACTTTTAGGTTTATGTGGTTCATTTTTAGTAAGCTCTTATATTTGGTGCAAGAAATAAGTCAAAGTTCTTTCGTCTTTTTTCTTTTCTTTTTTGTATATGGATGTCTAATAGTTCCAGCACCATTTGTAGGAAAAGATCATCTTTTTTTTCTTTTGAGTTGCCTTTGCTCCTGTGTCAAAAATAAATTGACCATATATGTGTAGGTAAATATCTAGACTTCCCCTTCTGTTCTATTGATTTGTGTGTCTACCTTTTCACCTTACCGTTTCTTCAGGGTAAGTGTTGAAACCAAGTTTTGAAAGTTTTGCACTCTCTTTCTCAAAATTGTTTTGGCTATTTCAGCTCCTTTGTTTTCCCATATAAATTTTTAGGATCAGCTCATTAATGTTACACCAAAATTCTTGCAGAATGTTTGACTGGGACTGCATTGAATATGTAGATCCATTTGGGGAGAATTGACACCTTAATAATATTAAGTTTTTCAATCATGAAGCAGTATTTCTTTTCATCTATTTAGATATGCGTTGACTTCATTCATCACTGCTTTGTAGTTTCAAGCATACCTTGCATGTATTTCATCAAATTTATGCCTAAATATTTAATGTTTTTTGGTTCTATTGTAAATGATTTTTCAAAATTTCAATTTATGCTTGTTTTTTGCTAGTATATAGAGTTACCATTGATTTTTGTGCATTGACATTGTATCTTGTAACTTTGCTAAGCTTATTAGTTCTAGAAGCTTTTTTTGTAGATTCCTTGAGATTTTCTACATATATTATCATGTCATCTGTGAATAGAGACAGCTGTATTTCTTCCTTTTCTATCTACATTCCTTTTATTTCCTTTCCTTGATTTATTATACTGACTAGGACCGATATAATGTTGGATAGCAGTGTGACAGCAGACATCCATTTGTTCCTTGTTCCTGATATCACGGGTAAAGCTTTCAGTCTTTCACTATTTGGTTGTTGGGGTTCCTTGTAGATGTTTTCTATTAGGTTAAAGAAATTCTCTCTTTTTTTAGTTTGTTGAGAATTGTTATATGTTATTATTATTATTGTTATAAATGGACATTGAATTTACCAATGGACATTGGTAATTTTTTTTGCAATGTTTATTGAGATAATAATATAATTTTTCCTTCTTTCAATCTGTCGATATGGTACATTTTATTGACTAACTTTTGAATGTTGAATTAACTTCCGTTTCCTGGACTTGTATATTTCTGTATTTGACTTGCTAATATTTTGTTGAGGATTTTTTTTTTTTTTGCATCTGTGTTCTTGAGAGTTATTATTCTGTTGTTTTCTTCTAATGTCTTAGCCTGGTTTTGGTATCAGAATAAAGTTGCCTCAATAAATATATTGGGAAGTCCTCCCTCCTTTTCTTCCTGGAGGAATTTGTGTAGAACTGGTACTATTTGTTCTTTAAAATGTTTTGTAATATACCATTGAACTCATCTGAGCCTGAAGTTTTCCTTCTTAGAAAAATTTCCAATGTGAATTCAATTTCTTTAAGACCTAGGACCATTCAGGTCATTTGTTTTTTAATGGGTGAGCCTTGGTAATTTGTGTAATTAAAAAAAATGTGTCCATTTTATCTAAATTGTCAGGTCTATGGGCATAATTTTGAACATGATCATTTTTCCCTATTGTTCTTTAAATGTTTGTAGGATCTGTAGTGATGTTCTTTCTTTCATTTCTATTATAGGTAATCTGAGTCCTCTCCTATAGCCATGATTAGTTTGGCTAGACACATCAGTTTTATTGATCTTTTTAAAGAATCAGCTTTTGGGTTCACTATTTTCACTATTGTTTTTTTTCTGATTTCAATTTCATTGATTTCTGCTCTTCTTTTATTATTTCCTCCTTCTCTTGCTTTGAGTTAATTTAATTTTCTTTCTCAATTCCTTAAGGTAGAAACTTAGATTATTGACTTAAGTTTTCTTCTTTTCTGATATCAACATATATGGTATAATTTTTTCTCTAAGAATTGCTTTAATTACATCCCATATATTCTGATTTGTTATTTCATTTTTATTTGATTCAAAATGTTTTCTGCTTTCCCTGTGGTTTCCTCTTTTACCCATGTATTGTTTAGTAATATTCCATTTCCAAAGATTTGGAGGTTTTCCAGATTTCTGTTTGTTATGGATTATAGTTTAGTTCTGCTATGACTAGAAAACATACTACATGTGGTTTTTTAAAATTATTTTAAATTTGTAAAACCATTTCAGAATATGAATCTATTCAGTTAGCCCAGCATCTGGCCTATCTGGTGAAAATGTTCCACGTGTACTTGAAAAGAATGTGTATTCTGTCATTTTGGGTGGGATATTGGTTTCACCCAATGTCAGCTAAGCAAACTGGTTCACAGTATTATGTATTCTATATAATTAGGTTGCCCTAATCTTTCATTAATCACAGACTACCTTCAAATAATACCCTACTGCTTCTCACATAATATGAGAATATTATGACAGTATGCTTCCAACTCCCCATTTCTATCCTTCATGCTGTGATTGGAATACATTTTTCTTTTATAGTCCAATTCTACAGTCCATTGATACTATTTTTCTTTAAGTAATCAATTATCCTTTAGAGCAATTAAAAACAAAATGTCAAGGGAAGAGTTAAAATGGCAGAGTAGTAGGAGACAAAGATTTTCCTTGTCCTTCAAACACAGCCGCACTAATGCCAGATCACTTGGAACACCCAGGAAATAGATTTGGGGAACAACAAAAGGATCTCCACAGTTGAAGGGAGACAGCTTGGCAGAATGGAGGTACATGTATGTGAGTTGGGGGAGAAAAAACAGTGGGGCTAAGGAAAAGAGGGACCTCTTTCTGTGGAAAGACAAAAGGGAGAGAAAGAGAGAGGGGGTGTGAAAGCGTGACGTCAGTTAGCACAACAGGAAAACCTCTCTGAGCCATGGACTGGGGAGGGAGAAGTTCCGAGTGTAAAAATTCCTTTCTACAAACAGCCTTTGGGGCTGAAACTCTGAGGTTTTGGGAGCACACTACTTTCTTCTGAGCAGAGCCATGGCACACACTCCTGGAGATGAAGGAGCTGTCTCCAGAGTTCACAGCATGGTGTAGCAATCTCCAGGGTACCAGAAGTCCATGCAGTCGCCAAAGACCTTTCATCAGCAGGGTGGAGAGGGTCTACTCTAGAGGAGAGGAGTGGATCTGCACCTTGCCAGGTCCTTTAAGACTTCAGGTTTTGAATCCCAGCCAACTGCCAAGGGGAAGGTGCAGGGGAACTGCGGTGCAAGGCAAGCTGATTGCCCTCGCTATTCTGTGAGGGCTGCCTGAATAGCGGGAGTTGAGATCCTCAGTCTGGGGAGGAGAGATTGGGGTGACACCAGTTTTTCCAACACCAACATGGTGGGACTTCAGAGAGCAGCAAAGTGGCCCCCAGTGGAGGCAAGACACACTTACACTAAACCCTGCCTCTCTGTGCCTAGCAACTGCTTATCTACTGGAGCAAGACTGACTGTCCCAACATACCTAATGTCTCCTCCAGACCAGCACAGCCACTACACCCAGGCACCAATAGACAATTCTTTCTTTTTATTTTTCTCCTACCTCTTTTTTGTCGTTTGGAATCATGCTCATAGTTTATGATTTGTTTTTTTTCCTCTCATTTCTTATTATATATTTTTAACTTTTTGATCAGACTTTTTTATTCTATTCTTTTTTCTTCTTTTCTCTTTGCTTCTATTCTTTTTCCTTTCTCCTTCCTTGGAGTCAGCCTTATAGTTTTTTGCTATTCTGTTTGGTTTTCTTTTCTCCCCTTTCCTTTTTCTCTTTTTATAGGCTTTCCCTCTTCCTTCCCCCCCCCCCCAGGATTACTTCAACAAACAAATCAACGCACATCTAGTTAAAGGTCCAAACACTCAACCACTACAAGCAAGGAGGAGCTCAGGAGAGGACTGACCAGTGGGATAGAGCAGCCAAAACCCAACAGCAGAGTGCATGCAACATACACCAGAAACACTTCCTGAGGAATCAGGCGCTGGACAATGTATGACCCTTTTTTAACATAGTAGTACTCTCAGGTGAAGGACACACAACACACTTATAAAATATGCAAAAGACAGAAACTTAGCCAAAATGACAAGACAGAAGAATTCTCCCCATAAGAAAGGTCAAGAAGAAATCACAGGCAGAGACTTGCTCGAAAGAGATATAAGCAATATATCTGAACAAGAATTTAGAACAAAAGTCATAATACAAATATCTAGGCTTGAATAATACATAGAAGACAATTGGGAAACCCTTGCTACAGAGATCAAAGACCTAAGAACAAGTCAGGATGAATTAAGAAATGCTATAGCTGAACTGCAAAATAAACTAGTACAGTGACAGCAAGGATGGAAGAAGCAGATGAGATAACAGGTGAAATAGAAGATAAAATTATGGAAAATAATGAAGCTGAAAAAAATAGGGAAAGGAAATTACTAGATCACGAGGGGGTAATTAGAGAACTAAGTGATTCCATGAAATGAAACAATATTCACATCATAGAAGTTACAGAAGAAGAGCAAGAAAAAGGAGCAGAAGGTTTATTTGAACAAATTATAGCTGAAAACTTCTGTAATCTGAGGAAGAAAACAGGCATCCACGTCCTAGAGGCACAGAGAACTCCCTTCAAAATCAATACAAACAGGTGAACACCATGACATATCATAGTGAAATTGGTAAAATACAAACATAAAGAGAGAAATCTGAAAGCATCTAAGGAAAAAGGTTCTTAATCTTCAAGGTTAGACACATAAGGGTAGTAGCAGACCTGTCCGTTGAAACTTGGCAGGCCAGAAGGGAGTGGCAGGAAATATTCAATGTGCTTAATAGGAAAAATATGCAGCCAAGAATCCTTTATCCAGCAAGTCTGTCATTCAGAATAGAAGGAGAGATAAAGACCTTCCCAGACAAAGAAAAGCTAAAGGAGTTCATGACCACTAAACCAGCCCTATAAGAGATTCTAAGGAGGACTCTGAGTAGAAAGGAGCAAAGACTACAAAGGATCAGAGAATATCACCACAAACACCAAATCTACAGATGGCACTAAATTCATAGCTTCAATAATCACTCTGAATGTAAATGGACTAAATGCCCCAATCAAAAGATATAGCATATCAGAATACATAAAAATAACAAGATCCATCTATATGCTTCCTACAAGATACTCATTTTAGACCTGAGGACACCTGCATATTGAAAGTGGGGAGATGGAGAACCATCCCTCAAGCTAATGGAAGTCAAAAGAAAGCTGGAATAGCCACACTTACATCAGACAAACTAGATTTCAAACACTGTAACAAGAGATGAAAACGGGCATTATATCATAATTAAGGGGTCTATCCATCAAGAAGAGCTTAAAACTTATAAATATTTATGCCCTCAACTTGAAGCCTCCAAATATGTAAATCAATTAATCACAGACATAAGCAAGCTCATTGATAATAATAGCATTATTGTAGGAGACTTTAACACTCCACTTACAGCAATGGACAGATCATCTAAGCAGAAAATCAACAAGGAAACAATGGCTTTGAATGATGTACTGGATTGGATGGACTTAAGAAATATATTCAGAACATTTTATCCTAAAGCAGAAGAATACACATTCTTCTCAAGGGCACATGGGACATTCCCTAGAATAAATCACATACTAGGTCACAAATTAGCCCTCAACAACTACGAAAAATCAAGATCATACCATGAATATTTTTATACCACAACACTGTGAAACTTGAAATCAACCACAAGAAAAAAATTGGAAATCCCCCAAATATGGTCAAAGAATATCCTATTAAGAATGAGTGGGTTAACCAGGAAATTAAAGAAGAAATTTTTAAAAAATACATGGAAGCCAATGAAAATGAAAACAAGACAGTCCAAACACTTTGGGATGCAGCAAAGGCAGTCCTAAGAGGAAAATACATTGTAATGCATTGAGATTCAGGCCTATCTCAAGAAGTAACCTAACCCTAATCCTACACCTAAAGGAGCTAGAAAGGCAGCAGCAAAGAAAGCCCAAAACCAGCGAAAGGAGGGAAATAATAACGATTAGAGCAGAAATAAATGATATAGAATCAAAAAAAAAAAAAAAGAAACCAGTAGACAGATCAATGAAACTAAGAGCTATTTTTTAAAGAATAAACAAAATTGACAGCCCTCTAGCCATACTTCTCAAAAAGAAAAGAGAGAGGGACCCAAATAGATAAGATCACAAATGAAAGAGGAGAGATCACAACCAACACCACAGAAATACACATAATTATTAGAAAATAGTATGAAAAATTACATGCCAACAAACTAGACAATCTGGAAGGAAGGGACAAATTTCTAGACACACACACTACCAAAACTCAAACAGGAAGAAACAGAGAATTTGAACAGTCCCATAACCAGAAAAAAGAAATTGAATCAGTTATCAAAAATCTCCCAAAAAATAAGAGTCCTGGGCCAGATGGCTTCCCAGGGGAATTCTACCAGAAATTTAAAGAAGAGTTAACACCTATTCTCCTCAAACTATTACAAAAAATAGAAATGGAAGGAAAACTTCCAAACTCATTCTATGAACCCAACATTACCTTGATTCCCAATTCTCCCACTAAAAAGGAGATTTACAGGCCAATATCCCTGATGAAACTGGATGCAAAAATTCTCAACAAGAAGCTAGCAAATTTAATTCGATAGTACATTGAAAGAATTATTCACCATCATCAAGTGGAATTTATTCCTGGGTTTCAAGGCTGGTTTAATATTCACAAAACCATCAACATGATACACCACATTAATAAAAGAAAGCATAAGAAGCAAATGATCCTTTTGAGAGATACAGACAAAATACGGTATCCTTTCTTGATAAAAAAAAAAAAAACCCTCAAGAAAGTAGGGATATAAGGAACATAACATCACAAAGGCTATATATGAAAGGGCCACTGCTAATATCATCCTCAATGGGGAAAAACAGAGCTTTCCACCTAAAGAACATGACAGGGATGTCCACTCTCACCACTGTTGCTCAAATAGTACTGGAAGTCCTAGCCTCAACAATCAGACAACAAAAATAAATAAAAGGCATCCAAATCAGCAAGGAAGAAGTCAAACTTTCACTCTTTACAGACGACATGATACTGTACATGGAAAACCCGAAAGAATCCACCAAAAAACTGCTAGACCTGATACATGAATTCAGCAAAGTCATAGTATACATAAAATCAACATACAGAAATAGGTTGTATTCTATACACCAATAATGTAGCAGCAGAAAGAGAAATCAAGGAATCGATACCATTTATAGTTGCAGCAAAAACCATAAGATACCTAGGAATAAACCTAACCAAGCAGGTAAAAGATCTGTACCCTGAAAGCTATAGAAAGCTTATGAAAGAAAATGAAGAAGATACAAAGAAATGGAAAAACATTCCATGCTTATGGATTGGAAGAACAAATATTGTTAAAATGTTGATACTACCCAGGGCGCCTGAGTCGGTTGGCTCAGTTGGTGGCTCAATCAAAGTGTCCGACTTCGGCTCAGGTCATGATCTCATGGTTTGTGGATTCTAGCCCTCTGTCAGGCTCTGTGCTGACAGCTGGAGCCTGGAGACTGCTTTGGATTCTGTGTCTCCTTCTCTGCCCCTCCCCTGCTCTCTCTCTCTCTCAAAAATAAATAAACATTAAAAAAATTTTTTAATGTTGATACTACCCAAAGCAATCTGTACATTTAATGCAATCCCTATCAAAATAACACCATCATTCTTCACAGAGCTAGAACAAACAATCCTAAAACCTGTATGAAACCAGAAAAGACCCTGAATAGCCGGAGTAATGTTGAAAAAGAAAACCAAAGCTGGATGCATCACAATTCCAGATTTCATGCTGTATCACAAAGCTGTAGTTATCAAGATATTATGGTACTGGCACAAAAACAAACACAGATCAATGGAATAGAACAGAGAACCCAGAAATGGACCCCACAAATATACAGATAACTAATCTTTGAGAAAGCAGAAAGAGTATCCAATGGAAAAAAGACAATCTCTTCAACAAATGGTGCTGGGGAAACTGGACATCAACGTGCAGAAAAATGAAACTGGACCACTTTCATACACTATACACAAAAATAAATTCAAAAGGGATGAAAGACCTAAATGTGAGACAGGAAACTATCAAAATCCTACAGGAGAAAACAAGAAGTAACTGCTTTGACCTCAGTCACAGCTATTTCTTACTTGACACGTCTCCGGAGGCAAGGGAAATAAAAGCAAAAATGAACTATTGGGATAAAACTCATCAAGATAAAAACTTCTGCATTGCAAAGGAAACAATCAACAAAACTAAAATGCAACCAATGGAATGGGAGAAGATATTTGCAAATGACATATCGAATAAAGAGCTAGTATCCAAAATCTATAAAGAACTGGCCAAACCAACACCCAAAAAAACAAATAATCCAGTGAAGAAATGGGCAGAAGACATGAACAGACACTTTTACAAAGAAGACATCCAGTTGACTAACAGACACATGAAAAGATGCACAACATCACTCATAATCAGGGAAATAGAAATCAAAATCACAATGAGATACCACCTCACACTGGTCAGAATGTCAGGAACAACAGATGTTGGTGAGGATGTGGAGAAAGGAGAACGCTTTTGCATTGTTGGTGGAAATGCAAACTGGTGTAGCCACTCTGGAAAACAGTGTGCAGGTTCCTCAAATAATTAAAAATAGAATTATCCTACAACCCAGTAATTGAACTCCTCGGTATTTACCCAAAGGATACAAAAATGCTGATTCGAAGCGGCACATGCACTCCAATGTTTATAGCAGCGCTATCAACAATAGCCAAGCTATGGAAAGAACCCAAATGTCCACTGATGGCTGAATAGATAAAGATGTGGTATATATATACAATAGAGTATTACTCGGCAATCAAAAAGAATAAAATCTTGCCATTTGCAACTATGTGAATGGAACTAGAGAGTATTATGCTAAGCAAAATAAGTCAGTCAGAGAAAGATAAACATTATATGATTTTACTTATATACGGAATTGGAGAAAGGTAACTGATGAACATAGAGGAAAGGATGGAAAAATAAGAGAAACAGAGAGGGAGGCAAACCATAAGAGACTCTTTAATACAGAGAACAAACTGAAGGTTGCTGGAGGGGAGGTGGGTGGGAGGATGGGTTAAATGGGTGATGGGCAGTAAGGAGGGCACTTTTTGGGAAGAACATTGGGTGTCATATGTAAGAGATGAATCACTAGGTTCTACTCCTAAAGCCAAGACTACACTGCATGATAACTAACTTGAATTTAATAAAATTAAAATTTTAAATAAATAAATAAATAAATAACAAAAAAAAAGTTATTTAGTTTTTGTTTTTGTTTTCAGTGAACTTCGTACCCCAGTGCAGAGCCAACATGGGACTTAAACTCATGACTATGAGATCAAGAGTTGGACACTCAGCCAACTAAGCCACCCAGGTGTCCCAAAACAAAATGTCTTTTATATTTTACTTTCAGTTTAATCATTTCTGGAGATGTTAATTTCTTTTTGTAGATCCAACTTTCTGTCTAGCATGATATTCCTTTGCCTGTGGAATTTCCTTGACCTTTCCTTCTGGTAATTAATTCTCTCTTTTCATTTGTCCCATATTTATGTGACATTTTAAATGTTTTGCCTGAAGATTAATGCCATCAATTCTTTTTTTTTTTCTCCTGTAAACACATTAAGAGGTAAAAATCTATTTTCTGTCCCCTTGAGCTTGGGCTGATCTTGTGACTTACGGTGACCAATGAATATGGCAGAAGTCATTGTGTGCCAGATCTGAGCCTTGCCTCTAAAAGGATTGGCAACTTCTGTGTTTCTTGAGGAATCCAGCCACCTGGAGATAAGGAAGCTCAAGCACACACTGTGCTATGAGACACAAGCCACATGGGGGAATGCCAGGCACCAGACACGGAAGTGAAACCATCTTAGACCTTCCATCCCAGCCCAACTACCTGCTAAATTCAGCTGATTCTACACACAGCCGGACAGCCACCCACCTTAGCCCCGCTCGACTCTTAACCCCTTTATGTAGAGATGATGAAAGTCAGACAGATGTTTAGTTTATTTAAAACATAGTATTGCATTCTTGTCAGACTATACACCCCCTTGGGGCTTGCACCCAGAAAGAACTGCTCCCCCACTCCACTGACAGACCATTGAATAAGAGTGAAAAACTTAAAATTACATACCACTGTTTCTCCTACTTTCCAATAATTCATGATTGCAAGGTATCTACTGGCAAATTTTGTGGACTAGCAATAATAATCTTACCATGCAGGGATGCCTGGGTGGCCCAGTCAGTTAAGCGTCTGACTTCGGCTCAGGTCATAATCTCATGGTTCATGAGTTTGAGCCCCACATTGGGCTCTCTGCGATCAGTGCAGAGCCTGTTCCAGATCCTCTGTCTTCCTTTCTCTCCCTCTGCGCCTCCCCTGTTCTCTCTCTCAAAAATAAATAAACATTAAAAAAAGAGAGAGAAAATGAATATATATATATATTTAAAAAAATCTTATGTACATCCAACTAATAGAGCTTCCTTAAATACAGTTTACACTCCTCTTCAGTTACACTCACCAAGTCTTCAGATACTCAGGATCTACCTAGCGTTTTTACTCAGTTAAAAAGAAAATCTTGCATTTTTTCCTCCATTCAAATTTTAAAGTATATTGCAGCAGAAGAGAGGAAAGATTGCTTCATCCTTCATTGAAAGTGAGTCACTGCTCTCTGGCCTCAAGACTTTAGCCAGTTATGCACACAGAGGGCCAGGGCATTGTCTGGGCTTCAGCGAGAGAGTCCCTGGTGACATAAAATCAGAGGCCTGCCATTCAGCTTTAGTAGAAAATAAAACTGGTTGCAATAACGTGTTAATAAATGTGACTCTCTAGGAGTTTTCAGTGTTTTCACTTACCTTCTTTAGCTTCATCCAGGAACCTTCAAGAGGAAGGTTCATCAACCTGGAAGAAGCGCGTAAGTATCTATTCTGTGGAATGACAGAAAAGTTTTCCTCCAGCTATAACTGGTAGGCAGAGTGATGAAGAGAAAAATGACTCCCTGAAATATATACAAAAATAAAACACCTGCTTTGAGGCAGTCTTTGTGAAGGTTATGAAAGATGGAGATATTGTACTTCAAATTGAATAAAAAGGGTTTGTTTGTTTGTTGCTACTGACCAATATTTATCCTTATCCATGTCCACTTACTCTCCCGGTTGCTGTGAGTGTCGGCTTCAGATAGCCAAGTGTGTTTCTGGACTTACTCTAAAGTGGAGAGACTTGCCGCCTTCTTTTACCCAGGTCATGGTTACATCTAGGAACTGGTCACATGAGGATATGAGGGCTAGTTCCAATGATGCGCCATCCCAGCCTGAGCACCCATTAGGATCAAGTGAATCCTCCTTCTGCTGCCTGGGCTTCCTCTCTTCACTCCTTCACAAATGCTGATCTCAAGAGCACTCACCAGGGATTTTCCCCATCTCCAAGACTGCTTCCTAGGGGAAACCCAACCCATGACAAATATATTCAAGTAGCTGAATATTTGTGGGAAACTCCAAAGTTTCAAATGAATGGACTACATGTACCCATTACCCAGCTTCAACAATCATCAACGAACAGCCACTTTCATCTCATCTGAACCTTTACTTGGCTCCCTTAATCCCACCCTAGTTTATTGTGAAGCAAATCGCAGATACTGTAAATTTTAATCTGCAAATGTATTGGGATGGATCTCTAAAGGATAAGGATTCTTTTTAAAGACCGTAAGTACAATACCATTGTCATATCTTACAAAATTAACAATAATTCCTTACTACCAACAAAGTCAGTGTTCAGCCAGATTCAGGCGGGATCTAGAGAATAGACCCCTTACACTGTAAGTGATTGATATATCTTTTAATTCTCTTTTGGTCTAAGGTTCTCTTTTTCTCTTATCAGTTTTTGTTTTTTTATGTATTTATTTACTACTGATGAGATTAACATTTTTTTTTATTTTTAGTTTTTTAAAAAAAATTTAATTCCACTGTAGTTAACATACAGTGTTCTATTAGTTTAGGTGTACAATATAGCGATTCTCATCAGTTTTGTTAAACAATATACTTTTTTGAACGTTTATTTATTTTTAGAGAGATGGAGATAGCATGAGCAGGGGAGGGGCAGAAAGAGAGAGAGAGAGAGAAAGAGAGAGAGAATTCCAAGCAGGCTCCAAGCTTTGAGAGCAAAGCCAGATGCAGGACTCAAACTCATGAACTGTGAGATCATGACCTGAGCTGAAACCAAGAGTTGGATTCTTAACCAACTAAGCCACCCAGGTGCCCCTAAACAATATACTTTTTGACTTTCATGATTCCTATACTTGGAGTCATAAGAGTTTGTGGTAATGCATGTGATACTAATGGCATCTACCTTTTGGGACCTTTTTGTGAACTAGGCACAGTGGCAAGTGCTTGGCATATATTGTCTCGTTTAATTTTTCCAATCAGCCATTGAGTTAGGCATTATCAGACCCAAGTTATAAATTTAAAACTGACAGTTCAAGAAATGAAGTAATTTGCCTGGGAACACATAGTTACTAAGAAAAAGAGCTGAGACTCAACACCACATCATTCTAATTCTGAGTCTGGTGCTTTCATGGATGTTCAAAATATTTCTCAGATTAATGTTGGAAGTTGAATGCCATCATAAAATGCCCATGTGGTCTATCTAAATCAGCAGACCTGGACTGAGTACCTTCCATGTTCACAGAAATGGGTAGGAACTGCACAGAATCAGTAGATGAATTCTGTTTGATCACTGGCTTCCAAATGCTCACAATCTAGAAGCTGGGGTAGAAGGAGACAGACCCAAGCAGGTGCAATGACAAGTGGACTGTGGTGCATGCTATCACAGAGCTACAGGTGAAAAAAGTGATACACAACAGAGAGAGAAAAAATAATTCTAATTTGGGGGTTTAGAAAAGTTTTTGGAGAACGTCGGAGCTACAGTGCCCCTGAATGATGGGTAGGATATTAGCGAACAAAGTTTAGATGACTGGAGACTGAAGATGATGAATATTGAAGTATAATACAGCATTCTTAGGAAGTTTACTTGGGACGTCTATTCCCCCTTGTTGATTTTGCAGAAATGCACAAAGCATTCTTTACAGCTCTCCCCACAACTTGGCAACTTGCACCTTGGGTAGGTGGGAGCTAACTCCTCACCTCCCTCCACCCCCTTTCCAGGCAGGGTCTAGGTCAGGGTGGTGACAATAAGGGCATATTGATCATCCATATCAACTGCTAATCATCTCTTTGCTGGCCCCTTTAAAAAAGCCCGGGATCGTGTTTGGATGACCAGTGGCCATGGTCCCTGGGGCCCCGGGCTGCCATGTATCTTACCAGCCTGCTTCTGACCTAAAGAATCCTTCCGCTTTGTTGAGGTCAGGCAACTTGCCAACTCCTCCTTGGCAGAAGAGCCTTGTTCCCGAGATAACTGGTTTCGTGCCTCTCTGATTACAACCTGATTACTACCCTGATTGTTCCTGGGGATCAGTAACAGCTGTCACTGCAGAAGGCAGTCAGACACCCTGCTTAGTGGTAGATCCATCTGAGATTCCTTTAGGTTTATTATATTAAGAAATAAAACTTGGGCACCTGGGTGGCTGGGTCAGCTAAGTGCCTGACTTTTGATTTTGGCTCAGCTCATGATCTCATGGTTCGTGGGTTCAAGCCCTGTGTCAGGCTCTCTGCTATCAGCTTGGAGCCTGCTTTGGATTCTCTCTCTTTGCGTCTCTCTGTACCATCCCCAGACTCTGTGCATGCTCCCTTTCTCTCTCAAATACAAATGAATAAAAACTTTAAAAAAAAAAAGAAATGAAACTCCTATTTTCAGTACTTGGAAGGACGACCTAATTTTACATTTTTTTTTGAGAGAAAGGGTGCAAGTGAGTGAGGGGCAGAGAGAGAGAGAGGGAGTGAGAGAGAGGGAAGTGGGGCTCATCTGGTCTGTGTGTTTTACCTGAAGCAGGGCTCGTGCTCACTTGATGTGGCATTTGAGCTCACCCGAGGACTCCAACTCATGAACTGTGAGATCATGCCATGAGCCAAAGTCAGATATTTAATGACTGAGCCACCTACGTGCCTCCATTTTACATCTTTATTAAAGAAACTGTTTCTCTGACTTCATGAGGTGAAGCAAAAAGGGAATGCTGAGCAGCAAATTTTCATTTCTATTTTGTCACCCATCAGTGACAAAACATTAGATTCCAGCTGCTTGACCCATTCTCCCCATTCTGTTGTTCCTCTCCCATCCCCTCACACCTATAGCAGCTATTGTGGCCTCAGAAAAGACAAGTCAGTTTTAACATGAATTAAAGCAATTCCTAAGTAAAGAAGTAAACCTACTCTCCACCCCTCCCCTCCAAGTCATATATGGCAATGAATTTAAAAGTCGAAAGCAAAGTAGCTTAATTATCCATGCTAGCAGTTCCTATAGTTAAGGAAGAAAGTTAGTGATATAGCCTACAACCCTTTAGTTGGAAGATAAAATAACTTCAAAGTCAATGTTGCTGTATTATTTCTGATGACTTTTATTATTATAGCATTTGTAGCATATGGTGGTGACAAAGGAAATATATCAGATATTTCTGGCTTTCCTCCCATATACACGTATTGTATTTCCTGAACTCTACACGTTAGGTGACACGGCCATGTGATTTGCTTTGGTGAAGAAAATGTGAGCAAAGATAATGGATGCCACTCCAGACAAGCCTTGAGAGCCAATGCCTAGTTGCCCCTGCTGTTCTTTCCCTCTGCCATGGTGACTGGTGACTTTCAAGATGGCGACTACTGCCAACCTGATTACCCGTATAAGGACCACACTGGGCAGAGCCCCAGGACTACGTGATAGACGTGAAGCATGAGCTAGGAAGAAATCTTTGTTGTTAAAATCACTGAGACTGAGATTGTTATGGCAGTGTTACCCAGCCTTGCTTGACTGATTCATAATGTTTCTTAAAAGCTTCTGAGGATTAAACAAATAGGCCTCTAGATAATCTTGAAGATAGTCTTCAAAAAGTTTTTGGGGGGCGCCTGGGTGGCTCGGTTGGTTGGGCCTCCAACTTCGGCTCAGGTCATGATCTCTTCGTTTGTGAGTTCAGGCCCCGCATTGGGCTCTGTGCTGACAGCTCAGAGCCTGGAGCCTGCTTCGGATTCTGTCTCCTCCTCTCTCTGCCCCTCCCCTGCTCATGCTCTGTCTCTCTCTGTCAATAATAAATAAATGTTAAAAAAAAAAAAAAGGTTTTTGGGGTGCCTGGGCAGTTCAGTCGGTTAAGCACCGACTTCGGCTCAGGTCATGATCTCACGGTTTGTGAGTTCGAGCCCCGCGTCAGGCTCTGTGCTGACAGCTCAGGGCCTGGAGCCTGCTTCAGATTCTGTGTCTCCCTCTTTCTCTGCCCCTATGCTGCTTACACTCTGTCTCTCTGTCAAAAAGTAAATAAACTTAAAAAAAAAGTTTTTGGATTGATGAGTGCGATAACACACACTCTACAAAGTTGCAGAACTGATGATAATTTTGCCAAGCTTTCTAAAAGGGCTCATTTTCCAGTCTTCTGGTAACTTACCTAAAGTATAATATACATATAATATATATTGTATTATATGTATGGTGCCCTACAACAAGTTTCCCTGCCCCGAACATTAAGTATTTCACAAAGTGGCAAGACAACATAGAGGAAATTACCCTTGTATTTAATTTAATATTGAAAAAACTTCTAAAACTTTTATGAACTCTTATGCCCATATTCTACTAGACTAGTCCTTTTTAGACATATTTGTTATATCTGACAATTAGAACGGTATAGGGGAATCTATTACACAACTAAACAAACTTATGTTAAGCAAGCTTCACTGTGCCAAAGTTATATTTTAGCACCCTCTGCTGAAGAAATTATGTGGCCCTCTGATAAATACAGGTGATTCCTGCCTGTGTGAGTTTTTGACTTGTATTTTTCAAATATAGGCTCTGGAGAATATATTATTTATACTCAATACCAAAAAAAGTTTCTCCTTTAAACAAATACCCTTCTGACAAACTACTCATCTACCAATGGTATGTGTCTTCTGTAGATCTTTTAGGAAAAGAAATACAGATGCATATGTCATTAAGTGTATATAACTTACACATTCACAATGTAAATATATGCCTAGTGAAAATTAGACATTTGTGATACTATACCTCTCTCTCTAGCAACACCCTTGTCTCCCATGCTCACACAGGGCTCCCAAGCCTCCAATCGCTCCTTATTGTCTTCTGAGTTTTTTGCCAAAACCCAGTACAAATTATGACATTACCAACTCTTCATTCAACGGACTACGTGACAGGAACAGTGCTAAGGGCAGGGATTTCATTTTGAGCTAAACAGATGTTAAATCTGTCCTCTGGGAGTTTACAATCTTATTGTGGAGCTGACTTTTGCCAAATGAGGAGATCAGCAAGCGTTTAATTATGAACCATAACATGTGATTTGAAAGGATACAATTCTCTGTGGAGCAGGGAGACCTAACTTACATCTGCTAAGTTAGAAAGCAGTGAGGTTGAGATGGATGGAAGTCGATGGACAGGTGCCGACCTTCTGAAAAGCAGGGTAGGCTGGAGGAGGAAGAGCATCCCAGGCACAGAAAGTAATAGGTAGGACACTCTGGGTTGAGAGGGAGCCTGGATGGTTGCAGGAGTGAAAGACAAACAAGGTCCCAGTAAAGAGATCAAGGGGGAGAGGAGAGGGAGGGGAGGGCAGGGTCAGACCAAGGGCTTGTGGGTCATGGGTGGGAGTTTTTCTCTTGGACTTAAGAATGCTGGGAGCTGGTGAACAGGGGTGGGGGATAGAGTAGATGCTACATGCAGGACACCATCAGCTCTGTGTTTCAAAACAAAATTACTCCTGTTGGGTTTTGGAGAAAGAATAACATTTGATATAACAAGAGTGTTTTCCCTTAGACTTTAGAATTGAACCTAGTGCCTGAGTGTGACATTAGAGTTCTCCATGACAAGGCACTGTTTATTTTTCCAATCTCGCCTATTCATAGGTTCTATGGCTGCTTATTGTTCCCTGAGAACACCCACCATGCTCATATGACATACTCGTTTTTCTTTTTTCTGCTTTCTCCACTTTTAGAAATGCCAATCAATCTATTTTTTTTTTCAAGTTTATCTATTTAAGTAATCTCTACTCCCAACACTGGGCTCGAACTCATGACCCAAAGATCAAGAGTCACATGGTCTACTGACTGAGCCAGCTAGGAGCCCTGAAATGCCAATAGTTCTTAAAAGACCAATGCAAGGGCATCTGGGCAGCTCAGTTGGTTAAGCCTCTGACTCTTGATCTTAGCTTAGGTCTTGATCTCAGGTTTATGAGTTCAAGCCCTGTGTTGGGTTCTATGCTGGGCATGAAGCTTACTCAAAAGAAAGAAAGAAAGAAAGAAAGAGAAAGAAAGAAAGAAAGGAAGGAAGGAAGGAAGGAAGGAAGGAAGGAAGGAAGGAAGGAAGGAAGGAAGGAAGAAAGAAAGAAAGAAAGAGAAAGAAAGAAAGAAAGGAAGGAAGGAAGGAAGGAAGGAAGGAAGGAAGGAAGGAAGGAAGGAAGGAAGAAAAGAAAGAAAGGAAGGAAGAAAAGAAAGAAAGAAGGAAAGACCAAAGGAAAAGTACCTTTTCGGAGAACGTTTCTCTGGGTCTCTCAAAATGAATTCTGCTTCTGCTTCCTCTACACTTCCATAACACAGGATCTGCATTTCTATACAACACATTTCACACTTATCTCTCTATGAGATTGTAAAAAATATGATAGGAACAATATCCTCTTCATCTTTGTACCTGTTCCCCATATCTCCTAAATCATAAACTCAGTAAAAGCATTTTAAAGTTGAAATTTCATTATACATTTCATTATACCCCCTAATAAATTTTATTAAATCTACTATAGATATAAAACGAATAAGGATATACCTACATACATAAAAACATTTAGATGTGCAATTGTAAGAGCAAAGTGGACAAAAGGTTAATGTTTTGCTTGGGTTGAGAGACAACACAGTAGAAAGTAGATAGAGAAAGGCAGAGGAGGTGGGAACAAATAGAGAGGTGAGTTAGAGCAGGTGGGCAAGCAGATAAGATGGTGAGGAGGAAGTGAGGTGACCAGAGAATGAATGAAGACATAAATAACCATGCTTATCTGTAAGGTTAAATATACGTGTGTGTGCATGTGTGTGTGTATTTGTGGCAAGATATAACTTATAAATATGTGGCAAGAGGCAAGATAACTTGTCCCTACTATTCTCTCTTGCTGCTTTCTATTTTGGGGAAAAGCTCTATTAGATCTAAATAGATGAACATTCTCCTTGCTAATATCTAAAAGTCTTGATTTGTAGGGAGGCAAAGGATGAGATTAGTGCATACCTATCAGCTGGGGGTCTTCCAAATTCTGACTGAGGAGACCTGAGGTTGGGCCCGAGAGTCTTCTTCAGGTGATGCTATTTCCAGGGGTCTATGGACCACACTTTGAATAGCATAGAACTGGAAGTTCTTTGGCAATTATTTTGTTGGAAAAAACTCTCTACTTTTTGGAGGCATTCAGCTATAAATCACTTATAGCTTAATCTATATAGTTTTAGGTAAAAACAAAATAGAACATTGCAAGACAAGAGATTCAAAGGTTAAACAACAGTCTTAAATATAAATCTAGAGTTATTCTTTTTCTTTAATTCTTTTTTTTAAAGTTTATTTATTTTGAGAGAGAGAACACAAGTGGGGAGTGGGGGGCGGTGGGTAGAGAGAGAGGGAAAGAAGGAGAATCCCAAGCACGCTCCATGCTTTCAGCACAGAGTTCGGTGCAGGTTCATACTTACCAACCCTGAGATCGTGACCTGAGCTGAAATCAAGAGTCAGACACTTAACTGATTAAGCCACCGTAGATGGCTCTAAATCTAGAGTTATTCTTAAGGCAATAAAAACTGCCCAAGTAAGTGGTAAGTGCTAGGCCTGAATTTTTAAGAGTGCGCTTAAGTTCAGATGGATAGCCACTGTTGAGTGAAGGCTTGCTTTTAGTCTCTTGGGAAAGGGAATATAGACTATTGGATCGGCAGATATCAAAGTTTTTTGTTTGCAACCTACAGTAAGAGATATCTATTTAGGTTATGATTCTGTACAAAATAAGCTTCATAAGTAAAATAATATATTTACTCTATGAAACATACTCTGATATCATTCTTCTATTGCAATCCATTAAATAAAAATGCTTCTCACAACTCATGAATGCCTGATGACTTGAAGTTTGAACTGGTGGACACGTTCAACTTTCTGTCTTTTTGTTTTTGATTACTATTCACCAACAAGATGTCAGAAGACTCTATTGCCTTTAGATTCCTAAAACATATATTTTTTTTTCTTTCTTTTTGTGTGAGATGGAATGTTGGAACATGGGATCGCAGCATAGCCTGATGGCAGGAAGGACCTACTCCATCTCTCGGGAGCAATTTTATATTATAGGTCCCAGTTTGACTTTCTTCCCCATCTGCAACATAACTACATGTTTGAATCAGAATTTTATGGAGGCAAGCTGGAGTGTTTTCTTTCCCCCATAACTTACACAGGCAGGATAGTAGAGTGCTTAAGAGCACGGACTTGGAGCTATCTGGTCTGCACCTTGGCTTTCCCATTTGGAAATGCAACTTGGGTCTAACTAGGCATTTAACCTTCCCTGCCTCAGCTTCCTTATCCATAAAATGGGAATAATAATAGTTTTTACCTAACAGAATACAGGTGAAGATTAAATCTTAAAACATCGTAAATGAGTACAACAGGAATGTTATCAGAACTGTTAGTCAGACTTCGATTAAATTACAACGTAAAGAGTTTGAATCTGATTTTACAATCAGTAATGTAATTACTGACAAGTAATGACAACTACTTTTTAAACAGTGGCTTGAAAATAATGACGTGAGCTATAATAAGTCCAATAAAAGTGTCTTCAGTCATCACCAAAGGCAATTCTCCCCAGTCTTGATTCAAATAGACCTTCTAAAACTTGATCAACTTATTAACAAACTATCCTGGGGGAAAAAAGAAATGAAAATTTTTGTACCAGAAAAGAGAGATCTAGTAAAATGTCACATTTCTCTGGAAATGCAAGTATTGGGACTTTATTGTTCAAACTGAAGGATGCAAACTCCATTCTGTGTATCACCAAGGAAACATGATATGATTTAGGAATTTGTTTATTTTTTATTAGTGACTCTCTGTTGTTGCCTGTTTTTTTTTAATAGGCAGAAATAGCTGTGGTACTTTAGAAATAAGATAGGCTGAGCTGTTAAGGGAAGGAAATGTGATACTTATGGACTGAATGTTTACGTCCTCCCCAAATTCTTATCTTAAAATCCTGCCCCCCATGGTGCCTGGGTGGCCTCAGTCTGTTGAGCATCTGACTCTTGACTCCAGCTCAGGTCAGGATCTCATGGTTCATGCGTTCGGGTTGGGTTCTGTGCTGGTGGTATGAAGCCTGCTTGGGATTCTCTCTCTCTTCCTCTCTCTCTGCTCCTTCCCCACTTGCTCTCTCTCTCTCAAAAAAAAATAAATTTAAGTCTATCCTTAAAAAACCTAATAAGAGGAGCGAGGCAACATGGCGGAGGAGTAGGGGGCTCCAGTATTTCGCTTGCCCTTTAAAGGGGGACGACTGAAACCATTGTCTCTCTCTCAACTCCAAAAATCGGGGGGAAAAGGTGCTAGAGCTGACAAGAAACTAAGGCGAAAACAGACACGGCCCAACTGAACTGTGAGTTTAATCTGGGTCGGATAAAACGAACTCGAACTCGGGAAGTTGAGCTGAGGGGAGGGTGAGCGTCTTCGGAGATAGCTGGGAAAGTGCCGATCGAACAACATCTGAACGAGAGGGCCAGAGCGGGTGAGACTGCGACCATCCAGCCCCTAAATGCAGGGCTTTTGAAGAGAAGTTCAGTGGCAAACAGCAGCAATCCCCGCGCGCTGCTGGGACCGCACCAACCCCGTCCTGAGCCACTGGGACGCGCGCGGGAGGGACTGGCAGCGGGGACGCAGGCGGCGCCGCCTGCGGAGCACCTCTAACCCCGGCACAATTATAACGAAATCGGGGGGTGGCAGACGGCCGTACCACCGCGCCACCCTCGCCCAGCGCCTCCGGGGCGCGCGCGCTGCCGGGACAGGCAGGGGGGACTCAGGCGGTGGCTCCTGCGGAGCACCTCTAACCCCCGCACAGTTACAGCCAAATCGGGGGGTAGCAGACGGCCGCGCCACCGCGCCACCCTCGCCCAGCGCCTCCGGGCACGCACCCTGCCGGGATAGGCAGCAGGCACCCAGGCAGCCCCAGGCGCGGCTCCAGTAAACCACACTAGGCTGGCGTGGGCGGTGGAGAGAGAGAACAGAAATAAAGGGGCGAATAAAGCCTCCAGGACTGGTGGCTTGGGTCTGGAGAGACGCCATTGTTGTCTCACAAGCCAGGAAGTCACCCCAGAAGCCATCCCTGCAGCAGTGGAGGCCGGACCCGCCTACACTAAACCACGCCCCTCCCAAACTATCAGCAGGAGCGACTGATCCAAGTGGAGATTGCTGCCTGGAGTAACGCCAGTCATTTCTTCTTTTTAAATTTATCCCTCCCTTTCTCATTCCTACCGATCCCCATCCCTGAGCTGGTCATCCAGGGTACTGACTGGCTTAATCATTTTTTTCGTTCTTTTTGTTTTTTGTTTTTTTGTTTTTTGTTTGTTTGTTTTGTTTGGGTTTTTTTTGTTTTGTTTTTTGTTTTTTGTTTTTTGTTTTTGTTTTGTTTTTTAACCCACTCTTCGAGGACATGTCCTACAACCTCTTCTTTACTTCCCTAGCCCTTTTTCTGGAATAACCAGGCCGTATAAGTTCATCTAGACGACATCGATCTTTATTCCTTTTCCCTCGCACCTGTCCTTATTCTGATTTCTATCAGTCTGGATTAAACCCTTTAGTCGCTCTACCTGGGCAAAGTCCATTTCCTTCTTCTCCCTGCACCAGTCATTATTCTGTCTATATATGCTCTGCCACCAGCACACTACATACCCTGTCCTTAACGTGTAGCTGTTACTTCAGGACATTGCCCTCAGAGAGTCACTTGTTATTTTTTTCTGTTGTGAACTGCTTGTCTGGACCATTTGTCGGTACGTTTGAGTATTTCTGTGTTCTGTGTGTCTGTCAGTTTTCCTTTCCAGGGCAACTTCAAGAAACAACCCATAACACATCCAGCCAAAATGACGAGACGGAAGAATTCTCCTCAAAAGAGTCTACAAGAAGCAGTGACAGCTCAAGAATTAATGAAAAGAGATATAAGCAACATAACAGAACTTGAATATAGAATGTTAATCATAAAACTAATTGCTGGCCTTGAAAAAAGCTTAGATGAATGCAAGGGGTCCCACGAGGCAAAGTTCAAAGACCTTAAAAACGGTCAGGAAGAATTAAAGAAGACATTGGAAGAAATACAGGGGAAACTGGAAGCAGCCACAGCACGGATTGAAGAGGTAGAGGAAAGAGTTAGTGCATTAGAAGACAAAATCATTGAAAAAGAGGAAGCAGATAAAAAGAGAGAGAAGCTGATCCAGGAACAGGAAAGGAGAATTCGAGAGCTGAGCGATGCAGTCAAAAGAAACAATATCCGTATCATAGGAGTTCCAGAGGAAGAAGAGAGAGAGAAAGGAGTCGAAGGGGTTCTGGAACAAATCATTGCTGAGAACTTCCTCAACATGAGAAAGGAAACGGGCATGGAAATCCAAGAGGCACAGAGAACTCCCCTCAGACGTAACTTGAATAGACCTTCTGCACGGCACATCATAGTGAAGCTGGCAAAATACAAAGATAGGGAGAGAATCCTGAAAGCAGCTAGGGACAAAAGAACCCTAACATACAAAGGGAGACCTATAAGGGTAGTAGCAGACTTATCTACGGAAACTTGGCAAGCCAGAAAGGAATGGCAGGATATCTTCAATGTGATGAGCAAGAAGGACATGCAACCAAGAATTCTGTATCCGGCTAGCCTGTCATTCAGAATAGAAGGAGAGATCAAGGTTTTTCCCAACAAACAAAAACTGAAAGAATTTATCACAAATAAGCCAGCACTGCAAGAGATCCTGAGGGGCATTCTATGAAAACAAGGAGGCAAAGAATACAAACTACCAGACACAGCCTTACAAACATGAAACTTACAGATAATACAGTGACTGTAAGCCCATATTTTTCAATATTAACACTGAATGTAAATGGACTAAATGCGCCAATCAAAAGACACAGGATAACAGAATGGATTAAAAAACAAGACCCATCTATTTGCTGTCTTCAAGAAACTCATCTTAAACCTGAAGACACCTTCAGATTGAAAGTGAGGGGATGGAGAACTATCTACCATGCTACTGGAAGTCAGAAGAAAGCCGGAGTAGCCACACTTATATCAGACAAATTAGACTTTAAAATGAACGATGTAATAAGAGATGAGGAAGGACATTATATAATAGTCTCAGGGACCATCCAGCAGGAAGAGCTAACAATTGTAAATATCTACGCACCGAATTCAGGGGCACCCAAATTTGTAAAACAACTAATTACAAACATTAGCAACCTCATCGATAAAAATGTCCTAATAGTAGGGGATCTCAACACTCCACTCTCAGCATTGGATAGATCAACAAAACAGAAAATCTCCGCAGAAACAATAGCCCTGAATGACACATTAGGACAGATGGGCCTCACAGACATCTTTAGGGTCCTTCATCCAGAAGCAAAGGAATTTACGTTCTTCTCATCTGCACACGGTACATTTTCCAAGATAGACCACATTCTGGGGCACAGGGAAGCTCTGAATAAATATAAAAGAATTGAGATCATACCGTGTACAGTGTCAGACCACAATGCTTTGAAACTTGAAATCAACCACAGGAGAAAGCCTGGAAAATATCCAAGAACATGGCGGCTAAGAAATAACCTACTAAAAGATGACTGGGTCAACCAAGCCATCAGAGAAGAAATTAAAAAATACATGGAAACAAATGAAAATGAAAATACAACAATCCAAACGCTCTGGGAGGCAGCAAAGGCAGTCCTGAGAGGGAAATATATTGCAATCCAGGCCCATCTCAAGAAACAAGAAAAATCAATAACACAAATTCTAACAGCACGCCTAAAGGAACTAGAAGCAGATCAACTAAAACAACCCAAGCCCAGCAGAAAGAGAGAAATAACAAAGATCAGAGCTCAAATTAACCATATGGAGACAGAAAAGGTAGTGGAACAGATCAATGAAACCAAAAGCTGGTTCTTTGAAAAAATAAACAAAATAGACAAACCTCTAGCCAGGCTTCTCAAAAAGAAAAGAGAGAGAACTCAAATAAATAAAATCGTGAATGAAAAGGGAGAAATTACAACCAATCCCTCAGAGATACAAGCAATCATCAGAGAATACTATGAAAAATTATATGCCACCAAACTTGGCAATCTGGAAGAAATGGACAGCTTCCTAAATAGCCACACGCTACCAAAACTCAAACGGGAAGAAATAGAAAATTTGAACAGACCCATAACTAGTGAAGAAATAGAATCCGTTATTAAAAACCTCCCAGCAAATAAAAGCCCTGGACCAGATGGCTTTCCTGCGGAATTTTACCAGACATTTAAAACAGAGTTAATTCCTATCCTCCTCAAGCTGTTCCAAAAAATTGAAACGGAAGGAAAACTCCCGGACTCATTCTATGAAGCCAGCATCACTTTGATTCCCAAACCAGATAGAGACCCAGCAAAGAAAGAAAATTACAGGCCAATATCCCTGATGAATATGGATGCAAAAATTCTCAACAAGATACTAGCAAATCGAATCCAACAACATATAAAGAGAATTATCCACCATGATCAAGTAGGATTCATCCCTGGGTTGCAGGGCTGGTTCAATATTCGCAAATCAATCAACGTGATACATCACATCAACAAAAGAAAAGATAAGAACCATATGATCCTGTCAATAGATGCAGAAAAAGCATTTGACAAAATACAGCATCCTTTCTTAATAAAAACTCTCGAGAAAGTCGGGATAGAAGGAACATACTTAAACATCATAAAAGCCATCTATGAAAAGCCCACAGCTAATATCATCCTCAATGGGGAAAAATTGAAAGCCTTCCCCCTGAGATCAGGAACACGACAGGGGTGTCCACTCTCGCCACTGCTATTTAACATAGTGCTGGAAGTCTTAGCATCAGCAATCAGACAACAAAACAAAATAAAAGGCATCAAGATTGGCAAGGAGGAAGTCAAACTTTTTGCAGATGACATGATACTTTACATGGAAAACCCGACAGAATCCACCAAAAGCCTACTAGAACTGATTCATGATTTCAGCAAAGTTGCAGGATACAAAATCAATGTACAGAAATCGGTGGCATTTCTATACACCAACAATGAAGCAGCAGAAAGAGAAATAAAGAAGCTAATCCCTTTCACAATTGCACCAAAAACCATAAAATACTTAGGAATAAACCTAACCAAAGATGTGAAAGACCTCTACACTGAAAACTATAAAAAACTTATGAAGGAAATTGAGGAAGACACAAGGAAATGGAAAAACATCCCATGCTCATGGATTGGAAGAATAAATATCGTCAAAATGGCAATACTACCCAAAGCAATCTACACATTCAATGCAATCCCAATCAAAATTGCACCAGCATTCTTCTCAAAGCTAGAGCAAACAATCCTAAAATTTGTATGGAACCACAAAAGACCTCGAATAGCCAAAATAATACTGAAGAATAAAACCAAGGCGGGAGGCATCACAATCCCAGACTTTAACCTCTACTACAAAGCGGTGGTCATCAAGACTGTATGGTATTGGCACAAAAACAGACGCATAGACCAATGGAATAGAATAGAAAACTCAGAAATGGACCCGCAAGTATATGGCCAACTAATCTTTGACAAAGCGGGAAAATGTATCCAATGGAAAAAAGACAGCCTTTTTAACAAATGGTGCTGGGAGAATTGGACAGCAACATGCAAAAGAATGAAACTAGACCACTTTCTTACACCACTCACAAAAATAAATTCTAAATGGATAAAAGATCTGAATGTGAGACAGGAAACCGTCAAAATCCTAGAGGAGAAAACAGGAAAAAGCCTCTTTGACCTAAGATGCACAAATTTCTTACTCGACACGTCTCCAAAGGCAAGAGAATTAAAAGCAAAGATGAACTATTGGGACCTCATCAAGATAAAAAGCTTCTGCATGGCAAAAGAAACAACCAACAAAACGAATAGGCAACCAACGGAATGGGAAAAGATCATCGCAAATGACATATCGGATAAAGGACTAATATCTAAAATTTATAAAGAACTTACCAAACTCCAAACCCGAAAAACAAACAACCCAGTGAAGAAATGGGCGGAAGATATGAATAGACACTTCTCCAAAGGGGACATTCAGATGGCCAACAGACACATGAAACGATGCTCAATGTCACTCATCATCAGGGAAATACAAATCAAAACTACACTGAGATACCACCTCACACCAGTCAGAGTGGCTAAAATGAACAAATCAGGAAACTATAGATGCTGGCGAGGATGTGGAGAAGTAGGCACCCTCCTACACTGTTGGTGGGAATGCAAACTGGTGCAGCCACTCTGGAAAACGGTGTGGAGGTTCCTCAAAAAAATGAAAATAGAGCTACCCTATGACCCAGCAATAGCCCTGCTAGGAATCTACCCAAGAGACACAGGAATGCTGATGCATAGGAGCACGTGTACCCCAATGTTCATAGCAGCACTTTCGACAATAGCCAAATCATGGAAAGAGACCAAGTGCCCATCAACTGACGAATGGATAAAGAAGTTATGGTACTTATATACAATGGACTACTACGTGGCAATGAGAAAAAAATGAAATCTGGCCATGTGTAGCAACATGGATGGAACTGGAGGGTATTATGTTAAGTGAAATAAGTCAGTCAGAAAAAGACAGATACCATATGTTTCCACGAATAGGTGGACTTTGTGAAACTAAGCAAAAACCAGGGGGAGGGGAAGAGGGGAAAGAAAAAAAAGACACAGAGAGGGAGGGAGATAAAACATAAGAGACTCTCAAAGACTAAGAAAAAACTGAGGGTAAGGGGGATGAGGGAGGGGGGAGAGGGGGTGATGGGCATTAAAAAGGGCACATGTTGGGATGAACACTGGGTGTTATATGTAAACCAATTTGAAAATAAACTATTATAACAAAAAAAAAAAAAAGAAATGCAAAAATGGAAAAGACAAAAAAAAAAAAAAGAGTTGGGACGAAAGAAACTAAACTGCTAAGAAAATAATCTTCCTTGTCTTTAGTATCTCTTTGGATTTCTCACCAAGTATAAAGATCAAGTAAAGCTACTCATTCCTAGTACTGGGTCAATAAAAAATAAAATGGAAAAACTTAAAAAAAAAAAAAAAAAAAACCTAATAAATTAAAAAAAAATTCTGTGCGCCCCCCCCCCCCCTCCAAATGATGGTATTAAGAGACAGGGTTTTTTTGAAGTCATGAGGATGAAGCCCTCACCAACATGATTAGTGTCCTTGTAAAAGGGACCTCAGAGAGCTATCTCTTTTTTTGACATATGAGGACACAGTGAAAAGATGGACTTCTATAAACCAGGAAGCGGTTCCTCACCAGACACTGAATCTCCTGGTCCCTTGGTCTTGGACTTCCTAGCTGCCAGAACTGTGAGAAATAAACATGTGTTGTTTAAGCCAGCTGGTCTGTTGTATTTTTGTAATAGCAGCCCAAAAGGACTAAGACAGTATCCATTATCAATGTTCAATCGATTACATTGTGAAAATAAGAGTATCTATCTTTAAATTTGTTTTAATGTTTATTTATTTTTGAGAGAGAGAGAGAGACAGAGAGACAGAGAGCAGGTGGGGGAGGGGCAGAGAGCAAGGAAGACAGAGACTCCAAAGCAGGCTCCAGGCTCTGAGCTGTCAGCACAGAGCCCAACCCGGGGCTGGAACTCACCAACCCTGAGATCATGACCTGAGCTGAAGTCAGATGCTCAACTAACTGGGTCACTCAGGCATCCCTCTCTCTATCTTTTAAAGTTCTAAATTGCTTAGCCTAACAAACCTAATAAATTAAACAGCAACAATATAATATTTTCATCTTTTCATCCATAAAACTGAACATTCTATTTGTCATTGGAACGATCAGATCAAGAAAAGAAGTATCAGCCATGCGTACCTTCTTACTGGTGACAAGCTGTTGCTATCTGTATAGATAAAAATCAATTACTATAGTTAGCTAAGTTGCCATAGAGAAACTGGTGTGTGTTCCATGCCTAACTATAACTTAAACCACTTCTAAAAATGGAAGCATACTTATGTAGATTTCCATGAGGTCAGAATGAGAGTAGGGGACAGTGTATTTGAAAGGAAGATATTTTTCCAAGTAAGGTCTAGAGGGAAAATTTGAACTCTTACCTCTCCCTGGTTCCTCATATTCAAAGAGCTTGCCTATCTTAGTGATAGCTCTTGAAACCATCCTCTCCCTTCCCTCCCTGCCCCCTCCCCTCACCCTCCCCTTGGACTTCATTAGCCCAAAGCTGCATCTCTGTGGCCTCCTTGATGTCACCTTGAGATTTGCGGGTGAGGTAAAATTCCTCCTCTACTCTCTTAGGGTCTCCAGATTGGCCTAAGAATTAAGCAGAACATAAGGCAGATTAACAGGAGAAAAGCATACAAATTTTATTTAGTGATTTTACATATACATGGGAATCTTCACAAGAAAAATGAAGATCCCAAGAAACAGTGAGGGTCTAAGCTTATAGTTTGGACAAAGAGCAGTCAATTGTGAAAACGGGACAAGACGAAGTGATTTGGGTCAGAGAGGTTGATGGTGGAGAAATGGCCGGGAAGATAAAGGTTAAGTTTAACCAGGTTTGTTTGTACAGATTTCTCTTGACCTCGACTCCCCTCTCTGGTGATGAAAATGACTTCCTTCCTTCTGGTACAGGGAAGACATCTTTCACATCCGAATTTTATCTTCTGTTTTGTGAAGAAAAAGGAAGCTCAGCATGCCTTCCCTGTACATGCTGTCTCTCCTGCACCTTTAATTCAAAATATCAATATGGTATGCTGGGGTACCTGGGTGGCTCAGTCAGTTAAGTGTCAGACTCTTGATTTCAGCTCAGGTCAGAATCTCACGGTTCATGGGATCGAGTCTCGCATGGGGCTTGGTGCTGACAGCACAGAGCCTGCTTAGAATTCTCTTCCTCTCTCCCTCTCTGTCTCTGCCCCTCCTCTGCTCACACACACTCTCTCTCAAAATAAGTAAGTAAACATTTAAAGAATACATATCATTATGCCAAAGTGGACCTGCTGGGCCTAATACTTTTTTTTAAGACTTTTAGGTATAATCTTTTATTATTAAAAAAAAAATTTTTTTAGTGTTTATTTATTTTTGAGAGAGACAGCCTGTAAGTGGGGGAGGGCAAGAGAGAGAAAGAGGGAGACACAGAATCCGAAGCAGGCTCCAGGCTCTGAGCTGTTAGCACAAACTCACAAACAGTGAGACCATGACCTGAGCCAAAATCTGACAATCGACTGGGCCACCCAGGCGCCCCTCTAGGTATAATCTTAAAAACACTACTCTGATCCTGTCCTCTTCTCTTCTGATACTTTCATGCCTTCCTTAGCTATCACATTCCCAAAGCGGCCTGACCGCTCTCAAGAACAACCTCCGCACACCCCCAGAGATCTTCCGCTGAACGTCTTTATCTATATGTCCCACCATCACGATCCAAATCCAGCATGGCAAATGTCACCTTGTTCCCCTAGTCAAAGATTTCTGTTCAGGGTGCTGACTTTCGTTAAGCCACTTGGGCTAACAGTCTGGAAGTTATCATCAGCTCTTTCTGTGTCCTGAGCAGCACAGACAACTCATGGGTCCTGTCTCCACAGTGTTGGGCACTTCTGCCCTTCCTTTGCTATACACTATGTTCCATTCTTGTGGGTTTTTTTGCCCAGAGGAGTGGAATGAGAAATATAATACACTGAGAACATAAAAGGAAAATACGAGAGACTAAATATTTTTATTTTAGAAAGAGAGCCACTTTTCCTAATATTTACTACTATAAGGACACGGGGGGCCTTGCTTGTTCTTATGTTAAATGACATGCCAAACAGGGTAACAGCCAGTATCCTGAGGGCATAGTAGGGGCTCCAATTTTGGTGTATCACTGTGCGCTACTATTTCCTTTCTAGGAGTTGTTTTCGAAGGGCTTCATTTTACATAAAAACAAGACTTTAAAATAACATGTCCTCACCAGAATGGCCAGCAAACCTCTTGTACCACACAGGAGTTTTTGGTTTTCTCTTAGCAAAGCATTATGTATTGTTTTCTCTTAAATGTTGGTGTCCAGGTTGGGTTTCTAGGAAGGACATTCTGAGACACAGCCTGCGAGATGATTATGAAGGGCATGCCCTTGGTTTTCAACATGAGGAGAAGGCAGAGTAAGAAGGAAGCAGGACTGATCAGAGGGAGAAGTCAAGTTGCACTGCAGGTTAATGACTTCTGGGCTGACCCCAGGGGAGCTCTGGGGCTAGAATGGCTGTTCCAAGTTGTCTTGAGTTGTGCTCAGATGGCCAGATCTTTGTATTTCTGTGTGGATCAGTCGCTGTGTGGGCACCCCAGGAAGGAGTGGGGAAGCCAATCCCTCAAGTGCTCCTTATAGCTGGATGATGACACCATGATGGGGGTGCATATGGGTGATAGGTTGGTGTCCACCCCAGAAGCCAACTATACAAAGTTTGCTGGTCTTTTCTGCAAAGAAATGATAGAGGAGCTCTCTATAGTATGGTAGGTAGCCGACAGTTTGGAAAAACAGCCACATCTAATCTGTTTCCTCAAGATAAAGAGGATGTCTTAATAAAGGAGAAAGTAGTTACTTTCAAAAGAAGTGCACACGGTGGAGAGAATATTTTGAAAACACGTCCACTGTTTTTTGACTTGTCAAATACTACACAGTTGCATCAGTCACAAACTTGAAACCAGAATTTTTTCACTTGTCTCAAATTTTGCAAACAACGGGTCCTCATGGATTTTTAACTTACTTATAAGAATAATAAAAATGCAGCATCTCTTAATGAGTGTTCAAGAACAACTAACACGGGAAAGATGGAAATTTACCAACTGAATATTTACAAAACTCTTTGTATAATAAGTGGATGGGGTTGAACAAGGTGCATCACAATTCAGAAGGTCAGTCAGAGATGCTCTGTGTTTATTTGGATCTCCTGATCTTTCTGAGGGATCTCTGACAATTATGAAAAACATTAGAATTAATTATAAGATAAACTGAGCTTAGGTCATTGAGTTAAAGCATTAATCTAAAGCATTAACTGTTTCAAAAGATGTTCTTTATAGTAATGAGGGTTGGTGATTGTTAATGGGTTGAATTGTATCCCACAAAGAGATGAGTTGAAATCCTCACCCCCAGTATCTCAAAATGATTTTATTTGGAAATCGGTTTGTTGAACATAAACTTCACTTAAACTAATGACTGGTGTCCTTATAGAGAAGGCAGAAGCACAGGAAAAGAGCCTTGTAAAGAGGAGGCAGAAATTAGGTTTACGTTGCCTTAAGCTAATATATGCCTGGGGCACAGGAGACAAGGAAGGATTCTCTTCTAGAGGCTTCAGAAGGGGCTTGGCCCAACCAATTAATTCCCTGATTTGGCACTTCTAGCTTCCAGAACTGTGAGAGAATACATCTCTGTCATTTTAAGCTACCCAGTTCATGGTACTTGGTTATGGCAGCCATAAAAAGTAAACAGTGGAAAGTAGGAAAGTAAACAGTGGTGTTAAAATGTTTTCTTACCATTAGACATAGCATTTTTAAAACTTTAATATTTTATTTTGTCTCTATCATATGGTAAGCAAATAAATATATATTAAAGGTGTGCTAATTTTTTTAAAATTAAGAATGGTAAATAATAATAATAATAATAATAATAATAACAATAATAATAAAAGCTTGAGTATGTGCTGGAAATTGTGTTTGAAAAATTATTCGTAAAAATAATTTGAGTCTGAGAATGTTGAGTTTCTTAATTTGTTTCTGCCAGCCTTTGGGACTGTAGTAATCCAGATTTCCTTAATCCAATTTCAGGATTTGAACTTTTCTGGGTCAGCCAGATCAGGCAACGCTGACCCAGGCTGCCCGTTTATTTTTGGTTCCCCCTCACTCCTGTGGTGTGGCTCTCTGGTTTCTCAGCCCGACGGGCCTGGTAGTCTTCCAGCGCCCTGAGTCCGGGACTCCGGCTTTGCCCTTGTCCCCAGAGCTGTGGGAAGAACTGCTCAGCCTTCTCTTCAGGACCTCCCAATGCACTCTGGGTAAAAGAGTCCTTAAATGCCAGCTCTTGCTTTGTATTTCCATTTCTATCTCCTCTCTGATCTTGGACTGGTTATTCTTCGTTGTGTTATTAGTGTTTTTGACATTTAGAGTTTTTCTCAATTCAGATATTTAAGTTGCATTCTGCCAGAGAGTTGGCCTTATTTATTCAGTCTACCATTACCAAAAAGATCATCAAAAAGAGTTTAGAGACCACTCTTCTAGACTATGCCCATGATCTCTTAACATCTTCAATCTCCTTCACCCCCGGTCTCTCCTCCACTCAGCTGCCGGATCAATGTTTTTAAAACATTTCTGTCAGGTTATTTTCCTGTTCAAAAAAAACCCAAAAAATCCTCAATGACTCTTACTGCTCTGTGGCTTAGCTAAGCTGGAATTTCCTAGAATTTCCTTTCCTGTATGGTTCTGGATCAGTGTTGGCCAACAGAGACATTTTTTTTTGTCCTTTTTTCAAATTTTATTTGAATTCTAGTCATGTAACATACAGTCCAATATTGGTTTCAGGAGTAGAAATCAGTGATTCATCACTTACATACAACGCCCAGTGCTCTTCACAACAAGTACCCTCCTTAATGTCCATCACTCATCTACCCCATCCCCCACCTACTTCCCTCCATCAACCCTTAGTTTGTTCTCTATCTTTAAGAGTCTCTTACGGTTTGTTTCTCTTTCTCGACAGAGACATTTAGAATGCTATTGGGGAGGTAGAAATGAAGCAGCTGCCAATTATTTTTTTAATGCTTTGATGGCTTAGTGGTTGGTGCCAGGCACACGGTCTCTGACCTGCAGCTAATCTACCTATTGTCATGGAGAAACAACCACCTGCACAGCTGAATGGTGTTGTACCCTCCCCTCTCCCCAAATCCACGTCCACCTGGAACCTCAGAATGTGACCTTATTTGGAAAGAAGGTCTTTGCAAATATTGTCATTTATACTAAGATGAGGCCCTTCTAGATCAGGCCCTAAATCTGATGACTAGTGTCCTTATAAGAAAGCCACCTGAAGACACAGAGAGACAGACATCTAGGGAAGAATGCCTTGTCCGACCCCTGGACAGCTTCTCTTACCATCACTGGTGGCATCGAGGATGGAGGTAGGGACAGGCGGATGTGGGTTCTAGTTAGTCCTTCTGGGTAATAGCTGTGTTCTTCGGTCCTGGTTTGCCCTTGCCTTCATTCACATCCAACTTTCCTTCTCAACTGCCAGACTAGCAACTGTAGGATCAACACTGGACATTGGAGGCAACTGCCTGCATAGATGGTCTACCACTCACACGATTGCCTTTAATTCTTATAGTAATTCCCTTATTCCATACCACACATGGTGGTTCTGCTTCTCTGATCAAACCCTAACAGACTGTCTTCCAAATAAAGTAAAAATGAATTGGATGAAATCAATCGGGCTGCCCTGTTCTTTCTATTATATTAGAATACATGAGGTTATTAATTAAAATTAATAGCTAACACTGATTGAAACCCTACTAAGTGCAGGGCATTAAGCTAAGTAAGCTCTTTATAGCATCTCATTAAATTCTCAAAACAAGCCTATGAAGAAGGTACTGGTAACATGCCTGTTTTATAAATATTCACAAATATTACAATGTTCACAAATGTGGAAGTGGTTTAAACTTTTAGAGAGATGAACTAATGCAACCAAGACAGATTTCATACCCAGAGTCTAATTACAGAACAGGAGTCCTCAACCAACATATTACACCTCTACTCCCAGGTCTTTAGAACTGAAAGGAACTGTATATTTTCTATGGAATCTTAAGGACCCTGACTCTCTCCCGTATATATTCACAAAATGCATTTTAATGACTTAAAGACTTTGCTCATGTCTTTTCCCATCTTCCCCTTTTCCTAATAACCTGCCCGAGGTCATCTCAGTCTTGTTGTCCAATGAAAACAAAATTGTCGTTTAGGGGCACCTGGGTAGCTCAGTCGGTTAAATGTCCACCTTTGGCTCAGGTCATGATCTCATGGTTCATGAGTTCAAGCCCCACGTCGGACTCTGTGCTGACAGCATGGAGCCTGAAGCCTATTTCAGATTCTGTGTCTCCCTCTCTCTCCATCCCTCCCTCACTCATGGTCTGTCTCTCTCTCTCAAAAATAAATACTAAAAAATTTTAAAGAAATTATCTTTTAGGATGAGTACTGGGTATTATACGGAAACTATTTTGACAATAAATTATTTAAAAAAAAGAAAAAAATTATCTTTTAAATCAGACTGACTTGAGTTTGGATGTTAGCTCTACCCTTTACCTACTCCTAAATTTTCAGTTTCCCTGAGCCTTGATCTCATCCGTAAAATTCCTGTTACAGGTACAATAATATTTAATATAGTCACATATATATGTCTGGCTTCCTCTGCTAGACTCTAGGTCTTCAACTTTTTAAAAACTATAACCCACAGTAAGAATGTATTTTACCTTGTAATTCAGTTCACACACACATACACACACACACCCCCATATACATAGATAACTAAAACAAGTTTCGCGAGTAGTGCTTGCCCTTAGTACTTGTAATACCACAGCAATATCTTCTATTTTATTCTATTTTTTAAAGTACCGATCATGATTCATTAAACTGATTTCATGAAGCACAGAAGGGTCAGTGTTGAAAAAGGCTGAGCCAGTTTGAGTTCTTTTACATAAGGGAGCATATTTTATCTATTTTTTTTAAGTTTATTTTATTTATTTTGAGAGAGAGAGAACAGGAGCAGGGGAAGAGCACAGAAAGGGAGTGAGAGAATCCCAAGCAGGCTCCACACTGTCAGTGTGTAGCCTGATATGGGGCTCGAGCTCACGAACCATGAGACTGTGACCTGAGCTGAACTGAAGAATTGGAATCTTCATGGATCTAGCCAGTACCCCATATTTATTCTATTTTTGTATTGCTACTAGCAAGCACAGTGCCAGGCACAAGGAAGTCTTTGGTAAACACTTAATTTAGGACTGGGTTTTCCCTGAGGGCAGGAATCTTAGTTACTTTGTATTCATCCCACATTTAGCATAATTCTTCCTGTAATACTTAGAGATCAAATGATTAAAATTCAGGCCTATCACCCGCTTTAGAGATAAAAAGTTTGGACCAATCAACATCCAACAAGCACCTATTATGTGGTAATACGTAAATGCTGAATTCAAGACTCCTTTTCTTAGTTATCTTAAAAGCAGCATGGGATTGCTGAGAGGGAACAATGAACAATACTGTCCAACTGAGAAATTAAAAAAAAAAAAAAGAGTAAGACATATGGAGGCCAAATGTCACCTTTATTAATACTAAAGACTAGGTCAGAGAACACATAATAATGTGAGAGCAGGTCAGGCCTGCTAATTAAACCCTTAGCTGAGGCACTGCTGAACTAGTGTGACCCTCCCTATGCTGAAAGTCTACAGTTATGAGGCTTAAGGCAGCTCACACCCAAGAGGAATGTGGGAGGATCCAAGCTCAGCAAACCCACTTTATTTCTCCTAAATGCACCAATTAGATAAGTCACTTTTCCCTGGACCAGGGACACAGAGAATAAAAGAGCACAGAGAGATCAGACCTATTATTACCAACTGAGCTTCCTCCCATATGGAAGGAAATAGCACGGAGGAATATGAGTTCTCTTCTAAAAATCAGAATATATAAATGTATATGTGAAATACTAAATACCATATATATATATATATGTATATATATATATATGCACACACATGAAATGCTAAATAATAATATAAACAATCCAAGGAATAGCATAAGGTAAGTACATAATTAATTTCTGAATATAGTTTACACTAGTGTTTCTCAATGCTGACTGCTCATCAAAACCTAGAGGATATCACACAGTTACAGACCCTCCATATGCCCCTTCTGACCTTTCATATACCTGACATGAAACCAGAGAATCTGTTCTTAAAACTTCCTGGATAACTCCAATGAATAGATAAGGCTGAGAACCACTGGCTTGGAGGAGCTAGACAGACAAATGAATAGAATAGGAAACTGGGAGGTCTTACCGCATAGACCTCCTTTTACTGAGGAGGAAATTGGACCAACATCGAAGGATAAGTAGGCTCGAGGTCAGAAAGGAGGGAGGAGCACTTTATACAGGGATGAGAATAGGAAGTAGGAGGACTCCAGAAATGACTATGGCTCAAGAGTAACCTCAAGACCCTTTCTTGAAAACCTTACAGAATGTATCCTTGAAAATCTGATCAATGCTAATATAGCAAATGACGAGACAGATGGCAGCATGGTTTAGCGGAAAAGCCCTTGGCCTTTTGAGAGTTAAGAGACTTTAGTTCTTGATTGTGTGATTTCACCCCAGTCACCAACCACATTCTTTGCCTAGACAAGTTAAGGATTATCTGTAAAGACAGGAGTCTGTAAAGCATTCTAGGGAGATGGCTGGACTGTGTAGCCTTTCAAGAAAGAGCACAGCCATTCACCTAGAAGCTCAGGCTACAAACCCAGAAGTCATATTTGATTTCTTTTCCTCGCCTATTTTCACATCTAATCTATTAGCTACTCCTGATGTGATTCTTCTTCTAAAACATATCCTAAATCTTACTACTTTTCACAGACTCCACTGATTATGACCCTAACCTAATGTAACTTTTTTTTTTTTTTTCCTGGGATTACCCCAAAGTTTTGGGTTCATAGGTCTGGCCAAGGTAAGTCCTGAGAACTTGGATTTCCAACGAGTTTCCAGGTGATGCTAACGCTTCAGTCTGGAAACCATTCTCTGAGAGCTTTAGAGCAATGATTAAGCATGGGTGCACATTAGAATCACTGGGGACCTTTTAAAAAGTACTATGCTTGGCACTGATCTCTAGCGATTCTGAGTCATTTGGTCCAGCCACTTGTAGATTCTGAATCTCCCTAGGTGATTCAGAATGTGTATCTGGGGGTTGAGAAATACTACCAGGGTCTAGAGGAATGGCCGTTTGTTTGCTCCTGGTGGCTTTTGCACTAGCTGCTCCTATTACCCAGTACACTCTTTCTCTAGGGATTTCCACAGCTGGATCCTTCTTGTCATTCAGGTCCCAGATTAAATGTCTCTTAGATAGGCCTTCTTTGATCCCCCCCAATCTAAAATAACACCCTTATCTTTATCCCACTGTCCTGCTCCTTTTCATTACAAGAACTAGCGGTTTGAGATTTCCCTATTTTTGCTTGTTGTCTATATCTTCCAATATAAGCCTCCTGAGCATAAACACCTCGTCTCCTTCACTGCTGTATTGCCAGCATTTACAAGAGTGTCTGGCATCTCTTAGGTATTCAATGCAGGGGAATGAATGAGAAAATAAAAGCTTTAAATTCTTCCAGTTCTTGTGTTATTTTCAACTATTTAACTGGTTTATAACACATAAAAATGTTTTATTTATGCAATAGAATTGGACCATCTATTTTCAAAAAGCATGATTTTTTTTCCAGCAAATACATAATTGCACTGGATTCGTTCTCTTCATAGGAACCCTATATTAAATCTTACGCAGTCATTATCCCTTAATGTATTTTCATATGCAGGATTTGCTCATAAAACTGCTGCTTAGGGAATACAGTTTATAGAGTGAGACAGCTGGGTTATGGCCAGGATATCTTTATTTTTTTTAGCCAAGATATATTTATTAAATCAAGACATTTCTGCTCAGCTTTTGTTGGCTTGTTTTTGGAGACAGAAAACACAGGAAAAGAATTCGTAGAATGAAAAGGTACTGCAGGAAGCAACAGAGTTACAGGAAAACAGGAAGGCTACTTCTGGTACCCTCTAAAAGTGGGCTACCTGTTTATCTTCTCTTCTGGGGGCACCTCTTTAACGAATGAATATTATCTGGCGGAATTGAGGAGTTTTGATTGCAGGTAGAGACAGAATACGAGATTATTAAATTGTTCTGTTTCACAGCGATTTGTTCAATCCAGTGCGGCAAAATCTTCAGCTCTGGGTCATGGGCCGCTAGGTTTCAACGAAGCCCCGGAATTAAATTTACAACTCAGGTGAATTAAGGGCTAAGCAGATGTACTGAAGTCCCTCGCGGACCATTTCTGAAATGCATTACTCATGAAAACACAGACCAACATCTGTTACAGGAGGAAAAGGGAGATTCCATTTGTCTGGCTTGCATGTCTGGCACGGACGTGAGTATTTCCTCAAAAGCCCAAGTATCCAACGTTTACTCCCAGCAGTAGGGCTAGGTCCACCTGCAACCAGTTTTCCAGGCAGCTGCCTCCGCTTTCTTCCCTTTTTCGTGCTTCTCCGATCATGCTTTAGGCAAAAATGATTTTATGTGTGTAGTAATGGTTGCGATCACTCTGGCGCTGCGCAAGAGAAGCAGCCAACTACACGGATTCTGAAAACACCAACCCGCAGTCGGTAGACTGAGGTGGTGGCTCCCGAAAAACCAAAGGCAGAGGGGGTGAGAGGGAGGGTGAAGCAAAGCTGCTGAATAGGCGGTGCATCCTGGGAGTTGTAGTCTCCGAGGGGCGGCCTCCTTTAGCCTCTACTGAGCTCTGCACTCCATCTCCCAGCCGGCCCCGCGCCGCGGAGGCGGAGAGCGGTGGGCGTGCTCGGTGCTGAGCTACTGCTGGGGGAGGGGACTGGGGTCGAGAAGCTGCCGCTGCCGCCGCTGGGAGACCTTAGCCGCCGTCTGCGCCGGCCGAGGGATTCCCCCTCCCCCCTATACCACTCTCCGGGCGGGCGACAACGAGGGCCGTGTGGCCGCCGCGCGCCCCCGTGCTCGCCCTCTTTCCCGTCCACGGGCGCGCGGCGTCCGCCATGGAAGCACATCCGGCGGCCGCCGGTGTCTCCGGACGCCGCGTCCTCGGCTCCCCCGAGCGATGAGAGGATAGAGGCGTGCCGCGTCGCGCCTCTCCGCGCGCTCCGCGGGCCGGCGAGCGAAGGAGGGTCCGCCGGGCGGGCCGGCCGCGGTTCCCGCCCCCGCGCCGCCCCGCCCCGCCCCCTGGGGGCGCTGCCGAGGGGCGTCCGCCGCCCATGCCGCCCCGGCACTTCGCCGCCCCCGGCGCCAGCCGCTGAAGCCCAGCACGCGCCGCCGACCCGCCCGCGCTCGCCGCCCCGCAGCCCGGCTCCGACCGCCGTCCTCTCCCCAAGATGTGGCACAACGTCGGGCTGACCCTGCTGGTGTTCGTGGTCACGCTGCTGATCGTCTTGCTGCTGATGGTGTGCGGTGAGTGGGGCATCCGCCGCGGGGCAGTTCCACACGGCGGTACACACGCCCGCGCGACTCCGGTGCTCGCCTGTTTTGTCTCGTGTTTTTGCTTGTTTTAAAATGTCGTGGATGGACAAGTGTCTTAAAATCATCTGCTGCCCACTTCGCTCAGGGGAGATGTGCCCCTGACCCAGGACAGGCCCTCTGGCATCCTGGAGAGGGAAAGAACAGGTTCCAGGGCTGGGCATCCTATCCTGACTCAGGGTTACACCAGATACTGCTTCTCCGGCAGCGTCTGCTCTTGATTGCCATTCTTACCACTGTCTGCCCAGATTTTAACCTTGGCCTGTATTCGAAGGTGAAGTGATTGGTTATTCCTTTTCCTTTTTTTTTTTTTTTTTTTAAGAGGTTCAGACCCTGATGATAATGAGAACTTTCCGTTCCTTCATTGAATCAGGGGTAGGGACAGAGTTGGGTATGAAGCCCTCGTGAAATTGTTTACTTCGAGTTCGGGTTTAAACTAGATTCCCGACAGAAATGTTGAGGCCAGGCAGAACTTTAAAAAAACACCAGCTGTATTAATCTTCCAGGGTCAGGTAACCTAACTCTCAGTTTTGTAATAATGGTGCTGTTTTGTTTGCTGTGATTTTTATTTTTACTTTCTTGGGTCGAGAGGACATAAAACTTTCTTCTCAGGGTAGTATTAGCGTAATTTTAGATCTTCTTGACTTCTTTATGTACAGTAACTGGTAACCACAGGTCTCCTAGCAAAGTGGCTGAGCAATTGTGAAAATTTGGGAAGTAATTGAGAACCAGATGTCAGTGAGTTTAATTTCTCATAATTCCAATATATCGAAAATGAGTTCAGGTTGATGCAATAATTAGGCAGAAATAAAAATAAATACTCTAGGGCTTATTCATTACATGGTTAATGTACTAAATGGTTAGTATCAACTGTGTTTGGAGGAGATATGTGTGCACTTATGCAAATGCCTACATATGTGTTTGTGTTTATATACTTGTGTGTATATTTTTAATTTTCTTGCTTTAGGAAGGAACCAGAGTTAACAGCCTTTCTTTTCTGATGATAAAACAATTGAAAAGCCTTTCTCAGCTTCCTGCTTGTGATGTCAGGATTTGGGGCTAATTGTAGATACGTGAGAGTCTGGAAGAAAACCAGACTCTGTGTGCTTTGTTTGCACGTGAGGAAGGAGGATAGCATATGCTTTTCTTTTTTTTAATTTTTTTTAACGTTTATTTATTATTGAGAGACAGAGCATGAGCATGGGAGGGGCAGAGAGAGGGGGAGACAGAGAATCCGAAGCAGGCTTCAGGCTCTGAGGTGTCAGCACAGAGCCGGACACGGAGCTGGAACCCATGAACCGGGAGATCTTGACCTGAGCAGAAGTCGGACGTTTAACCGACTGAGCCATCCAGGCGCCCCATGCTTTCTTTTCTTATCTGAAGATGCGAGCTGCCTGGAAGTGGGGATGTGACACATAGACTATATAAAACCGTAGGTAGAATTTTTGCCAAACTTGATTTGGGGCATCAAAATTCCCAATTGCTACTACATCATACTTGCTCTCTCAGCTCCCCAAAGCTATTTAACTTTGATTTTACTCATTTTTCTAAAAATGCCTTGGTTTCAGAAAATATTATGGAATGAGAGGTGAGGTGTGGTAAGTGAAAAGAACATCTTATTTTGATTGGAATGGTCCAGAACTAATAGCTTTATTTAGAAGTCATTCAAGCACTTTTTTGATGAGAGAGCAAATGGTGGAGTAGCTTCATGTTTTGACTAGGATGGCCCTGGGGCTTGGGGGGGTGGTGTGGGGGTAAGGGTCTGACCAGACTTGAGACTCGAGAATCTCAGGCCTTGTATTAGTTTGCAAGGATGCCATAACATCATAACAGAAATTTATGTTTTTACAGTTCTAGAGGCTCAAGTCTAAGATCAAGATGTCAGCAGGGTAGAAATCTTCTGAGGCCTCTGTCCTTGACTTGTAGATGGCTGTCTTTTCCCTGTGTTCTCACGTGGTCTTTCCTCAGTGTGTCTGTGCCCTAATCTTTTCTAGTAAGAATGCCAGTCCTATTGGATTAGGGCCTCACCCTTATGATTCTTTCAACCTTAATTAAGTCTTTAACGGCACTATCTCCAAATACAGTCACATTGGAGATTAGAAACCTGTGATTCTGCCCCAGGAAACTCATAGCCTACTTTTATTTTAAAACTCTGACTGGCTTTTTCACACAGTGAATTCTGATTTTCAAATTTCAGGTTCGGTAGAGAGGTTTTCTTTCTCTTGTCTGTATTGGTTGTGTGTACTTTCTTGACTCTCATCTACGCTAAATTGTTTTCCACTACCACCATTCACTGAAGTGGTCCTTGTCAAGGGCAAGAACTAATGGTCTCCATATTACCAACTCCAAGGTCACTAGTCACTTAGTCTTAATTGTATTTAACCTCTCATACTCATTCCGTATAGGTGAGCATTCCTTCTACAAAGTATTTCTCTTGGCTTTTGTACACTATACTTTCATGGTAGTCTTCCTGCAGTGGTGTCTAATTAATTGTTTATCTTTTTCCTGGCTTCTCATCCCCTAGAATTTTTAAAACATTTTTGGATCACAGTCTATGATAGGAAATACATTTTACGTTATTCCCAGTACGTTCATAAGTATACATATACCAGTCAGTTTATTTGTATACTTTTATCTGTCTCGCTATCATCTTTCTGTCTCTGAAATAAAAATTTTGTGGACTAATACTTGCCCTTCTTCTGTGAGATAATACAGGCTATTTTCAATTATATTTCTATATTATAATACAAGTATGTATTTCTGTTCCTTTTTCCTTCCGTTCTTTCCCTATGGTATCTTATCTAGTCCTGGGGATTTAAATATTAACTGTAACTAATGACTAAAATTGATTATCTCCAGCTCTCACTTTTTTTCCTGCACCCAAGGCTCACGCATCAAACGTTTTTTCTTAAAAAAAAATTTTTTTTTTTTAATTTTAGAGAGAGAGTGAGCACGGGAAAGGAAAAGAGAGAGAGACTGAAAATCATAAGCAGGCCCTATGCTTAGCGCTGAGCCTGATGGCGGGTCCCCATCCCACGACCCATCATGACCTGAGCCAAAATCAAGAGACAGGTGCTCAACCAACAGAGCTGCTCAGGCACCTCAAATGCTTTTTCCTTCCTTTCTTTCTTTCTTTTTTTTTGAATGTTTATTTTATTTTATTTTATTTAAATTTTTTTTGAATGTTGATTTATTTTTGAGACAGAGAGAGACAGAGCACGAGTGGGGGAGGGGCAGAGAGAGAGAGGGAGACACAGAATTGGAAGCAGGCTCCAGGCTCTGAGCTGTCAGCACAGAGCCCGACGCGGGGCTCGAACTCACAGACCGCGAGATCATGACCTGAGCTGAAGTCGGACGCTCAACCGACTGAGCCACCCAGGCGCCCCTGAATGTTTATTTTTGAGAGAGAGAGTGGGGTAGGGGCAAAGAGAGAGGGAGACAGAGGATCACAAGCGTGCTCTGCGCAGACAGTGGAGAGCCCGATGTGGGAACCCGGAGATCATGACCTGAGCCAAAGTCAGATGCTTGACTGACTGAGCCACCGAGGTGCCCTCCAAATGTCTTTTCTTGATATCCCACTCGGATGTCTGAAATGAATCTCAAACTTAATACATCTAAAACAGAACTCCCCCCCCTTTTTTTTTGAAGTTTATTTACTTTTCAGAGAGAGAGAGGGAGAGCACACCACAGAGAGAAAGGAAAAGAATCCAAAGCAGGCTCTGCGCTGTCAGCATAGAGCTCGATGCAGGGCTGGAATCCCACAAGCCATGAGATCATGACCTGAGCCGAAGTCAAGAGTCAGCTGCTTAACCGACTGAGCCACCCAGGCGCCCCTTCACAAGTGTTTTTACAAAAGAAGCAGTTTCAAAAGTCAGTAGCACTAAAGGCATAAAGTAGTTCCCTTCAGTCCTCCCTTTCACTGTTTTGCCTAGTTATTTACTTTCATATTCGTAAATAATTTATTCATAGCTAGTTCTTGATTTTGCAACTTTAGGCATTATTTATTAACCAAGAAGTAGAGTCCCCACTTCTTTCCTTGCATGCCATTGGTAGTGACAACTTTTGGCTTATTTGAGAGTCAAGATTTATATTTTAACTGTGTAGAAAGTCCCTGCTGGTCAAATGATGTAATATGACTGCACTTCCTTTCTTATATGGTTCTTCATTTTTCCTGAAGTTAACAGTTGCCGTTTCAATTTACCTCCGAGTATCACTTTTTTTCTGTGTGCACATTGTTGTCATCCCCTGGCCTCACTCTGCCACTCAGCCCCAGAGCTCTCCTTCCGTCTCAGCCTGGCCTCGACTTTCTCTGCTGGAAACCCGGTTTTCTGGATCTCATGTCATCATCTTTCTCAGTTTATAATCTTGTTTTGCAGGAGCAGATTTTCTGGTCATTTTCTGAGAAAAAAATGCATGGAAAATAATTTTTTGAGCTAATGCCTGCCTGAAAGTGTCTTTCATTGATGTCAAAATGTCTTATTGATGTCAAAATGTCTAGAAAAATCTTCCACCTTTACACGTGATAGATAATTTAAATAACTTTCAGGTGGTAGATGATTTTCAGCAGATTTTAAAAATGATCATCGATTTCTAGCTTCTTAGGCCTGATTTTAAGAAATTTAATGCCCTCTGTTCCTTTGTCCTTATAAGTAACTTGGTTTCTGTCTCTAGATACTTTCTGGTAGTTTTTTTCTGTCATTGTTTTTCTGAAATATCATAAGGATATGCCTTGGTATATTTCTCTTCTTTCCATTTTTCTGGGTCCTTTCAGTTAATAAAAACTTCCGTTAGTTGGATGTTGGACCTTATGGGCTGATTCTGTCGTGTTAGCTGTTTATGTCCTATTTTCTATCATTTCTCCTCTCCCTTCTGGAATATGTTTTGGGTTTTATCTTCTATCTTTTATGTTTTTATTTTAGTTGTCCAGTTTTTAATCTCTGAACTTTCTTGTTCTCTGATTGCTTCTCCAGAACTTTTTTTTGCTTTATGCTTGTATATTTTATCTTTATAAGCATATTGGTTATACAGTTGACTCTTAAACACCAACCCCCACACAGTTGAAAATCCACAGATAACTTTTGACTCCTCAAAAACTTAACTAATAGTTTCCTGTTGACCAGAAGCCTTATTGAGAACATAGAGAGTTGATTAACACATGTCTTGTATATGGATTCTAACTATATTCTTTCAGTAAAGCAGAAAAGAAAATGTCATTAAGAAAATCATAAGGAAGAGAAGATACATTTATAGTGCTATATTGTATTTATTGAAAAAATTCCGTGTATAAATGAACTCACACGGCTCAAACCTGTATTGTTTAGGGTCAGCTGTAGCTTTTAATGAAGTGTTTTTCTTCTCCCTGCTTTGTCTTTGTTTCTTCCATATCTTTTCTTTTGGTCTGTTTGCTTTGGATTCTTTTTGTGATGGGAGATTTTTACAAATGTCTACTGCTCTGTTCTGTATTCATATTTAAAGGTGAGGAAGGAAAAGATGGTCATCAATTCTTAGTGTCAGTTCTGGCAGCAAGCTGTCATCTCCTCTGGGAGAATCCCCCATTGTTAGTATCTGGAGGTCTCTTCTCTGTGGGTATTCCATCTCTTCTGAGGAGAATCCTCTCATTTTCTGCTTTGGTGTTATAAACTTGGCTGCCTGCATGTCAGCTTTGTAAATAGACTTTCTGCCAATCCTTTTTTCTTCCCCTCTCAACCCTCCTGTCTTCCCATCTCAAGTCCTGATCTTTTCCATAGTTCTTGGTTGAATTTTGGCTCAAATTGCTATTCCTCTTTCCAGCCATCCAGATTTTCGTTTCCTTTGCTCTGCTAGATCATTTACCACCCTTTAGAAAATGTCACTCCTTGCTTAAAACCTATCCTCTTGTGGCTTCTCATTTCCCTTGAAGTACAATCCAGAGCCCTCACTGTGGCTACAAGGATCTGCATGACCTGGCCCCTCCTGCTTCTCCACTCACCTCTCCCTTCTCCCCACTGCTCTCACCCTTCTACCAATAGGCCGACCTTGTACTGTCCCCAGGGCCTTTGCCCTCAGTCTTCCTCTGGCTCTTCACGTGGCTGGTTCTTATTCATTCACGTTGCACATCAGCTGCTGTCTCAAGAGACCTGCCCTGTCCACTTAGAGTAACTTATCCAGTTACTTTTTATCTCCGTGACGCTTGGTTTTCTGAGCACTTGCCCTTTCTGAGGTGAGGTATTCTATGAGTTTGTTTTCCCCAATTAGAGTATAAACTCTATGAAGACAGGGACCTTGTTTGGCCAGTTCACTGCTCTATCCTTGAATTTTAGAGTACTGCCTGGCATGTAGTAAACCCTCATATATTTGAAGAAGAAACAAAGATTTCGCAGTTTAAACTATTAAATTCCCATTAGAAACAAGTCTTAAGAGTAGTACAAACCAAGGTGGTCTCAAGATGGACGGCCCTCAGTACTCAAAATACACTTAATGAACTCATTCATGTTCCAGTGCTGTGGCAGTGCTTATGGGTATCCAGAAATTAATGAAGCACAATCTATGCTCTTGAGGGCCTTTTACTCCAACAGGGAAGACGTGCATACAAGGTACTGTATTAGGGAAAGACAGGATAAAATAGGCAGAGAGGGAAAGGTTAGGACCCGAGGTCTCTGGTGGGGAAAAACACAAATTTTGGAACAATTATGGGAGGGTCTGACCACAGCAAACTCCTTCCGGGCATAAGGTTGCTCTTAAGAATGTAACAGACACCACCTACTCCCCCTCAGGAATTTGACAAAAGACCTAACTAAAAATAAGTAGTAAGACCTTAAAACCTTATGACCTACAAGGAACAGTAGGGTCACAGACCACCCCTCATACAATAGAAAATAGCCAAGCAAAAAGAAATGAGTACACATTTAGAGTTAACCTAGCCAATAAAGGTAGCACCTGAGAAGAAACGGTAGAGTAGAGGGCCGAACAAAACCCTATAAAACAAAGTCCCCTGTGGTTGTCACCGGCATTCACTTTCAAATGCTCCTTCTCTGTAAAGAGAGCCTTTATCCTGTTCTTACTTTCTTATACCCTAATAAACTTTTGCCTGCTGCTCATTTTGTGTCCATCTCTTCATTCTTCAAAGTGTAAGGCAACAAATCCTGGGTATAGAGGTTAAAAAAAAATCCTGCAACATAACTTTAGTAAGATCTAGGCTTCTGAGCTCCAGGTTCATAAACACGACTCTGCTCCTTATTTTTTTTTTTTTTTTTTGTTATTTAATAGAGCTCAGAATCTTTACCTAAACAACTCCTTGTTTTCAGTTTATGCACAAAACTTTAGGCATTATTTTTACCTTTCCTCTTCATTTGCAGTCATTGGGCCATATGTCATACCTTTTCATCCCCCAAATATTTGAACATCTCTTAGAAACATGGTTCTGAGATAACAAAGGTAACTAACTAAAACCTGGTTCTACCACTAAATCACAAATTCTGGAAGAGTTAGTCAGTCATTACTTTCAACAACAAATTTCTAAGAATCTAAGAAAAGGTCTAAGATAGGCACACTGTATTTTACATGAAATTCATCGAGTTGGGTGTGTGTATTCATACCCTGTTATTACCTGATTTTCAAACAGAAACAAACGTTTTCTTTGTCCTGTGGCTTGAAGAGCAATCATCAAGGAAGGAGTTCAACTCCGAGGGATAACGATATATTTGGTCTTTGTCCCTGGTCTCTGGCAAAAAGTTCCCCAAACTCTTAGAGTTTTCTGAGGATAGGAGCATCTTTTGTTATTCGTAGCATCTTCGGACCATTCCCAGAGGTGGCTCGGGCAGGACCTCTAGGTGGTTTGAGGCCGGGGCTGGTAATTAAGAAGACCAAATGGAATGAGAGGGTGTCATGTTTCAGCTCCACCCCCCGAACTCCCCATCTCAAGGAGGGAGGGGGCCTGGAGATGGGGTCCTAAAAACTCTTGAACAGTGAGTGTCACCGGCATATCTAAAAGCACGTTCCTGATCTTGGAGCCTTCTCCCTCTCAGTAAATGGCAACTTGGCCACTGTCTTTCCACTTGTCAGTGAGGCCTCCCTAACCTCTCCCTGTAAGATACCCACCTTTCACATACCTGCCCCCCTTCCCTTACAGTATTTTATTTTTGCCTAGGTTTCTTCATTATTGGGCACATATGTTCCAGTAAAGATGGTATTTGGAACACGGTAGGTGTTTCACGAATATTCGAATGAATGAATGACTGACTGAACTTTAGTCCTTGAAGAATTGGCTAAGATGAGGTCATAGATGGAGGCAGGAAGCACCCAGATTGTGGCATTTTGTACGCATCACCTGCAGAATTTATGCTTTCAATTGGGCAGTGGGGAGCTAAGACTTTTTAGCAGGAACTCAGAATTTTATAGGCTGTTCTGGCTACGTACGGTGTGTGGAGTGGGGAGGCTAAAAGCAAGGGAAGCAGTAGGTTAGTGTTAAGGGTTGATAAGAGTTTGAAATCAGGAGGGCACAGTGTAAGGGCTGGGAGTGGTCAGGCCTGACAACAGTGATGCCACTTCCATCTGCTCTGCCTGCCCCTGTGTCTAAAGAATGTTTGAGATTTTAAGCCGTTAGATCATAGGAGAGCATCAGTGGGGGCCTACATGAGCAGAGAGAAGCAGCTGTGTGTCTCGGCGTGCACATTCTCCCTTCTCCAGAGGTTGGCGTCCGTGTGCTCCATAGTTGAACTTGGCTCAGCGGACCCTGGACGGACAAATTTGCAGGCCTTGTCTAGTGCCCAGTCCCGGGCTCCTGCTGTGCCAAACAAGTCAGGGAGTTAGTGAGCAGAGTTGGGCTCTGGCTGATCCAGCTTTAAAGACACCAGCCCTGCTGCTTACTAGCTGTGTGACTCGAGCAGTGCACACAACCTCTAATTTTAGCCAAATGCAAGTAATAGAATCTGGGAATACTGAGGATCTGGGAATACTCCTCTATCCAACATTGAGGTGCAAGTGAAGAAATATGAATTAACTAATGTGTGGAAAATAAATTTTTGAATGTTAAATCCGGTCTTAGAAATGTAAGTTGTCCTTAGAAGGATATGGATAATATACATTTCAAAGATAATGAGAGAATAAGGTAAAACATGTTTGTTGCTCATAGAAAAGAAAGTACAAAATTTGTCGAGTTTTAGTAAATGTATACAGTAGTGTGACCACCACCACAATCAAGATCCAGAACTCTTTGATCGCTCCAGAAGGTTCCCTCATAACCTTTTGTAGTCAGTTCCTCAATCCCCTGGCAACAGTTTCACTAGTTTCCATAACCATAATTTTGCCTTTTCTAGAATTTAATGTACATGGAATCATACAGCATGTCTTTTGTGTTTGACTTTCACTTAGCACAATGCTTTCGAGATCCGTCTGTGGTGGAGTGTATATCAGTGATTCAGGTTTTTTATTGATGGAAAATATTCCGTTGTATGGATGGATATACCACAATTTGTTTATCCTTTTGCTTATTGATGGATGTTAGGATTTCAAGTTTTGGTTATTACAAGTATTACTATTATTATTAACATTCATTTACAAGTCTTGGTGGGGATATATGTTTTCATTTCTTTTGGATATCTTTGTGAGAAACTGCCAAACATTTTCCATTGCCAACGGCTATGTTGTCAAGCGTCTGTTTACATTTTTTGTCCATTTAAGAAATTGCATTATCTTATTATCAAGTTGTAAGAATTCTTGTTTATTTGGGGACAGTTTTTTATCAGATACATGCTTCGTAAATATTTTAATATGTGTCTTGCCTTCTCATTTTTAAGTATCATTAGAAGAGCAAGTGTTTTGTATTTTAAGTTCCATTTATCAGTTTCTTTTATATTTCATGTGTTTTGAATCCTAAGAAGTCATTGCTTACCCCAGGGTCACAAATATTTTCTCCTACGAGTTTTATGTTTTAAGTTTTACCTGTAGGGCTGTGATCTTTGAAGTGTGTATGGTTTTTGAGATAAGGATCAGAGTTCTTTTTTATGCAAGGGTGTGTTAGCATCATTTATTGAAAAGGCAGTTGTTGACAGTCAGTTGACCCTATTTATGGTTTATTTCTGGACTATTCTCTTCCGATGACATATATGTATCCTTATGCCAATTGTGTAAATTTTTCAGTGTTACTCGTTTCAAAATGTTTGCTATTTTAGATCCTTTGCATTTCCTTAAGCTTCAGAATCAGCTTGCCAGAATAGACCTATTGAATCTGTAAGTGAAGGTGGAGAGAATTGACATTGTAATGTTGTGATCCATGACCATGTTGTATCTCCTTATTATTTTGGCCGGGGGTGGGGGGACTTTAATTTCTCTCAGCAACATTTTACGTATTTCAACATATAACACAATTCTTGCACTAATGTTGTCAAATGTAACTGTAAAGTTTTCATATTTTTTGGTGCTATTGCGTGTGGTACTCATTTAATATTGCTGCTGATATATAGAAATACAAATGATATTTGTATATCGATTTTTGTATATTGACAGCATATTCTGCAATACTGCTAAATTCATTTAGTTTTGGTAAATTCCGTAGGATTTTCTACCTAGAGGTTCATATTAACTGCACATGAAGATTGTTTTACCTATGCTTTTCAGTATCTATGTCTTTTAGTTTTTGCCTCACTGTACCTCTAGTATAGCATTGAAAGAAAGGGGTGAGAGCAGATCTTTCTCCCTGATCTCTAGGAGGGGAACATTTAGTCTTTCACTGTACAGTGTAGTGTTAGCTATAGGTGGTTCGTAGATATTCTTTATCAGGTTGAAGAAGAAAACTTTCCTAAGTCTGTTTACATGGTGTTTCACACCGAGTTTTGAATGTTAAAGCAACCAGACGTTCCTCAGATAGACTCTTTTTGTATACTGATGGATTATCCTTTCGTATATATCTTTTTTGTATGTTGTATGTTGTTTCATGAGGAATATTTGTAGCTTTCTTAAACGCTTCTATCTGGTTTTGTCATGAGGGTCGTGCAAGACCTCATAAATGAGTTGGGAAGTGTTTCTCTTTTATTTCTTAGAAGAGTTTACTTAGAATTAGGGTATTAGTTCTCTCTAGCTGCATACCATGTTACCACAAACTTAACAGCTCACAAAAACATAATTATTTGCTTGTGGTTTCTGCAGGTCAGGGGTATGGGGATGGCTTAGCTGGGTCCTCTACTGTCCATCTCATAAGTGCAGTCAGGGTGTTAGCCTGCCTTCTGTGGCTGTCGGCAGAATTTAGTTCCTTGTGACTGTAGGATTTGTGGTGGCTTGCTTCTTTAAGCCACTGGGAGAATCTCTCTGATACCAAGGAAGGGCTCAGTGTCTGTTTTGAAGACTTAACACTTAATTGAGTTGGGTCCACCTTTGATAATTTCCCTTTTCAGTAACTCAGAATCAATTGATGGGAACCTTAATTGTATCTGCAGAACCCTTTTACCTGTATCATATAACCGCATAAAGGGAGTAACTATCCCATCAACTTTGCTGTATTCTTTTGGAAGTAGGACACAGGTTGTGGCCAGACTCATAGGGACAGGTCACACAAGAGTCAACAGTGGCTTGACTCTTTGAGGTTACAAAGCAGTGTCTTCCACAGTTCATCTACTTTCTTTCTTAAATGTTCATAGAATTAATCTGGGCCAGAACTTTTCTTCTGGGGAAGGTTTTAACTACAAATTCACTTTTTTAAATAGACATTGGGCTATCCTGGTTGTCTGTTTCTTCTTGAGTAAGCCTTCATAGACACAAAGTGAGCTTTCATAGTTTGTGCCTTTCAAGCACTCTGTTTAATCTCAATTGTGTAATTTACAGGAATAAAGTTTATAATATTCTCATTCTTTTAATATCTGTAGCATCTGTGATGATGTCTTCATTTTCATTCCTGATATTGTTTATTTGTGTCCTTTCTCTTTTTTTTCTCACGTGATTAGTTTGGCTAGAGATTTATAAATGTTATTCATCTTTTCCAAGAATCAACTTTGGTTTCATTTTTTTCCCCTGTATTACTTGTCCATGTTCTATTTCATTGCTTTATGCTGATAACTTTATTTTCTTCTACTTATCTTTTTTTTTTAAAGTCAATCAGCCTTTTTTTAAAAGTTTTTTTATTTATTAACTTTGAGAAAGAGTGAGATAGCATATGCGTGGCATGAACGGGGGAAGAGCAGAGAGAGAATCCCAAGCAGGCTCTGCTCTGTCAGTGCAGAGCTCGGCATGGGGCTTGATCCCACAAGCAATGAGATCTTGACCTGAGCTGAAATTGAGTTGAATGCTCAAAACTGACTGAGCTACCCAGGCACCCCTCTTCTACTTATTTTGAGTTTAATTTGTACTTCTTTTCCTAGTTTCTTGTGGTGGAAGCTTAGATTGTTGATTTTAGACCTTCCTTTAAAAAAAAATGAAATAAATTTATTTCCGGGTATTGCTTTTGAGTAGAAAAAAATATTCGGTTCAAACTATTCTTAGTTTCATTTGTGAATTCTCTTTTGAATGGATTATTTAGGAGTCTGTTGCTTAAATTTTGAATATTTGATCTTTTTCCATATATTATTTAGTCATCCATTTCTAGTTTAATTTTGTTATGGTCAGAAAATACGTTTTTTTTTTTTTTTTTTAAACGTTTATTTATTTTTGAGAGACATAGAGACAGAGTATGAGCAGGGGAGGGGCAGAGAGAGAGGGAGACACAGAATCTGAAGCAGGCTCCAGGCTCTGAGCCATCAGCACAGAGCCTGACGCAGGACTTGAACTCACAGACCGTAAGATCATGACCTGAGCCGAAGTCGGCCGCTTAACCAACTGAGCCACCCAGGCGCCCCAGAAAATATGTTTTGTATAATAAAATTTAAGAGAATTTACTCTCGGGTGCCTGGGTGGCTCAGTTGGTTAAGTGTTCGACTTCTGCTCAGGTCATGATCTCGTGGTTCATGGGCTTGAGCCCCACGTTGGGCTCTGTGCTGACAGCTCAGAGCCTGAAGCCTGCTTCAGATTCTGTATCTCCCCCTCTCTATACCCGTCTCCTGCTCATGGTCTGTCTGTCTCTGTCTTTCAAAAAGAAATGTTAAAAAAAATTCTTTTTAAAAGAGTTTACTCTTAAATTTAACGAGACTGATTAATGGTATATTTTGGTGAATATTCCATATATACTTGAAAAGAATGATTATTCTACAGTTATTAAATAGAATGTTCTGTACATGTCAGGTTAACTTTAAAAATGTTGTATTTATTGGATAAAAGAGTTTTGAATGTAACGGTATTTTCAGAGGCTTATCATGTAATGATAATGACCATGACCCTAATGGGTCATTACAAAAGGGGTGTGCAGTAGAGGGAATATAGTGGTAAGAGGTGGAAGAGCTTGGCTCTATTTTCACTTAGCATGTGTCCAGGGCCTTGAATATATACTCTTAGAAGTGAGCCTTTGCTACCTTCAGATTAAAATAAAAATCAGTAATAGGATTGAAAATGGAAAAGAGCTTTATACAAATTGAGATTGGTATTGAGCCAGTTAGTTAACCACTTAGATACCATCATGAAGGTGAGATTATGTAACTCCATTGGAATGGTTCCACCTAGACAAGAATTTGTGATTGTACTGTAGCTGGGCTTTTGACCTGAAAAGATCTTGGGTAGTGATATCAAATTCTCATTCTCTAATTGATGTTTTGTGTTTTAGCCATACATTCACCATGAAAATCTGAGAAATTTGATACACTTTTAAAATTCATTGCTCTCTTTTGCCTAGCTGTCTTCCTTCAATGGTTGAGTCATTTTCCCTTATTTTCTTACCTAGAAAATGGGGATAATGATCCTTAGTCTCATTAATTCAGAGTGTAATTGGGAGGATTAAAGGAGATGTTGAATAGAAAAGCACTTTGTAAACGGAGAACTCTTTAATTACAACCGTCCCTTGGGTTTGTGGTGTGTTGATGGTGTTGGTTCATCACTCAGGTTCATCTGCTATCACTACACTTCTGCTGCCAGCACGTTTATCTTGCACAGAAAAACAACGTACGATGTGTTTCATGAAATTCGTCCTTTGAGCTAATAACGCTTAGCTATTGGCACACATAAGAGAGTGCTCATTTGCTTATCCCAGAATATACACCCCGTGTTGCCAGCCAGTGTTTCAGACATACAGTGCTTTCCGGTGTGAGATGAGCAAGACACAGGCTTGCCTTTTAAACTATGAAAAACTACAGCACTCATTTAACGATCAGTGTAAATTTCTGATTATGTATACATTTAATTGTGGACAGTTCTCCTTCCCCACTTCTTCTCCCTTCCTCCTTTCCATTTCTCTCTTCCTAAATCCCAGGACAAGGTACAGGACACATATCCCATAGTGTATGGTTAGGTAAGGAGTTTGTGGTATCTGCATATCAATCAGGTGTCGGTGGGAGGGATTATATGAGCTATACTCCCATGAGAGTTCCTGTCTGTTGTAGGCATGCCAGGTACAAGGGGTAAGTCCTTTTCAGTAAAAGGTATCCTTTGTAGTGATTATTCTTTCTTATATCCCACTTCCCCACAAAGATATCTGATATACACATATCTGGTGGAAGTTAGTCACTAGGACTCAGAGTCCAAATTGAGCTGGTCTGTTAATATGGTAAGTCAGAGTCGTAAATCTGAACTGGTGATTCTGTCCTTTGTGTCTGTATTGCCTCTCCACCTCCCGTCACACACTCCCCTCTCCTATTCGATGCTGTCTTACAATCAGTAACATGTAGATAGAGTGTGATGCTTCGTTTTATATTATGCAGCATTCCATTTGTTTTCTCCTATGTTCATAGTATACAACAGAAGGAACTTCAGATATGTAAGTGTTACATTAAATCCTCTGTTGACCAGTCAGAATAGAATTATACTTGCAGCAAAAATATAATCGTTCTTTACGTCCAGCTTCTGACCATCCATTACATCCTTCATCACACGTCCGCCATCTTGCAGCGTGGCCACCCTTCCCAGCAATGCCTGGGAAAGTTTTCTGTAGCTCCCCCTTATACACTTACTTTTTCCAGTTAATGAGACTAATATGGCTCTTGTGGCCTTTTCTCAAGTGGGATCTTCTAGTCAGATGACCTGGCCCGCTGTTGTCCCATCTCCTCCCCACTGCTGCTCCACTGCTCATCTATTTTCCCTTTTCCTTGGCTCAGCTCCATAATTGATCTGCACCAGCACTTATGTGTCATGTCTTCTTTCTTTTTTCCAGACCTGCATGTGCATCAGAATGATTTAGGGAGCTTTAAAAAAAATGAGTAAGCACAGTCCTTGGAGTATGATTAGTATGATTTAGGATATCTGGCATGAGCCTTTGGGAAGCTGTAATTTCTCAAAGCTTCCTAGCAGAGTGTGATGAGTGGCCAGTTTGAATGATTTTGCTGTGAATGGCTGTAATGTGGTAGTCACATATCTTTAACGAGGGTCATTCCATTGGATAATAAATGCATTTGAACTTGCTTTGCATTTACATGTGTTCTGTTCTGTAAAAGGAGGATATGACTGACTCCCAGTCTCATCTGACCTCACTCACACCACCTGAAGTAAGTAGTTCCTCAGTTGAAGAGGTTGAGGACCTCTTGCAGTGTGGACATTCATTAAAGGCTGTTACTGTGTTGGCAGTTTTGAAGAAATCAGGGCAAGACCATCGAAGGTTTTGAAAGAATCAAGGCAAGGACATTGAAGGTTTTGGTTAGATTTTATCCATCAGAAGAATTGTCTGCCTAGCTCAGGGATGTTTTATTTTTGAGTGATTCATTAGTGGAGACCGTCCTCCAGGACTCTTGCTAATGAAAGTAGAGGAGACAGCTTTACTGAACTCTTTCTCCAGGCTAATCCCATCCACTCTCCTGTGGTCTCTAAGATCACACAAATCCTACATGGTAGGCCCCACAACCACATTCACCATACCCAACACATTCACCACACCCAACCGAGGAAATGCACACTGGCCCTTGGGCTGACATGTGACCCAAGTTGGGATAGAGATTCTAGGGGTTTTTTTTTGTTTTGTTTTGTTTTGTTTTAAGGGTATGAACTGAGAAGTCTTTCATAGAACTGGGAAGAAGCAGCTATGTGCAAGATAAGCCGAGAAGCAAGTGAAGCAAGTGTGTAGAGGGACACAGATAATGTTGTGAGAACTACCTCAGTTCACAAGAGTCTTCTCGTTCTGTCCCCAGTAAGGGCGCTTCTTCCCATGCTTTCTGAGACTCTCCTGTAAGCTAGCAATAAATTCCCTCTTTTTGGTTAAGAGAAGCCAAGGTTTCTGTTACTTGAACTAAAAGCTACTTTATTAACATAAGAGGAGAAGAACACATATATGCCTTTCTACTTTGTATTTATCGTAAGATCAGTACAAGTAAAGTGCTATAGATGAATAGGTCAGGGCCCCATTCATTAATCAGCTACCAGCAATATGTGAAGGAACAGTTTCGTTAAAATGAGTGACAATTTGGCCATTAAATGATATGTGCAAAGCATTTCCTTATAGTACCAGTCCCCAAGTTAGACAAAAAAAAAGTTAGCTAATATGATTTCTATGTCTAATTAACACAGTCAGTGACTATCTTATTAGCAGTTTTATCTGGCACTGTGGTGGTACCTCTCTTAGTTTCTTATTTGCTAAATCATCCTTTTCCTGGTATATACCCACTGGGGGTTTAATAATGTGTTTTTTTTTCCTAAAATAAATTATAGCATGTGTAATTGTTTTTTTTTGTTTTTGATCAAATTGCCTGGAATTTTTATTATCATCCTTTGTTCAGACTACTAATACTCTTTATAGAAGCATGAGATGGTACTATTTGTAGGTACTGCGATAATGGAAACTCCCTTCCCCCACATCTGTCTCCAAAAAATTCTGTCTGTAAGAATGTACTCATTTTACTTGGAGAGCAACTTGTTGAACTTCCCTCAGTTTAGAGAATTCCACTGCAGTTCTTATCAACACTGCAATTTCTCTCTTAGCTTTGCATTCTTACCCTGTCATTACAGTAGTCCCTGAAAAACAAGCACAGTGAGTATTTGTTTTTTGTGGCCACCCAGCGGATGAACTCCATATCGGGAATTCTCTACCTCACGGTTTTTTGTGGGACACTGTGTCACTACCCACATGCTCCCCCATCCACCCCCAACCCTTGTATGTCTTCCACCCAGATAAGAGTAGGGAGTTTTCTTATCTCCAGGTTGGGGGATAAAAATTAGAGGTATGAAGTTGACTGGTTTAGCTGGAGTGGGTGAGGAGGGGGTGCTGAGCCGTAACTTACTGCTCTGAACTCAAGTGTCTCATTGGCAGTCACATTCTGAATTTGGACTAGAGATTGAATCCCTTACATAGGTTGTTGGCAGAGAATTAAAAACATTTTTTTTTTGTTTTGTTTTATTAAAGTTGAAAAAGAGAGTTTGTGATTTAGCTGAATGCTTTTGTATCTTCCCAAACCGACTGAAACAGCTGTCTTCAGTTCCTTATTTTGTGGATTTCTGTGCTAGGAGACTTCACTTTGTCTTAACCATCGCAAGAGTGCTTTAATATTTCGTGGTGGAACTCCAGTCATGCCAGCCCTTCACTGTGGTCTCTTTTTAGTCCAAAGACTTCAACCTACCTTACATTTCTTTGTGGTCATTTTACACCTTGCAGCCACTGTTGGAATCTTTGTTTTTTATGAGGTTAAGACTGTCATCTTTGATAGTCACAACTAATCTAAGAGTTAGGGGTTTTCCTTAGTATTTATTGAAATCAACTGGCTTTATAATGGGCATTGAGGAGAGCACTTGTTGGGATGAGCACTGGGTATTGTATGTAAGCGATGAATCACGGAAATCTACCCCCAAGACCAAGGGCACACTGTATACACTGTATGTTAGCCAACTTGACAATAGATTATATTAAACAAAATAAAAATAAAAAAATACTGGAAAAAAATCAACTGGCTTTAATAATTTAGGCTAATTAATGGCATTGGCATATTTAAAACTTACACATTTATAGAGTATCCATGATTTACTAATAGTTTCTGACTTGTTTTTCCCCTGACTTTCCTGTTTATCAAAGCCATGTGTGTCTGTTGTAGAAAAATTCCATTTTCCTACTGTGTAGGGCCCCACATTAGTCTTCCGATTGACTGTAACCCCTATCAAAATTCTCACGTCCTTTTTTACAGAAATTAACAATGGGATTCTAAATTCACATGGAAATGCAAAGGACTCAGAACAGCCAAAACAATCTTGAAAAGAACAAAGATACTAGACTTTCACTCTCAATTTCAAAACTTAATACAAAGCTAATGTAATCAAGTTGGTGTAGTGCTGGCATAAAGATACTATACATCAATTTATGGTCATTTGACTTTTTTTTTTTTTTTTTTTACCACCCCACCTCCTCATGGTCATTTGATTTTTAACAAAGGTGCCAAGACAATTTAATGGGGAGAAGAACAGTCTTTTCAACAAATGGTTCTGGAACAACCTGATATCCATATGAAGAATGAATTTGAATCTCTCATACCAAAATTAACTAAAATGGATCAGACTTAAAACTAAAGCTCTTAGAAGAATACATAGGTGTAAATCTTTATGACCTTGGGTTAGTCATTGGTTCCTTAGATAGGACACCAAAAATACAAGCAACCAAAGAAAAAATAGATAAATTGGACTTCATCAAAGAAAAAAAATAATAAATTAGGGCTTCATCATAATTAAAAACATTCGTACTTCAAATAATATTATCAAAACAGTGAAAAAACCACCCATAGAGTGGGAGGAAATATTTGGAAAACATATCTAATAAAGGTGTAGTATCAAGAATATATAAAGAACTCTTACACTCAAAAGGCAACCTGATTTAAAAAGTAGGCAAAGGATTAAATAGATATTTCTCCAAAGAAGATATACAAGAGGCAAGTAAACATGAAAAAATGCTCAATATCTTTAGTCACAGGGAAATGCAAATAAATGCCACCGTGGTACACCCACTACAATGACTATAATGGAAAAGGTGGACAATAAAAAGGCTTGGTGAGGATGTAGAGAAATTGGAGCCTCATGCATTGATGGCGGGGATATAAGTGGCACAGCTGCTTTCTGGAAGACAGTTTAGCAATTTCACGAATGGTCAAGCATAAAGTTACCATGTAACCTAGTAGTTGTACTCCTAGTTGAACGCTTGGGCGTTCAAGAAAAATGAAAACATGTCTCTTCAAAAACTTGTACATAAATGGTCCTTGCACCCAAAAGCAGAGATGCTTTTTTTATACCAGCCCCAAAATAGAAGCTACCCAAATGTCTATTCACTGTTGAATGATTAAACCTAGTGGGATGCATCACTGCGCTGGAATATTATTCAATGATAAAAAAGGAATGGAATGACGATGCCTGTAACAACATGGGTGATGAACCTTGGAAGTATATGTGGACTGAAGGAAGCCAGACAGAAGACTACATACTGTGATTCCATTTATATGAAATGCTCAGAATAGACGAATCCGTAGAGGCAGGAAAGGGAGATGAGTGGTTGCCAGGGTGGGGGAGGAGGAAATGGGGAGTGACTGCTGATGGATACGGGGTTTCTTTTGGGGTTGATGAAAATGTTCTGGACCTTGATCATGGTGCTGGTTGCACAGCCTTGTGAATATACTACAAACCACTGAATTGTATACTTCAGAATAGGGAATTTTAAGCTATGTGAAACATATCTCAATTAAAAAAAAGAGGTAATTAACAAAATAGAGGGCACCTCAGATCCCACTGCCCAGGGACTACCACAGCTTAGGTGCATTGAGCATTTTACAAACTGCTTACTCAGTGCTGGACGCCTGAGCCCTGTATGTACCTTCGCATTTAGTTCTTCCAGCAGCTTTTTGAGTCTTCTGTCAGAACTCCTTCAGAGACCTTTTTGCTGATTTGCTATGCCTGTGTTTACAAAGACTTGGGTAAAGACAAGAGCGTGGTAATTTGGCATTTTATTAAAATACTGCTTTACAGAGTTCGATGCTTAACTCACAGTTGACCAGAATACATTTTAGGTATGGTTCAGTTGGTTAGCATTCAGCAGTTTAGGAAAGCAAATACTTTAGAAATAAGGTTAAATCCCTGAAGTTATTAGTCTTTTGATACTGAGGAGCTTATGTTGATATTTTTTCTTTTGTTTCCTTCAGAGATTGCAAGAAAGCAACAAGTAGAATTAAAGAATTCTTTTTTCTTTTAATGTTTATTTTTGAGAGACAGAGAGACACAGCGTGAGCGGGGGAGGGGCAGAGAAAGACACAGAATCTGAAGCAGACTCCGGGCTCTGAGCCATCAGCACAGAGCCCAATGCGGGGCTCAAACTCACGAACCGTGAGATCGTGACCTGAGCCGAAGTTGGACACTTAACAGACTGAGCCACCCAAGCTCCCCAGAAACAAATAGAATTAGAAACTTCCTTAAGTGGCCGTTCATCCTGGTCTGGTGTAGTGCTGGGGGTAGAAGAGGTGCTTGGATTTTGTTTTCGTAAAATGTTCCTCATCAGGACATGCTGTGGTCGATTGCTTTCTACCAGAGAGTGTAAAGTGGAATTTCCGGCACCGTGAAACACACTGGCATGGAAAGCTTTGTTCCAGTGGTTACTTTTGTTTGTTTTAATATGCCGTTCAGAACAACTAGCCATGGGTTCACAGGTTTTATCCTGTGCACTCATTTATTGATTGATCCTTATTCGTGGGCATCTAAATTGTAGTGAACTTCAAACTTCGTGTAAAACAAACAAAACTTGGTTAGTAATTTTTTTTTTATTTGTAAGGAGAGTTGTTCAGACTTTTTAATGAGTTTGACATGAAAATACCATGTTTTTAAAAATCTTGAGCCTTGATAGTGGTGCTCTGGCTTTATTCTTTTGTCGTGTAATTAAAGAAAATGTATTAATTTTCTTTGAAAGTTTATTATTTCTAGAAACTTATGAATAGCTTGAGTCTGACAGAAGCTCTTTTTTTTTTTTTTAGTTTATTTATTTTGAGAGAGAGATAGCAAGAGAATGAGCAGGGGAGGGGCAGAGAGAGACAATCCAAGCAGGCTCCCCACTGTTTGTGCAAAGCCTAGGGTGGAACTGGACCTCATGAACCGTAAGATCCATGACTCTGGAAATATCAATATCCAGAGTTGGACGCTTAACCAGCTGAGTCCCCCAGGTGCCCCTGACAGAAGTTCTTACTGAAGTGCAGGTAGCCCCTGCCGTGGCATGGCCTTCACACTGCAGTTGAAGGAGACTTGGTTTTAGTAAATATTAGCACTGAGATATGAATGTCCAAGGAAGCAGAGTATATTCATTTTTCCCCAGGAAAGTGCTCTCAGAAATTTGACTCTAATATAATTAACACTTTGACGTAGATATCGTAATTTCATCGTCATTTAATGTAGATGGACCAAGCTTGGATTCTAAATTCCATGAAGGCAGAAACTTTTTACCATCTTTATATAATGTAAGAGTTTATTCTTACTCCTTGTCCATAGTAAATGCTTAAAAAATATTTGTTATATAAACATATATGTGTAATCACATATATATTGCTATTATACATATCATACATACCATTTGGTAAAATACCCCCATGCATATACATTTAACTAGAATGTTCTCAATTGATCAAATTGTGTGTAATAATTTTTCTTAATGTTTTTGTCTCTTTTTTAGGTTGGTATTTCGTGTGGCATCTTTTTCTATCAAAATTCAAGTTTCTGCGGGAACTGGTGGGAGACACGGGATCTCAGGAGGGAGATCACGAGCCGTCAGGCTCTGAAACAGAAGAAGACACTTCGTCATCCTCACACAGGATCAGATCTGCTCGCCAGAGGAGGGCACCTGCTGATGAAGGCCACTGACCGCAGCCATTGTCCCCTACCAGTGAATGATGAAGGGCAGTGGGGAGCCTCTGTCTTTAATGACTTGGCTTTGCATTTTTTTACTTGGATTTTAAATCCAGTTGAAAAAAAAAAACGATTTACATGTAAGCCATATGAAAATAAAGGGAATTCAAACCAAATCAGACCATTGCAAAGTCCATCTTAAAGAATAACGGTCTGCTTCACTAGCTTTCCTTTTACATACCTACTCTTTGCCCCCCGGGCTTATTTTCTTGCACAGGTGTGAATCTGGTAAACATTGCAGGCTTGAAAAACCGTATTTTATTACTTCTGTAATGTATGTTGTTCTTGTTGTTCGTTTTTTGTTATCACATTTTAACCTTGTCTGAAATTGGGATGTAGCTCATGACTCCCGTCCGCGGGGAGACGGTCATGATGCGATCATCCCTGCCCGTGCTTGTGTGAACTTACTAACAGCTTGTCATAGATCTCATCGCCCCTGTGTTGTTGGTATCAAACATGTCAGGTTTAACCGGCATTTAAAAATGTCTTCAAAAAGGTTGCACTATGAGTCGGCACTGAAACGAACAGTTATTGTGTACGCGGAGAAGCATGGAAACAGAGCAGCAGGGCGCACGTTTGGTATTAGTGAGGCCAACGTCCGTCGCTGGAGGAATGACCGTAATTCCATATTTACTTGTAAAGCAACAACAAAATGCTTTACAGGACCGAAGAAAGGAAGGTACCCACAAGTGGATGAAGCTGTGCTATGTTTTGTCAGTGAGATGCGTGCAAAAGGATTGCCTGTCACGCGCCAAGCAATGCAATCGAAGGCGGGAGAGATCGCCAAAACGCTGGGGATAGAGGAAACAAAATTCAAAGCAACGAGAGGCTGGTGTGATCGATTCATGCGCCGAGCAGGACTGTCTTTAAGGCGTCAGACATCGTTTTGCTCAAAGCTCTCTGCTGACATGACACCGAAAGCCACGGTGGAGCACCCTTTCAAGAAACGCCGCCTCCGCAGCGCTCTGGATGCCACCAGAGGTGCTGTTCTGTGGAAGAGAGCAGACCTCTGTGGCTGTGGTTGGAGAAGGGATTCGGAAGAGTTGGACTCAGAATACGAAGTTATAGTTATAACTTAACCAATTATTTCACACACTTTCTTCAGGTATGTGCAAGAGCGATGTGATAAAAACCTGTTTAACTCTAAAACAACGTTTCAATAAATATCCACCTTCTACATGCTATGAGAGCATTGTGTCCGCTTGATTGCCTGTGTTTTTCCTCAGTGGTACACATGGTGCATCTTACAGTTGATGGTATCTTAGAGTAAAAATAGTTTGTAAATTTATTTTACTTCGTAGGATAGCGATTATTTATTGGGGAACTTAATCCTGACTCTTAGGCTGTTAAAATAGTTAACCTCTGGGAGATACAATTTTTTTTTTTTTTTTTTTTTTTTTTTGCAACCTATTCAAGATTTTAGAGTAGTAATTTAGGAATCTAAGAACTGTCTTCTATTTCAGGAAGAAAAGGATTAGTTTCTCCCTTTGTATGGGAGGACTTCATGCTCAAGGCATGTGTTGTGGAGAAAGTACTTCTTCACAAACAATTCCGTGACGAGACCTCAGAGGTCCTGGGTATTGAGGATAAAATAGAGAGAGTGGTGACCATGCCCACCTCACTGGAAAATAACCTGCTGGGTGCCCGTGTTTGTCTTCGCTGGACTTTGGACTGAAAGTTCACCAGGGAAGAGAGAGAGGAATTCAGAGACCTTTCCCGTTCAGTGTTAACTGCTGTGTCCAAGAATGAACTGCAAAGCCAGTTTCTTTTATTAGTCCAAGTTCTTGTTATGTTTTTACCCTTTTTTTTTCCCTCAAGAACTAGTCATCACAGACTATCCCCTCTCTTTTACAACAGTGTGTAATTCCGTCTGATACCTCATATTTCACGCTCATAGTTTGCTTGTTAGCTGTCCACTTGCTGTGCCCCCGCTTGTATTCCTGAGGTTTGCCTCTGCCGTCATCGGAGCCCTTTGGAGAAACTGAAAGGGAATTTATAGACGATAGGTTTAGTTTTAAATATTTGCTAGGGGAAGATCCCCAGCAGCTGAGAGAGGCACATAATCTTTTGGTCATTTCCTTATTGGATGCAGTTTTCTACCTGTGACCGTAAGGATTGACAAAACAATGACACAAGTTGCAAGCATTAATTTTAGTACTTCATACTAGCTGCATTATCACATTAAAACGTCATCAGCTAGAAAAGAATTAATGCCTAAAAGCTTCTTGGTACTGGGAGGATATTTAAATTAGATCTTTCACCACCTAATATTTCGAGCTGTGGATTTTGCTCTGTAGCATGTACCTTAGGTTTAAATAATAATAGTTGCTGACCAACATGAAGTAGCCAGCGAGCTTCTATACTGTTACAGTATTAAAGAATGATGGCTGGTGTAAGTTCTTAAAACCTGCAAGGGTCATCCACAAATCGCTAGAAATGAATCCATGTGAAGGTGTACATGTTGGTATTATTTACATTTATGCTTCAGGGATATCTTTTTTAGTAGGATTTAAGGAAATGGTCTATTTAACTTACTTAGGAAATACATCCAAAAGCATATGAAGTAGCTTACATCCTACCATGTTTTCACTCTTTGGAGAGTGAAAAGAAATCACTGATGCCAATATGAACGTTCTACAAGCTAATTTCTTTGTTTAAAGCTTTTATTTTTTCTTGCATTTCTATGTATGCCCCCCCCCCACCCCATACTCACCATAGTTAAGTATTTCTAAGGCCACCACTGAGAAAGGCAAGAGGAATGTTAACACACAGTTATTTGTGTGAGGTAGTGTGTCTGTTCCCATTCCTATTTTAGTGCTTTAGCTGCACTTAACCAGAACTTCTCAAGTGCATTTTCAGTTTCTTGGTGGGACACTGACTAGCTTGCGTTTAATTTTGAAGCTTAGAAGGTTCTGAGCATTAAGAGTACATTCAAGTATCAGTCTTGTCTGGATATTCACAGAGATGGCAACCGACTATGCCATCTTTTGAGAATTAATTCTAAAATTGAGGACTCTGATAGGTTGTTTCATTTCCTTCCCAATCAGCCATTCCCACATCTCTTTTGCCTCAGAAACTTTTGTGCAAATTGCCTGTATCAAGCATACTGGTGTGCATTGCTTTGATATCAATGCCAAAAGAACACTAAATATTGGTGTGGCACTGTTCAGTGAGGTTTTTAATATTTACATCAAGCTAAAAATAGAATTCATCCAATGGATTTTGTAGTATTGTTTTCATGGTGGAAACATTAAATACATTGTTTTTTGATGAATAGCTAATTCACATATGTGCTGACCCATTTCTTTAGATGATGCTAGGTTTAAAAACAAGTTCAACTGTTATTTTGCTGAAAGGCGGGAATATAGTTTGCTGAAAGATGGGTGAACCATATTAATGGTTTCACAAAATATTACTTTAAACCAAAATGTGTTGAAAGATTTGAAAGTAGTGCTCTTTTACTTTTAGGAGCAATGTATTTTGAAATTATTTTAATTCAACAATGCAGTATTTTTTAAAGTCCGTTTTTCTTAAAAGTTCTCTTTTAGTGTAACTGTGTAACCAATGTAATGTTAAGATTTTTGACCGGTAAACTTCAGGTGCTTTTATATTTGAAGTTGACTTTTAAAAGCTAATGAGCAGTACTTAAAGGGGTAGACTTTGGAGCAACTAATGGAATAGTATTTCATTATGGAGTCTAGAATTAAAGCACCTAGTATCGTCTGCCTTTAAAGTATCCTATAGCTTTTAACTTAAAGCATAAAGAATAGCATTTTATCTTATATTAATAAAAGTTCCATTTTCCATTTCTTAACGTATATGGGCTGCCTGCCTTATGGCCAGTGTTTAACAGTTCCCTGCAAGTCATTTCTGTGCGTAACCATTCACCAAATACGGCTGATGTGGTTTCTTAAAGGAAACATTCTGTGCTGTGCTATGATGCATTGCCATCCCACTGCTTAACAAATAGGTTTATGTATAAGGAATTAGAAATGTGTGCATTAATAGTACCATTATATAACGAGATGTAAAATTAAAGTTAAGAAATGTATGTAAATGATCACTCACTGTTTTTGTTTCAAAACTGGTCAGTACTATACCTAAAGCTTCTGTGGTTTGTTTGATGTTTTAACTTTCACTGTAAACTGCACAGAATAAATTAAAATGAAAACGAGAGTTTGGTATGTGTCACTGATTATACTAAGTATGAAGGGTACCTGGGGCATGAAGAGAGTTGAGAACAGTCATTTTTCCCAGTGGAAAAGGTCCCAGTGGACCCACCCTTCACAACATTTTTCACACTCTACGAATCTGTAAGAATTAAGGTAACAGTAGGGGCACCTGGGTGGCTCAGTTGGTTGAGTGTCCGACTTTGGCTCAGGTCATGATCTCACGGTTTGTGGGTTCGAGCCCCGCGTTGGGCTCTGTGCTGACCGCTCAGAGCCTGGAGCCTGCTTCGGATTCTGTGTCTCCTCTCTCTCTGCCCTACCCCCGCAGCTCAAACTCTCTCTCTCTCAAAAGCAAGTAAACATTAAAAATTAAAAAAAAAAAGTAACAGTAGCATTCCTAGTGCCGTAAAAGTAGTTGACTTAGAACCCAAAGGACATACAGATTTGAGCTAAATTGCTTTGCCCATATATAGCCTTTGGTTCTCTTATATTTTATCCAGCATCCTCAGGATTGTTTTGATACTGTTTACCACAGGTCATGTCTCACATCTTTGTTAGTATTAACCACCCGGAAGACTGAGTGAGGATACTGACCAAAGCCAAGTAGGATGGTTGATGAATGCCTTTGAAAACCAGTTTGAGATTGGAAATCATTAATTGTAGTGGCTAGGATCCAGATTTTTAATTTTTCTTCTGTGGTGCTTAACTGCCAAGAATGTAGAGTGGGAAAAAGTGGATTGTGCCAGGGTCAGCCTTCGTAAGGTAGGAGTGTCTGAAGGGCACAGCCAATAGAGGTTACTGTAGATTGGCTGTGGCTTTGGGCCGGGTTGTAAGAGAAGTCTGATCAGTAAGACACTGATAAATTGGGTGAAATGGGAAGGAGTAGAGACTGATGATAAAATGAGTGTGACATTTGTGTATAATGGATAGAAAGTTTGGGGTGGAGGTCAGAAATTTGGAGGTGAAGCAGTTCTGAGCAGTGTCAATACAGCCATAGAAAGAGAATCTGAGAACTAGAACTCATTCTAGGGAGTTCTGTGGACTGTCTCCATGGTCGTCTGTGCTGGCTGGAGTTGGGATCAAGAAGAGGACCATCAGCTGGGCATCAGTTCAGAGACTTGGAAGACCGATCTCTAGGTCTGGGATGTTAGATGGCCTTAGAAGGAGGAAGGGGTTTCCTGAAAATGAAAGAGGAATGTTTTCTGAGAGCTCTGAGAATGTTTTCTCTTCATTCTGCCCTCCCCCTCTCCCACCCCCCCCCCCCCCGGGAAGCTCTACAGGCCAGTATATGATTATTACCTGCAAGTGCAAGTGAGTACTTCAGTTATAAAAATGATGCCGTTTATGGAGAATGTTGGGGGTGGGGTGGGGAAGGAGAATGGAGGAAAGGACAGTAAAAACTTCTCTAAAGATGTTGGAGGAGTAGGAATTTTCTGGGTAGAGGATGAGAAGAGGAATTCCAAACAGAAGAAAGCATGTGTGAAGTCAGGGAAAGCTGCTTTGTTTGGAGAACTATAGATGGTTATTCCTGGAATAGAGAGTGGTTAATAGGGCACAGTGGTTTGAAACTGGAGAAATGGGAAAGGTCTAAGTCACAAAAGACCTTGTATGCAACTACAGGGGCTTTGAAGTGTGTTCGTTTGTGATGCAAAAACATTGAAATATTTACAATTGAGGCGAGAGCATTGATTCGCTTGTTTAACTCTTGCAGGCACCTGGACTAAGTACAGATCACTCAGAAAGCTCATGCAAACTGTCAAGGAGGGCTGCTTTGGAGACTCAGTGGAAAAGGTGTATCTTTCTGTAGTCCAAGTAAGAAAATAGGAAACTAGTGGAAAGGAGTGACAACCATGGGAAACCTGAGAACATGAAGAATCAACAAGACTTGAGATAGGATTGTGAAGACAGGTGAAGGAGAAGGATAACTAAAAGATGGTTTCAACATTTGAGTTAGTTTGAGATTGGTGACATTGAGAGATGCGTATGGAAGAAGTAGGTCTCTGGTCGGCCACAGGGAGATGGAAGATGAGAGTCCTGTTTTGGGTATCATATTTGAGTTTGATGTGCTTATGGGCCATTAGGTGGACAGCAAAACTAAGCAGTTGTAAAAATGGTCTGAGGGGCATGATTGAAAACGCAGGCTGTGCTCATCAGTATGTGAATATAGTGAAAACGGTAGGCAAAAAATAGGATCAACCAGGGGAAGAGGCTAGAAGGGACAAAGGAGTGGCCCTCAAAGAGCACCGATATTTAAGAGTCTAGCAAAAGAAAAAGAGACCATTAGGATATTGAAAAGGACTGGGGAGAAAACCAGGAACCTACCTGAGGAAAGTAATGTGCTGGAAGCAAACCGAAGAAAGAACCAGAAAGAAGAGCAGGCGTTCAACTGATACATATATGTAGAATGATATTGCTCAGCCCTGTCTATTAAGAAATTGTGGCAACAGGAAAGTATTGGAGTAGTCCAGGCAGAGAAGATGATGTGAATTTGTGGAAGGCTGCTTGTAGTGGAGACAAATTGAACAAATACCCATTGGAATTGATTTGACAGGGGTTGGTATGTAAGTAGATACGGGAGGTGAAGGATAAGGATGAGCCAATGGTGGGTGGCTGATGGAGGATGTAGGTGGGGCATGTTTGAGGGGACGGTTTGGGGAAAAGTCTAGGTACATGTAAGACCAGTGGAAATGGCCCATTCAGAACTTAGGATACATTCAGGAGAACTGAATTCCTCCCCAAATGCTTTATCTTCACAGTTGGTAGTTTATTTAATCTATTTTCTGATCTGCTAAATAGGTATGATAACATCTAGGGTTATTGTAAGGAGTACATTTTTAAAAAATCCTAGTTAAGCATATTCCTACTATAGTAGGCAGCCCATGACTTAACCTCCTTCTCTTCTTCCTTCTTACCTTTGTAACCATAGAAACCTTCTTAATGCCAGCTTGGTCTAAGAGTTGGTCAGTCCATTGAAAAAGTTAGTTGAAATGGGGAATCATGAAAACATATACATTCATCCTACAGTATTTAATATAAGACCAAGGCTTTTTTTTTTTATATTGATTATAGATTCATTAGAGTTTCAATCTCATTTTCTTTTTTTTTAATGTTTATTTTTGAGAGAGAGAGAGAGGGCAGGAGACACAGAATCCAAAGCAGGCTCCAGGCTCTGAGCTGTCAGCACAGAGCCCGATGTGGGGCTTGAACCCACAAACCATGAGATCATGACCTGAGCTGAAGTGGGATGCTTAAACGACTGCCACCCAGGCCCCCTAACCTCATTTTCTTTGTAAAAGGTTAAACTTAACAACTCAATGATTTCTGGTTTTGTTCTCTTAAAATTGGAATGAGAATAGAACCTTGCAGAGCAGAGATTTTTACTCTATTCCCATCTTTTACAGTTGCCTCTCTTGTCCTAGATGGATAGGATTTTTAGCATCTTGGCTTTATCAAATTTTCACAAAACATTTGACTAAGTTTACATAGAAATAGCAATTCTTTTTTTACACTTCTATGTCGTTATAGCATTTAATTATAGAATTACAATGTCAGAGACAACTGAAACAGGTTTGGGAAACATTTTGGTTGAACAAGTCAGTTGGTGAGAACAGAAATAAGTGAGCATACAAGATTGTGTCCTTGATTATGGACTCCACCTAGGCAGGTACTATGCATCCTTTTTTCATAGGGCAAACTGAAGCCATAGCCTGGAATCTGTTCACCTTTCTATAGGGTTTTCATACCTGTTTATTTATTCCCACCCTCCCCTTCCCTCCTGGTGCATTAGAGTACAGACCCCTCTACCTACCTGGAATTACTCCTCCTCCTGTGCTTTGGATCCTATTCTCCCCTTTTCAGCAAATTGACACCATAAATTACAGTTGACCCTTGAGCAATGTGGGAGTATCCCCACTTCATGCAGTCAGAAATCTGCTTATAACTTTTGACTCCCCCAAAACTTAATAGCTGACTGTTGACTGGGAGCCTTACCAATGACATAAATAGTTGATTAACATGTATTTTGTTAATACGTTGTATGTATACCATATTCTTATGATAAAATAAGCTAAGGAAAAGAAAAGGTGGTTAAAATCATAAGGAAGGGTCCCCTGAGTGGCTAAGTCGGTTGAGCGCCTGACTTCAGCTCAGGCCATGATCTCACGGTTTGTGAGTTTGAGCTCCACATTGAGCTCTCTGCTGTCAGCACGGTGCCCACTTAGGATCCTCTGTCCCCTCTCCCTCTCTGCCCCTCCCCCAATTGCATGCTCTCTGTCAAAAAAATAAAAAATAATTATAAAGAGAAAATACTTTTACAGTATGGTCCTGTCTATTGAAAAAAAATCCATGTATAAGTCGACCCACATAGTTCAAATCCATGTTGTTCAAGGGCAAACTATTTCTTCTGTATATTCAGTCACTTTGTCAACTGGATCATTCTCTTCAAAATTTAAACATATTCACTAAGCATATTCTATATTGGGAGAAGGAAAGGGCTATTCTTTCTGTCCTCAGCTGCCAGCCACTCTTCCCTCTCAGCAAGACTTCTCTGAGTAGTTCCCTCTAGTACCCCTGATACAAAATCTAAAGGGCATTTTTGAGTCCTCAACTTTGCTTGACGTCACGACAACATTTGTTGTGGTTGCTCATCCCTTCCTTGAAACATTCTTTTGGCTTCCACGATACTAAATTCTCCCGGCTTTACAGGTTTTAATACTGCCTGTCTGCCTCCACCCCTTTCATCTCGTTTGCAATTATCCTGCAACTAAATGTCCGAGTTCCCCAGGGCTAGGTCGTAGCTCCTCTTTGCTTACCCTGTGCTATTTCCTTACTTGTGACTTCAATTATTATCTCTTCCACCAGTGGGACCACATTCCTATGTCTTGAGCCAACTGCCTTCTCAGTATCTCCTCTTGATGGTCTTAAACACTGGTCAACACCTGCAAGGTCGGATCTGTAGTCCCTTCCGAGCTGGTTTTTCCAGTGTCCCTCTACAGTTGTCAGAGTGGACAGCCTAGGGATCCTGGAGCCCTCTTTCAGGCCCCCTACTTAGCACATTATGTCTTGTTGGTTTTACTTCTGAAATAGTCCTGAAACCATCTGTTTTTCTCCATTTTCTTGTACCATCCGTAGGCATCATAGTGTATTGATCATCAGGATAGCTTCTGGAATTAGACTTCACTGTGCTCCATTTCTCGTCTGTAAAATGGGTGTAGTAATAGTACCTCTCTCACAGGGTCTCTGATAGGATTAATTGAGCGAATCTACACAAAGCATTTAGAACAGTGCCCAGTGTATACTTCGTATTCCTTACCATTGTAATACTCACATGGATCACTGCGTAGTGGTTGTCTTAAATTCATTATGGCTCCCCGCAAGTCTTTCCCCCTCGTCATCAGAATGATCTTTTTGAAACTCAAATATGACCCTGTAGTCTCCTTGCTTATAACGTGTAAATGGTTTCCTGTTGCTCCTTCTAGAAAAGGGGTTAAAATTCCTTAACACTCCCAGTGACACGTGGCAAGGTCTCATTTACCAGCCTCATCTCAGACCACAGCTGCCTCACTCTCTACGCCTATGGCAGTGTGGGCCAACTCCCAGTTACACAAACCCCCACCCCCACCCCCACCACCACTGGATCCTTGCCTTGACTTGAACGCTTGCCTCACTTCCCCTTGTCCCCTGGTCATTCATCAGATTCCAGCTCACAGGGTCACTTTCTCAGGGAAGCTTCTCTGAACACCACCCTCCTCCCCTTTCCAGGCAGGTCATTTGTTACATAGACAATCTTCCTCTCCTTCAGTGGCACCACGGAGAATTAAACAGTCATTGGTGGATTGATTTGAGTAAGCAGCATCATCCTCACTGTGTTGAATTAGTATTTCAATATAAGTCAAAACTTCCATTGAAATACCATTCTAACCTGCAAGCTGTATATATCCAATCTTTTGGTTATAATCTGAGTCTAAAATAAGAGGCCTAATTCCTGCCTTCTCTACATCTCCTGACAATGGTTGCTGTTTTCTTTAAAGGACAAGCACAGAAGTGTATGTTAATGAGATGCTTATTTTGCAAGCCCTAATTCTTCCCCGGACTCTCGACTCTGTGTGGGTTACTCCTCTGTCCCTTCTGAAAAGGTCAAAAGATCCTGTCAGAGGAATGGCTTTTGACCACAAGATGGCGACAGATTTCAAGCATTCGGTGAGTGTTTTCTGTTCCTGTTAGGGGTGTGTTCCTTTTGACTAGTGTCCTGGGTATGGTAATTACATGGCATCCTGTTTTACATCACAGTTATTTTCCTTAATCCTCTTTACCTAAAGCAGCTAGGACATGAATATAAATTAATCAAACTGGAACACTTGAGAGTGAAGGGGAGAGGGTAGCTTATTCATCATTGGGCCAGGACCACAGATATAAACCAGGGCTGTTCTGGCCACGCAGGGACATCTTTCTCTCCGTCTAAAGCTGAGGGGACAACATTTATAGTCCCTCTGATTCCTACTGATGAGGACTTGAAGTCAGAGAAAAAGAAGTGCTCACAAATTTGAACTTCGCTTCCCAGTATCTGACCCCAGAAATGAGACAATTTTAGAAAGCCAGTGATGGATCGGTGAGATGTTATGGAAATAGTAAGGTTTTGTGTTCCTGGTGCCTTTGATGTGCACAACCCTTTTCTTATATTTTGAAGATATAAGCTGTGGGGTGTGAGGAAGGCAGGGGAAATACTATCTTTACTTCACAGGGTCAAGTAGCTTGGCCATGGGCATGCTGAGTGCCATACGCTAGGCTTCTGCCTTGTTGCCTGGAGAAAGAAAACACAACTTCTTTTTTATATAAAGCACCCAAACAAAACAAAAACTAAACAAGCAAACCCAAATCGCCTTAGGTCATTTAGCACAAAGGGAAATGAATACATGTTTGAATGCAAACATAAGGTGAAGCCCTGATTTATGTGAGCATACATGGTAGGATAAATTCAGAAGTCACGGTGTCTGTTTTCTCTTGTTACATCCCCCCTCCCTCCAACAGAGCAACAGGCCTCTGTGTCCTATAGTGCTGGCTTTCCCTTGCTGTAGGAGGGACTCAACAGGTGTGGGCTCATGGGGGTTCTAAATCTGGATGGTCCACTAGGGAGCAGGACTTGCAAAGGATTCGTGGGGAAAAGACATTTAGGGAAAGTGACCCAGGGGCCGGTGGGGAATGCAATTGAATTGCCAACGATTGGAAGCAGAAATTGCACCCTCTTCTCACAGGGACCTGGGAGGTGGCAGGTGCCTGATGGGGGTGGCTTGCAGGTACTTGGGATCTGAGCTCTAAGCTCTGGCTTTGAAAAGTGTAGCCAGGTTTTCTGTGGCCCATAGAGTGATGGTGGGTGTGGCTCTTGCAGGGGCTGAATGATGAGCGTCTCAAAGGCAGCAACCTTGGACTGACAGGCAAAGGCTTTTGCTAACTTTTCTGGATTGTGTAGGACCCTTTGGGCTCAAGGAGAGGAAGATGTGTTTGCCAATGATGACTAATACTCAGTATCTCACCAACTCTGGCAAAAAGACTCAAAGGCACAGTCCATTTGGTTTAGACACAAAACAATTCAAAACAAAATACTCAACAAGTCTTGCACTGAGTGTTGTCACGTTAATTCGTACTCATTCATGACAGTGTGTGAAAACAGGCTCTTAGCTCTCCTCCACAGACCCAGAAAAGGAGCACAGAAAGACCCCAAGGCCCTGGCCTCTCTGACCTTCCTCTTTATCCCAGAACATCGATTCTTCGGCACTGTGCTCTGTGCTGCTGCAAACGCCTGTCACCTTGTCTGGAGACCTTCTCTGTCCTTTACTTCTTCCCCCTCCAAAGCCATCTCTTCCATGCAGCCTTCCCTGCACCCTGTGCTCCTGTGTTGGTTCCTCTAGTGGAGCATTTCCCATTTATGTGTCCTGCTCAACTGGTGTTTTCAACAGGGGGAATCACAGGAATGCTTGCTAACTGCAGATCGTTGGCCCTTGCTCATTTCAGTCCACTGAATTAGAATCTTAGGGAGGTTGAAAGTAAGAATCTACCTTTAAAATTTAAAAAAAAGTTTTTTTTTTAATTTATTTTTGAGAGTGAGAGTGTAAGCAAGGAAGGGGCAGAGGGAGAGGGAGAGAAGATCTGAAGCGGGCTCTGCACTGATAACAATGAGTATGATGTGGGGCTTGAACTCTTGAACCATGAGATCATGACCTGAGCCAAAATCAAGAGCCCACACTCAACCAACTGAACCAACCAGATACCCCAAGAATCTACATTAAAAAAAAAAAACATCTTTTTTAAAGTTTATATTTGAGAGAGAGGGAAAGAGAGTGAGTGAGCAGGGGAGGGGCAGAGAGAGAGAGAGAGGGAGACATAGAGTCTGAAGCAGGCTTCAGGCTCCAAGCTGCCAGCACAGAGTCCGATGCAGGGCTTGAACTCACAAGCCATGAGATCATGATCTGAGCTGAAGTCAGACACTTAACTGACTGAACTACCCAGGTGCTCCAAGAATCTACATTTTTAACAGATTTTCCCACCAGATTACAGTCCTTTTTTTTTCTTTAACCCCCCTGTACTGGGTCAAATAGAATCTCTCCAAAATTCCCGTTCACCTGGAGCGAGCACATGAGACCTTATTTGGAAGTGGAGTATTTGCAGATGTAATCGTGCCAAGATGAGGTCATACTTGATGAGGCTGGGCCCTAGTTCAGTGACTGGTATCCATGTAAGAGAGGGACATTCACACACACAAAGGCACAGAGGCAACACCATGGGATGGTGGAGGCAGAGATTGGAGTAATGGATCTACAAGCTGAAGAATGCCAGGGATTGCCAGCAACCTCCAGAAGCTAGCAGAGAGGGAGGCATGGAACAACTTCTCCCTCAATGCCTCCAAAGTAAGAAATCAGGCCTGCCAATCTCTTGCTTTTGTACTTTTAGCCTCCAGAACCTTGAGAGAATGCATTACTGTTGTTTTCAACCTTCACTGATTGCAGCCCTAGGAAATGAATAGCACCCTCCCCTTTCCTATCTTCCATTGTCTTGATGAAGTTGCCTTGTTTCCCTTTCCCTGCCGCAGGAAGTTACACTTCCTACTCAAATGATTTTTGTGTTACAGTGCACATATGTGAAGTTGTTCACTGGGCTCGTGGGGGATCTCTTGGGGGATCTCAAGAGCCCATCTCTCTCTTTAAAAGTGAAAGAGCTCCCTGCCCACTGTGCAGCTTTCCTGTGTACCTTCCTCACTGGGGTGGGAGCTTGTGGAGTCCCAGGAACCCTCGCTCTGGGTCAGCGGTGTGCTCTGCAGTGGTGTGATTCCCCAGGGGCACCAGCAGGGGCTCTGGGGTGATGCAGGTGATGCATGGTAAGGCCAGCAGTGTCGTCGCCACGCCAGCTCTGCGTCGGGTCTGCCTGAGATCCCCTGAGCTACCTGATGTGCTTTTAATCAGTCTCTTTCCTGCTCTAGTCAGCCCCAGTTGGTTTATGTTGCCAGGAACTCAAATGCCCGATGGTATGGGTGGGCATCTGTATTCTTTTTTCTTTTCCTTTTTTTTTTTTTCAAAACAAGGATGTTTGTTCAACAAAATCTAGACAGACAGTAATATTCCCTCCCCAGTGGCACGATCTTGGGACTTGATAAGTGTTCCGTTTCATCCATCTTTCATTTTATTGTGGTTGAGTATATTTGTTCCACCCTACTTTTAATGAAGAAATTACTATTAGCCGTTCATTAATCATCATCATTATTAATTTAGCTTAAAGAGTTCATGCTTCTTTAGTTATTTCGACATGTTTACCAATTTCTTTAGTCTTCATTGTTTCTTGTAATCTATGCTTCTTTCTGGCCTCAGTTTACTCTTCTCCCAAGACTTTACCTCCTTCAGAAGCTTCTTCGGTGAAGGTCTTTGCATGGTGCACGCTCAGTCTTTGTCCAGACATATCTTTATCTTGCTTTCTTTCATGATGCAAGCTGGATATAGAATTTTAAATCGTAGGTATTTTTCAGCACTTTCAAGTTATGGTTCCATTGTCTTCTGGCCTGTATCATTGCAGGTGAGAGATTGGGAAAGTTGTCAATGATCATCCCTTTAAAAGCTATGTGTCCCCTCCTCCCCCAAACACACACCAGTTACTTTGCTGTCTTAGAGTTACTATCACATTCCTAGGGGTAGATGTGTTTGATTCATGTTGCTTGGGAGTTGTGGAGCTTCTTAGGTCTTTCTTATTTCTGGAAATTCTCATTCACTGACTTGAAGTCATTTCTTCTCCATCTTCTCTAGTCTTTCCTGGGCCTCTAAATAGACTAATGGTGGATTCTTCATATTTTTCAACTCTTTATCTGTATACTTCTTTTTACTGGATTTCTTCATAGTTCCCTCTCAGTTTATTAATTCTTTGTTCACCCATGTCCAATTGGCTTAACCTGTCAGTTGAGTTGTATTCAAGTTTTCACTTCATTGTCTGTTTAAACACATACACAAAATTATATTTTGTATAAATTCATAAATGCGACTTTGTCAAGCGTGTGTGTGTGTGTGTGTGTGTGTAATCTTTTTTTCTCTTTTATTTGGCTCTTTCTTCCAGTAATCCACTTTCTTCATCCTCTCCCTATTCTATGTGACACAGGTTAACAACACAGTGTATATTCTTTCATACTTTTGCCTTGATCAAATCATATTTAAAAAAAAAAACTTTTTCACATCCATTAGTATGGCTGCTATTTATTTAGCCTTCTATTTATTTTATTTTATATTAATTTTGTTCTTTTCCTTATGATTTTCTCTCTTTCTTTCTTTCTTTCTTTCTTTCTTTTCCTTTCTCATATAATTTATTGTCAAGTTGGCTAACATACAATGTGCCCTTGGTTTTGGGGGTAGATTCCTGTGATTCACGTATATACAACACCCAGTGCTCATCCCAACAAGTGTCCTCTTCAATGCCCATCACCCATTTTCCCCTCTCCCCTGCCCCCCCCCACCCTCAGTTTGTTCTCTGTATTTAAGAGTTTCTTATGATTTGCCTCCTTCCCTCTCTGTTGGTAATTTTTTTTCCCCTTTCCCTTCCCCCATGGTCTTCTATTCAGTTTCTCAAGATCCACATATGAGTGAAAACATGATATCTGTCTTCCTCTGACTGACTTATTTCACTCAGCAAAATACCCTCCAATTCCATCCGTGTTGCTGCAAATGGCAGGATTTCATTCTCTCCATTATATATATAAACCACATCTTCTTTATCCATTCATCAGTTGATGGACATGTAGGCTCTTTCCATAATTTGGCTATTGTTGAAATCACTGCTAATAAACATTGGGGTACATGTGCCCCTATGAATTAGCACTCCTGTGTCCTTTGGATAAATTCCTAGTAGTGCTATCGCTGGGTCATAGGGTAGTTCTATTTTTAATTTTTTTGAGGAACCTTCACACTGTTTTCCAGAGTGGCTGCACCAGTTTGCATTCCCAACAACAGTGCAAGAGGGTTCCCATTTCTCCACATCCTCACCAGCCTCTGTTGTTTCCTGAATTGTTAATTTTAGCCACTCTGACTGGTGTGAGGATATATCTCAATGTGGTTTTGATTTGTATTTCTCTGATGATGAGTGACATCGAGCATCTTTTCATGTGTCTGTTGGCCATCTGGTTGTCTTCTTTGGAAAAGTGTCTATTCATGTCTTCTGCCCATTTATTCACTGGATTATTTGTTTTTTGGGTATTGAGTTTGGTAAGGACTTTATAGATTTTGGATACTAACCCTTTATCTTATATGTCATTTGCAAATATCTTTTCCCATTCCATCAGTTGCCTTTTAGTTTTGTTGATTGTTTCCTTTGCAGTGCAGAAAAAAATCTTTTTAATGTTTTTTTTTTAATGTTTATTTGTATTTGAGAGAGGGAGACAGACTGTGAGCTGGGGAGGGGCAGAGAGAGAGGTAGACACAGAATCTGAAGTAGATTTTTAATATATTTATTTATTTATTTTGAGAGAGAGCAGGAGAGAGAGCACACGTGTACAAGCAGGGGAGGGGCAGAGAGAGAGAAGGAGAGACAATCTTAAGCAGGCTACATGCTGTCAGTGCAGACGTGAGGCTCCATCTCATGAGCCGTGAGATCATGATATGAGCCGAAATAAAAAGTCAGTCATTTAACAGACTGGGCCACACAGGCACCCCAATTCATTGCTTTTAAGACTTACTATTCTGTGGTGTGGACATACTATAATTTGTTCAAACACATTCTAACAATGGACTTTAATTTTGCTTGTCCTTACAAGCAGTGTTCCAATAAGCAGTGTTGTACAGACAGCTCTACAGACTTGTGCTTTTATTTCCATGGGCTGTACTAAGGGTCAGCAAACTTTCCCTGAAAAAGGCCACGTAGTAAATATTTTAGTCTTGATGGGTCAGGCAGTATTCTCTTACCCCTGCTTTTGCCCCGAAGCAGCCATAGACAATATGTAAACAAATGAGTAGCTGTGTTTCACTAAAACCTGGTAGTTGTTTGGATTTGGTCCACAGTCATAGTTTGCTGGTCCCAGGGATAGATTATCAGAAGTGAGATATAAAGTATATATATATATTTTTAACATTTATTTATTTTTGAGAGACATAGAGACAGAGTATGAGCAGGGAAAGGGCAGAGAGAGAGGGAGACACAGAATCTGAAGAAGCAGGCTCCAGGCTCTGAGCTGTCAGCACAGAGCCCGCCCGACGCGGGGCTCGAACACACAGACTGCGAGATCATGACCTGAACCGAAGTCGGCCGCTTAACCGACTGAGCCACCCAGGCGCCCCTAAAGTATATTTTTAAAAATTGTAATAGTAATTGCAGATTACTTTCCAATAAAGCTATAATAATTCATGTGTCCCCCACCGTGTCTGAAATTATCTCTTTTCCTGAATCCCAACAACAAATAGGTATTATGAATATTTAAAACTTTTGCCAGTCTGATGGATATGGAGGAAATAGTTCACTGTAAATTTAGTGTGTATTTCCAACAGTATTAGTAAGTTTGCCCATTTTTTCATATGTTTGTTGGTCATTTGAATTTTTGGCATCTGTGCATTATCTCCATATTATTTGCTCTTTTTCGAGTTTTTGTTCCCTTCTTGTTAACGAATAAGGAACATTTGTATATTACAGATACTAACCTTTGTTTCTCTGTATTGAGAGTCCATTTTTGTTTATTAATTTTGTTTATGCTGTCTTTTGTCATAAAGCATTTTAGAAGACTATAGAGCCAACTATATACCAGTCTTTATTAAGTAACTTGTGGGTTTCCAGTATTGGTTAAGAAGGTCTCTGCTATCCTTACTCTGAATATATAATTGCCTAGGATTTTTCTTTAATTTTTATATTTAAGCCTCTAATCTATTTTGAACTTATTTATATATGGTAGAAGATAGTGCTGTGGGTTATATTCTTTCCTATCCATCTATGGCAGATGCCTGAGGTTTTTCATTCCCTGAGGGTAATATTTTCCCCTACCTAAGATGCATAAATGACCAAATTTCTTGTCTCTTTCTGGGCCAGTGTGCAAAAACTTCTATTCCCCCTTTCAATAATGAGGCTTAGCCATTCATGCCTCAGCTTGGCTCCAGTGCCTCCGCCTCTTGCTGTTTCAAGGCCAAGTCTGCTGCCCACATTGGCAAGATCCCCAGGGTCTTTGTCAGGACCCTATTGTTGGTGGGCCTCCATACCCCAGTGCTGCCTCAGCTCCGTCTCACTGCCCCAGTTTTGATTCCTGTCTTGGTTCCTGGCCCCTAGTCATCTCTTCTTTCTTTGTAGCTGCATGATGAAATACCACAATTAAAAACAACTACTATTACATCTGACTGTTCTATGTGTTTGCAGTGAAAAGGAAGGCCAGTCTACCTCACCTTAGTAGTCTCTTGTGTTGCCAGAAGAGATCCCTGATGATGGATGTATATTTTGAACCTTGGAAACCAAATATGTAGCACCTCTGGGCCCTGCCTGAAATGGGGCCACCTCTCCATCCCTCCCTAGGTCCCCTACGGTTGCTCCCTTCAAGGGCTGTTTCAGCATTGCCAATTCTCATTCAATGTCAGATCCTGTGTCAAATATATTAGCCAACCTGCCCAAGAGACTCATAATCTTCTGGGTTGTTGGTTTTTAAACTGTTACAAAAGTATTTGGTTCAGATTCTTAAGTACGGTTGTTAAACCAATGAGTCATGCTTTTGAGTGACTGAAAGAAATGAGATCGAGGAAGTTGGGCATAGAGTCCCACACAAGTATGTGGTCCAGTCAAGAGATTGCACGTCACATTGTATTTGGCATGGTGGTAAAGGAGCAAAGAAGTAGAAATGCCTTATGCTTTTTTTTTTGTTGTTTCTTTTTGTTTGCTTATTTATTTATTTATTTTTGCTTGTGCATGTGAAGAGAGTGATTTCCCTGGAAGAATTTGCTTAGCAACAGATAAGAATCAAGGAAGAACTCAGCATTTTCTGAGCATAAAGTGTTTCATAACATTTCACGTGCCTTAAGATAAGCCTAGGAGAGCTTAGAGGATGTGTAAATTGCATAAAATGTAAGGTATGACTATGAGGTTATGCTACTTTGGGGGACATGTTGTGGAAATAAATTTATTGTTTTATTAATTTTTTGTCATAAAAATATCTCACAACTGTGAGATCATGGCCTGAGCCGAAATCAAGAGTCAGATGCTTAACTGACTAAGCCACCCAGGTGCCCCTAAATTAATTTTTAAACATTTTTTAATGTTTATTTATGTTTGAGAGAGAGACAGAGCGCAAGTAGGAGAGGCGCAGAGAAAGAGGGAAACATAGAATCTGAAGCAGGCTCCAGGCTCTGAGCTGTCAGCACAGAGCCCAACATGGGGCTTGAACTCATGAATTATGAGAGCATGACCTGAACCAAAGTTGGCTGCCTAACCCACTGAACCACCCAGGTGTCCCTAATTTTTAATTTATTGTCATCAAGTAGGTGTGCTGCTTTTGCTAACAGAGAACGAGGTGATTCAGACCAACCCTCTTGCTAAAGAAAAAAGTAAAGCTAGATAAAATATAAATTCAGTTTTAAAATCATCAAAGAATTAAGGTAGTGAGAAATCACTGGTCAGGATCTGGGAGAAGACAGAAATCAAGAGAGTGAACTTAGTGTTGGGGCTACTCTTGTCTGGGGAACATTTGCGGATGTCGAACGGAGAACTGAAATATTGAGCTACACTTTTAAAAACTTCTTGAGGCTACCAGAAAGAGTTCTGGGTCCAGGGCTTGCCAAGGTTGGAGGTCTTGGGACATACCCTGTACTTTGGATCAGAGTCATGAAGAACTTCCCCCTAAAAGTAGGGTGGACTAGAATTAAATGGGCCCCCATATGGAGCACAGCCTCTTTTCAAGTCATATGAAAGGCCTAGAAAATCTAAAACCTAAAATTATAATAGGATTACTCCAGATTATTAATAGTGCCCCAAATTATGGCATAAGCAACAATAATTCTCTCTGGAGCAAACTATATCATGCTAGGCCTCATTTCTACAAATAATTTTTCAAATGCAAATGTCTAGCATATAATGAAAAAAATAGCATAGAAAAATACTATTATTAACCTAATAACTGTGTGTGTGTGTGTGTGTGTGTGTGTGTATCAGTCTAAAAGCCAGCTTCCTATTTGATTGTCAAATGTCAAACCCTTTAGGGAGGTATTTCCTCAAAGTCAGGAAGAAGACAAGGATGCCCACTGCCTCTCCAGTTATTTAACATTGCATTGGAATGTTAGTTACTCCCATTAAATGAGAGAAAAAAGTAGATTCCTAAGAACTGGAAAGGAAGAGGCAAACCCTTTGTTGGTAATATCTGGAAAAAAACAAAGAAAGGAATCAAGGGACCAGTGTTACCAACCATAAGATCATAAAGTAATATGATATAAAATGAGCATACTGGAATCATTAGCTGTCATATATATAAATGATAAGCAGTTTGAAGATATAATGGAAGAGAAGACCTTGTATACAAGAAGAAAAATTTAAACACCTAGGCATAAACCTAAGGAGAAATATGCAAAAATAATAAAATTGTAAAATATTCTTGAAAGGTATTAAAATAGCTTCGAACAGATTAAAGAAAATACCAGCCCTTCAAAGGAAAAAACTTAACATCCTAAAAAAGCTATTTCTCACTAAATTAGTTATTTAATTAATGCAATCTCAATAAAAATTTCCTCAGAACTTGACAAGTTGATTATGAAATTTATGTGGAAAAATAAACAACTGAGAGTAGCCAGGAAATAGTTGGAAAGAATATCTAATGCGTAGCTAATCCTCTTAGAATATAGTGAGACTCTTAAAATCCTCTAAATTAAAACAGTGAGGTACTGGCTCAGGGAAAGACTTAAAAACTAAAGGATCATAACAGATTGCCCAGAAATATAATTAAGAAAAATTTAGAATATGACAAAAGAGGCACTGAATCAGAGGGGAAATTTAACTTTAAATCGTGGTGGAGCAAATAGATATCGGCAAGGAAAAAGAAATATATTAGATCTTTTTCTCATAAGGTAGTTCAGGATAAATTACAAATGTGTCACAGATCTAAATGAAAACAAAACAAAAATGGAGAAAAAAAAACATCCAAGTACTAGAAGAAAACTATGCATGTATCTTATTTTATAACCTAAATGAAAATTTCTAACTGAATAAAAAAATAGATTCAATAAGAAATTTGACAACATTGCAAAAAAAACAAGTGGAATCACAAGTTAATTACAAATTAGGAAAATTTTGTAACATATCACAAAATACTAATATGCTTAATGTAATAAGGATTTCCTAAAAATTGAGAAGAAAAAGATACACAACCTGATTTTAAAAATAAGCAAATGTACGAATAGAGAATTCACAGAAAAGGTACAGTAATAGCCCTGATTCACAATAAGAGAAGTACATGTCAGAATGACTGAGATACTGTCTCTCATCTATCAGACTGAAACATAATCTCCAAAGTTTGACAATGTAAATTTTAGAAAGGCTATGTGAAAACAGGTGCTTTCACACGGTATTGGTAGGGACACAAAATAGTACAATTTCTGTGAGTGAAACTGGGAACATGTAGCAAAATTTTTATATGCATTTGTCAGATATTCAGTTGCATATATATGGAGATATATGCAGAAGGCTACTCACTGTGAATACTTTGCTTATTTGTTATAGCAAAAGGTGGGAACAACACAAGTGTCTTTCAGTAGAGAACTGGTTAAATAAACTATAGCATATGTACAGAATGAAGTACTATGTAGTTGTCAAAGGAAACAAAGGGGCAACTCCCATTTCCAGATATGATGGAGTAGGTAGAGGAAAACTGCTGATTTCCACTGAGAACGACTGAAAAAGATGGACACAATTGAAATTGATCATTTTGAAGTTTTCAGAGAGCCACTGGGACAGCCTGGAGGGGAAGGGTCAAGATATCAGAGAGAGGGAACCTCAGTGAAGTAAGCCCAACAAGCTGAAAGCTGCTTTTCTCCTCTTGGCGTCAGTGATCCTTGGCACTGAGAAGGAAGTTGAGAGCTTTGGTCGAGGGGGGCCACTAAGAGGCACAGAAGTAGCAGAGCCCTTGGCAGTCTCATAGGTCTGAGGAGCTCACGCTTGGAGTGGGTTTCCAAATCAACCAAGACTCAACAAGCCAAAGTTCCAGAAAAAAAAGGGAGGTGCAGAGAAGCGAGCCTGATATCTGATGGTGTTCTCTTGGAAGTACTTGGTGATTCATAGTCCATAATGTGAAAGGCTATGAAGACAAGAAAAGCAGCTGGAGTGCAGAGTAAAGTTTTTAGCAGTCTTAGGTGGTTGTAGGGATAAAAACTGGAAATCAGGATCTGATTAGGAGGCAGCTAGCATCTAGTAAATGCCCTAGACTTTCAGTTGAGACCCTTATGAGGACACATTAGGGTAAGCAAATCTTGTTACAACTCAGCCTTGACACAGTCCCTGACTGGGTTGAGATAAACTGTCTACTCTAGCTGCCTGCCAGACCATAGACTGAATCCTTCCTGTAGGAAAATCACTTCATCTGGAGCCTCTACACCATTTTAGGCTCTGTGAGTAGTGTTCAATCTAAAATTATTAGGATCCAAGAAGTAGGGCCAAGAGGAAAACATAATAGAAATATACTCAGAGGTGTTCCAGAAGATTACAGTTATTAGACACAGATTTAAAATAGTTGTAACTAATGTGATCAAGAAAATAAATGGAAAAAGGAAGAATGTTAAAGGACAAGAATCTAGATATTTAATAATCATATAGAAATTTTAGAACTGAAAAATATAGTAATCAAAATTAGAACTCAATAAATGGGGTTTAACAGCATGTTGGACACAGCTGAAGGGAGAACTGGCAAGCTAGAGATAGAGTATCAGAAAAATCTTGATTGAAGTACTAAAAGGATGGAAAAATAGAGAAGAGAGTATAAGAGACATGATCTATCAAATGAAACATTCTAACACATGTAATTGGAATTCAAGAAGCGAAGAAGAGAATGTGGCAGAAGCAATATTTGAAGGGACAATAACCAAGAATTTCCTAAAAGTGATAAAAAATTTTGAGTCACAGAATCAAAAATTACTAAGAACCTTAAGCAGGATAATGGCAAAGAAACTACACATTGGCACATCATAATCAAATTGCTAAAAATCAAAGGCAAAGAGAAAATGATAAAAGCAAGTGTAGAAAACAACATGCATTACTTTCAAAGAAGCAACAAGACTGAAAGTTAACATCTCGACAGAAATTATGAAAACCAAATGATAGAATTTAAAAGACTGAAAGGAAATAACAGCCAGTCTAGAATTCTATATCTGGTGGATAATAACCTTCTAAAGTGAAGTCAAAATAAAAGTATTTCCAGAAAATCAAAAGCTGAGAGCATATATAACATCTGGCACCAGTAGACTTATATTAGAAGAAGTATTAAATGCATTTTTCATGTTCTCCATCATAATTGTGGTGGCGCATACACAAATATATATGTGTATGAACATTCAGGAATACCTCAAGTGGCTCAGCTTGTTAAGCATCTGAATTTTGGCTTAGGTCATGATCTCACGGTTGGTGAGTTTGAGCCCCGCGTTGAGCTTTGTGCTGACAGCTCGGAGCCTGGAGCCTGCTTTGGATTCTGTGTCTCCCTCTTTCTCTTGCCCTCTCCCACTTGTACCCTGTCTCTCTCTTCCTCTCTCAAAAATAAACATTAAAAAATTTTAAAATAAATTCGTAGAACTATACATCAAAAAATCAATAATTATTTTTAAAAACGAGTACCTTCAGCACAAGGAGAATAGTCCCAGGTGGAAATTCAGATGTGCAAAGGATTGAAGAGCAATAGAAAAGATATATAGGGGGCGCCTGGGTGGCTCAGTTGGTTAGGCGGCCAACTTCAGCTCAGGTCATGATCTCACCGTCTGTGAGTTTGAGCCCTGCGTAGGGCTCTGGACTGACGGCTCAGAGCCTGGAGCCTGCTTCGGATTCTGTGTCTCCCTCTCTCCCTGCCTGTCCCTTGCTCATGCTCTGTCTCTATGTCTCTCAAAAAAAAAAAAAAAAAAAGAAAAGATATATAGGTAAATATAAGTGGTTATTGACTATATAGCAATAACATCAGTTTAAAAATTTATATTGAATCAAAATATAGTAACACATAAGGCAGGATGGGGGTAAATAGAGAAAAGTGTTCTAAGGAATGAATGTTTTGGGGGAGTGTAAATACTGATTTACATGTTGCAATCTCTAAGATACTCAGTATAACTATAACCTAAGAAATACATTATATAAGAATAGTAGAAGAAATGCTTAGTTTAAGAATTGTAAAAGAATGTATAACTGAAAAACTAATGGAGAAGTAAAAATGATACTTAAAAGAAGGGATGAAGGGAAAGAAAAAGAAACATAAAACAGGTGAACTAAATAACAACAAATAATTAGTAATTACAGTAAATATAAATGTACTAAACACTCCAATTAAAAGGTAAAGATTGTCAGAATATGTTTAAGAACAAAACATAACTCTACTATTTTGTTTGGATTTATTCCAAGAATAATGCTTGGTTATTATTTTAAAAATAATTAGTTTAATTCACCACATGAAAAGAATAAACAAAGAAGAAACACTCCTGAACTTTTTTTATGAAGCCAGCATAATTTGACATGAAAATTTCAAGAAAGGAAAATTACAAGTCAGTCTGTCTTATGGACATGGGTGCAAAAATTCTAAATAAAATTTTGGCAGTTCGAACTTAGTGGTATAGGAAAATGGTCATATAATGCAACCAATCTATTGAATTTAGACAACAATGCAAGGTTGTTAACTGTTGCCATTTCTATATTGTGTGGAGATAATTTTCAAAGGAAAAAAAGTTATTTACAGGGGAGCGAGGGAGTAGGATAGAGGGGACATGGATGGAAGTGAACCTTCTGTGAAAATATCTTCTTAGGTAGTTTGATGTTGGAGATCTATAAATGTTCTATATCATTAAAATACAGACATTAAAAAAGAGTGAAAGCAAGGAATAAAAGTGGTAAATGAATGGAAACAAATCTAAATGTATATCAAGTTGGTACCATGATCACAAAGAGAAAAGAATTTAGTCTAAGTGACTTTAAGTTATATTAATTTGTCTGTACATCTCTCACAGGATATATTCTAGTGACAAAAATAACTACCAAAACCCCTCAAAAACCTTAAATGGTATGCAGTATTTAATTTTCAGTAATACTATTGATATTATTACTGATATTGATATTATTACTGATTATTAATACTATTGATATTATTGCTGATATTGATATTATTACTGATACTAATATTAATTGATATTATTTGAAGCTGTTACATTAACATTGCAAGATAAAACAAATATCTAATTTTATCACCCTTAAAAGGATCAAGATTTTCAGTGCAAAAGAAATGACATAAAAGTATACAATCAAAGAATTTAAGTAAAACCTTGGAATTTTATATTTAAATCAAAAATATAAATGTGAATTTGTGACTTTTCCCTTTATTACATAAAAAATCTTATTCCCTAGTTCTGTCAACTATGAGGATTAGGAGAAATGATGACTTATACCAATAGTTACCTCTCATGCCCAGAGTGTGGTCTCTAAATACCACTTTCCACTTAAAGGAGAACATTTTTAGAAAACTTGATGATTCCTGGACCAGAGCAGAGAAATACTGTTGGATCTCGGCATCTTATCATATCAGAAAATGAGAAAGCAATCAAAGACTAAAGCAATCATATTAAAGGTTCATAGGAATTAAGTAGAAATAGGGTCCCACTGACAAAAAATGGGAAAATTTTAGCTCAAAAAGAGAATAATGGCTACAATTGATAGAAACACATATAAAAATGTATAAGATTAGAATAAGACAAATATGTCCACTCTTGCCACTTCAATATTGTACTAGAGATTCTAGCCGGGGCAAATGGTGGGGAAAAGGGAAAGAAGGAAGGAAGGGAGGAAGAGAGAGAGGGAGTGAGAAAGGAATGAATGAAGGAAGGGAGAGAAAGAAAAAGAAAAGGAAGGAAGGAAAGAGGGAAGGAGACAGGGAAGGAGGGAAGAAAAGAAGGAAGGAAGGAAAAAAGCATTCCTGTTGGAGAGAAAGAAGTAAAATTATTTCTATTCACTACTAAAAAATGTTAGAACTAATAAGCAAGTTCAAGATCAATATAAAAATGCATTTTTATATAGTAGCAATAAACAATCTGAAAATGAAATTAAGAATATAATCTCCTTTACCTTAGCAATAAAACCAATAAAATACTTAGGAATAAATGTAAAAAAATTATGAAAGAATTGCATACTTAAAATTACAAAGGATTTGTAAAAGCAATGTTGGAAGGAATTAAAGAAGATTTAAATAAATGGGAAGACATCCTATGTTAACAGATTGGAGAAGTAAATATTGCTGAGATATCAATATACCCATTTTATCTATAGATTTGACACAATTCCTATCAAAATTCCAGGTGGCTTTTTTACGGCAGTTGATAAGCTGATCCGAAATTTGTATGGCTATGCAAGAGAATCAGAACAGCCTAAACAATCTTGAAAAAGAACTAAGCTTGTAGACCTACATTCTCAAATATTCTCAAATCCTATATCTGATTAGGGACTTGTATTCAAGATGTATAAGGAATTCTTAACAGCTCCATACTAATAGACAACCCAATTAAAAAATGGACAAAGAATTTGAATAGACATTTCTCCAGAAGAGATAATGAATGGCTCAAAATATGTAAGACAATTCTCAATATCATTAGTTATTAGGGAAGATATAAATAGAACTCGTAATGATATATCACTTCACATCCACTAGAATGGCTATAATAAAAAGGAAAAGGGTAAGTTGATCAAAGTGGGGAATCTGGAGACTCACATGCTGCTAAGTGTAAGTGTACAAAGTGATGTCACTTTGGAAAAGAGTTTGACAGTTTCTCAAAATGTTAAACACAAAGTTACTGTATAACCCAGCAATTCCCTTAGGCAGTTGTCTGCTCAAGAGAATGAAAACATACATCCACACAAAATCTTGTATGCAAATACTCTTAGTAGCATTATTCATAATAGCTAAAATTGGATATAACTCAATGTCCATCAACTGATGAATGGATCAGCAAAATGTGGTATATCCATACAATAGAATATCGTTCAGCAATAAAAGGACTGAAATACTGATACACGCTACAACATCGATGAAACACAAAAATATGATGCTAAGTGGAAGAAGCCAGTCACAAAAGACCACATATCGTATGATGCTATTATATGAAATACCCTAAGTAGGCAAATCTGCAGAGAAGAAAATGTTAGTGATTGCTTAAGGCTTGGTGGGCAGAGACCCAGCAGAATGTGAATGATTACTAATAGGTGCAAGGTTTCTTTTGGTGATGATGAGAATATCCTAAAATTAGATTATGGTGATGGTTGCACAACTCTGTAAATATACTAAACACCTTTGAACGTTGTACTATAAATTGTGAACATTAATGACATGTGAATTTGTCTCAATAAAGCTGTTTTAAAATTTTGTGAGTGTGTATAATGCTGTTCATTTAAAAACAATGATTATCACTGGAGATTGCAAAGGTATTGACTCTTACTCTGGAAAGAATAAAGCATTTTTCCTGTTTTTCCTTTCAAACTGCATTTTTGGGTAACAAAATGGTGAAGGGAAAGCATTCATTATGGGAGAGTTACAACCAATGAAGGCAGAAAGATACAGAAATAGAAAATCACCATATTGAACCTCTCATCAGCAATTTCAAGAACTGAGGGGCACCTGGGTAGCTCAGTAAGTTCAGCGTCCAACTCTTGATTTTGGCTCAGGTCATGATCTTATGTTTCATGAGTTTGAGCCCCTCCTCAGGCTCCTTGCTGACAGTGCAGAGCCTGCTTGGGATCGTTTCTTTCTCGCTCTCTCTCTGCCCCTCCCCCAGTCATTCTCTCTCTCTCTCTCTCTCTCTCTCTCCTCCCCAAAATAAAAAAACTTAAAAAGAAAGAAGGAACTGAAAAAAATAACCATATTTTCAATTCACAAGAAAAAACTAACAAATTACAGAACTGAAAATTAAAATAACTAAAATTAAGAACTCAAAATAGTATAGACACAGCTGAAGAGAGAATTAGCGAACTGAACATCAGGTCAGAATGATGAATAGAAAGACAAAAAAAAAAAAATGAGAAGTACCTCCCAGAGGGTAAGAGACATATATGATCAAATGAGAAAGTCTAACAGACATTTTAATGGTATTCCAGTAGGAGGGAAGAGAGAGAGAATGGCACATAGCAATATTTTAAAAGATAATGGTTGGAAGGTCATATAGTCTTCAGTGCTGAGGCTGCCATTTGGGATAAGCATTGTGGGCCATATAGAAGTAGATGAAGCAGTAGATTTTCTGAGGAGGAAGAATGAATAAAATCTGGAATCATGCTGCTTCCTAGAGAGACAGAGGCAGATACTTAAAGACAACAGTTCTATATACAGAAATTTTTTCAAGTCCTACTTTTAGTCCCTTGTGATGTCCACCTGTATTTCCTATTCTTTGGTTTCCTTAATTTTTATAATAAATGGCCTTTCATTTAAGCTTTTTTTATTTAAAGTGAATTTTTAAACTCAAAACAAGTATCTTTTTTCAGATTTATTGCACTGGTTAGGCATCCTTCTCTTGCTTTATACCTTTGTGGAAATGACACTATTGTTTCATTAACATGTATGCTTTTTGCTCTTAGTTTCAGGTTATGGAAGCATCTTTCTAGTCCAGTATATAAAGAGTTTTTTTACATTAGAAATGGATGTGGGATTTTACTGGATATCTTTTTTGTCTTTATAGAAATGGTCATATGGAGTATTTTTTTTGTCATTTATTTATTTATTTATTTATTTTTAATTTTATAATAGTTTATTTTCAAATTGGTTTACATATAACACCCAGTGTTCATCCCAACATGTGCCCTTTTTAATGCCCATCACCCCCTCTCCCCCCCTCCCTCATCTCCCTTACCCTCAGTTTTTTCTTAGTCTTTGAGAGTCTCTTATGTTTTATCTCCCTCCCTCTCTGTGTCTTTTTTTTCCTTTCCCCTCTTCCCCTCCCCCTGGTAAAAAAAAAAAAAATGAAAAAAAAATGAAAAAAAAAATGAAAATAGAGCTACCCTATGATCCAGCAATAGCCCTGCTAGGAATCTACCCAAGAGACACAGGAATGCTGATGCATAGGAGCACGTGTACCCCAATGTTCATAGCAGCACTTTCGACAATAGCCAAATCATGGAAAGAGACCAAGTGCCCATCAACTGACGAATGGATAAAGAAGTTATGGTACTTATATACAATGGACTACTACGTGGCAATGAGAAAAAATGAAATCTGGCCATGTGTAGCCAGATGGATGGAACTGGAGGGTATTATGTTAAGTGAAATAAGTCAGTCAGAAAAAGACAGATACCATATGTTTCCACGAATAGGTGGACTTTGGAGTATTTTTTTAATTTCAATTTATTTTGTGATGGTTTACACCAATAGATCCTCTACCATTATAGTAAGGACTAACTAACTGGACTAAACCTTACTCAGTTATGGCACATGGTTCTTTTAATGCACTAAGGTATGTAAGTCTTTCAATGTCTGAATATCCTTTTAGGATATGTGTTTGTTTCATTCATTTGGACACTAGTTCTTATTTTTCTTTCTTTTTCTCTCGTTTTGTAATCAAGATTATGCAAACCCTGTAAGATGAATTAGAAACTCTTCATCTTTTTCTCTGTTCTGCGATAGTTTGAATCACATCAGGATTATATACGTCTCCTCTGGACTTTGATAGGACTCCCTTCAAAACCTATCTGAATGCAGTGTCTTGTTTTGGAAATAGTGCTCTGAAGCTTTTTCATTTTTTTTTTCTCTGAAGGTTATTTTTTGTGAATTTTTTTTTTATCTCTTACTGGTTTTTCTCTGATGATTTAAAATTTCCAGGCACTGTCCTCTTTCATCCAGATTTTCAAATGCACTCACATTGAACTGTATATAGTAGTTTCTTCTCTATGATTATCTCTTTTCACTTCTAATGGTATAGACTCATGGGTATTTTTTTTCTCTTTTTTTTCCTGCACACAGTCACTGGAGATTTGTGGTTTTTGCTGGACTTTTGAAAGCCAAAAAAATCTTGATTTTACTTATCAATTCTACATTTTGTTTGTTTCCTATTCATGACTTTTTGCTTTTATCTTTATAAAGAGATAAAACCCACTTTCTCTACTTCATTTTGGTTTATTTTGTTATTCTTATTTTTGAATGAAAATTTTAGTTTAGTTACTTAATTTCCAATTGCTTTATTTTGATGTTGTTCTTTATTTAAACATAAGCATGAAGATAGACACTTCCTCAAGAGAACTGAACATTCTAGCAGTGGCTAACATAACCGTATTATGTTATCTTTTTCAAGGAATCAATCTGAGAGAATTCTCATGAAAATATGCAGTTAGATCTTCAAGAGAGAAAAGATTATTGTTAGTCTCATAAATTAAAAAGATGTCTTTCTATGAAAACACTAAGAAATTTGATGACCATGTTTCTCTTTTGTTTTTCCCTCTTGAGGTTAAGATTATCCAAATTCCCATTTCCTAAAACTGCTAATTCAAAAAAAATATGTTCCCACAATGAGCATCTTTCCTTTAAAAACCTCACCCTGCATAACCAAAATCTTTATTATTAATATTATTTGACAGCTTTCATTCCTTTTTGACCAACCAGTTCTCTTTTTCAACCAACTTTCTGCATAAACATTTTAAATTTTTCATAATGTGGAAAAGTGATTCATTTTAATTGAAGAGAGCTTGTTCAGAATTTCCAAAATGAAATTTGAGCTTACACAAAGAAAGCCTCAGACAGAAAGGCTAATTTTTCATAAACTACTGAAAAGGGGACACAGAATGGATGTCTATGACCTTAGCATTTGTGGTTTCTGCTGCTGATCTGAACAGCCATTCTTTATTGTTCTGTGACTCAGCCTTTGTGCATGAATACTTACATAAAACAGGCACACAGCAGGGGAATTCTTCACTAGTTTAAATTGTTTATGGTTTCTTTTGTACCTATAATTCACAATTTAAACATTCTAAAGTGCATTTGTTTATATGTTCCTTGGGCTCAACAGTGAGGCTTTTGAGAAATTCCTATGCACTGTTACACTATGAAATGTCTACTTAGCATGGAAAAGAAGGCAGTGGGGGGATGGAGAATGTGACTTTATGCTCCCGGAACATGTTCAAGAAACTCAGAGTGATAATGGGAATCTGAGGAAAGAAATAATTCCTCCATAAACTGAAAGAGGAGTGCGAAACAGGTGCACCAGTAGAAGAGAAGACATGCAAGAGGAAAGAGCCTGGGCTTAGGAATTGGACAGAGGCATGAGTAATTCCTGAGTAATGAACAATTAAGCCAGTGAAGAAATGTGACAGTGGTGTGCCTGGTGGAGAACTGGAGTGAGCAAAGTTAAGAAGGTGTAAAATGGCTGATGTATGGAGAGGGGCATGGCTGAGGCAAGTGTGGGCAGGACAGGGTGCAGGAGACGAGGCTCCCGTCAAGGAGGGCCTTGTATGCCACACCAGGAGGACACTGGGGTGGCCCCGAGAGATCGCATAATCGTACTGGAGTTGGAGGAAAGTCAGCCCGAATGCAGGACGGAGCATGGATAGGAATGGGCCGGGTGCGTGCAGGAAGATCATTTAGGGGGCCCTTATCATACGTTGTCTAGGTGATGAGGATGGTACCTAGCAATAAGGGACTCGCCAAAGGAGTAGCAATGAAAAGCAGACAGGTTCTATGATACTAGAGGCAAACATCACTGGTTGGATATGAAGCTTGAAAGAGTGCAATGATTTTTGACTTCTGGCTTCACCAACAGGATAGGTGGGAATGCCATCACTGAGATAGACCATATCTACAGAGGCTGTCTGCAAAATGCAAGCTACATAGTTATGCGTGTTGGAAAGTGTGAGGTGAGTGGAGAAGGCCTGAGCTAGCCACATGCACGGTGAGTGAGGGGGCTGAACAGAGGCTTGTTGAGCAGTATTTGTGTCTACCTGGAGGTGGGGACCATGAATGGAACTGTCTGCGTGACTGTATATTTTTCCCCCTGAGTTTGTGAAATAGATGGTTACTGACTGATGCCCTGAAGTGTCAGATGTCCCTTAAGCAAAGCAGGGCACACGTAGGTGTAGAAGTGTTCCATCTGACAATAAGCAAGTGGTGGAAGAAACCCAACTGGCTTTACCAACAGATGAATAGATAAAACGTGGCACATACGTACAATGGAATAATATTCAGCCTTATAAAGGAAGGTAGTTCAGATGCATGCTATGACATGGAGGGGCCTTGGGGACATGATAATGAGTGAAATAAGCCAGACACGCAAAAGATAAATACTGTGCATTTCCATTTATATGAGGTTCCTAGAGTAGACAGATTCATAGACCGAAATCAGAAAAGTGATTGCCAGGGCTGGGGGAGGGGGAGGTGTCGAGCTGTTGTTTCATGGGTGCAGGGCTTCAGTACGGAAGATAAGAAAGTTCTGCACAGTGTGAATATACTTACCGCTAGTGAACTGTACACTTAAAAATGGTTAAGACGGTAAATTTTATGTTATGTGGTGTGTTTTGATGTATGTGTGCATGTGTGTGTTGGCCACAATTTTAAAAAAAGACATACCATAAGCAATAAAAATGTTTAGCTTGATTTACAATTTTACAAAAAGGTTGTCCCATCTGATGAGGCTGAGCAGGGTTATCCCACCCTTCCCTGTCACCTCGTTCACCTTCGCTGGTCCTGGGGCTGGCTCAGCCCGGTGTCGGCTCCCTGGACACCTGGTAACTGACTTTGGCCATGACCTGAGGATTCACACTGGCTTTCTGCAGCACACTTTATTTTTCTCATGGCCTCCCCAGCACTGACTCAGATAGGGAGGGTGTTGGGTTTTGTTCTCAGAAGCTTGTGGTTGGTGAATGACACAGGTGACTGGTTCCTCTTGTTAACCACACAAATCTATCTTGTAACGTTTAGCAAAAGTCCACCTCCACGGTTCATTTGTACACCACCACATTTTATTAAGGGTTGAGGGAAGCTTAGCGGTGCATTCAGCCCTTGATACCTACTTTTTAAGATGGGCAAATTGCACCTTCCCAATGCAAGAGGAAAATGCGGAGAGAAGCATTAGGAAACTTCAGAGTTAAGGATGTTTCCCTGAAGCGTATGCTGTAAGGTCTGGTGTGGGTACAAGTGAGCCTCGCCTTTGACTCTGAAAGTACTGGGGATCATAGCTGTGAGAAAAACTCGTCTTTGCAAAGGCTACCATGTTCACGAGACTCTTTCAATAAATACTTATTGGCAAATATCATACTGCAGCCGCTATTTGGCTCTGAGAACACAGCAGTGGACAAGATAGAAAGGGTTTCTTTTCCCATGGGATCCCATTTTAGGTGGAATTAGAAAAAAAGGCAAGAAGTATAAGAGTTAATAATAAGGGTTCTGAGAGGGTTAAGAGAAGTGAAAGTGCTAGAAGGTGGTTGGGAGGAGACATTCATTTGGGAGGTTAAAGCCGCTGAGATCTGGGCAGATCTGGGCGACAACAAAGAGCCTGATCTTGACCGTCTCGCAGGGAGCCGCAGGGCAGTGGGACAGCTGGTGGCAAGGAATGGCTTTAGCTTATTTGAGAGACAGAAAGGAGGCTCCTGTGGTTGGAACGTGGGAGGCGAGGGTGAGTGTGGTCTGAGCTGAGGTCAGAGATCAGCACTGGTCATGAAGGACTTTATAAGTCAAGGTTTGAATCAAAGGGCAAAGAGGAGGACTGGGAGGCAGTGAGCAAGGGGGTAACAGGATGTGATTTATGTTTCTAAGAGGCTGTCCTGGCTGCGACGTGATAATTGCATTGTAAAGGGCGAGCGTGGGAACAAGGAGACCCATTCGGGGGGCATTTGCTACCATCTAGGAGAGAGATAACTCCAGCCTGGATTATGTTTATGGGGCTGGGTCAGATCCCTTAGGGAGAAGAGAAGGGCATGGGGCCAAACCCTGGCCTTCCAACCAATCCATTATTCAGGAGAGCTTACTGTTTCTAGGTCTGAGACCCAAGAGAGCAATTTCTCAGGGAGGCCTTATAAAGGGACACTTGTGAACAGCAGAATTCTCAAAAACATCACTGCATTCTCCTTTCTTCCCAATGCCACCTCTGTCTGCCCCTCCTGGAGCCTCTCTTGTGCCACAGCGACCAGAGAGTGTCCAGCACCTGCCATGGCCCATGCAAAACTCAAGGAAGGGAACAGGGAGCAAATTAACTTGAAGGAGGTGGGGCAGGTCGTTCTATTGAAGAGTAAGAGGAATGAAAACCTACCGTAAATGACAGGGTTTGTCCCTGAGGAAGATCAAATTCCAGTTTGACGGGCAGATCTGTTTAAATAAACATCTGGTTTAAAATAATATTAAAGAGTCCATCATTGCACCAGTAGAACAGTGAGGCTGTTTCATACTGGCTTGACTAGAATAAGGTTTGGCAAAGCGGGAAGTGTGGATAAGTTGCTTGTCTCTGGGGTAACCCCAAGTGAATATTCATCACCATCTCCATGCCACAGTCACCTTGATGTGCTGGGTTGGAGGCACACCATCCCCTTGGATGCTGTAGGTGGTCATTGTTTTGGAACCAGGATGATGACCCAGGTGGCCTTTTGAGGTGCGCTGAAGCCCAGGGATGTTTGGAGAGAGAGCTCACTCAGGCCTTGCTGACACGAGGGCTTTCCTGACAAGGGTCTTCAGGAACTTTGCAAACAAGTCTCTTAGTTGCCCTAACTCTGCTGTCTTCCAGGAAAAACTATAGTAGAGGCTGAAAAGAGATTTTTTACCTTTCCTTCATTGGATTTTTGGTGTAATAGGACATTCTCCTATGAAGTTTGAAGCAAGTCATGGCTGTGAGGAGACCATTTCTGATTTTCTGCTTACTTTGTGGCCCCAAACAAGGCTGGACTATCTAGGAAGTTATAATATTTCCTTTCCCCCTTTATTTATTGGAAACTCAATATAATATTCAAACGTGTTCAGCTCAGTTCTATGAGTACTTATTTTCTCTGTTTATTTTATTTATTCCTTTTTTTTAATGTTTATTTTTGAGAGAGAGAGTAAGTGAGGGAGGGGCAGACAGAGAGGGACAGAGGATCTGAAGCCAGCTTTGCACTGATAGCAGAGAGCCCGTATGAGGCTCAAACTCATGAACCACGAGATCATGACCTGAGCTGAAGTCAGACGCTCAACTGACTGAGCCACCCAGCTGCCCCTCTCTGTGTTTATTTTAACTGAATATTTGATTCATAACATATTTCACTGTTCTTATAAAAGCAAAGTTATGCACATAGCTTCAGCTCTCTCCACATTTCTGACCTTACTCGATGAACCATACTTGTCTGATTGGCCACCCAGCAATTAACACACAATTCAGGCTAAGTCATTGAAAACATTGATGTATTAGTTAGTCAGTCAGTGGATCCTAAGAGGGGATTTTTAGGCTTGGAAAACGTTGTTTTGTGTGTTTGTCTTGTTTTTAACTTCAGAATTGTAGGGATACATTTATCAAGCGATTGCATGATGCTGACTATGTGTCAGAACCTGTTCTAAATGCTTCATAAATATTAATTTGTAATTTTAAGCTTTGAAACATGCCTCCTACACAGCTACCATTATTATACCCATTTCCCTGGCGAGGAAATCAAGCTTTGCAGGGAGTAAAATTGCTCAAGATCCCACAGCTAAGAGGCAGTGATGAGATTTAAACCCAGGTTCTTTTGCTGAGGCCAAGATTGAGGTATTGTTGTTGTTTTTAAAGTGTTTTATTTGGAAATAATCCCAAATTTACAGAAAGGATGTAATATTGAAGAATATCACACTTCCTGAGAGTCCTTTGCTGTTAGCATGTGTAACATTCTTTTTTTGAGACGCAAATGCCTCCACGGTGGCCCTTTAAACCTAGAATATGGCAGTGCTTATTTGCTAGGAATAAGACTCTTCTTTTACACAATCAGCGTTATGTGTATCTTTAGTAAGTGTAGCATTGATGAGATACTTCTATTAATTTGCTGTCTATATTTCAATGTTGACAGTTAACCCAATAATAAGGTCTTTCTGATTTCCTCCAGGAGGGGTTCAGACTAGCTCTAAGTATTCTTGTTGTCAAATCTCTCTTGCCTCCTTAATCTGGACACATTTCATCCCCTTGCTATGTCTTGTGTAACTGATATTTTTGCAGAGTATATTTCCCCTCCTTCCTTTAAAAAATAGAACAAGCAGGGGTGCCTGGGTGGCTCAGTCAGTTAAATGACTGACTCTTGATTTCAGCTGGGGTCATGATCTCATGGTTCATGAGTTCAAGCCCCACATTGGACTCCACAGTGTCACAGTGTGAGTCTGCCTTGGATTCTCTCCCTCTCTGCCCTTGTCGTGTGCTCTCTCTCTCTCTCAAAATAAATACAAACTTAAAAAAAATGGAACAAGCTTTCTTCATCTTGTGTTTGATGCTTTGTCACGATTAGGTAAGGAAATCGAGTCCTATATCGGAGATGTGGTGACCATCTCAGGATCTCATCTCTGGAGACACATGATGTCTGCCTGCCGCTTGCTGGTGGTGGTGACTTGGATCGCCGTGCTCTGTCAAGTGGTTGTCTGATTTCTCACCATATAATTACTATGTTTCCCTTGCTGCTAATAAGCCGTCTGCGGGGAGACTGAAGGTTGTTTCTCTGCCACTTGGAGGCACCAGTCATAGGGAAAAGGGTATGCGTGTGAGGGTGGAAGGAGGTTCTTCCTTTCCATGGGAACATAACAAGAGGGGAACATCTGCTTCCTCCACCTGCAGCTGGAAAGTCTGCACACCTTTTGTTATGAATTTCCAGACGTCACGGGGCATTTTGTTAGGGCTGAGAACACTGCTCACATGCAGAGTTTTGCAGCTTCGATGTTTCTGGGCCCTGATGAGTCAAGTTCGCATCTGTGAAATAATAAAGTGGCTGAGATGCTTCCCGACAGAACAGGGAATGGGATCCTCACCCGTAATGTCTGAGACCACATTTCAGGAAAGGGCACCGGCTCCTCGAGGGAAGGCAGACAGCAGCAGAAATGGAAATCTGGACTGGTTTCACATCCAAACCTGGGAGAAGTTGCAACGAAGGATCGATTTCGGGTGTCGGAACTCGCCAGCGCAACTGGTCCCAGCCCAGTTACCCTGGCGGCAGGCAGAATGGCTGTGAGCCCAGTAGGCCTGGCCCAGCCCATCTTCCTGGAGAACATCTTGACTCTGCAGAAGGAGAAGCGGAGCCATGGGCCTTCACACGCCCATGAGCATCTGAGCCCTTACACAGCCAAAATATCCCCCATGAATACGTGTGATATTAAAGATACTATGCTAAAAAGAGAGGACAGGGAATAATCTAGGTAGACAAGATTAGATGAAAAGTTAGAACCCATATACTCAAGCCATAGGTTACTGAAGAGTTACTGACACTGGGTATCAAATTTGTCTCAGAACTGCTCGATGGGAAAGGCAAAAAGGAAAACATGGTCAATTAGTTGCAAAAATCTCACTTCCATGACAAAAAACTAATCAGTTACTCAGGAGAAACAATATTCCCGTTGCTTCAACATGAATTCATCTGTCTATACTTTGCTTATTGGTAATAGAGCTTTTCTTCCGCTTAGCCTTTTGTCAGTTTTCCCTGTAATTGATTTTTATTTACAGGTCCCATGGTTGAAAGGTCTATAAATGTTGTGATGTCTAAAGATCTGCGTATCAGATTGGGGAGGAAACGGAAGTGGCGAGTCCCAGGTGAGTCCCATCCAGAGAACACATAAGATAATGTAACGACACAGTTATCCGAAGCCACGGATTCTAAATCCAGGGACAGTGGGCGTGGCCTCGTTACACCAACTTTTCAAGGGAGTGCCTTGGAGCTGTGCCCACAGGGAGCTAGGAAACAGGAAACCCCACCTCAGGAGCTAGCTGGCAGTGAAATCACAGTCACTCAGCAACGACAACCACCACAAGAAGGCACTAAAATGAATGATGGAAAATCACTTACATGAAGGGAAACAATGCAGCCGGAACTTATGAGTACTCTAAATCCTGCCCTTTGGAGGGATTTCAGTATTTCTTTCTTGTCTTTAAGGATCCTGCAAAGTCCTTTTGGTTCAAAGGGCTTCTGCAATGTGGGATTGGTAGAAGACATTTGGGGAGTGGTTCATTCATGTGGTCAGTTAGCCAGTCAGCAAACACGAATTGAACTCCTTGTGTGAACTAGGCCATGAGATGGAGAAGAACTACAGATGCCCTAGATCTGAAATATACAATAGGATAGGGGACAGGTGCAGGCAGAGAAATAAGAGTAGTGCTACGTGTTTCTAGAGCACTTCAGAATTCTTTTAAGAGCTTATATTTGTGAGGCACCTGGGTGGCTCAGTTGATAAACATCCAACTTTGGCTCAGGTCATGATCTTGTGGTTTGTGCATTCACAGAGCCCCGCATTGGACTCTGTGCTGACGGCTCAGAGCCTGAAGCCTGCTTCAGATTCTGTGTCTCACTCTCTCTCTGCCCCTTCCCTGCTCTCACTCTGTATCTCTCTTTCTCAAAAATAAATAATAAAAACATTTAAAAAATTTTTAAAAAGCTTATTATATTTGTAACATTGAGTGAGGTCTGTATTAGCATTCCCGTTTCAAAGGCAGGTTGGTGGCAGACTGTTAGAAAAGCCAAATTGTCCTTCTATGTCTTTTGTTTCCCCAACTCACCACAGGGGGGTGCTGTGCGAGAACTACCCTGAGGGCTCCTAAGTGAACTCCGCTTAAGATCAGCAAAATGGTAGGCACTGAAGGAAAAGCTTCAGAACCATTCTAGGTGGTGCCCAGATAAAGCCATTGTTACCTGAAGTGAATGAGGGTAGGCCATTTGCAGTGGCAGGGACATAAAGGACTCTTGGAGGGCCCTTTCCAATAAGGACAGATGCCTGGGAAGTGTAAACACGCAAGTCTGGTCCCCTTCGCAAGCAACAGGACATGATAACTTTTCTCCAGAACACTTTCCTCCACACAACGGGCCTCCACAGGCCCTCTTCTGAAGGTTCTTTGCAGACCTTTTATTTTCTTGCTTGTTGATTTTCCTTTTGCAAACAGAATTGGGGGACCCATTATTCAACTAAAACCTTCTTTTGTCAACTCTTAGGTTTTTTTGCCTAGTGTTGATTGGATGTCTAGACAGATAGGTGGAAATAATTGCCCAGGGGGAAGGACAACCTTAACTAAGCGGTCCATTTACATTTTTACATCCTCCTAAAAATACACCCACACCAGCTCTTTGTCTTGGTATTTCAACATTGTGCAAGACTCTGGAATATGTTGCTTCTTTTTGCAGTGTTTAAAACGTCCCATTCAGAACCATTGTTCTTCGAGACTTCAGCTTCTTTAATAGGGATTTAAATCACAAAGGGCTCAGGCAGTTCTGAAAAACCTCTGTTATGCTCCCTGGGTCATAAAGGAGACTCATAAACTGCTTTTGCATGGTAACTGCTGTGGGGGAGGGATGGATGGTGTCTGGTGTCTGATGGTATCCTAACTGCCAGGCGGCCGGAGAAAATTAGAGGTATGTTTTCATTTAACATCATTCCTTGCTGACTCTTGTCTCCCTAGAAAATTGTCCAGGAGGAGACAAACGAGGGTGCCCTTTCTGTTAACTCAGTTTTCTTAATTATAGTTGTTAGGAGATGGGCTTAAATCGTGTTGTGAGGTACGGGCTCTCTCTTCCCTCCAGGCTGTGGAGGAATTTGTTTTAGAGGCTGGTAACAGTAAACCCTGAGATAAAAGTCAGTGTGCTCAACTTTTTCCGTTGCCCCTTTTAAAGGTTTCTCTCCTGTGTACTGGCCTCTACTCATTAAAACCCTTTCACTGTTGTTTTTTCCTTTCTTTTCTTTTTTTCAACCACAAAATAAGCGTGTGCCTACTTGTTCAGGACCTGAGAGGAAAGAAGGGTGGGCTTAACAAAGGCTTCTTGTGGTACGGTTTGGGGTTTCTAACGGTGTTGTTTATTCCCTCTTTTGCCTAGCCTTGTGTTCAGTGCTGGGATAGTGTTCACGACAGACTGCTTTCGAAGAGACGTCCAGAACTTTGGTGTTTCCTAGCTCAGAATGGGTCCATATCTGTCTCGATGTCCAAACCAGAAACCCTCAGCATAGCTACCTCTGCAGCAGGCGCCATGTGCAATTCATCAGTCATGTGGATTTCCTCTCCTGTACACCTGGAATCTGATGCTTCTGCCACCTTTTTGGTCCAGGCTACCTTTGCCCTTTCTCCTAGAATGAATACAAGGGCTTCTTAACTGAGCTTTTGGATCCTCAAGACCTGTCCTCACTGCCTTCTACACTACCAAGGGTTGTCTTCAGAACACAGCATTTGTTATCATGACTGCTGCCTTTTTCAAGAAGGCTTCCTAAGTGTTAAGCACCTGTTCTTAGAGTAAATCCCTGCATAGGCCAGACAATCTGTCTTTGACTGTTCTTTCTCTATCTATATGTATTTTATTTTTCTCTCACTTTCTTGGTTCCTGTCTAAAAAGTACTTTTATTTTAAAGCTCCTCGTACAAGATCGACCTTCGGTTGGGCTCCTGTCCATAAACTGCCTTCAATTGTTTCAAAGGTATGTTTACTTTTGGCTGCAAACAAAGCAAAGCAGAGAGCAGGTCTTCTATTTCTTTCCTGCCCCTCTGGAGCGCCACATATTTGCTGAGGAGGTAGAGACCGTGGCTGGGAGGCTGGGCGGCTCCTCGGGCTGGGGCCACTGTTGCCTTGATGGGCACTGCCGATCTGCTGCTGTGGCAGCCTGGCAGGAAATGTTCAATGAATACATGAATCCTTGTTTTTCCCGTCCTCTGGCGAATGGCAATTTCTTTTGTCATCATTCCTCAAAAACTGCGAAGAATGTAGATATGGTTTGTGGGAAAACATCTAAAGCCCAGACAGACTCTTACTGACTAGGAGAGCAGGAAACTGCCTTTGTCTTCCTGGTGGGTCTTGAACTGGCCTGGGGTTGACACTAAAAAGCTGAACTTTTTGATTTGACCTTTTTTTTGTGGGCCTTCCAGTGTTTTTGGAGAATTACCTTACCTCTTTTTAAAATCAACTTTATTGAGCTATATGACTTACATAAAATAACATGCACCCATTTTGAGTGTATATTATAATTTTGACAAATTTCTGCACTTGCATAATTTCCCTAATACTCAAGATGTAGACACAATACTGTCCAATACAGTAACCACTAATGACATGTGGCTATTTAAAATAAACTAAGATAAACTGAAATTCAAAACATTTCCTCGGTCGTGCTAGCCACCTTTCAAATGCTCAGTAGCCGCATGTGACTGTTGTCTACTGTATTGGGCAGTACAAATGACAAAACATTTCCATCATAAACACACAGCACAGTTATAACACATACATACAGTGCTGAAATAAAACATCCATCACACCAAAAAGTTCCCTTGTGCTTTTTCCAAATTATTCCCAACACCGACCCTTGGCTTCAGGAAATCATTGATTTGATGTCTATTACTACAAATTAGATTTGTGTTTTCTAGAGCTTCATATATGTATACTCTTTATTTGGGCAGGTTTTTCTCACCAGATGTTTCTGAGGTTGACCCATTCATGCTGTTACATGTGTCATTAATTCACTCCTTTTTTTTAAATTTATTTTTCGTTTTGTTTGCCTGTTTTTTTTTTATAGTTAACATCACATTATATTAGTTTCAGATGTACAATATGAGTCAACAATTCTATACATTATTCAGTGCTCATCATGATAAGTGTACTCTCAATCCCCATCACCTGTTTCACCTATCCTCACACTCACCTCCCTTCTGCTAACAATAAGTTTGTTCTCTATAGTTAAGAGTCTGTTTTTTGGTTTGTCTGTTTTTTGATTTGTTCATTTGTTTTGTTTCTTAAATTCCACATATGAGTGAAATCATATGGTATTTGTCTTTCTCTGACTTATTTTGCTTAGTATTATACTCTGTAGCTCCATCCATGTCACTGCAAATGGCAAGATGTTATTTTTTTAATGGCTCAGTAATATTCCTTGTATATATACTACCTTCTTTATCCATTCATCCATTGATGGACATTTGGGTTGTTTCCATAATTTGACTGTTGTAAATAATGCTGCAGTAAACGTAGGGGTGTATATATCCTTTCAAATTAGTGTTTTTGTATTCTTCGGGTAAATGTGCAATGGTGTGATTCCTGGATTATATTGTAGTTCTATTTTTAATTTTTTGAGGAACCTCCATACTCTTTTCCACAGTGGCTGCACCAGTTTGCATTCCCACCAGCAGTGCATGAGGGTCCCTTTTTATCCACATCCTTGCCAGCACTTGTTTCTTGTGTTTTTTATTTTAGCCATTCTGACAGTGTGAGGTGGTATCTTATCGTGGTTTGATTTGCATTTACCTGATGATCAGTGGTGTTGAGCATCTTTACGTGTGTCTATTGGCCATCTGTATCTCTTCTTCAGAGAAATGTCTGTTCATGGCTTCTGCCCATTTTTTGTTTGTTTATAGGGAGAGAGAGCGGAAAGAGGGCAGAGGAACAGAGGGAGAGAGAAAATCTTACGCAGACTCCATACTCAGTGCAGAGCCTGAAATGGGGCTCAATCCCACAATCCTGGGATCATGACCTGAGATGAAATCCAGAGTTGGGCGCTCAGCCAGCTAAGCCACCCAGGTGCCCCTTCTACCCATTTTTAAATTGGATTATTTGTTTCTTGGTATTGAGTTGTATGAGTTATTTATATATTTTGGATTTTAACCCTTTATTAGGTATGCCATTTGCAAATATCTTCTCCCATTCTATAGGTTGCCTTTTTGTTTTGTTGATTATTTCCTTCACTGTACAGAAGCTTTATATTTTGATGTAAGTCCAATAGTTTATTTTCGCTTGTGTTTTCCTTGCCTCTGAGACATAGCTAGAAAAATGTGGCTATGGCTGTTGTCAGAGAAAGTACTGCCCTTCACTCCTTTTTATTGCTGAATAGTGTTCCACTGTGTGAATAGACCACAATTTATCTCCTCACCTGTTGATGTCATTGGATTGCTTTCCTTTGAAAAAGCAATTAGTTTTTTGTATGAACATATATATTTTAATTTCTCTTGAGTAAATACCTATGATTGGAATTGCTGGGTTATATGGTAAGTGTATATTTAACTTTAGAAGAGATGGCCAAACTATTTTCCAAAATGGTTGCACCAGTTTACATTTCTACCAGCAGTGCAGGGGAGTTCCAGCTCTTCCATCTTTACCAGTTATTACTGACATTTGTTTACTTGTTCTGTTAATTACCGAGGCAGAGTATCTGAATTTCCACCTGTAATTACAGATTTCCCATTTGTCCTTTCAGTTATATCAGTTTTGGCTTCATAAATTTTGAAACTTTGTGATTAAGTGCATACAAAATAAATAATGGTTTTTTTTCTGACTTGATGCTTTTAGTTGCAATGTCTTCCTTTGTTCTTGTTCTCAATTCTTTGCTAATATAGCTGCTCTAGCTTTTTTCTTTTTAAGTCGGAATATACATGGTACATCTCTTTCCATCCCTTTGCTTTTAAACTTATTGGTATATTTTTCTTTAGTGCAGGTATCTTTTAAATAGTATATAGCTTAGTCATGCTTTTTTTAAAAAAAAAAAAAAATCCAGTCAGAGAATCTCTGACTTCTAATTGGTGCATTTAGATCATTTAGTTTAAAAAAAGTTATAACTAACAAAAGAATAAACCGTATGTATTTCTTTTTTGAGATTTTTTAAAACATTTATTTATTTTTGAGACATAGAGACAAAGCCTGAGCAGGAGAAGGGCAGAAAGAGAATCCGAAGCAGGCTCCAGGTTCTGAGCGGTCAGCACAGAGCCCGATGCGGGGCTCGAACTCCCAGACTGTAAGATCATGACCTGAGCCGAAGTCAGCCGCTTAACTGATTGAGCCACCCAGGTGCCCCATAAACCGTATGTATTTCAAGTGTACAGTCTGATGAGTTTTGACAGGTGTATACCTGCAACGCCATCACCATGATCAATAAAATGGCCATTTTCATCATTCCCAAAAGTTTTCCTGAGCTCCTTTGGAATCCCTCCCATCCCTCCTCTTTCTAGAATACCACTGATCTGCTTCCTGTCACTATAATTTGAATTTTTAGAATTTTGTATAAATGGAAACATACCTTATATACTCTGTTTTGTCTGGCTTCTTTTATATATTGCAATGGTTTTGAAATTCATCCATATTGTTTTTGTTTCAATTTTGTTGTTTCTTTTTATTTCTGTGTAATATTCCATTGTGTAGATATACAACAGTGGTTTTATTCATTCACACAGATGTACATTTGGGTTGTTTCTAGATTTTGGCTATTACAAATGGAGCTGCTGTAAGCACTATTCTTCAAGACTTGGTATAGACATATGCTTTTATTTCTCTTGAGTAGGTATGTAAGAGAGGGCTTCCTAGGTCATACACTAGGCATAAACTTAATTTTTTAAGGAACTGTCCACCTATTTTCCAAAGCTTGTGTACCATTTTACACTCTCACCAGTAGTGTATGAGGGCTCCATTTGCTCCCCTGTCTCGTCAACAGTTGGGATGGTTTGGGTTTTATTTTTATTGACTCTATTTGGTGTGTTTACATTTCATTTACTTCTTGCCCATTCATATGTCTTCTTTTGTGAGGTTTCTGTTCATGTTTTTTACCATTAAAAAAAATTTCACTGTCTCCTCATTCCAATTAATGTCCTTGGCTGATGTACGTGACGCAAATATTTCCCCCTGCTTTGGGAGCTGCCTTTTTGTATTTTTAAATTTTTTTTAACGTTTTTATTTATTTTTGAGAGACATAGAGACAGAGTATGAGCAGGGGAAGGGCAGAGAGAGAGGGAGATACAGAATCTGAAGCAGGCTTCAGGCTCTGAGCTGTCAGCACAGAGCCCAACGCGAGGCTAGAACTCACAGACCGTGAGATCATGACCTGAGCCAAAGTCGGCCACTTAACCAACTGAGCCACCCAGGCACTCCTTTTTGTATTTTTAATTAGTCTCCTTAGAAGCGCAAAGTTTTTAATTTTGATAAAGTTCATGTTATCAATTCTTTTCTTTAATGATTGATTTATTTAGCTAGTTTTATTACTTATTTTTTAAATTGTTTTAACGTTTATTTTTGACAGAGAGAAAGACAGATCATGAGGGGGAAGGGGCATAGAGAGAGGGAGACACGGAATCTGTAGCAGGCTCCAGGCTCTGAGCTGTCAGCACAGAGCCCAGTGCAAGGCTTGAATTCACGAACCCCTGAGACCATGACCTGAGCCGAAGTCAGACACTTAACCAACTGAGCCACCCAGGCACCCCTTATTTACTTACTTATTTATTTTTCTATCTAAGGAACATTTTATCTACCCGAAATCACAAAGAATTTTCTCCAATGTTTTCTTCTAGAAGTATTACATGTAAGCGTATGATCCATTTCATTTTTGCGTAGGCTGTAAGGTAGTCTTCATTTTTTCCATGGAGAGAGCTAGCTGTTCCAGTACCATGTTTTCAAGAGACTTGATTCCCCATTGAAATGCCTCAACACTTTTCTTAAAAAACAGCTTGTGTTCATAGATGTGGGCAAAATGATACAAGATATATACAAATACTTTATCTATTAGTCTCACAGGTAGGATACCTGTGTGAAAGAGGGGGCTAAGCATTACAAATAATTTATGTGGTTATGAATGTCTAATTCTCATAGAATCTAATTTTCCTTTAACCATTCCTTTATGTCTATTCCAAAATGAATTAAGCAACTCTCTTTGATTCTAAAACCTCATGAATGGTAGCATCCATATTATGATGGCAGAAATCATCCTACCCATCACTTAAATGCACAGGCTTTCTGGTGAAAGAAGCCTTGTTCCAGATATTTGGGTTTGGCAATGTTCACAGATAACAGAATTTTCTTTGTATGTAAATACATTCTGAAGTGACACCAAATGAAAAAATATACAACTCTCAATTCTCCTAAAGAATCCAGGTCTCTAGTATTGATATGATAACCATAATTTAACTTTCTGTATTAGGAGTGCCAAAAATAAGCCAACATTCAGTTCTGTGACAAAGAAAAATCTGGAAAAGAAAACCCAGTGCCTATGGAAATCAATATCTAAAAATTTAATGATTTAAAAATAGCCTTTACATACAAGACGGGAGAGAGTAATACAGACTGAACATTTTGGTTTTGAAAACATGAAATGTCACCACATAGCTTAGAACAAGTCATCTCCTAAGAAATACACATTATACAATGAAATCTACAGGGACACTTTTGAAAACCTCCTGCTTAGTTGATTTTCAGCGGTCTCCTTCCTCCCCACACACTTACTTGTCATATAACAATACAACTTGTAATCATCTTTTGACAGAGCAGAACTTGGAAAGCTACACTAACGGCTGTTTTCAAAAGCACCTTCTATGATGTTTCAGTGATTTTTTTTTCCATCACACTTAGATCACACATTCTTCTCTTTTAAATCCTTTCCTGTTCCAATGATTTGGTTTCTAAAACAAGCAAGCTTAATTAAGTCAAGGCATATATTGCAAAATAAAAACGTCTTCCAATACGCTAGACTAGAACCATTAAGTAAGAATGGGACCAAAAGCCCATAGATAACATGCTTCCTGACTTGGTAACATGAGAATACCTTTACCCACCAGGTAGGAAGTGTTTCATCTGCCCTAAGATGAATCTGATGGCTTGTGGTGTGTCTGTGCTGTGCTGTGCCAACACCACCAGGTTTAAGGGGATGGACTATGGAATGGCCTGTGCTCAGCTGTGAGATGGGAATGGGCTGTATACACAGGGTCATGGGCCAGACAAAATTGTAAAGACTGGATGGGCTCAGTGTTGGGTCAGCAGCTGCATATTTAAAGGAGGGTGCAAGATCAAGCAATGAACTCTCTTAGAATGGGATGTGGCCTGGCGGCTCTTAACCTATAAGTGACCCAGGAACTAGCCAGTTTTTCTCAGTTAATGGTGGTAGTAGAACCTAAGTGAATGCTGAGGGTCAGAAAAGGCCTCTATTTCACACTGGCAGAGGAAACCATCCCTTCTTTTTGTGGGCAATCGTAGTCTAATATGTCTTTATGAATTCCTGCTGCAGATAATATGGTTTTTGCAAATCTAAAAACACCCTTTGGAAAACCTCGGGGCCAAATCACTCATAAACACAGGTAATCAAAAAGCGCTGGCGAAATGTGCTCTCCTTTCATTGTGATGCCCTCTCTATTTTGAAACAACCCAGCCCTAACTAGGGATATGGTCTCTAAATACTTCTAAAATATCGGTGCTTGGATGAACATACACTTCCTGAAACTTAACAGGGCTTTCTCAATCAGCAGTGAGGCATTTTGCCACAATGTGCCTGAAAAGGTCAATTTTGAAAGGGGCCTCGAAACAAGAACAAGTCATATGATGCCTCATTATTGGAAGGTGAACATTTGTATATATACCGTGCTTCCCAGACTTGGAAGTGACAGGCTCAGAATAATTGCTAGTATATGTATAGTATAGCAATATTACAACTAGTTGGTATGTTTTCTAACAAAAAAATGCAGCATTAGGAGGTGGTTACTAAGGTGCTTCTTAATTCATGTTTTCTAATGGAATGTATCAGACAGACATCTACAAACGAACATGAATACACAGGCATACACACGCACATGGACACGTTTCTGTACAGTTTATGCCTTAGATGCTTATGTGTTTACATAAGAACCACACAGAAAAAAAAAATTCCCCCTCTAGTTCCCTGAATTTCTGACTGTCTAACCCCATCAAATGTTAAAATATTTCATTTTCATATAAAATTATCTACAAAAATAGATAATATTTACAAAAACCAGATAGCATTTCCAGTTTTCCTTAGTAGCGTGCTCAGTCCCCCTTTCCTTCTATTCCTCTCAGAAGGTCGCCATCTCCAGCAAAGAGCGCTTGAAGAGCTGGGCGTTCCTGGACAGGTCTGTCACCTGGTGCACCATCTCCTGCAGAGCTGTGGTGCTGGGGTAATGGAGGGCGGCCATCTTGGTCGCCATCACTATAGTCTTGAGCTGTTCGCAGAGCTGGTTGCTGGAGTTCATCACTTTGTTGCGAATGTCCTGGGTGGCAACCTGCCTCGTCAGTGTGTCCCCAATGAACACCAGTTTGTGTGCGCTCAGGATGACAAACTTGCTGTGGGCCACAAAGATGCGCGGGGGCTGCGCTGAGCTGACACAGCTGAAGAGGGCATCGATGGCATTGAGGAGGGAGATGTAATGAGTCTCACACTGGTCGTAGTAGAAGTAGAGCAGCTGCCTATCCTGAGAGCCCACACTGCTGTTTGTGGTCGGGAGGCTCTGAGAGGGCTTCCACTTGGAGATGTCATTCTCCACTGGCTTGGTAATTTCTTGTTCCAACAGCTGGAACTGACTTAGCTGCAAGGAACCAAAAAGCAGATTTCATGAAGGATAAGGCAAGTGTGCTGTACTGGAAATTAACCGGGGCTTGGAGTTCAAGGACAGGGATTTTAATCCCAAGAAGAGTCAAGTGCTCATTAGATGGGAGAGCTCGGTCAGGTTGTCTCACTCTCCTAAAGTCTAAAATGTAGAGGTTGAGAGAGAGGATCCCTAAGGCATCTGCCAGCTCAGGCCCCTGTGATTGTGTTTAGTCTCTTGACCTAAGCCTAGGCAAGAAAGGCAGCTAGTGCTTATACTCAGCTCTTTTACCTGCACCTTTATTAAAGTTAAATGAGTTAATGTTTACAGAGTGCTTAGAATGCTGTTTGCTTTATTGTAGCCTTTATGTAAATGTTTATGGAACGTTGAGTGGTGGCGAGGGAAATGGAGAGTTGGTTCCTTCTCTGGGAAAGCCTTGAGTCTATACCTTCCAGACTCTACAACAAATGACAGTCTATGACTCCTTTCTATTTCTCCTACTCTTTCAGTCAAGATTCGTGAATGTTATTATCCAGCACTGCAGGAGAGACTAATGCATATAAATGCATGCGCCCTGTGGGAAAGAGCCTCTCTAAGGGAATCTGAACAATGGTGCATCATACCACTTAGCCACTCAGAGCTGTGGAAAGAAAAGATCCTCACACACAGACTCAATGAGCTTAGCTTTCTTCTTTCCTTCCTGCTTCTAGCTGGTGTATTATTTAAACTGCAATGATGATAATCTCATGCTATTCCACCAAATCTCAGGAGAGACCCTTCTTTTACAGCTAAGGACTACCTGTGACCCTAGCTTAGAACTCAGTGATCTGTTCCAAGGTAGGGCTTAGTCAGAGTAGGGATAACCTCATCCAGCTCCTCCCCCCAAGAAATGCACAATGAACTTTACTTTTCAACCAAATTTGCTTTCTTATTTTGAATTGCTATGATTTCAACAAGTTCCCTAAAGCCCTGCAGTCCTACTTGGCCAAATGCCAAAGCGGATATAAGCAGGTACAACATGATGTTTGAAGATATCTCGCTTATGCTACTGCAAATATGTTCATATATATATCATCTTATTAGATGGAGAGCTGGGGGTAACTTCTCATTTTATACTAACTGAAGTTCGTGGAGGTTAAGTGACTTGCCTGAGGTCACATAGTTGGCTGGTCCGAAAGTAAGGATTAAAACATGTCTCTACATGCCATTTCAATTTAAAAGGCTTATAAGTCCTCAATCCATTGCTTTTTATTTTTATGCCCTTATACTAGCAATACCCATCATTATCAGCCCCACTCATGCCCAACTTTTGAGCTAACCTGCCCTGTCCAAATTCCTTGTATAAGAGCTTGGATATGATTTCAAAACACTTGATCCTGCCCTCATTCTCTTAGATCGGACCAAGAACAGGCAAGCCATAGGCTTGAGTTGTAGGAGATAGATAGAGATGACCCAAATAGGCTTTTTTTTTTATAGGAATTTAATGAACCACAGTAAGAGACTGACTATCAGCTGAGGAAGCTGAGATGAAAAGACAAAAAGTGGCCATTTATGGGTTCTGTAGAGTTAGAGGGGAGGCAAATGAACAGATAAGCAGAGGAAACTGCCAGAAAATAGAGAAGGAAGCAGATTTAGAGAAAAGCAAAGGAAGTACAAGAAGGAGAAAGAATTTATAGTCCTAGCTCTCATCAGACTTGACTCTATCTGCATTTTCTGTTCCCGCATTCCCCTACTATAAAACCTGTTTGCTTGGGCTAGCTTGAGTGGGTCTTGCTCCTTGAGACCAAAAGCTTTAACCCAAAGAGTCCTGATATATTAGATATACAGAATTAGCCTGGAAAAATTGCCATTTGGACATAATCCAGGAACACCAGCTGGATTACCAAAGCTATAAACTTTCTCTTTGTTCTTATACCCTATTATATGCCTTGGAGCCTATTTATGCCAGAGTACGCTGGAAGGATCAAAATCATAATCTTTTGAAGTAATACCTTCCTTATTAAGTGGGAAATCTTTTCAGTACCAAGTAGGTTTTGTTCTGATTGAACTTACCTGATGATGTTCCAGCTGCATCTTGTTCTGTTTGATGATATTTTCTTTTTCCAACAGCTCTTTCTGTTGCCTCTCAAACTCCTCCTTACCCTATTATTTTTCAACATAAAGAAAACATTACATCACCCCTATGATTCACTTATGCTAACAATTTCATTGACAAACGTGTAAATACTCTTTCATTTTCCAGTGCCTTGGCGATTTCCCGCAGGCCCAGTTAGGCCCTGTGAACCCCAGACAGGGATGGTGTGCTTCTCTGCCAGACTTCCAGAGTCACTGTGTAGGTCAGGGCTGAAAACTAAAATCTGTTTCCATGTGAGATGCCACCATCTTGCTCCACTTCACCATTTCTGGAGATCCATAATCCCCTTTCAAAACTCCTTAAGCAATACTATTTCTCAGCATTCTTTTCTATTAGATTATATGCAAACCGATAAACCTCCTAAGGCAGGTCTAAATGGGATCCACGCTACACTCCTGGTTGCTTTAAATCATCTGACTACACCAAATCGGTATTTCCAGTAACAGAGCTGACAACCCACCAGATGAATAGCGAATGCCCCCATCTACTCTCTCTTCCTTAGCCCTGGGAGACGGGGATGGGGGGGGGGGTGGGTGGGCTCAGCTCTCTTCCTTCCCCAGTCTCTTGTATGCAAGGGAACTATAGTAGTTCAACAGTTCTCAGGATAATCCATGCCTCTCAGTCAAATGAAAAGAGTGGCAGAAAAAGATAGCACACCAAATTCTAAATAATGGATCCTGGTAGAATGTTTGAATTCCCCAAAGTGAAAGGGATCCCAGGTCAGCTTGGTGGAATTTCCCACTTGTAGGAGGTTGACTGTGCCTGCTCAACTTCCCATGTGCTGGTTTTAAGTTCTAGGTCAATTGACAAATGCCCAGCGTTCCTCAAGGTAAGCCTGAGGTGGGGTTAAGTTTTTCTGTAAGTAATTAAACACACACACACATATTATAGAGCTGAAGGGACCTTAGAAATGCTCTAGTATAGAAGTTTTCTTTTCTTTTTTCTTAACAGTGCCTCCCTCCTTTTTCAAATAAAATACCACAAAGAACTATATGATAAAACATGAATAGAAGTGGAGAGGATAGGATTATCTGAGGGCCCACCCTCCCACTTGCAGAGTCTCTTTCTGCTTGCCTGAGGCATATATCAGTGGATCACTCCAACCCTGTGCTTCATGCATTTTGCAAAAGAAGAAATTACGACCCAGGGAGATTTGATAAGTCAATCACACTTAGTGTCAGGGAAAGGTCTAGAGCTGAGGACTCAGGACTCTCAGGCCAATGTTCTTTCTACCACATAATATCACCTCTGTTTGTGAACTAATTTTGTTTCTGAACCGTTAATCATGTTCTTCCCCTGTGGCAGTCCAGCCTACCAGCCATACAGACATCAACCCGAGGCTCTCTGAACGCAAATATAGGCACTTTATGAGCCTAGTTTCCTTACCTGTAGGTGGACATAATCATAATCGTCCATCCAGCTCCTTTCGGACCCGTCACTGCTGCTACAGTCAGGAGGCTGGTCCTTGCTCAGGCTCGGGGGCAATGGCTTGGTGAGGGGTTGGGCCTTGTGGTCCCCGGGATGCAGCAGCTGCATCTGGGACGCGGCGTGTGGGTACTCAGTGGAGTTCATGATGTTCCCAGACCCGCTCTTCACATGTGAGCTGCCCGCGCCTGGTCTGAAGAGGGTCTCTGCGTTGGTATTGATGGTCGTGGTGAGCTGCTTGGCATCATCGGGCACTGTCTTTGCCACCATCACAAACCGGTCCAGATCATCGCACTTGTTCTGGGGCTTGTTGATGACCAGAATGTTCAGGGACCAGCTGTGTTCACTTAAGTCATGGCTGGTCTGGCTCAGAATCTGGTGGGAGTCTTCCACTCTTTGGAGCTCCCGCTTCATTTTGTTATGAAGGACGAGTTCGGGGAGACAGGAAGCGTTTGCTACGGCACCCTTGGCAAAATGGAGGTAGTCCCTCACGAAGAGCTCCACCTTGTCCACCGAGGTGCGGATCTCGTTGATGTGCCGCTCCATGTATCTATAACACCGCCAGTCCGTGGTGACGAGAGCCATGAGGCTGGAGACGCCCGTCTCCAGGCTTAGCTGGAGCTGGTGAAGTCTCTCGATGGCTGTGTCTGGATCCAGTAAAAGCCTTTTGTCCTGAGACGGGGAGGCTGACAGTGATGATTCCTTGGAGGTGGTCGAAGATGTAGACATGTTGCTCCTGGTGCTGCCCGTGCTGGAGAAAGATAACCGGTTGATACCATCGACCACGTCCTGAGAGCCTTTGGCATCTGGCGGGTTGTGTAGAGGGACATCGTAAACACCGTCTCTTTCTTCGGGGTTTGCTTTCTCACCACTTTCTGCCGGCGGCTCCAGAAACTGAACCCCTCGGGGGACATCGTATGCATCGTTCTGGGTGCCTAGTGACTGTCCCAGCTGGGGGTGGTTTAGTGAAATGCTTTGGTGTCTTCGTGTTGCCAGTTCAGCAGCTCCTGGAGCGTCACAGTTATATTTTATGTGAAGGTCCTTCCCCATCGGCTTGGTGCTGGTTGGGGGGATGTCATAAACGCCCTCTGGTCTGACATCCGGCCTTCCAGATTGTCTCACTGGAGGGGGGAAGTCATATTCTTTTTCCCTAAGCCCTGCCTCATCTCGGCAGGCAGAGGGCGGAATGGCATATACCTGAAAAGTAAGGAAAAAAGGAGCTATTTTTTTTTGTTCACTTGGCTCATATGAACATGCAGAAATGGAAAAAGACAGTAACATGAGGCTAGAATTCTCAGTCCTAATCACTGGCTCCTTGTTTTTCACCTTCCACCCACTTGACGGCCAGTGTTTCCCCAGGCTCTGCTCAGCTCTGTTCTTACTTCTCTCATCCTTTGACAGGATCATCCTTCCCCAGGGCCTCTGTGCTGCTTGTGGACCCCTCCTGGCTGAGTTGCCCTCCCTGGGTCCCAGTCCCGCATTTCTGACCACCTCCTGGGTCTCCTTCCTTGGCTGAGCCAGGCCGGGCAGCAGACTATATGTTAACGACCAGGTGTCGGAAGACTGGAGGTCTCTCTCTGGATCTGTCAGCCGTGAGATACTGAGTAAGTTGCGTAACTGTTCTGACACGCAGTTCCCTTATCTGTACTTCCTGTGCAGGCATATCCCAGTGGATAACAGAGTGCATCAAACCCTATCTATGGACCCAGGAAGCTGTAACACCTTCCATAAATATGAGATCTGTTAGTTACTTGCCAAATTGAATTCTTTTACCTTCTTACTGGCTCTCCTTTACTGACTACCTCACTTTTAGTAGAGTCCCCTAAATATGGAATCCTTAGACTTATCTTTGAGGTACTTTTTCCTCCCCCCCCCTTTTTTTTTAAAGTAATCTCTATGCCCAGCATGGGGCTTGAACTCACGAGATCAAAAGTTGAATGCTCCACCGACTGAGCCAGCCAGGTGCCTCTGGAATCCTTAGGCTTACCTTTAACTATTGCCTTTCCTTCCTCTCGTTCACCTCTCAGAAAGCCTGGTTTTTTCCCCTTTGGCTTGCCCTTTTTGTTTTATCCCAATAAATACACACACACCCCTTTTTGGGTGCTCTGTGGTGGGTCACTTACCCCTTTCGTAGGAGGGATGTCATAGACGCCTTGAGGTTTTATCTCTCCCACCGGAACTGAAAACACAGGGACTTTGACTGATGATGGAGGGATGTCATATACCTGAAAAGAAACACTTGAGTTACCCAGAACAGAAACGTCTTCTTGTCATTTTTTACACTACTAAGCCTTTCCTTATGGATTTATTTGTCAGGTTAGGTATATCCTGACTGTTTGGCTGCATTCTATGTGATAAGAGGTTAATGGAATCTTGCTTTTTATATTTCATAATTTTCGACTCTAACCTGAGTATAAAAGTGACATTGGCTAAAATGGCTTCTGGATGGGTAAACTTAATAAAGCTTCATGTGAAACACACATAATCTGTGAACTTCCCTTTGCTCTGTGTCTTTGAAGGAATGCTACCCTGAAGTAGTCCCCTCTGCTGGTGACCACAGCCCTGGTACATACCCCTTGAGTGGTGTGGGAAGGAGGGATGTCGTAGATATCCTTTTGGTACCTGGACGGGTACTCATACACGTAGCCTTGGCCTGACCTCACTGGGGTTATCACCTGTGGGCAAGAAGACAGAGAGGTGTAAACTTCCAAGCCCTAGTCCTGAGTAAATCTCTTAGCCTCCTAACCAGGCACTCCTCCCTCACCTCTCCCCCATAAAAAGAAAGAAGGAAAGAAAAACAAAGAACAGAAGACAGAAAAGGAAGTAGGCAAGGAGACATCCAGTCAGAACACTTTTAAATCCCCTCTTGAATCCCAGTAAAGAACAAATCCCTGAAATAGCTCCATTCCTCTTCCTCATGGTGACAAAAATCATCTCAAAGTTGGTCAAAGTCTCAATTCCCAGGATGCACCTTAAGAGAGAATCATTTTTAAATTATGAAGGTCCTAGATCATCCCTTTGGAGCACTGAAAACACAGCAAAATGAAAAAAAATGCAGTTTTTTTAAAGGCTTTGAAACTATTTGTAAAGCAAATAATGCAAATAGAGAATTCAGCTACTTAAAATTCTTCTCATACCTTCCCCAGGAGGCCTCTTCATGTGACATTGTTATTATTATAACTAAAATTCCATAGGTCACTAGAGCACTTTTATGAAGGTAACGCTCAGACAGTGCTGCTCTCAGAAGCCTCCAGGAGCTTTCAATCTAACCTTTGAAACAAATGACAGATGGAGTCGGGAGCCACCCAGAACAGAGTTCACATCTCTAATCATTTTCTCGTTTCCACCAGAGAAGCAGCCATCCCAGACAGTACCTATGTCCAAGGGGTGTGGGAAGTCAAACATACTCATCACAACCGTGACATCTGGAACCAATGCCAATGAAAGGAATCTCGCCCCATAGGCTGGGATTTTTGTATCTACCTTCCTTGTGTCCTAAGCATGGGTAGAGAAATTATTTTTGAACTTCAACTCATTTGGAAACCTATTTAATCCCCCAAGGGCTTCTAAATTACCAGGGTCTTGTTTCTGCCTAACCCCCGTCCCCCGAATGACTAATAGTGCCCACCTTAGCATCACTCATGTTTTTTTTAGGAGAGTACTTTGTAACTTTGTAAATTAGGATGAGTTGTTTCTTTCCTAAGAAGCCATCATCTTTTATCCTTTCTCCAATGTGAACATTTCTGGCATCGGGCTGCCTACAAAACTATGTGAAAAATGCTCGCATTCATCTTATGCTGAAGTGGGTGGAACTCAGCCAAACATGTCAATACCCTTCTCCCCGGGAGCTCTAAGATGCTTAAATCCCGGTGCTTGCAGCTGATTACTGCTAGCAATGAAGGTAAAGGAGATTAGTACACAGTCACCATCCCATCAAATCTCTCCACCGCCGCCTTGGGTTTAAAAAAGGAATCTATTGCTTTAAGGTTTGTTGGCATGAAGCATACAGAACCATTTATAGAGTGGCCACTGTATTGTGCATAGCATATCTTCCTTTTAAAAGCGGCATGCCCTTTGCTCAAGAAAACCCCACACTGTTCCTAGTGCCCTTATATAATTTTTTTTTTCCCACTCACTATTGTCTGGGAGAGAAATGCAGTATCTTCTCAGAGTCTATCTCATCAGCCCCTCTATTTATAGCTCTATTTTGGCTTCATAATAGAACCTGTGCAACAACACAGCTTTTGTTCAGTCTGAAAGTTTCTAAGAGTGGATTCTGCCCAAGGTTGCCAAGATAGTAATAATGCTAATGGAAAACCAATGCTGGTTATGCTGAAGGTCAGCTGAGTGGTTCCATCTTTTAAAGATGGGAAGGGGGAGCTGGCGATGGAGGGGGTGGTGCTGGTGTCTGAAAATAGTCCTTGGTGAAACGTAAACATATGGCAAGACCTCGGAAAGGCAGGGTCATAGGCAAAGCTTTTCCTTGCCTTTGTGGATTTTCCCTGGCAGGGACCATTAGTGCTTCCCGGTATTTAATATCTCACTTCCTGACAAATGTCATAGAACCTCAACTTGCTCTCCCTTTCTCATTTAGAGGATGCCTGTGGTCATCTGGTTTTTAAAAACTTTGCATTCCAAACCAGTCATTTTCCTTGTTTATGCATTAAAAGAAACAGATGGTGAAAACCACAGGGGGAAGAAGCCAACAAAATACAATCTCTCTCCCCATTCCAGCATTCCCGATGGTACCATCTAATTCACACTGGTCCACAAATAGCCTTTAAATGGGACCAGCGTTTTGCATCTGGTCAGACACATCCACGGCATACCGCGACCCACTCTGTGACTTCTGCAGGAGCGAGGAGCTGGAAGTCTTCTACTTTTGGACATTGTCCTCCTCAATCCATTGCTTGGGTGACTTTCATGCCAATTGTGTGTTCTCTCCTCGGAGGAAAGTGCTGACTGTTCTGTACCTTACAAAGTATCCAGTTTTGTGGTCATAAGACCTTTTCTTCCCACTTGACACAGTACAAAAAAAGCCTTTCTACCGCCCCAGAATTACTGAACCTCAGCCTACAAGGAACACCAAGGTCTAGCTAAGGGAATGTAAATTTTGGAGGCATACTCCTGGGCATTTGCATGGCAAGGCGTTGATGGAATTGCTGTGCAAAGGGGATACCAAAACTAATTTCCTCAATGAAATTAAGTCAGATTTTTCGTTTCCTTTTTTTCCCTCCATCAGTTATTCTTTTGTGCATTCCCTTTATTCTGCATATGTATCTATAGTTACAGGGCTTAGCCTTAGAAACTACCTAGTTGACCCCTTAGTTCATTAGAGTTGATGCATACGGGTCTAAAAAGGGGGATTCCTGGGGCTCTCTGACAATGGCTACTGCAACCCCTTTCCCGATGACATTGGCAGAGGATTTGCATTTTCCAAATATGCATTTTCTGCCCCATGAGGGATCTGACAGTTCCTCAGATGTTAGTACTCCATTCTTGTCAACTAACTGAAGAGTCTAGAGGTGGAAACTTTGAGAGGACTTCTGAGGCAGAGAAGAAGCGCAGATGTGTACGGTTAGGAAAGGAATAGCCCATTTAATAAATCTCCCAGGCCAAGTCCTGGCAGGGTGGTATCCAAAGTCCAGGCACCGGGGTTAGGTTAGCTCTCGAATTAATGTGCTTTGCATAAAAACAACCAAACACACAGGGCACAGCCCACCCCACACCCTGACCTGTTTGATTCACACCATTTTCAACATCAGATTCTTCGCACCAAGAACTGCTTTTAGAGATGCTGTTAACACCTCCGTGTCTCATAATTTTGAGAGCCATGCATGCTGAAAGCTTAGAGAAGAGGAGCCTGTGTTTGTGGTGGCAGCAAGGGTCAGGGAACACTAACAACCAGCATGTGTGAGTCAGTGAGCTGGAAGAGGGGTCTTGGACTGCGCCACTCACACCTCACAGTCCTTGGCCTGGGCTTATTACTACCCCTGTAGCCAAGCAAGGGCCTCACGTTTAGATGCCTGTGGGGCTGACCAGGTGAGGTGAAGGGAGAAACAGGCTGGGATTCTGTGCTGGGAAGACAGAACCCACACCTAATGATAGAAAGCAGCCATTGCTCAGCTCTTGCCAACTGCCACCCTGAAAAAATATGCCCCATATTGCTAGAGTCTCTCAAATTTTCAGGAGAAGCCAGAAATCTGGATTTTTTAAATGTGAAATCTGATTTCCAGAATTGGCTCAAATATTTCAAACAGCGTCTTGGCCAAGCTAAACCTATCTCTGGCCCCAGGGTCAGGGTCTGGTCTTGCGTTCGTCTTTGTATTTCTGCCATCCTCCCTTTAATACCTTGAAGGCTTCTGAGGGCAGGGGTCAAAAAGCTTTCCACCAGTTCCATGTTTTGGTAAGATAGAACGACACTGTTTTATACATGCGCCCTGCATGTCACACCTCTGTGCCTTCACTCACGCTGTATCTTCATCCAAGATGCTCTACTTCCTTTCCTCATATTCAAATTTTATTTGACCTTCAAGGCGAAGCTGAGTGCCTCTCCCATCAGGACTTTCGAGACAGACATAATACTTCCCTCCTTAGAACTCCCCAAGTATGTTAGCTGTACCTCTTTAAAGGTACTTATCACTTGTAGTCTGTTTCATGGCACCTCATTTTCTCCCTTAGCATGGTGGAAACAGAGACCATTTCCTCTTCATTCATATATAAACAGCAGGGCCTAGCACAGTGCCTTGACTATAGCAGGGCTTGGATAAATACATTGACTGAATATATTAATGAGCTAAAGGAAAACTCAAGGCTTTTCTTAAGCAAAAACAAAGCAAGATGGTGTGGAACTGGCCAGGGCAGAAAACGAGGTCTGGGTGGGATAAGATTGGTTTCCAGGTGAGTCAGCTTGAGGATGAGTGGGACCCATGGGATAAGGGGCAGAGCGGGCTCAATCAGCCATGCAAAGTAATGTCAGGCAAGTGAAGAAGCCAAAAAGCTGGGTGAATTTTAGATAAAACTGAGAAATCAGAAACCATGGAAGAATGATCACCTGTACCACTACTTGGTACAAACCACAACTGGAGGCCAACAAGGACTTCTAGCTGGTTTCCTTTTCCCCAGTCTAGAGCCTGCATGTGACATGAACATCTGTGTTCTTCTCAGCCACAAGCTGGAAACATATGGGGGAGTCTGGCAAAAAGAAATCAAAACAAACTCTGCATTTTACCTTAACATCAGAAGGAAAAGACAATGGAAAGGAACAGGAGTTCTAACATTTGTCACGAGAAGCTGAGTGTCAAAGGCCATGGCCACACTAGATCTTCAGCTCCTTGAAAGAAGGATTAGGTCTGATGGGGGGAGTGGTTGAGAACATAAGATGGACTCAGGCGGGGCTGACTCTAGCACCTGTGAGAGCGTGACCAAGGCATCTGTCCATTTTAAGCCTGTTTCCTTATTAGTAGAATGGAACTAATAATACTTATAGCTTATTAGAGTATTAAATGTGATCAAGAACATAAGGTACCTGGCATAGAATAAGCCCCTTAAGCCTTAGTTATTTTTATTGTAATTGTCACCTGGATTATACAGATTTTAATTTCGGACTTAAATTGTGGACTGGGTAATTCAGATCAATCATCCTACCGAAGACGGCTTTTAATAAATGAAGAAAAGATACTAAAAATCTTCTTAATAGCATTAAAGCATTACAAGATAGTAAGGAGTTATCAGGTCCTAGTTTGGGAGTAGAGAAGGAATTCATAGAGGTAAGCCCAAATTTTTTTTAAGTTTATTTATTCATTTTTGAAAGAGGGAGAGAGTGCATGCATGTGTGCATGCACGAGTCGGGGAAGGGCAGAGAGAGGGAAGGAGAGAGAGAATTCCAAGCAGGTTCCACGCTGTCAGTGCAGAGCCCAACGCAGGGCTCAATCTCACCAACCATGAGATTGTGACCTGAGTTGAAATCAAGAGTCAGACACTTAACTGACTGAACCACCCAGGCGCCCCAGAGGTAAGCCCAACTTTTGAGGCTGCTTTTATTCCTGGCAGCATTTGCTGATCTGGGACAGGTGTCAGAGAGGCCATGGTGTGTCTTTTCATTGCTTCTTTGGGTGAAGGGTATATTGGACTCTAGGGCTCACCATGGTTGGGGCTCTGATAACCATCCTAACTTTGGGATGGGGTCCTAAGGGTTGCATGTAAAAAGTCAGAATTAACCCAGAAGGGAACCCACCATTGCACCAGCTAAAGACAGGTTTTAACTCACTATGGTTGATGAGAACATTTCAAAGCCTGAAATTAGATTTATGTGTGGCTGTGAGGCTGGCAGGAGGAAACAAAATTCTCTCTGGAAGTAGAGAATATCTTTATAGGCTTTAAATTATTTCCTACAAGTATTTAAAAATACAATGTCTACTATGCAAAGGTAACCCAGAATATAGGAGACAGGACAGTGGAGAAAGACAGACAACGGCGGATTCTTGCTTTCTTCCTTATAGGATGAAGATGTGGTCTGTGTCTTAGTGATCACAGATTCGAGGCTGTTTGCTTTCAAAATGTTTCATTATTAAACCAAGGGAGAAAACAAAATTTAATCATTTAGATATAAGTTAAATAGAGAGAAATTAATCTTTACAAATCCCAGTGAGGTCTATGAGGCAATGGGACTTTCAGATCAAAGCAGTAAGGGACAAGACTTTGGTTCTTGATGACCATCAGTAGATTTACCTGGGTTACCATTTTACTGTGGTCATATCAGTACTGTCATTGTCACAGTTATCACCGTAACAGCCCAAGACACTTCAGTGGAAAACTCCGGGAGAAAACGTGCTTTATGAGGCTTAGAAACACATCTACTATCCAACAGAAACATGGTGAGGTCCCAAAACCAGGACATTTTATTGAATTTCTCTTCAGACAAGGCCTTTTCAGTGGATGATCACAAGCCGGGTTTGTCAAAAGGATCTCACCAAGAAGGAGGGCACATTCCCAACTGGAATGTCTAGAAGAAAACACTTTCTCTCAAGACAACTCCTGCTCACATGATATCAATGGGGCCAAGGTTTTAGCAAGTCTCCTTGGGCATCATTTCACCTCCTCAAAGGAGAGGCAGCTGATGGGTGCCTGGGAGTGGGGCGGAGCTGCTGTGGAGGCCCTGAGGTTAGGAAGACATTAGCTTCTCAGCTGCATGCTGCAGGTTCAGTGGCACGCCATGGGAGGCGGGAGGGGAGCAGGCTGTGCCAATCGTGAAGGCAGACCTTCCTCGGCCCGAGAATCCTATTAATAGGGTCTCGGTTCCCACCATGTTCCGCCATGCTTCCTTCTGATGCCAGCCCTACCACTCACTACTTCTGGCAACTTCTCATCTCTCTTCTCCAACACTTACTCCTGATTTGTTTCCTTCCCTCCTGCTGTACTACTGGCAACCATAAGGAAGAACAGAAACAGTACAAAGGAAGCAGAAAAATCCTACCATTTGACAGAAAGAATTGGGTGGAACAGATGAGACTGAGATGGGGAGTAACACAGGTGGACTGTTCTAGGGTATTATTATCAGTATTATTGCTCATACTTCCACATTTGAAGGATGCCTGTTTCAAAAGCTACAAAACTCACAAAAATATAATTTTAACAGAATTTAAAAAAATAACAGGAAATCCCACGTGGAAGGGGAGGGAGGTGTCTTTTGTAACCGTCCTAGCTTCTCTGTCCCATGATTTAATTCTCTAGGTCTAAGTCTCTGCATTCCAAAGCAACATCAGAAATGGCCAGTATGACACAATCCTTTCTCCTGATATCCAGATAAAGCCTTTAAAACTGACCAGTGGAGTTTACCCATCAATCTAGCAGACCGGGAACGTGTGGAAACAGCTCCTGGTGTTCTGCCCCAGGGCTCAGTCAAGAACTAGGCAGCCCAGGTGGTGCTCAGGAAATATAATGAGTAATCGAGGAGGAGAAGTTAAAAAGTGCCACTGTGCCATAATAATTACAGTACAGATTTATAACCTTGTCGTTAACGGTACCTAAGGTTGTCCGAATGTAAAAGTAGGCCTCACTGATTAAAAGTCAGCCATTTGCATTTTTCCTTTTTTTTTTTTTTTTTTTTTTGGCATATGTGGAAAGTAAAACTAGACTGCTTCCTTTCTAGCTCTAATCTCCCTGAGCCCCCTGTTTTATTTATACTATCTCTGGGTTTCAGGCATTAAAAAGAGTATTTAGATTTCTAAAACTGCTTACTGGAAAGGATTTCTTTCACGTAAATGCCCTTAAAAAGCATGAACAGAGCCACTACGGTATTTATGAGATCTTATAATAACCTCTTTGTCTTAAAGCCCATGAACTGTGTGACCCTTTCCCTTTAAAGAAAACCCTTAGGAAGAGAAACATCACTATTATCACTGCCTGCTTGTTAGAAGTTGGATCCAGGTTTCCGAAACTGCAAAGTTATAGAGGTCTGTCTGTTTAAAATCCAAGATTACTAGTTTCTTTTCTATGACTGGAGGAAAAGGCCACATGTTGCCTACACTGGATTTATTAATTCTCTATAAATTCTCTCTGCCCAGCTTGGGTGTAGCAGTGAGCTCATTTATTATTCGCGCAGCAACAATATAATGAAAATGGCGTCTGGCCTTAAAACTACACCCTCATGGGCCAAGTGCACGGTTTACCCTTCCTAATGCTTCTCTTGTGCTCATGGAGGTTTCTCCCCCTCTGTTTTTGGGCGGTGATTTACTTTCCTTCAAAAGCATCTCGATATTTGATTTTATGCGAGAGCTAAGGCTTTTGCTCACCCCATCTAAATCACAGCCAGTCTCTTTTTCCAAATGAGGAGAAAGTCACAACCGAAGGCTCAGAAGTGGAACGGGGCTCTTGGGTCACTTTCATTTGACACAGCATTTGGGAGGCAAACCACTCAATGGAAACAGTGCCCTGATTGTCATGCCTCTAGCATGCCTCCCCCTGCTGCTCTCTGGAAGCTCTTTGTGCAGCAAGTGCTAAAGCAATATTTAGTTATGGAGTGACCAAGCGCCAAAGAGCAGCTAGAAGCATTTAGGTGAAAGGACATGGTGGGAAATGATGTCTGGGCTTCTCAGTGGCTGAGGTCTTTCTCTGGACAAAGACGAACGTGACCTGTGACGGAGTTGGGTGCTGCAAAGTCATTTTTTATATGCCGTGGACCAAAATGCTCTTTGAGAACTACAACACCACAGGCATTTTGGTTCTTTTGATGTCCAATAAATGCAACAGGCCACTAGGCACTAAATCTAGATTTTGAAATGGATTTTAGAGAGATGCCCATAGACCACCCTAAAGAGGATGTGATTATGGAAAGGGGCAAGGCATGAGAATTTCTGGACCCGAATGCCTAGAGCTCTCAGGTTCCTCCTACATAGGAGACCTCCCATGGCTTCACTGGAAGACAAGATGCAGTGGCTGATGGAACAAGCCACACACGTGGCAGAACTTGGTTCTGTGGCAGGGGTGTTGCTTTGAGAGACACCTGACCCACAAAGGGCCTCTGCCTTTTCCGAGAAGACTAAACACAGGAAAATGGAAAGAGAATAAGAAATTCTAGGATGAAACCTTCTCTTAGCTTTTGGTAACAAAGCAGAGAAGAGAGTTCTCCTTAATAAGATTCTCTCCAGAAATGTTCCCACATAGTAGGACGGGGCAAGAGCTCTGATTTTCCCTGGCTCAGCATACCCGCCTGACCCTCCCTCCTGTGTTCCAGCTGTTCCTTGCCTGCTATTGCCACAGCTCAGTCTTCTAGAGGCAACTGTGATTTCTAGATGGGAAGGTGGACCGCCTCCTACAGGAAGAGTAAAAAGATTGGCCAAAACTTAGGAAATCAACTTGAAATTTATATCAATGCCTGCATGTCTTGTTTTTTTTGTTTTGTTTTGTTTTGTTGTCTTTTGTTTTAAAGAATCTTGAGGTCAAGTCATTCTATTAAACTTTTCAAGCAGCCCTGGGAAAGAATCAGATAAGGATATCTGGATCATAAAATTTTAGCAAAGACCATTAGAGAGAATTCAACCCTACGCCCCATTTCACAGTTGAGGGAACTAAAGTTCAGAGAGGTTATTCAGTTGGTTAATGACAGCAAAGTAAATGAGAACCTGATTGACTGGGTCTGCCACTACTTTTCTCAACGTTCCTGTTGCTTACATTAGCAAGAACGATTAGAACTTTACTAGGAATTTAGTCCTTTCCCAGTTTCACAAAGAAACTCAATTACTTGCTTGAGAAGCAAAACTTGAAATCTGGGTATCTTAAATTTGGGGGTCCCCTTCCCCTAGCAAGACCATTCTGGGAGATTTAACTATACAGCAGTCTCCCCTCAACCCTGGTGAATGTGTTCCAAGACCCCCCAGTGGGTGCCTGAAACCACGGTTAGTACTGAACCCATAGTGTATAGATATATATCTATACATCTGTATCTATATTCTATGTTTTTTCCTGTACATACATACCTATGATAAAGTTTAATTTATCAATTTGGCATAGTCAGAGATTAACAACAACAATAATAAAATACAACAATTAAAATGATATGCTAATAAAAGTTATGTGAGTGTGGTCTCTTTCTCTCAAAATATTCCTATTTTTACTGTATGTACCCTTCTTATGATATGTGAGATGATACAATGCCTACATGAAGAGATGTCAAGTGAGGTGAATGTCACTATGTGAGAAGGAGGATCATTTGCTTCTGGACCGTGATTTTCCGTGGGTAACTGAAATCATGAGAGCAAAAGTGTGCATACATAGAGACAACCATGTCTGGTTAAATGAAGTTATCCATTTGGACCAATTTGAAGTCATTTGACAAGGTGGTATTTCCAATGGGAAAGAAAGCCAACACAGCAATATTCTCATTGGTACTACGGTCTTTACATCCCCTTAATCATCTGCTTAGGACTTCTGGATCAACCTGCCATGAAACTGACCATTGCACCTGGTTGGCGGGAATTTCCACCTTCCTAAACTCACATTCCCTCAGCATGGAGGCTACTCTCCAGATCTGGGGTGGGAGCCTTCTGAAGTGACTTTCATTCTTCCTGGCCAAGAGGATGCTGTTTAACACCCAGGATTCCAATGAGCTGGAACTGCTAATAAAGTATCCTAAACATGACTTCTTATTTTAGGGCTTGGGAACATCAACCATTAGCTGGACAGATTTGAGTTCAAATATCAATGCTGCCCCTTACTAGAGGGATATCCTTCAACAAGTTAACCTCTTAGACTTCAGATTCCTCTCCTGTAAAGTGAGGGTTGTAATGAACACCTTATGAGGCTATTGAATTTTAGATGAGATTATGGATATAAGCTCCCTAACATGGAGCCAGGGTTCCAGGGCACTTTTGGGTTACTCCCACTTTAGTTCTAAAACTATTTTGAAAAAAGAGTAACTTAATAGCATGCTCAAGGCTATACAGTTGGTGGTACATTTGAAAATAAATAGCTATTCTGATAAATAATTGGTTTAAGCACACTCTGCTTTAAGAAAACTAAATAAAAATTACTCGGATAAGTCACATGTGATTATGGCATTGCTGAAGATTCTTTGCTTCAAGAATGGACCTTCTCTGGAGACCCTTTAAAGAGAGGATTCCTTGGTACTCTTCAGATGTTACTGGAGTTACATAGAACTTTTAGAGGAGACACGTTGTCCTAAGTGAGTCACACCTCGACTCCTTAAATGGGAGCAGCGTACCTCTCTACAAGTTTACCTTAACAACAGAGTGTGTGGCACTATTGAGAACCAAGTGTACTTCTGATGGCATCTAAATCTGCATTTTCCACAATGTACTCACATAAGTCTATCGTTTTTTAAGTTTATTTATTTATTTTGAGAGAGAGAGAGAGAGTGAGCAGGGGAGGGGCTGAGAGAGAGAATCCCAAGCAGGTTCCTATCTGTACAGAGCCTGACATGGGGCTTGATCTCACAAACCATGAGATCATGACCTGAGCTGAAATCAAGAGTCAAACGCTTAACCGACTGAGCTACTCAGGCAGCCCAACATAAGCGTGCTTTCAAAGATGTGTTCAACCAATATTAAGTCTCAGTTTTATCATCAAATCCAATAAATACATGTATTCTTTCCTCTCCCTCACAAATACAGCACTATCCACTCAGCCAGACATCACACCACACACAGTATCTGACCTATTCACTGTGATAAGCACAGTCGCATAGCATGAAATCATTGAAAAAGGAAGGAAGATTACCACTGTTTGCTCTGGTGTGGGTTTATAAGGAGTTGCTAATCCATTCTTAGAAATATCCACTATCTCTAAGCTTTATGACAAATTGCAACTGAGTTAGAAGACCGTGGCATTGACCAAACAAAAAAGATCTTTGTACATTTTTAGGGAGGTGTTATAGTTTGCTCATTCCCCTGGCGTGGGTGGCTCAGCTGGGAGGAGAGACTTCTCATTTTCAAAGTGAGCTCATAAAGTCCTGCCCCTAAGTGCTCAAGGACCTCCAGTTCTGTGTAAGATTTACAATTCATCTTGACTCTTGTGGGGAGGGATTTTAGATGAATGTTCACTCCTCCACACAGTCCCCAAAGCCATGTATTGAGGGGAAAATCGTTTAAATTTGGATTATCTTTATATAGAGATGCACGATTCTGAAACATGATCATACTTCATTGAGTTTATAAGTGAAGAATCTAGAGGAACCCTGTGCCCTGTCAAACTCTGATTCTCCCTGCTGTTTTTCAGGTGTGTGTGTGTGTGTGTGTGTGTGTGTGTGTGTGTGTGTAAGAAGGGGACAAAGGAAAGTGAGGTGAAGTCAGAGTTTATCTTCCGGGGGAGCTTTCATTTCCTCTAAATCTATTCTTACTTGTTGGCAGACGAACTAAGAAGTTAGTTAGCTGGTAGTGGAGTGTCACTCTGAGTAACCAGATTTCACAATGCTTCAAATCCCAATAAGGGAACTCCTTGGTTCCCTAACCAATGGCTTTGGGTTAGGGTGTGTGTGTGTGTGTGTGTGTGTGTGTGTGTGTGTGTGTGTAATTCATGATGACTCAGTGTCTAAGAAGGTACAAATATTGTAGTGAATCTATTTCTGGTTCTTATGTTACCTTTCAGGAATGGGCCTGGAAGGCCTGGCAAGAATCTTTTAATCATCTCCTGCCAACAGTCGGCCATGTCCCATTTTGGAAGGTCGGAAATGGTTTTTAGAGATGGTTAATGGGGTCTCGATAAATCTTAATGTTACTTGAGTTTTCCTTAATTTTTTAATGTTTATTTATTTTTGAGAGAGAGAGAAAGAGACAGAGACAGAGAGAGACAGAGTGTGAGCAGGGGAGGGACAGAGAGAGAGGGAGACACAGAATCCCAAGCAGGCTCCAGGTTCTGAGCTGTCAGCACAGAGCCGGACGGTGGGCTCGAACCCATGAACTGCGAGATCATGACCTGAGCTGAAGTCGGACATTTAACTGACTGAGCCACCCAGATGTCCCCATTACTTGAGTTTACTGAGTGCTACCCCCAATGCAGTCCTTGCCCCAGCCTAGCCCATCATGCACATTGTAATGGCAGGCCATTACCATTTTGATGAACCCATGAGCTCCTTTGAGATTAAGTGAGAAGTACGACATATTTAGGGGGCCACAGATGTGGGAGAAAACTGCTAGGGCGCAAAGACAAAGCTTCGCAAGAGGAGATGAACTTTGAAATGGGCTTTAAAGGATGAAAAGGAGTTTACAGATAGAATAGAGGAGAGAAGGCATTCTTGGTAAATAACAGAATTATGCAAAGGAAGCTCTACTTCTCAGTAAAAAAAAGCGTAGTTCTCCTCTTTAGGTGATGATGGGAGAGTTAATGAATCTTGTCTACATTAGGCAAAATGTATAAAAGTTAGGCTCTCAGACAAGCTGAACTTTACATCATTCATGTGTTGAATGCTCAGTTGTTTTATATAGATGGTTATGATTCCAGAAAAGAGATGTTGGCATTCTCCAAGACACTTCTGGGGGCGCGGGGCGGAAACTACCGTGTGATCTGACATACCTCATAACAGATTGTAATGAGCTGGATGATAAGATTTGAACAGTGTGTGACAGTCTGATGGGTGATAAGGTGAGAACCACTTTTCAGTTTACTTAAAAGTCAGCTCAAATTAGATGCTTCATTTCTTGCTTCCGCCTTGTTCATTCGTTCAGTGACTGTTAGCTGTTTGCCAACACTTTGCTATGAGCTCAGCCTATAGTAGTAAATGCTATATATGTAAATGACATAGGTAAATGATGGCCCTGGCCCCTCCCTGCCCTTAAGGAGCTTATAATTTAGCTCAAAACTGATCTTCAGAAGGATGCAAAACAGACCTAATTCCATTAGAATAAAAGCGACATGTCCAGAAAGTAATCAGAAACACACATAGTTCACCATGCAGCTCAAGGCACAAAATGGGCGAACTCAGATGGCCGTTTTACTGATCTGTGAAGCAGAAAAATGAGACTATTTTAGACCTTTGTGAATCTGAGGCTGTTAGACATTTGGGGGCTTCACTCTCAACCACAGTCCCTTATTAAGTAGAACCGTCACTTTTAAAAAATGGAGAACATTAAAAAATATACACAATTTAGCTTTTCAAATGATTGGACTATGAGTAACTCATTTAACTTAAAATTGCCTACGAGTTCTTGGCAATCACGGGGCATATTTAGAAATCTTTGCGGGGTGAGAAGAATCTAACCTACAAATTGTTTTCAAATATAATAAGAGAGCCATAAGCCGTAAATGTAACAATTAATGAGGTTGACGTTATGTGGCTTCCTAAACATTTGCCTAAATGTTTATTAATTTACGGTTTTGCAGTTTTTTTTGTCATACTTGAGAGTCAATTTTTTTTTTTATTTGGGCTCTCAAACATTCTTGTAGGCCCTAGGCATTCTGCCCATAATGCCTCATGGATGGAACGGCAGTGCACACAAACCCAAAGTGAAAAAGGCCAATGAAATTAAGAAAGGTGTCAGTGTACATGGTTTCTCCAGATAACTTTAAGAATTCTTTTCCACTCTGTGCAAAATTCTCATAGAACCAAAGAGAGAGCCGCTCACTCAAAGGAAGAGCATACATGCATATTTGGTGTACAGTTAGAAACACAAACAGGGCTGAGACCATTCAAAACAAACTCTGAGAAAGGAAAGACAAACAAGGAAGAGGAACTGATTTTTTTAAGCCCCCTGCTATGTTAAGCTTTGGGCCAGATCCTTTCTGTAGACTGTACTATTTAATTTTCACAAGAACTCTGTGAGGGAGTTGTGATTGTTCCCATTTTACAGATGGAGAAATGAAAGCCTGGGGAAGTTGAGTAACTTGCCAAGGGATTGACAGTGATGAAGGGAGAGAGCCAGGGGTCAGCCTGACCCCAAGGACCATGCTCTTTGCACAACACTGATGCTGTCTTGTTTCACAAAAGTGTGGGGATTATATGATTATCTTCTTTTTCTAACCACTGATGTAATAAGTGATGCATGTCACTTATGTGGGTGGTTGGGATGGGTAGAGGTTTCTTAGGTGGGTAGAGACTGCAGTTTGCCAAAGAGCAAAGTTGAAGTGATAGAAGGCAGACTTTTTTTTTTCCCTCTCGAATGATTCATTAGTGGAAAAAACTGTAGTGTATAAAACTCCTGAAGCCCATATTCTGTAGCAACATCAAGGGAATCTTTAACTATGGAAAGTCCCGCATCACAATCAGATTGGAGCATAGCCAACCTCCCTCATGGTCACTTCACAGAGTTTCTCAAAACGCAGTCCTGGATTTCCTCTCTCAGAACTAGCTGAGGAGTTCACCCCAGAGCAGATTCCCAGGCCCCACGAATAGAATCTCTGGTGAGGAAGGCCTGGGAGTCTGCATTTCAACGCACCTTTCCTACCTCTCCAGATGATTCTATGTTCCCTAAAAATTTTAAACTTCCCTTTAGTGGTTTAGAACAAGATCCACTGCCTCCTCTTTTTCTTCTGTAACAGCTTTTAAGGACCATAGCTTAAACTACCAGAAATGTGTAGTTCTGGGCTCATCACCCTTTATCAGATAGGAAAGTAAAGAGAAAACTGGATATAGGGTTATTCAGCAAGTCAGCTACAAGGAGAATTCAAAACAAAATAAAACAAAGACAAAACAAAAACAAAACCCAAAAGCCTTCGTGATTCCTGCTGTACTAGGATTAACTCTTGGGGCCTTGGCTTAAGTCAGTAGAGTGATTCTCACCCACTGATAAGAGGAAGATGTTGACAGAACTTTTTCAAGCAGCTATTACCTAGAAGGTTAAAATTACCTTTTAGGATTCAAGCCATCTCCACTAGGAAGGAAGAAGGAAGGATGGAAGGATGGAAGGATGATACGAAGGAAGGAAGGGAAAGAAAGGAAGAGAGAGAAACAGCAGGAGCAAGAGCAAGCAAGAGAGAGAAGGGAGGGAGGAAGAGAGAAGAGGAAGGAAGGAAGAGAAGGAGAGGAAAGGAAGGAAGAGGTTCTTCCTCCTCACGCCCATGGGGGTTCAAGCCAGTGGCCCAGGGGACTGGGTGGATGCAGGCAGTCTAGGGAACCAGAGGCACTAAGATGATTTTCATGGTGAAGCCAAGATACTCTGCCGAACACTTGGTATTTGGCAGGGAGGAGCCAGGACCAGTCCCTCCTGCCCTTTCCATCTGCACAGCCATGTTACCAACTCAGACCCCCACTGCTCGTAACACTGCAGTCACTATCTACTCCCCAGTTCTGGTAAGGTTCCCCCTGGGTCTGGTTGCACCCCCTGTATGAACTGGCAGAGGTCCAATTCAGAAGTTGACTTCCTTCTACAGGAATCACCTACCTCTTGCTAAACATAAAATGTTCCACTGCATTTAGAATTAAACAAACAAACAAAACACTGAGCTCAGATGCATACCCCAGCATCAATCCAAGGGAACGCATGGTCAAAGTCTCTCCCCTTTAAAGGGATGGAGGGTCAAGGAGCAGATCTGTCGTGCAGTTACAGCAAATAAAATGGGAAAAAGTCTGAAGTACTTTTCAGACTTGGAACTAAAAAAGTTGAATCTAAAAAGGAAAACATGTCACCTTCCTGCCAAAATAAACTGTGATGAAAGTTTAGACCCCACCACCTTTCAGCCAAGCATTTCCTGTTCTCGCCTCCTTTGTCCACCACACACTAGCTCAGATGAGGGAGAGCTATTTTTAAGGTGCAAACAACCAGGACTGAGAATAAGAGGAGTTATTTATTTATAGTTACACCTTTCAACTGTTCTTTTTTCCCTCTGGAGATAGGATTTTGAAAGGTCATGGTGGAGTCAGTATGCCTCCAGACAGGGATCACTGTCCTGGGCAAAACTAAGTGCCCACTTCTTGAGTAATTCCTCCAAATATACATACACTCAGCTTATGCAACACGGGTGCTCTTGAGCAGTGTTTTTGTTTTTGTTTTTGTTTTTAATTTTTTAATGTTTATTCTTTTTTTGAGAGAGAGCGCGCGCGCGTGCGCGCATGCGCACGAGTGGGGGGAGGGGCAGAAGGAGAGAGAAACAGAGAATCTGAAGCAGACTCCAGGCTCTGAGCTGTCAGCAGAACCTGATGTGGTGCTCGAACTCATGAACTGTGAGATCATGATCTGAGCCCTACTGAGCCATCCAGGCGCCCCTCTTGGGCAGTGTTTTGTAATACATTCCTTTTGTATAAAAGGTGATTTGGAAATACATTCTTGGGTTTGTTATTTGTGGAATCCAACAGTGATTCTCCTCCCTTTTTTTATCCAGTGGAGAATTCCATTATCATGCAAATAGGTATTCCATAAGTTCCATGGGTTTTAAAATTCAGCCTTTGTATTAGATTTTCTTGAGGCAGGAAACATGTATACATAGTGTTCTTGGAGCCAGCAAGCTCCTTCTGCTATCTAACTGTGTCATCCCTTATTTCTTATTCCATTAAATCAGTCCATTCTTAATACCAAACCTCAAAGGACCCATTGTAGACCCTTGGAATTTGCCAGTAAAAGAAAGAGAAAAGCCTCCCTTGTACTGTTTACATAAGCATGGTCTTGGTATTGGCTATTACCCCCATAGTTCACCAACATTATTTTCTTTCCCATGTGTATTTCCACCTGAAATTACAGTGTTTTTTGTTTTGTTTTGTTTTGTTCTGTTCTGTTTTTGTTTTTTAATTTGGGCTCTACAATGTAAGCATCATAAAGGCTTTGCTCACTTTTTAATTCATCACTGTACCATAAGCACCAAAAATATACTTAATGAAGGGAGCATGCAACTCTTGATATCAGGGTTGTGAGTTCAAGCCCCACATTGGGTCTAGAGATTACTTAAAAAATAAAATCTTTTAAAAATATATATATATATATACATATGTACTAAATGCTTAAAATTAATTTGATCAATTTGAGATAAAATTTATCTCAAAATATTGTGGCGTTTGGAATTATATAGAGTGCTGAAGAGGTCTTTTTTTTTTTTTAACATGATTCTTTCCTAAAAATTCTAGCTCTTCTGTTTTCACCCCCTGGCTCAGGCATTATTATAGGAATCACTTGAAGAACAAGAGGACGGCTCCTTTCTAAATTCACTAGCGTCTCTGTGTTTTAAATGGGTCAAACTTGAAGTAACAACTCTATGAGACAAGTAGGTTGGTATGACTACTTCTAGCTTCTTTGCTCTCTTTACTTCTGGTGGGTTCTTTGTGCACCCAAGCCAATGGGGTCATGATTCAGCCTTTGGTGAAAGGAGAGTCCTTTCTGCATCATTGTACAAAATTTGGTGCCTTGTACCACTCAAGGAAGAACTAGGAAAGACTGGAAACAATTTGAGTACAGAGCTTATGTCTAAAAGCAGATCTATCAGAAATATAGATAGAAACAACTTAATGATCCAGTATGATCTGGAATGACATGAGCTTATCGCCACACGATACAGTTTTGCTGATCAATGAATGGAAAAATGGTGCAAAGCTAATGCCCAAGATCAGGTATTTGGGTATACTTACTCTTTGGAAGATATATTTACTCCTTGACAGTTTCAAGTTCTTGTTTTGGGAACATTTCAATTGCTGAGTGCAACGGAAACATAAATAAGTAGGAAGAAAAACCCAGTCAGTTGCTCACTCACCTTTTTACTTAAGTGGGGGCCGTTAGCCCCCCCAGTGCTTCTCTGCACTGATGGTGGTACTTGATACACATCCTGTTCCTGGGTACCATGGCTAGTGGGGACTTGGTAAATTCCCTGATGTTGGTAGGAAGGTGGGACTTGGTAGACGGTATCTCGAGGGGTGCTGTGTGGGTTTGGCGCTTGATAGAGCTTCTGTTGGCCAAAGGTCTGGTGCATTAGTCCAGAAGTAGGCTGGTCATGACTGGAGGGGGTCTCCTGAATGGGGCCAATCAGAAGTTTCACCCGGTTTCCTGGGACAATGCCTTGTCGACCATGTAAGGAGCAAAGCCACCAGCCTTCCAGTCCTCCTGTGTTTTGCTCTATGACAGTCAAGATATCTCCCTTGCGAAAGGCCAATTCCTCAGCACACTCTGGGACGTTGTCGTATAAGGCCCTTGCCATGAGATTCTAAAAGAAGAGAACAGAGGGACATCATGTTAGAATTCTAGCTCTGCCCTTTTCACACCTAAAACCCGTGCTCTTATGGAGAGGCACGCTTCCTGGAAAGGAGAGAAGAATGAATGTGAACAATAGCCTGTAAGGAGAAAAACAGATGGTGCACACAAAAGACAGATACATACATACTGTGTCTGCCACCAATGACCTCAGACCGCCTCTTTGGAAAAGCCCAGAACACCACAAGAGTTCTTTCCGCTAGCGGTAGCTGCCGTGCCAAGGAATTATGGGCAGCACCGTTAAGGAGTTCACTATGCAAAACATTTTTCTTCCTTTCTTAAAGTTGGCTTAAAGAATAAAATATTCCAAGATATTCAGATGTGCTCCAACAGACATTTCTCAAAAAAGTTTTTTCATATATTGGAGGCAGAAAGAGTCAAAGAAAATCCCAAATTACAAGAAGTACAAATAGCATTTATATTTGGTGTGAAAATGGAAACAAAAGTACAGTTATATATGCCTTGGCAGGTCTTAAAAATTCTTATTCTCAGTTGATCAAGAAGTCCTTGGATACAGGGAGAATCTACAAGCAAGTGTTTTTTTACCCCGTGGAAATAGAGCATGCCGAATGGTGTGACAGTAGTCTCCATCTCTATATGTGACGGCAGGGAGCAATAAAATTATTTGCCACACGTAGGTGGATGCCATCTCTTTCTTTTTAGGTCTTTTATTTGTACCTTTCCTGAAGGCCTCTTCTCACCCCGCCACTTTTCCCCCTACTTCTTGAATCTCACCATTCACAACAGAAACGCCGTGCCTTCCCCTTTCATGGGCCCAAAACACTCTCTCCCTTTGTAAGAAAGCCTGTCTGGCACATTCAGTACTAAGCAGACAGCCAAAGTAGGCATTCAGCAGAGAGCGAGCAGGCAGTACGTGCTGACATTCTTGGAAGCCTTTCAAAGGCTCTGAAGATTTCATTTCTTGGCGTTAGTAAGGTTTCGCAGTATGATGGCAGCCATCGCCACATGCCTGCTCCTTCCCAGCACACAGAGGAGTCGAGATGCTATAAATTCATCGCAAGCACTTGGAAAACTAAAAGTGTTCTCTCTGTTGCTTCCCTAAAGTGTCTGGATGCACTTGAGTCACTGCAATGGTGATCATTGTGGGAGGAGGGACTGCCTATTGGGTGGATCATGTTTGAGACTTTACATATTCGTGGAATTTTTTTGGCAGTTGTTGTTTGGATTTCTGCCCCCTGTTTGCTTCTCTAGAAACATGGACTTGATCTTCCAGCTTCATGCTTTTCATTCCTTTAGAACTGACATACATTAATCATCGCCCCCTGTACTATGCCCCATAACCACAGGCTTGTATTGTATGCTGGTCCTCCCCTCTGGGGGTGGGGGGCTGCATTATGTAAGGCAGTTTCCCTGTGGTCAGTACCTGGGAAGGGGTCCTACTCTTGCTGTTAATTGTCTTAGTGCAATTATTTAACCTAAGGAAAGGAGATCAAGCCAAACCCAGGAAGCTTGATGATGCTTTTTAAGAACAAGGTTGAAGGGGCACCTGGGTGGTGGCTCAGTTGGTTAAGCATCTGACTTTGGCTCAGGTCCTGATCTCATGGCTCATGAATTCAAGCCCCACATTGGGCTTGCTGCTGTTGGCACAGAACTTCAGTCTGCCTCTCTCTCTGGCCCTCCCCATCTCTCAAAAATAAATAAACATTAAAAAAAAAGAATAAGGTTGAAGTTCTTACTTTTGGATCAGTTTTGAGATGTAGACAGGTGAGCAGTCAGGGAAGCTCAAGGGAAACTGAGGGGTTCGTGTTCTAGGTGAACGTTTTACTTGGCATTTATATGCTAGGAAACTTTGGGGTTTTTTCTAACAATTAGAAGTCCATGTACGTAAAGATAAAATCATGCAGCATTTTATCCTGGTTTGAGGAAACTTTTAACGATGTGTCATAATCTCCAAATCTCTGTTTTCTCTTCTTCCATCTTTTGGGTGTTCTATAACTTAGAAGAAAAGTCATAGAGTTATGGATGACAAGATTCTGGTCCTTTGTATCAAAATAATCTGAAGGGAATTACTCCACCAGAGTTGTATGGTGATTATCGGGTAGGGAGACAGCTGAGCACTTGTCTCTGTCCCCTGCTCTGGAGCCCATGCAACGATTGGGGATGGCTGGTATGAAAGCCCCAAGATGAAATCAGAAGTGATAGAGCTAGGACCAGTTCTATGGGAGCTGAGGGTAGATAGCTGTACGATTCTAGCAGCTACAAAGAAGGGAAAGAAGAGAAACAGAAAACTGTCTCTACTGTGTTCTGTAGAGAGGCAAAGGACTACAGACCTAATCAGCATAAATAAACTCAAGGCATGTGGAGCTGGGTCACTGCCATGGGACTCCATGAAGCACTGAAGTGGAGCACTGGATCGTGCTTGATTAGAAGCAGATAGAAATCCCCGTGTGAGAGTCGTTCTGGATGTTCTTTGTCTCCTGTCCCAGTGACTTTCCCACCACCTGGTAAGCAGCATGCTAATGTTTCAGATGTGCCTCAAGACCGGTTTCTCTGGGGAAACTTTCAGAGACTGTTGTCTTCGCTAACGGAGGCACCATAGGTAAGTTCTTTTGACTGGTTGTCCATGATTCCCCAGCAGGCCCCCTGCTGCCCACACAGATGAGGATTTGGGAAGAAAGTTTGGCATGACCATTGGTGGTATGCACTGCAGTGCTAGCCTGACATCTTACACACAGATAGCTCCGCCTTGGTTGAACAGGAAGGAGTTACTTAATTATATATGCAAGCTATAGAGAATCAGCATCTACACCTATACGGGTTACATACAGTTCCAGAGACCTTTAGTGATGACCTGAACCCAATGTCCCTATTTTATAGATAAAGAAGCAGGTCTGGGTAGGCCAGTTTATCATTTGCCCAAAGCCACAATATTGGTGTCGGAGATGGGAATGAAACTATGGTCTCTTGGCTCAATTCTCTTTCCAGAATGCTAAGCCACTTTAGCGCGACTACACACTGTCCTCCTAACTGGGCTCAATTCCGTTGTACAGAGAGTTCTGAAGATGACAATTCTTGTCATGTCTATAGAATAAATAGATTATTTCCCTTCATGCCCTAACTTCCTCATCTGTAAAATGAGAGTGAGGGTAACACTACCTACCTCACCAGTTTGCTATGAGGATTAAATGAGTTAATCCAAGTCAAATACCTTAACAATGCTGGAGACTTAGAAAGTCATTATGACAGCTTATTTAATTTGCTGTGTGGCACTTTGGTCTTGGACTCTCTCCCCACTTGGCCTCCTGTCAGTTCTCCATCAAGGGTTGAGTCCTGCTCTAATTATGCTATTATATATATATTTATACATAGCTGATATTTCTCTTGTTCACAGTTATATATCAGGAGAGCTGTATCTCTGACTATTTCTCTGAATTAATAATGAGTTGTGGACACTGCAACCTCTTGGCAGAACATCTGCCTGTAAATAGCAATAATGAAACTATTGGTTGTGCTTAAGAGACTAAGACAAAATGTTATTATTATTACTACTACTCTGATTATTATTACTGAACGAATTATGGCTATATCTGTTTATTTTCCAACAGAGTACAATCCGTCAGAAGAGAATTGAGGAAAATGGGTGAGGAGCTTGACTTTTGAAAATACTTGGCATTTTTGGGGGCAAGACTTCATTCGAGAAGATCACAGCAAAATTAACATCAACCAGAACACAAACCATCTCATGCAAAAGTGCACAGAGTTGATGGCAGATCAAGAGTTAATTCCCCTGGCTTGGAGAAGGTGGAGAGACCTCCACCAGTGTGGGAGGTGTGATTCCTTAAGGCCACAAAGTCAGAAGAGAGATTATCTGAATATCTTAGAAAAACCCAGAAGAAGCAGTTTGTCTATTGAAGATCTCTTTCTCCCACCCGCCCCAGGATATTTATCTCCCAGGCAGGAAAGGTCAACACAGAAACAAATCCAGGAGAGATAAGAGAGCTATGTAATTCTATAGCCCGTTGGATGGTTAGCCTCCGGAGGGTGGCAGTTAGAAATGCAGCTAGGGCTTGGCAAAGTGCCAGAACAGTTGGGGCACCGAAGTTGAAAGCCAGAGGAACTTCAAAAGATTACACTCCAGCTCCTTCACCTTACAAATGAGAGAAACGAGGTTTGAGAAGTTAATGATTTGCCAAGCCACCTGGCAAGAAGGTCATAGAATTGGGGCAAGAATTTAGGCCTCTTGTCTCCAGCTCCAGAATTGGGACAGTATTTAACAAAGTCAAATGCGCGTGCTACCAAAGCCGCGGTTCTCATTAGGATTAGAAATCAGCATTTAGAATTATAAATCCCATTTGAGGGAACCCTAATCGTAGCAGCCGCTAGCATTGACCCCCACCCTAATCTTTCTTTAAACTCTCTTATGGTTTCCATGATTTCACGATTTCCATGAATTTCACTTCCTGGTTTCTTCTCTAGTCTTATTCTCATGACCACTCATCTTCCTTGTTCTTCACAGACTAATCATGTTGTAAAGGGATCCCCCCTCTTTGTTCCTTACTCTTCTTAACATGCTCACTCTTTACAGAAAATCTCATCCAGACCAATGGCATCTGAACACACAGATAACAGATCCATAGCTCTGGCCTAGATATATATTCTGCTCTCCATTTTCATATTTCCAACTGGCTAATGGGTATCTTTGCCTCTAACTCAACAAATACAAAAACCCCTTTCTCCTGCTTTATCTCTCTTAGCTAAGAGCACATACACAGCTGCCCAAGATAGGAAGGAGCCTCAGAGGTTTGCTGAGTCTTCACAATCTGGAACCCAGTTTGCTTCAACCCTACCTTCCACCTCACTGCCTCTACTAGTTTAGACCCTTTAACAACCTTTTATTGGGAGTACACAACTGATTCCTAATTGGCTTTCCTGCATTCACCCTCTTCCTCCTCATCCATCCTCCACCTACCCAGAAGAGTTATCTTTCCAAACCTGATTGTTTCCCTTAATAGTTTTTCCATAATAGTTTTTCTTACAGTATGACTTATATTATCCCATTCAAAATTGTGAACTCCTTAAGTTCAGAGAGGCTGCCCTATTTTTTTATTTTTGGCATTTCCAGAACTTTAGCCCAGTGTCTGAAGCAAAAATGCACATTATTATATGTTCGCTAACCTAAAGTGGGCTCTGGACCCTGATTTCCTCGTTCTCTACAGAGGGTGAAATTGTTTTCTAGAGGAGTGAGCAAGATATTTGGTTAAAATTTTATATGGACATAGGAAGATGAACTAACGGAGCCTGAAAGATAAATGGCATGTCCAGACGTCACAGCCAGAGAATGTGGGAGATGGCAAGCAGGAAAGTGCCTGCCCCTCCCTATTAAACAGGATAATGACGTAGATGGGGAGCTTGAATCTTGTGTCCACAACCACTGAGCAAACAGGAAGGCCAGGAGGAGCTGACCATTAAATGATTAAATACAATCATCTCTGGAAGAGCTTTTTCTTCCTCCAGTGCAGCGACCTCCATTTGGCAGCAGGTGACTGAGCACCATTCATACTTTGCCAGGACATTGGGTTCTGCTGTTCCTGGTTCCCAAACTATGCCTGAGGAGTGGGAATAAAATACTGTGCAACTAGCTAGTCACTGGGCACAGAGAGCTCTAAGTCATATGACAGCTTCTACACCATCCCCCACTCTTCCCTGCCTTTTTTTTTTTTTCCATTGCTATCAAAATGTCAAGAAAGCTTATTACTCCTACTGCCAGGGAAACTATCTGCTATTCCAAATACAGAGAGGTGTGACTTATAATTTCCATGACCATTCATGCTGTTCTTTGAAGAGAAATGCGACACAATGTCTGATGTGTCACCCCACTAGGACTGATAACATCATCAATGGCCCAACTTCCTCTTATTATTTTTACTCCATTCTATATTTATCATGTACGAGCTCCTGCCAAGACCTTGAGGCTGCCACATGCTCAACAACATGACTTTCCTGTGCCCAAGTTCCCAAACTTTAGCCCTGGACTCTGGTAAAGTGCGCACGTGCTTGTGTGCATGCGCAAACACACACACACGCACACACTGGACAGATCTCGAGAAACAGACACAGTAAAGAAGGAAATGGCCATTGTCAAGGAAATCAGTCCTAAAGGAAGTAGCTAAGGAATGAGCATCATCAAGGTCAGTCTCAGGACACACTGGAGAAGAGAAAGAAAGGCTCATGTGCTTTTGTGCTTGCTGACAAAAATCTGTTGAGGGCGATCAAACCACTTCAGCTTTCCCCCATTGTCACCTTTAGGATATAGGGAAATGTGGGATTTCCCCAAAGCAGGTAATAGTCAGCAAACATGGATACCTATCTACAAGTGTCTGGATTTCAATTCTTGGAATACTTGGTTTACACCTGGGTTTTTTTCTTTGGATGATCCGGACTGTTGAATGCTTTGAGTTGAATTCTCTGGAGGCTGTTAAGTAGCAGACCTAAGACTTTCAAGTTGGGGAGTTAGAAGATATGATACATATCACTTGGGGTTTATTTCTCAGCAATATGTGTTGACCGCAGTGTGACATGGTGTTCATTATGGGATCTGAACTCGCCACGGAAAGGCAGTGGCAGAACTTCCCTGATTATGCTGCTGATACCTGGTGTGGGGTGACCAGCAGAAACCGCAAAGATTCCTCTGGTACCAAGGCCACATTTCATCCAATGATTTTCATTTTCTGAAAAGTGCTTCTAAACCCCTATGGTGGTCACAAAGCTTACATGAGTATCTTGGACTTTATGAATATTGATGTAATTTACTCTGCCCCAGGTCCTCACATTTTCTTAGATTTTCTAGCCTTGTGAACTTTACCCATAGCATTCTCTTTAGAGCATTTCTGAATGGAAGGTGCTTTAATAAATCCGACATTAGATACTTGTCTCCCAAAGGTACTCTTTGACATACTGCAGCCCTGACAGGCACCTTGGAGCTGCACCCTGTGTGGGGTCACCCTAAGGCACCCAGATTTGGGAATCTTAACATCTCTTCCATTATTGTCCTGTTCCCTGTTTGATGAGGCATCATTTAGAACCTGTATTATTTTGGTAGATCATATACCAGAGTGATACCAATTGACATTTGGTGAGAATATGTGAGGTTCTTTGCCAATTTGGATATTTGGATCTCAGAAAGAATTTTCCATCTGACCAGATCTGGTCACATCATATGGACAGCACAGATGTGAGATTAAATCAGTGTTTCTTCAAATGCTGGTTTCTTTTCCCTCCCTGCACTAGAATGAATGCTGCCTATTTTCCCTTGATTTAAGGTTGATGCAGGAGAGAAACATCCAGAGGACAGGATTTGTTTACCATGAAACCAACAAAAGCCTAGAGAAAATCCTTTGTTTCATTTAAGAAAAATTACAAATGGGTTGTTAGGGAGGCACGCGCGCGTGTGTGTGTGTGTGTGCGCGCGCGCGCGCACGCGTGCGTGCGTGCGTGCGTGGGTGCGTGCGTGTGCACATGTGCTTCATAGTCAACTTCGATTATTTCTTGGCCAGCTCTAGAGGATGAATTTGAATCCTGACAGTTATCTGAGAAAAGTAGTGAGAAAGGAGCATTTCCTCACAAGTCTGATGATCATAAATAATACATGTGTCTTCAGGAGCTCAATTTGCCATCGTCTGTGGTCTTTGAGATTTTTTTAAGCAACTCACAGGGTCTTAAAGAAGGTGGAAGGACACCTATGTTTCTATGTATTAGAACCAGAAATCACCCATAGCTTGACCAGAACCAATGAGACTAGAATTTTAGACTAAGAAGGGATTCTAGAGATCATTCTAACCCAGTCTTATTTTATAGCCCAGGGGGGTCACCTATGATATTCGTAGCAGAGCCAGAATTAGCATCTGGTTCCCCTCTTAATCTAGGATTTTTTCCACTGGACCAGGATGTGCTTCCCAAGAACCTTCTCCATCTTAGAATTTAGTACTGTTGTTATTAAGCCTTGGAGTTTATAAGCGTTTGTCCCAGGTTGCCTGGTTTTGATAGATTTAAGTATAGTATACTGGCAAAGGATCAAAAACATGGGGCAGGCACAAACTCTTTTCAGGGTTCTGTCCCTAGATAAATCTGACAGGCGCCATATAATGATGAAGGCCTGACACCCACTCACTCAAAAGATAGGTTTTATTAACAATAAAACAACTATCTGGATTTCAGCCAACATTACAGTGTTGGCACCAGATCACATCTATCTGCCTGTCTAGACAAATCCCTTCAGCATCCAGGTACTTGGGGGAAGTGAAATGAAAACTAAGTTATAAGGGAGTAGGAGACGCCAGTCCACTATATTATGGTTTATTTCCCAAAACAGTATCATTTCTCAAAAGTCAAAACACAAAAGCTAAAACATCTAATAAATTATTTGAAAGAAGGGAAAGATCTTACTATATTTTACATTCTCATGTATCTTCTTGCACCAAGGTGTGCAGATCTCAAGGTATGAAGTAATATCTAAACCCATCAATACAAATATGTACACATGCTAGTAAGTCTGGTCTGTCTCCCAGCCAGAACCCATCCATACCTCAGATGACCCCTCAAATCTTTTATTTGCCACCTCACCTAGGTCAGCTGCCTGAGTGTTATTATCTCACTTCATGTGTAAGATCCTCAAAGAGTTTTTAAAAATGGTTCAGTATACTTGGCTGAAAGGGTATCTACAACTATATGCTGTCAGCATTGCACCTGCAGAAAGGTCTCAGAAGGAATCTTCAGATGCTGTAGCTTCGCAGCTAGAAGAGAGAGGAAAGATAGCAGAAGCAAATGGAATAGAAGGAAACCTCTAAATGAAATTATTCAGTGGCTAGGTATATAGACAAGCACCTACATGTAGGTATTATATACCAGTTTTTTAGAATAAAAGAGCTTTCTTCAAGGTTAGTGTTAAATGCATGTTTATTATTATATGTCAACTTAAATTATATATATCCATTATATACACAGGTGTGCACATACACACACAACAGAGGAAGGCTTCAGAGAACTAAGGTTGTCTTAGAAACAGTCTGATGGCTTTATATGTGGCCCAAGTGAGACCCCATGCTTCTCAGTATTTGATGGTATCAATGTGAACAGATTGGGGCTACATATAAAAAAGGAAGCTTCCTCTTGTTTAGGACCTGTTACATGAAGCTCAACCCCAGTCATGATAAAATTATGGCAAACAGTTTGAGGGTTGTCTTTTTGTGCTTCTGTCACATAAAACCAGTAAGGCAATTATTTTTAGACAGAAGGAAGTAGGGGAGATTAGACCAGTGAGTCCTAACTGGGGAGATTTGGGGGTGTGGCAATGTTTGGAGACATTTTTGGTTGTCACAATGCGTGTGTGTGGTAACCCGTGGGTAGAGGCAAGATGCTCTTAGATATCCTGCAATGCACAGGGCAGTCTCCCACAACAAAAAATGATGGAGCTTTAAAAGTCAATAGTGCAGGGACGCCTGGGTTAACTCAGTTGGTTAAGCGGCTGACTTCAGCTCAGGTCATGATCTCACTGTCTGTGAGTTCCAGCCCCGCGATGGACTCTGTGCTGACAACTTGGAGCCTGGAGCCTGCTTCGGATTCTGTGTCTCCCTCTCTCTGCCCTTCTTCTGCTCACGCTCTGTCTCTCAAAAATAAATAAATGTTAAAAAAAAATTAAAAGTCAATAGTGCTGAATAGAGAGCCCTGGAGAGAGGAATGGACACTTATGAAATTAGCAGAATCTAGTCTCTGTCCTCATATTGTAAGATCAATGGTAAGGAAATCATACCTCTTGTGTCTCTATATCCCCACCTGAAAAATGGGGATAATGAACATGTTCTTGATATTATGAGAAGTCACAGAGTCATATATGCCAAATACCCTGATTTCTTCAGAAGAAAGGCCCCCTCTAAAATCAAAGCACAGTTATTATTACTGCATTATTATGAGCTCATGAAATTGTGTCTTAAGAACTGTAGTCCTCCCTCTCGGAAAAAAAAAAAAAAAGAAAGAAAAAATTCCTCTGGGAGAAGAAAACAAACCAGAAATGATCTCATCATGATTACACCTGCCACACCAAAAAACAGACATAGTTCAGAGAAACTAAATTCTTTCCCTGCAGCAATGAAATAAGCTGCGTCTGTAATTAAGATCTTAATAAGGGAGGCAGGAGGCTTGATGGAGACGCTGTAGGCTATAAGGCACAGAGTTACCCTGCCAGGTTTAAAGCAAGAACAATTGAAATACAACACCCCTCACTGCTTAATGCTCCCAGGTGTTCCCAGTACAAGTCCATATTTCAAAAAAGGTTTTCCTTCATTTCTAGAGATGCCTATTTCTGCAAGGAAAAAGAAAAGGACCAACTAATTATTTATAAGTAAATATTATTTATGACTCTGTGAAAAAATGTGTCTGAATTCACTTTAAAAAAAGCACCTCTTAGATAATTTCCTGTCAAAAGGCTGACATAAGGGAAAAGGGATAATTCCTTCAACAGTTGATTGATCTTTGGAGCAGCTCATGTTGACCGTTTAGAGTGACCATGTGTTCCTGAACTTTCTAAGACAGTTCCAGTTTCAAATATCTTTCCCATTGTCACACCATATGTCCTATTGTTGGGTTGGTGAAACATGGACGCATATCCACAGAAATTATGTGTATTTTAAACTAAAAATAAAGAAGGCATGTAAGTATATATCTCGCTAATGGGTGTACCTTGGCTGAGTTTAGGATTTGGGAGGAATAAAAGGTAGCTACTGATAAGAGGCTTTGATTCAGTCAATGTACGTGTTCTCTAACTGACAAGATGATCTTTACAAGGAAGTGAGATATATTCCACGGCCATCTGGGCCTCTGTGAGATTGTCTAGAAGTCTGGCTTCCCAGTGAGTAGGGTTAAGAGAAAGAATGCTGTTGGGCTGACTGTATTCTAATTGCTCCTTCCCCCTACCCCCATTTAAAGTTACACTCAACATACTTAGCTCTCAGAGTGCAGAAGCTGGAGAATCAGAGAATAGCATGTAAGTTCTATCCCAGAGGGGCATTCAAGGAAAAGAGGACTTCATAATTTTGCTATGCCAGTGCTGTTGTCATAGTAATGCAATACAGCCGATCCACTAACCCATTTCTTGCCAAACTCGGACTCATAACACGAACAAGTAGTAACCAAAAAACAAAAACAAAAAATCATTGACCGATTACTGACCTGTTCTGATAGACACTAAAGACTCTGAACTCCAAGAAGCCTGGAGTGTTTAGACATCTACTACACTGGCTTCCCAGTGTATTGGTCTTGCTTGTTATGGTTATTGGTGGGTGGGGTGGGTGGTTGAATTCCAGCTTATTCTTTTGGTAGAGCGCAGGGCTGGGTGACAGAGAAGCCTAGATGAGTCCTGAGTTAGCCACATTCCCCATGGGAGTGAGGTATTAAGTTAAGAGTAACAAACTGACTACCACAAATCAATGAGATTAAGGCTAATTCATATGAACGTAAGGTTTCCACATAACTAAAAAAAAATCAGAAAAAATATTAAGGGCACATCATTCTGTTTAAATACATATTGCTTTAATAAATAGAACGATCTGGTTTAAATCTTAACTTTATATGTTTTTTGGTTGCTGCAACTCTCTGTCTAGCTTCACAAATAATCCCTCTCAAACACACACACACGTAAAGAAAGGAATTAAACTTAAATTCAGAAGATCATATCAAACACTTTTGTGCAATGCTTGTGCTTTTATGTATTCACGGTTGCTCAATCCTTATTTCTGGTAAGCATAGGCATAAACATGCCACTAGGAAACATTTCTGGTAACGTAACTATTACCTTGATATGTTAGAAATATCAGGAGGAATATTCATTTGCAACAACACACCATGATTTACACCTCCAAAGCAAGGCTGAGTCCTTGGAATAAGGGTCCTGAACTGCCTATTTAAACACCATTTAGCACCATAAATGGTTAGAGAGGAGGTTAGGGGGAAAGAGATCAGCTCTTTTTGAAGAATAAATTGGTATTTAGAAGTCCATGACAGGGCCTAGGCAGATGTATTTGAATGCACGTTACTGGCAATTTTAATATCTCCACGGTCAGCTGCCCAGTGCCATTTTAGGTGCTGCAAAGTCACTGTCACACACTGTCACAACTCTTGCCTATTTTCTGGGGTGCCTGTTCCATCTCCCTCAGAGTATATGTCTCAACTCACCTGAATCTCATTGTCTACTAAAACTATCTTCTAAAAGAATCACTCTCCCTGGTGGATGGTAGACAAAGTTCACCACCAAGGCCATTTATCTTAAAACGAAGATTCTTTAGGAAGATAGTCTTGCAGTCAGGCCATAATGTTCCCCAGGCGTGCCTCGTCCTCATTAACCAGTAAGAATGACCGCAGGGAGATGACTGGAATGCTCTAAGTAAATAAGATGGAGGGGATGCCACTGATGGAGTACGAACAGAGATTTGGGGGGAGGAGGGGGAAGGGAGTCCCTTTCCATGCCCATATTCTTTGCAATCATCCATCACCTAGGAAACCAGCAGCTATGCTCCCATACTCAAAGCTGGAAATACAGCATTTCTTTGCAGTGGCCCTTCTTGTTTATCTTGGCAAGGAGGCTTGGTAATTAAGTCTATATGTTACTGCAGAGTAATGCCAGGGGCCCAGTGGTTGGCATTTCAAACCAATTTGTTTAAGTTTCTTTCTAACCCTTAAAGGATCCAAAAATAGATCACCAAGACATCTTACTTTACATCTGCAACACTAAGTGGCTGCAGTGGGATGAGGGATGTAGCTTCCCCTGAACGTCTGTATCCCTTAATCGCCTCCTTCACATTTTACCATCAGTTTTGTACACGGATGACTTTCTTTCGTCATGTAATTTTTTTGGTATGGATAAGCAATTCTAGCAAATGATTTCTCTTAAATTTTTATCTATATAATGTTTCTATATCTATATATTATATATGTCTTATGCATATTATAATAGCTGCCATTTTTAAGTGCCTATGGGCTAAAAACTAATGATTTTTATATATTATATCCTTACTGCTATCTGATAAGATTTGTATTATTACTCCCATTTTATAAGTGAGGAAACAGAGGCCTGAAGTAGCAAAAGTGGGATTTGCAACAAAACCCAGGTTCTTTCCGCTATGCCATACAGCATTCAGACTTTTTTTTTAATGTTTATTTATTTTTGAGCGAATGCAAGTTCGGGAGAGGCAGACAGAGGGGGACAGAGGATCCGAAGCAGGCTCTGTGGTGACAGCAGTGAGTTTGATGTGGGGCATGAACTCATGATCTCATGACCTGGACCAAAGTCAGATGCTCAACCGACTGAGCCACCCAGGTGCCCTACATTAAGACTCTTTTTAATGGCTCTTTGTATAAATATTTTATGTCATTCAACATTCAATTCAATGTTTCTTGAGTGTTGACAATGAGCAAGGTCCTGTGATTTCAGGAATATAAAATCTTATAAATAACATTGAGGATACCAAGTCATTAATCAATTAATGTGCAAGTAGGCACTTAAGTATGCTGGTAAATCCTTGTGTCGAGCATCTGTATTTCCACGTTACACCTCCAGGCCCATGGAACACTAAACAATATTCAACCACCTTTACCTAGTAACTGGGGGTTTGACATAACCTTGTCACCAAGTCTTGAGTCCACACTATCCTTTCAACATTCATCGATGCAAAGAGAGTCGGGGCTGCCTAGCATTGTCCTGTTACATGCCAGGAGCCATGGTAAGTACTTTACATCCATGTATTATCCTGCTTAGGCCTTAGAACAATAGTATCAGACAGTTACTATCCCTATTTTACAGATAAGAAAGCTGAGACTCAGAGAGCTTAATTTGCCAGAGGCTATAGGCCAGTAAGTCACAAGAAACAGAAATGCCTTTCTCCAAAGCCCGCATTCTATCTTGTATCTACCACAAGAACATATAAGATCAAGGCCGTGCCCCCTCCATGCTGTAACAGATCCTAGATCACACTTTTTATTCAAGGACTTGTCTAACAATCTGCCTCTACCCACAAATAAAGGGTGGGTCTCTCATTTTCAGTGGTGCTTACCTAAAACTAGACAGCCCCAGTGGGCAGTCTATGGGAGTTATAGCTATCATTTAGATAGTGATTTGATTGAAAGGGGTTAATAAGTAAGGAAGTGCTAACAGAGCAGGGCAGAGGTGAAAACAAAGCCTGTTGTAGGGATTACAGGACAGTCAAGGAGACTAAAGTGTAGGCTCTTGATGGTTTTATAGAGTGGATGGATAAGGAGGCCTGGCTTGTGGGAAGTGACAAGCTAACCAAGTCGGGTAGGCACAAAGACACAGGGGCAAATGAATGGGAGCAGCAAGAAACCAAGATTTCTCATGGCAGAGTCAAAAGAGAGGAGAAAGGTAGGGGGTGTAGGGTGTGCTTTAAGAGCACCATGTCTATGTGAGTTGGGGAGGTAAGCCATATACAAGTCTGGTATTGAGAGCAGCATAAAGACTGCTTGAATGAGAAAATGAGAGCAGATGAGGTCATGAGGGCACAAAAGGGGGAGGGAATTTGTAAAGGGGAAAAAGTTGAGAGGCAGTTTTTTCAGAAGTCTGGTGGGGCGAGTAGGGGCAGCAGACAGGAAGCCACTGATGAACTCTGAGAAAAGGGCTGACGTATATTACAGTAAGGGAAGGATGCTAAAGGAATCCTTGGCATGTCCCACGCTGTGCTAAATTTGGTATCATCAGAACACCTCCAGCTCTCCAAAGACTTTCATCTCTGTGAAGATCAGTCATTCAGTTCCCAAAATGGGTTTGCTCAATAAATACATACATCCATAAATAATTAAGTTAGTATTTTTCAAAACATCTTTTGGTGTTTTTAAATTCGTAGATCTCGTAGTAGCAATGAGAAAAAGTGGAATCTGGCCATGTGTAGCAACATGGATGGTACTGGAGGGTATTATGTTAAGTGAAATAAGTCAGTCAGAAAAAGACAGATACCGTATGTTTCCACGAATAGGTGGACTTTGTGAGAGCAAAAGCAAAAACCAGGGGGAGGGGACGAGGGGAAAGAAAAAAAAGACACAGAGAGGGAGGGAGATAAAACATAAGAGACTCTCAAAGACTAAGAACAAACTGAGGGTGAGGGGGGTGAGGGAGGGGGGAAGAGGGGGTGACGGGCATTAAAAAGGGCACATGTTGGGATGAACACTGGGTTTTATATGTAAACCAATTTGAAAATAAACTATTATAAAATTAAAAAAAATTCGTAGATCTCACAGAAGATTTAAAAAGGAACATGAGGCAGGGGGAACTTGGGTGGCTCAGTCAGTTGACTGTGTGACTCTTGATTTTGGCTCCGGTCCCAATCCCAGGGTCGTGGGATCAAGCTCCGTGTCAAGCTCTGCACTGAGTGTGAAGCCTACTTAATATTTTCTCCCTCTGGCCCTCTCCCATGCTCTCTCTTAAAAAAAAAAAAAGATGGGGGACAGGAGTCTCTAGTTTGGGTTGGGCAAAGCAAATCATGTACAAAAGAACAAATAATCTAAAACCAAATGTCAAAGCAAGGAAAGAATTGGTAATTATACAGTCATAAATGACCACGTTAATTTAACTGAAGTCCCTCGATCATTTCTTCTCAAGCTAGCTTGTGAAAATAAAAATATTTTCAAAGTCTCCTCAAAAGCTTTTAATGGGATACACTTTGTTTGCCCGCATCCAGCCAGAACACAGGGATCTGAATTTCAGAATGTAGTTTTCTTATTTGTATTGTAGGGTCTACCTATTCTTTTATCTTCACTCAAAACGTTTAAGAATGAAGTTGTTGTCGACCATGCTTCAATTAAAAAAAGAATTTATTGAATGGTAGACTAGATACATCATTTAGAATTTTCGTGTAGGCACACAGGGTTCAGAAATTTGGCAAAGCCACAAAAGCTGCTCAGCTTTTAGAGATCAGACAGGCAGTGCCTGCTGAGCTCTGACCAGGCCTGGGCCTGCACACAGTGGGCGGGGTCTCAGGCTTCTGCTCAAACACAGCTGTGTGAGGATCCTTCCATCACCCCGCTGATAGACAGCAGCAATAACCTGCCTCCAGACCCCTCGGAGGAGGAGACTTCACTGAGCAAGCCTTGCTCATTGAGGCACAGATCCCTCCCTCGCCCCCCACTCCCCCAGTTCAGGACATACTTTTCTGTATATTTAGAAGAGCTTGTGGAAAACTCTTAATAAGTGAAGGGCCTATAATTTACTATCACAGAACCTCAGGCTGAATGAAGCCTTTTAGGAGAATCTCACATTAAGTGCATGTGAGACAGCAGCCTTCCCACGAACAACAACAACAAAACAAAAAATGAAAGAAAGCTAGACTAGTGTGCTAACCAAAAAGTTTATAAGGCATAGCTTACCCTCCACAGTTCTCAAGATTATTATAAACACATAGCTGGCTGACCTGGAGCTAAGTGTCGAAGTGCAAAATGAGTGGAGGTTTGCTTGTCCTCTGGTTAGGATTCCTGAAGTAGCCAAACCAGATAATCTGGTTAAAAAAAAAAAATCTTATAGTGGCTGAATTATAAATGTCTCGGTGAACAGAAGTCTGACTGTGCTACATTTATAGTGTGTAGAGCAGCACAGAGTTTAAAAGATCATTCCTGACTCCAGGATTTTACAATCTAATAATTATCTGGTTTTACTACCTAAATGGCTCAAATTAAACAAACAACTGCCAAACGTGCATTTCACTTTGTTTTGTAGAGTTACTGTCTTAAAAAAAAAAAAAAAAAAAAGAAACTATCCTGCAGGAATATTTGAGATGAAATTGTTTTAAACTTCCTGGGGGACAAAAACACCAGTCACAGAGAGCATTTTAGGGACGTCACAGATGATTCTTTCTTCCATAGTGGTTTAGAGTCACAAGTTCTGGAGCGTGATCCCTTTGGGTCAATTAACAGCTCCTCCACTTTTTAGTTGTGTGGCTTTGGATAAATTACTTAGCCTCTCTGTGCCATAATTTCTACATTTGAAAATGAGTATATAATAAAACCCACCTCATAGAGTCTTCGGAAGAGTTAAATATGACAATCTTGCATTATCATGGTAATTCTTAATATTATTTACCATAATAATGAATTTAGTTGCCATTTGCATCATTTCCTCTACTTAAAATGACAAAATGATCTCCTGAAGTAGAGCTGTGCATTATTAACTAGAGAGAACACAGGCTTTCTAAGAAAGGGACAGTAGGTTGCTTCAGCTACTGGTTTATTTTATCGTCACCATAAGGTGTCAATCTGGCATTTGGTCAGTGAGAGAAGTCAGTATTTTTCTGATGAAGGTGTCCATGAACTAATAAAGATCCTCTATTTACATCACTTGGCAGGCGTTCAACACTGGTAAGACCCGGCAAAACAGGAGGGTGAGGGTTTTTCCGTGAATGCCAATCGCAATTTATTCTGTCCGTTGCCATGCTTTCTTCCCATAAGAGCAAAACCAAACGTAATGAGGTCACTGAATAAAAGTGACTTTTAGACTTTGTCACTTCTGTCACTTTCTGGATCGCAGCACTCAGTTTTGATTTCAGCCATTTATACTTTCCAATAATAAATGTATGAACATATTTTCTCCCCCCCTCCCCGTAAGCTGGTTATTATGAAACTGAAGGCATTCAGGCATAGGGAGAGGAGGGGGCAAAGAATTACTGCAGGCTAAGTAACCACTATTCTAAACAAGGAACTGTGGAAATACAGAGTAAGCCACTTCAAGAAGGAGAACTTTCCTGCCAGGTAGAAGGATTCTTTTTTGGTTGCATGCTAGTCAAAAGTATTAAGAACCATTAGGATTATTCATGCCTCTGATCTTTCCTATTGAGGCAGATAATGGAAAGCTAACAGTACAGTGATAACAGATATCTTGTCTTCAGACAGTTGTAACCTTTCCAGGGAGAACTAGAACTCATGCATTATAATAAAGACTTTCAGCATTTAGATTTAGAGCTTTCGAACAAGATTTATAGCTTCTGAATAAAAGATTTATCACTCAGGTTAGCCAGTGGCTATTAGCCAGAACCAAATATTTACAACCTCATATAAAAAAAGGATGGGCCAGAAGCTAGATAATTCAGAAAGGAAGCAAAGTAGCTCCCAGCTAGCACAATCCCAAAGGTCAGACAGGTAACACAAACCGTCAATCCACAAGCATAGCCACCTTGCCAACATTCATTTTCATAATAGCACTGTTGTTTAAAATCAGGAGGTCTCACGTCTATTCTAGAAGTCACGCCCAACTCATTGCAATGTGCTTCTAAGTACAGTGCCTCTGGAAGCTGCTTGCCTGATTAGATGGAGGTGCCTTAAACAAATGGGAGATGCCGAGCAAGTTATAATCCTTTTGCCAAGAATACATAAAAACAACGGTGCATAATGCATGGGAAAATAATGTATCATGAGCCTCTGTAAGCTTCAGGGACAATAAGCTGACTGGACAATTCAGACTCTCAGTCCATTCAAACGCCAGTAGAAGTGTTTTAAAGAAACGGCAAATACTCATCTGTTCTTACCTCCAATATTCACTTAAGGATGTCAGAATGCTCCATCATCAGCTGTATAACAGTACCAGGGGCTTTTAATTTCTCCCACCAAAAGTACATAAGACAAACCACTTCCCATACCAAATGCTTAAAGCAAAGGCTGAAAACTTCTTTAAGAACCAGTCTGAGGGACTCAGCAGTTCTGATTCCTCTCTCATTACAGCTCCCGGTCAGTGGAGGCCAGGCCTAGGGGAGCCACAGAGTCTTAAACTCCACTTGGAGTTAGACACCCTCTGAATTCCAGCGGCTCCAGTGGCGGCTCTAAGACTAATTCTTAGTCTTTTGGTGGAGATGGACCCGGGTGTGCTATGCACTCCCGGAGTGGGTCTCAGAGACTGGGTCTCTGCCTGCCTGCTTGTATGCCAACCTCGGTGGCTGAGACTTATCTCTCCCGGGCACAGAAGTGGTCCCTGCAAAGGAGTTGTCTCAGTGGGCGACACACACACGCACGCACACACACACACACACACACACACAAACGGCGCGCGGAAACCTTATAGAAAAGGCACCCTCTTACCTTATACTTCATCTCGGCGACGGTGACTTGAGCCGTTTTTCTACACTAGTGAGCCTGCATCAAGCACCGGCGTGTCCGCCCCTCCATGGAGTGCAGTGCTAACTGAAAGTGAGAACGGTCTGGGCCTGGGCGGCTTTGCCAGTCTCAGCGCGCCAGCTCCCCGCACAGCCTCTCAGCTCACTGTTTTGATGGAGCCTGGCCGAGCCCCGACAATATTTGCATATCGCCAGCCATTGGCTGGCCGGCGAAGGTAATGTGGGCCCCGCCCACCTCTTAACTTGGGAGAATTGACAAAAGAACTTGTAATGCGGTCATTTCTTTTTACAGGAGCCGAAAGGGTGGAAAATAAAACGAAGTGGGGAACCGTCTTAAACTTTACTCCCCCTTCTCCCTCCACGCCAAAAAAAAAAAAAAAAAAAAAAAAAAAAAAAGCCCCGGGAAAAGGAGATTCTTTTTAAGATTAACTTAAGTTTTAAGGAAATTGAATTCACAAAGCAGTCTGACAGTCGTGCTTCCTGTGACCTAGCAACTCCTTCATAAACCCATTTCATTTCAAAGCCATTCACCTCCCAATCTCTACATGAAACGAATTCGGGGAACAAAAGGTTTTCTGTCTCCGGGCCCCTTTTTACTAACTACCCCTGCTGATATCTCTCTCTCTCTCTCTCTCTTTCTCTGCTCCCTCCCCTCCCTTTTTTTGTGGCTGTTTGCTTTTTTTGTTCTTTTCAATGTTCAAAGTACTTGCAATGTCAGTCTGCGAGGAGCCGGAATACAATTCTCTCTGTGAAAAGGAACTCTGATAGCACAGGCACCAGGGCTTTCCTAGCCCGCTTCTCACCAGGGCCTTAGAGAGTTGAGTGTCAGCCACATTCAGTGATCTTCTCTGGCTTTGCTGAGGATAAAGGTTAGATGTGACCCCTTAGATGAGGCTGGCCAGTGCATGCTCTATACATCATCGCTGTCCACTGAGTACTGTGTTCTTTGATGGCTGGCATTGCTAGCCCCAGCTTTGAACACTGCAGTCTTTTCCTTCTGACCTCTCTCCTGAGGATGACCCATTAACCCACCAACACTTATTATCGGGGAACAAAAAAATGCCCACTGTTTGAGGAGCCTGGTTTAAAAGACCAATCTCTCCAGCGAAGCACAGAACATTCAGTTCAGCCTCATGATTTCTATAGAGAAAGAAATCACCCAGTAGAAGACAGAAATGGTCATCTTCTAAAGGATGAAGCGGATCGAGAGGAAAATTCCTTTTCACTGGGTCTCAGGATTGAGACTCGGTGATTTCAGACAATAGCAGTCCCTGAGTGGGATGGACTCCAGGCAGACAACATGACTTGGATGGAAAAATCAGCTCTTATTTTTTTTCCTGACCTAGTTGGATCAGAATGTTTCCCCCCCAAAAAAAAATTCCCAGCGGATTAAAATTTTACTTTTATGATCCAAATGAAAAGAACAGGAGAGCACCTACCCTGCAAAAGTGGTTTCCAAATACAAGGCTCCAGATCATGGTTTAGTATGGCACCTATTCCTTGGAGGCGACCCCTCCCCACACTGGTCATGATGAAGTTGATACACCCATTCGAACTTTGCTTTTCCTCATCTAGCCTTGGAGTGAAAATAAGCCTGAGTGATTTTGCAAGGTCTTTCTGGACACAAATTAAGCATGCAGTATATTGTACTGCAAGGATCTTCCTAACAGTCCTGCCGTCTTAGGGCGAGTCATTAGTTTGCAGGAAATTGTTTTTGGTGTCTGCCTGGATCAGTCAAAGCCCTTCCCATCTGTAAGATGAGTCTTGTGGCCTCCAGAAGATCTAGATAACATTCCTTTGCCTTCCTAAGCAGTAGGGCTGAATCCGCTTTCTGTTTTGTTTGATGAGTACCACTGAATAGGTGAACACTATCTCACCCCAAATGCTTTTAGTTTCCCAAAGCATTTGCTAGGGCTTTTTGTCATTTCATTCTATAGCTAGAAAGTTTAAGTCATACTAAGTGGCCCCCTTGCTTTCCTGCTTCTCTCCTGTTCAGTAGACACTTAAAAATCTACCTGAAGTTCATTTCAGGGAAGTTCAGATCAGCATTAGTCTGAAGTCGGGTAAATGGTGTTAAGAGTCTCAATAAATTTCTTAATTTCTTGATTTTGGTACCCTGAAGTATGACATGGAGAAAATAATAATACCTACCTGTTAGGTTATAATGAGTATTAAATGAGATAGTGTGGATAGAAGTTAACACTACCCAGTACATAGTAAGATCTTAATAAATGTTCACTTATTAATGCTCAATTATTATTATTTTAATATTAAATGTACCATATATTATTTTATTACTATATTATATGACATTATTATGGTATATTATGTAAGTATGTATATTATGTATGTATGGTATATTATGTATATGGTAAGTATGTATATTATGGTAATATTAATATTTAGTTAATTCTTATATTAATTATAGCTATTATTACTTTTAGACTCTTGTCAATATTTTAAGTGTGGGAGGCATTGAGAAAAAGGCAGAGGGGTGCCCTCACCTGTGTGTCATTCTTTCACAGGACAGCTTTGTAATTTAACAAATATCGATTGAGAACCTACCACGTTCCAGGTACTGTTCCAGGTAGTGAAGATACAGGGAGCCGCCTAGGCAAAGCTCCTACCTCCATCGAGCTTACAGTTTACTGGGAACGTAGCACAATAATTAAATGAATATGTAATACAGTTTTGGAGTGATAAATGCCATGAATTAAAATTAAGCAGGGGAAACTGCTAGAGGGAAACAGATAAGGGTCGGCAAGTGGGGTGGGTGTCTTATTTTAGAGCGTGCTCACGTAAGCCCCTCTAATGAGGTAATATTGAAGCAGAAATCTGAAGACATGAGGGATCCATTCAAAGATCTGGAGAAAGAACTTTCCAGATAGAGGAAAGCGCCTGGAGTAGAAATGAGCTTGGTGTGTTTAAGAGCAGCATAAAAGCCAGGGTGCTGGAGTTGGGTACCTGAGGGGGAAAGGGAAGGGACGGATGGAAGAGACTCAGACAGGTAGGCGGTAGAAGTTGGATTTTCTCCTGATTGCCACAGGAAGGCACTGGAGCCATTTGAGCAGAGAATGATGTGATCTGTTTCTCTGTGTTTTTACCCTTTGTTTAAACACTCAAGGGCAGGGGGCTATTAGTTAAAATATTGAGCTCTAGTCTTAAGGCAGCTTACATAATGCAGATAGTTGTTACCTTATTAGTATTTAGTAATAACTTTATTCGTATTGAGCTACTTTATTAGTACTTAGTCATTTAATATGTTTCCTTCAAAGCCCTCTGGGGAAACCCAAATTCATTGAATAGAAAAACAGCCCCATCCCCATCTATTACCTGAGATTTTTGGATGCAAAATTACTGTTTAACCTATGCCGCAAACACTGTTGATTGACTTATGGGACTGCCCTTATACTCCCATGGGTAGCCTCCGAAAATGGGCCAGGACACTGGGGCCCGGGTCCTACCCTGTGCTCACCAACACTCTGTTGGCCCGTCAGCCTGGCCACCCACCTGCTTGTCTGCCACGGGCTCTATCTCCCCAGACGCTGATGCAGGCAGGAGCGAGGGGAATATGCACCAGATGCTGTCCAAATGATTTTCCAGCCGCCACTGGGCACGGGCATGGATATAGCAAAAACTCAAGTGGATGCTAGAGGGAAGAGTTTCTTTCTCCTATGCACAACCTGGAAGACCACTCCACTGGCCATGTGGCCACTCTCTAAGAGTAAGGGCAAAGTCAGAACAGGTGAGGGCAGGAAGTGACCTCAGGAATCTAGCGCAGTCCCCTCTAAAGGTGACAAAACGCTGCTCCGAGGGCAGGGTGCCGCCGGGTTGGTGCATAACAGCAATCAGTGCTTCAGGTCCATTCTCTGTCTCTCTTGTCTGATCTATTCCAGTCATTCCTTTGTAGTTTCCCCCTGCCCGCCATCTCACCCTGCTGGAATCTATATTCCACATTGCTACCTGTTTAATTTCTAGAGTACAGAGCAGAGCTTGTGGCTATTATGATTAAAAACCTCTAGGGACACTTCAATGCCTTTAAAAACTAAATCTGCAGACTTTGACATGCACTGTGATTTAAGCCCACCCTTCCTTTCTGGCCTCATCTTCTCCCGTCCCCCTACCCCACATTCCACACTCCAGCCAAAGAGGGGGGACTCACCAATTCCAAGACACAGTTGTACTATCCTGACTTTGCACAGATGGGTTCCTCTGCCTAGCATGTCCTTCCTTCTCACTTCGGCTATCAGGCCGAGCCCCAACACTAATCCTTTTGTGCTTCCTTGTCAACAGCCCCCACTCTGCCCACCTCCTCCTTTCAGAACTAATTCCTCCCTCCCTTCACTATGCCCCCATTGTACTTGGAACACAGTCCTCTTATAAGGCTTTTCCACATTATGCCATAATATTGGTTGATCTCTTTTGCCCCAGCTTCAAGGTGAACTCCAGAGGGACAGGGTGGTATCTTGTTCATCTGTGTGTTCTCTGCAGACTTATATCTTACAGGTACATGCATGCCTGCTGAATGAATGAATGAATGAGAAGACAGAAGTAACATCAAAGGATGTATGTATATTATCTTGATGTTCTGTGTGATGTTCAGGAAAGGAAGGAGAAAACTTGAGTTTGAGGGCAGTAGTGTGGTTTACATATATAAGAAGTGGAGTTAAGATGCAACTTTTCAGAACCAATTCCAGGCCTATTGCCAGTTCTGGCTCTTGGACATGGTTTGTTCTGAAAACTACAGCTTGTAAGGCCTCCTGTTTTTGTACAACCAATGAGCTAAGAATAGCTTTTACATTTTTATATGGTTGGAAAAAAATAAAAAGAAGAATGTTTCATGAGATGGGAAAAACATGTGAAATTCAAATTTCAGTGTCTATAAATAAAGTTTTATTGGAACATGGGCACCCATTCCTTTACATGGTATCTTTTGAGCTATAACAGCAGGCTTGGATGATTGTAATAGAAGTGGTGAAGTCTTCAAAAACAAAACAAGACAACAACAACAAAAAAACAACAACCAAAAAAAAAAAACCAACTATTATTTGGCTCTCCACAGGAAATGTTTGTTGACTCATGACCTAGAATAGTGCTAGATATATCTATCCTTGGATTCAGACTAAAGTCAAGGTCCTTGTGTATCCACAGAGAACCAATCTAGAAATACCCATTCTGCAGCCATGTTTTACCATTTCTAGTTTGATATCAGTTTTAAAAAATCTACAAAAAACAAAGTTATTTCAAAAAAAATAATCGGAGGCAGCAAATTTTCAACTCTGTAAATCTCAGGAAACCTTCCCAAACAAAGATGAGCCCTGTGCTATATATCACAAACATGATTTCATTTAATATTTATCTAATAGGACAACCCTGTGAGGTAGGTTGGAGTATTCTAATTTTACACGTAACAAAACTTGAGACCCAGAGAAGTCAGATGACTTGCACAAAGTTACAGGCAGATGAGTGCAGGTCTGGTACATGAAGGTAGGCTCTTGGGCTCCCAAGTCTGCAGCCTGAACCACTGCACATACTTCCCCCAAGCATCCTCTAGCCCCATTTGTCAGTCAAGTCAATAAGGTAGCTTCTCCACCTGAGTGGGACTAAACCCAACCGAGGAACCATTTTCAAGTTGTGACACATCTTATCCATATGTTCAAACCCCACTTGTGTGGACTGTCCCCCTTTATCACTGTGTTTCTCTAGATCCCATCTTTGCCCTGGCTTGTAACCTGTCTCCTTCACAAGACCTTTCCTTACAAGTTTGATCTCTTCCTCATCCCGCTCTCTCTCCCCTCGCCCTAGGTCAGTGCGTCCCTAAGCTGACCTCCCTGAAAAAGCAATTATGAATGCTCGGGTTTCTTTCCTTTAAGTTGGATTCAGTGGGCCTGGATTGGGGAACTTGGGATCTGTTCACTTAGAAAGGTCCCCAGATGATTCTGTACACAGCTGTATGCATACAGCTTGCCATTTAGTGCTTAGGTATTCCTTTACTGTCTCTCTTGCGAGGAAGTGCTTCTGCTGCGTAGTGAGATTTCGAGCAGCTTGTAAAAGGGGATCCTGTCTTGTTTTTGCTGTCTCCCCTTCTGCATTTATGCAGGTAACTGAGTCTCATCGTATGTCTTCTCGAGGCCCTGAATCTTTTCCATGCTCACAGCCTTTACTGACGTCAACATGGAAAAAATAAGTCACTTTTCAGCAGGAAGAAGAAAGAACATCTCTCTCTCCAGGCAATCAGCCTTTTTTATCTGTTGAGCTGGTCAAGCTCTTGGAATGAATGAAAGTCTATTCTTAGAGAGATGTTCCAAGTACAGTTACTAACCCTTCTTCTTCATGGGCTGGAGAAAGGAGCTCTCATTCACTTTCTCTCCACTAATATTCGGTAAAAGAGACTCACCAGGTCATCCAGTCCTAACCCTTCCCATCCACTCCCCCTTTGAACAATTATTATTATTATTTGAAGTTTTTCTTCCTACCCTCCTTTTAACAATAGCGTCTTAGGGATAAACTCTAGTGTCTGCAAGAGTTGTTAAAAACATTGTTTCACAATATTTGTTTCTGCAGATGGAGGGTGGTGTTTATTAAAAAGGCTTGTTGACTCATGATCCCCAAATTACTTCTGATTTGGGTCTCCCTGACTTATTTCTTATTCACATTCAGTGACAAGCCACCTGGAGTGGGGTGGGGTGGGGCTCTAAACAGAATAGAAAGGATTCCTCTAGATTTTCTCCTAACTGCATGACACGGTGGATTCCCATACTGTGACAACTTTACAAGGTCTCCCTGCCCCTTTTTACTCAGCCAAGTTTATAAGTGTGTCATTGTTACTGTCCTTTTAGAAATCTACCATTCTCTTACCTCCCCACCACTCCCGCATTTCCCACTGCCTTCTACCCTCCATCACAGATTCTTTGAGGTGGCTTTTAATTTTCCCAAGGGAGAAGTGCTAAAATGGAGAGTGTCTTAGACCCCAATCAGTCCTTGAAAAAGCATGAAAAAAAAAAATACGTGTAATACTGTGTCACTCGAATGCTACTAAAAACCTACAGAGACCCCTGTAAATTGCCCCTGGTGATTATGGGTAATACCTTGACTTGACTTTTGAAAAACTCTGTAATTGTGAAGTTTTTGATGTTGTACACATACATACATAATAGCGTCATTATAACTCTGGAATCCTTAATTACTACCCTCCCCCACCAAAGAACTAAAAAACAAAACAGATTAAATTATATGTCAAGTAAACCCGCGGAACTGTAGTAAAATATGACAAGCAATGCGGAGGCCTCACTTTAGATTTTAGTATGTTCTTTGTTTGAAGGATTCGAGGGGTGAATTTAGGGGTGAAGTTATGAGAAAACCAAATGTGCAGAGGTTTAAATGTCTACTATCTATATGTATCCATTTGGGCACAGGAATGATGTTCCGTGGGACAAAAGGACTTTCTTAGTTAAGACTGTGCAGACTGCCCGGCAAGGCACTCTCCATTTTCTCTAGCCATGAGGTCTTCCGTTATCACATGCTTTGGTTTGTCCAAATAAACAACTTGTTATGCCGAACTGTCGCAGAAGTCTCTTCTGCTGGTAGAAACGGCAGACCGTGGATCTTTACAAAGGTCAAGGTGATCTGCCATGACCAAACAGAACTCCCCTGCCTGGGTGGCGAATGGCCTGCTCTTCCCAAAGGCACCGTACAACACAGTGACATTGCTCTGCATGACATGAATATTCAGTAAGAGGGGACAAAAGCACCATGCTTCCTTCTTGCTCACATCTGTTCTTCCTTTGTGCTTAAAAGTTTGAAGTCTTCCTGTCCTCTCCTCGTATCTATATCTAAGATGTGACATGATACGGTAGTGCTTTGCTGTCCCCTCTCCCCCTCCATGTTTTGCTCCTGTCCAGGTGTAGTAAACAGAGAAGCTTATGGACTAAGTGCCTGGATGAGGTCAGATGCTCTATTTCCAGTCTACTCCTCCAGGCACACTGGCCATTAAGATTCACCTTCCACATCTGGCACCCAGCGTGGCTCCAGGTGGAGGTGGGAGGTGGAGACGGAAGATGAGGTAGGGTGGGAAAGAATCAGGGAGCATGGCGGGAAGGTGTTTTAAAGACCAGATAACCACTTTCCTGGAGGCACAGGGTAAACTATTTCTTCAGGGTTTGGAGATGCATTCCCCGCACCCCCTACTGGCCCTTAAAAGGGGCCAGCTGACCCAGCCCTCCAAAGAAGCCGGCCTCCTGTCCCTTGCTGCCCTCACCAGCTGAGGCCAGCGGGTGGCCAGCGGGCCCTGTCCCAGAGCATTGGGCCTGTCTGGCCAGCCCAGGCGGCCGCCAGCTGGCGCTGATGAGCGAGGGGAAGGAATCTGAGTAATGCAGGGCCTTGGGGGATGGAGGGGGGAAGACAGGCTAAGAGGAATGTGGTGTGGGGACACAGCTCACCCGGCACTGTTAAAGCCAAGTGTTTGAAGAGTTTGATTCATTTTAGAAAGCAAACAAACTTCTCCAGCTCTCAGCAATCTTTTATTTTGTCTGAGAGAGGAATGCCTCTCCAGTGTGGGCTGGGCACTGGGTGGTGGTGGTGGAGACGCTGGCATCCACCCTTGACTTGCCATGCGGAGTGCGGACAGCAAGTTCCTTTCTGCCCACTGGGGCTAAGAAATGCAGAGCAACTCTCTTCCTCATAAGAAAAGCTGAGGGGGAGCCCTGCTAATTAATAAACATGCCCAAGACCTTAAGGCTCAGTCACTCACACCATTGAGGTTTACAGATGTTGAGTGTAAGTTCTCTTAATTTGCTTATGTCCTGGCACCCTGTGACTTCCAGCCAGGGGTTGGAGAAGAGGGGATGTTGCAAAGGTTTTCTCCAACACCGGTGCCAGTGGTTCTCATGATTCATGCTCTACCAACCTTAGGAGTTTTTGGTCTTCTGAAGGGTGGAGAGCTGGGGGACGAAGCAAGGCTTCTTCAGCTCTTTCTGCAGAACCATACCCCAGCTTTAGATTTTGTGGTCTCAAAACCCCTCTACATCTTCATAAGCCATCTCTCCTGTGCAATTCTGGTCATCAGGAAGACAAATATCTTTGCTCCTTACGCAGACAGCGCTGGGTGTTTTCTTCTTTTTTAAGCCCACTCTGAGAATCAGCTTCCCACTCTCCCTTCTCTCGTTTTTACCCACATCCTGCTCTTTACATCTATGTTCAGGTCTTCCTCATCCTAAAGACAGATCAACAGTTCTTTGTCCAAAAACCTGGAGGCCAGATGAGTTGGTGGAATTCTGAATATTTCAGGTTTTAGAAACAGATTTACCTATCCCCCAAACTACACAACTCCGGTGGGACCCAGGCCAGCATCCAGTCTGCAAACTCATTCGTGTTCCAGCAGGAAGACATATGTATATTGATGCCAAGTGGGGTAAATGAAGAATATGCCTTCCCTTGGACTGATCTGGGTCAGGTATTGCCACCAAATGAGTTATGAAAGAGCTGTAGACCTTTATACTTGATAATTGTGGATGAGTGAGCATGGATACAATCTAGTTCATCCAGACCTTCTCTTTGTCACCTCTCCCTCCCCCAACATCAAGCTGAACGCTCTCTCTCTTCCACCTGCCATGACCAGAGGGCTAGAGTGAGCAGTCTGAGACCTGGCCTCCCATCTGGGCCTCATCTCCTCTGCCACTCACCCCATGGACCACCGTCTAGGCGGGTGCCTCTCAGTGAATGGGAATCAGGGCTTCCCATTTCTGGGTCCATCACGAGTCAGTTCTATTGGAAAATACTTAACAACGCATTATCAGAAAAATGGAGGAAAACAGATGTACAAGGTATAAGCCTTGTCTGTTGTCTTTATAATTGAATCTAATGATATAAATGTCTCCCATCCAATAGTGGTCAGGGCTGTGACGTGCTCGCTGTCTGCCTCACTCTCACTGTGCACTTGTGCAGTGTGCAGCCTGGCAGCAGGGAGTCTGCAGATCACACTTGGAGGAGCCCTCCACCACCCATGCTGGGGGCTCTTTTGGGCCCTTGGGCTCCCTGAGCTCCTGATGTCCCCCTCCCACCTCTCTTGAAGTGGCCTCCTCCCCTGGCCTCCACGGCAGCCAACTCTTCTTCTTCCCTTGGCAATACTTGGGGCTCCTTTCCATGTAGGCTCTCCCCCCAGGTTCTGTCCTCACCCTGCATTTTCCCATTATCTATCTCTCATTCCTATTTAGATAACAATCACATCTCCTGACCTGTGTTCTGAGTCCCAAACTCTCACTTTTTACCACACCCAAATAGTCCAAAGGTACCTCCCTAACTCCTCACAGTCACGGATTGCGTCGGTTAATTTTATATGTCAACTTGGATAGGCCACAGTGTCTAGATACTTGGTCAGATACTAGTGTAGGCATTGCTGCAAAGCTATGTTGTAGATGAGAATGACATTTAAATCAGGAGACTTTTGAGTAAAGCAGATTACTCTCCATCCTGTGGGTGGGCCTCATCTAATCAGTTGAAATCCCTAAGAGACAAAAGTCCTCCTGGGAGGAGGGAATTCTGCTCCAGTTGAGCTGCAGCATCAACTCCTCAAGTCTTCACTGGGTCTGTAGCCTGCTAGCCTACCTGTACATTTTGGACCCATCAGCCTCTACAATCATGTGCCTGTTTCCTAAAATCAATCTCTCTCTCTCTCTCTTTCTCTCTGTCTATCCTTATGTTCTCTCTTTCTCTTTACACACACACACAGACACACACACACACACACACACACACACAACCTGTGGGCTTATTGATTCTGTTTCTCTGGAGAACTCTGGCCAATATTCATATGAACTTGCCATTGAAACAATGTCCATTTCTAACTAGTCTGTTTCTATTTATGATGCTGCTCTTGTCTCAGGTGCCTAGAGTTAAAAGCTCAGACTGATCTTTTGATTTTCTCTCCACCTTCTTCCCACACCCATTCAGCTGTGTCAGTTCTACATTCTCAATATTTACAGCATAAATACTCTCCTTTCCACTGGTCCACTAATGAAGATTCCCTAACCACCACCAAGGCATGGTCTGTCAAAGAAGATATCCCTGTCCACAATGGCAGGCTCAAGAAGTTGGCATGTGATTCACAGAGTCAATCTGAGATCTTCTTTGAGATTTCGTAACTGAAGCATGCTCCAGAGACAGGGGACCTCTCTTTCTTTCGGTCATAGTCTGTAAACGTAGGTTTGGTAGTGAACTTCTTTTCATCATTGTACAGAGTGTCTATAGCAAGAGAGAAGCAAAAGATATTTGGAGTGGTGGAATGGAAAGAACCCCGATGCTGTTGTCTGTGCTTCTGGATCAAGCTATACCTGATGTCCATTCTTAGACAACCCAATTCATAAGGCAATAGACACACTTTTCTACCTAACCTAGTTGGAATTGAGCTTCTTTCATTTTCAGTGACGGTGTCCTGATGAACCCTCTGCCAGAAAGTATTCTTCTAAAGGGTACTTCACTTGTGTCCCCTAAATGTGGCCCCACATTTAGGAACATCTTGGTCTATGTGTTGCACTGACTTCCCAGCTTGTCCTTAAGGTACCAACTACATTGTGAAATCGTGTGTGAGAGAAAAGGAAGAAATGACAGAAAGGAACGTTTTCTATGACTCCTGTGATGACAGAAATAGAACAGAGACTTATCTATGAGGAATTTCCAAGGGCGCTGGTAGTTGGAAGTATGGTGGGCCAAATGAGAAGCAGATCCATCCTTTGCTTTTAAATTCATTGCTCGAGATGCACAGATTTAACTATGAAAGGAGAAGCGAGACATACTTTTACTGTGAGGTGTTGGGTAGCAGTGTTTTGTCTACCTATAGATCCATATAAATATTTATATTATATTGCCTTTCCAATTAACTTGTACTTGCTAATCACTGGTGAGATCTCACTCATCCATCCACGAGCGCTTACTAATTGCTCAACAGAATGCTAGGCACCATGGGAATTACAAAGATGAATAATACCCAGACACTGCCCTTCCTCCTTAAATACCTATTACGGTAGCAGCCAAGGGAACTTCATGAAGATAAACTTGTGTAGGAAAAAAAAAATCACACCGTAAAGTTATGTAAGTTTCTATTTTAAAATCATCTGGTTCTAATTTACTAAATTTAATGCTTTAGAGTTAATGCCAAAGTGCTACATTTGATTTATGGAAATACTTTAGCACATTTTTCCATCGCGCTCTCGTACAATATATTTACCGCTCTTTTGTTATGGTTAGAAAGACTATGGATCTTAAAAAAAAAGCCTTCTTTATGAGCTTGGTGATATTTTATTATAAAATACCATAAGATGGAATAAGAAGTCTAGTAAATAATAATACTGACTTAGGAGCATTCCACATGGTTTAACTGTGTGTGTGTGTGTGTGTGTGTGTGTGTGTGTGTGTGTGTGTGTGTATAAATTTAACAGAGAGGTCTGGAAAATGGTTGTTTAAAAACTTTGACTTTATGCCAAACCACTTCTTTTCAGGGCAAACAAGTACTTGGGGAGGGTAATATAAATGGCAGTCATACTGTTACTACACCGCTAACAAAATAATAATGTTAATACCGAACGATACCGAAAGTCATAGACTCAGACTTCCATCACCCCAAAGAAGGAGCTTACCAGGTATCCCAGCCAAATGGAATCCAAGAATATGACATAAACACCATGGGCGTCATTGGCTCAGGGTACCACACCTGCCAGCGGGGCTGTAGCGTGAGGTTTCAGGAGATGCCAGCCTTCCCTGTTTCGTCCACCCTCCTTGACATGTTCACCCACCGAAGATAGAGCTGCCTCAGGTTCCGGAAATGAACCTCCTCTATGTGGCCTTCTGGGCTCTGGGCTCAACCAGCTCATCTGGCATGGCAATTCGGTGACTACCCTGTGACATTTTACAGAAAAACCAAGGCTTTGTGTGTCAGCCTTTTCCCTGAAGCCTCCCAGACATGCCAGCGAGGGCTGCCCTGAACCTTCAAAGTGGTATTTAAAGCCCGTGTATACTCATTTCATTCCTACTTTACCCTAGCTTCTCTCAGCTTACAAAAAATGAAGGTTTTTACACTTCACACCCACATAAAATAAGATGCCTGCCTAGGAATTCCCCCTCTGCCCTGCAGCTTTGAATTTCTTTAAAACAAAGAAACCTCACTTCTCTCAGAGTTTAGTCAACTCTTGTAAACGAAGAATTGCAAAGGCAAAGCCAGTCAAAACGTTTCCTTTCCAACAGGCGATCTTTACATAGTTGTATGATGTGGGATACAGGTGTTCAAATGCATCAGCATGAATGACAGGTGACTGTCCAGGACAGCTCAAGGGCCTCAAGCTCTGTCCTGCAACCTCCCACATCCAGACAGAGCTTGGCTAGCAAGAAACGATCAAATGTGGCTCTTCCCTGTCTGGTCAAGACCTGTTCTTCCCTCTCCTCTGCCCCAGAAGAAGTCTTCCCATCTCTCCTTGAAAACGCTGTATTAAGAAATGAAATGAAAAAGACAACAATGAAGCAAAGAGAACAACATGGCCTCTCACTCTTTCTGGAATCTTCTCTGGAGTGTGTCTCATTTCACCTCTTCAAGTGTATCAATTTCTCCCTGACACTCAGCTCAAGGCTCACCTTCTCCTTGAAATGTGCTCCAGCCTCTATGGATGAGCCCTTTTCCAGAATCCGTGCTACACTCACAGCCTGGTGTGACGCTGGCATCCTGGCACTCCTGGGTGTCACTTGGAATCCCTAACTGTGTCTTGTTTGGTGGCGGGTGCCTCATGTCTGCATGACAGTTGACCTTGGGGGTAGGCAATCCCCTCTTTGACCTAGGCAATAGCCATTGGCTTTTATTGATGCACAATTCACATACATACAATTCACCATTTTAAAGTGTACTATTCAGTGGTTTGGGGTATATTCGCAGAGTTGTACCATCATCATCACTGATTCCAGAACATTTTTATCACCCCAAAGAGAAACGCACTTCCCATCAGAAGTCACTCCCCGTTTTTCTTCCCTCCAAACCCTGGCAACCATGACCAGCCATCTAATTTCTGTCTGGCAATAGCAAGTTATAGCTGACTTCAGGCATTTTTTTTCCCAGTACAATTCCAAAAGCTGGCACAAACACGAGATTGCTCATTAAAATCTCTATATGCATTTAAAAGGATTGCTTCGGTTGCGTGAACACGCATACATATTTAATACTTGCGAGGGAATGCAGAGTGATAACAACCCCAAAATGATAATTAAATACAGAAAGGGGAAAGCAAAAGTGGGGAGGGAGTGTTGGTGAATCGAAGAGGGTTGGGGAGTAAAGGCTTTGGAGAGAGAAGAGAAATAGGTCTTGCAGAGACAGGGAGATTATTCTCTTTGTATTTACCACGTTGAGTCTGATCACGTGGCACAGAGAGCTAAGCACATTATCTAATCTCTGCAACAATCAGGCAGGAGTTCAGAATCCTATGCTATAGATGAGGAAGGATCCTGATGCCAGAGAAGCGAATGCCTTGCCCTGCACCACCCAGCAAGGGTTTCATCAAAGCTTGCTGGCTTCAACACTCATGCTCTTAATACTTTGTTATTTCCTTTGAACACTGTGGATCTACGGATCTTCAAACGGGTCCTAAAAACGAACCCTGATAAGAAAAGTGCTATGCTATGGAAGACAGCCAGGAAATAGGGACAGGTATGCAAACATTTTCCTAGCCTGCATAGGAAAGGACATCAGCTGTTCTGTCAGGGTTGTGTAGGTCCCCAGGGTCCGTGGCCTCTGCGGAAAAGCTATCAGAGCTTCTTTCTGGCTTTTGCATCCCCAAGGCTGCTCTCATCCAGAAGCGGCTTCTTCTAGGCCTTAAGACCAGCTCTCTGGTTGGCACTCAGTCTCCTGAATGCCAGAGTTACTCAGACCTGCTCCAGCTCTGCTAGCTTACTGGGTGGGACACAGGGGCCCCAGCTTGCCCCTTGGGTGGCCTTGCTACCAGCACATGGCTCTGTGACGGTTTGGTCTCTGAGGACTTGGTCAAGTGACATGGCGGTCTCTCTTGCCAGCTACCTGCTGTCTTCTACACCTGACCATTAAATAGTGATGCTCCTCAGGGCCCTGCCTTTCTCCCTTTGTTTTCTCTCTCCGGGCAATGCCACCCACTCACCATGCTTCTGTAGTCACCTATCCAAATGTAATGAAACTCCAGTTTTCATCTCTGTGATGGGTAATTTTATATGTTAACTTGTCCAGTTATTTGGTCAAACATTTTTCTAGGTGTTTCTGTGAGAGTGTTTACAGTTGTGGGTGGGGTTCATGGAATCATCTGAAGGCCTCAGTTGAACAGAAAGCCTATGTTCCCTGAACAAGAGAGATTTCTAAGACTGCCTTTGACTGGATAAGCTTTTCCTAGTTCTCAGCAGCTTGTCTTTGAACTTGAACTACAACTCGTTTTCCTAAGTGTCTCCCATCAGATTGTGACCTAGCCACCCTCCACAAACACATGAGCCAAGTCCTTCAAATAAATCTTTCTGTATATACACACATCCTATTGGTTCTGTTTCTCTGGAGAGCCCTTAGTAATACGATCCCTTCACAACTATCTTTCCACATCCCTTTGCACTGTCTGTCCCCAACCATACAGCTCAGGCCACTGTTGTCACTCCCTGTCAGCTTCCCTGAGCTTCTGTGCATCCATTTAGGCCTCCTATGAATTCTCTTCACTGGGGCCACAGAGACTTTTTAAATTTTTTTTTAATATTTATTTTTGAGAGAGAGACTGAGCACGAGTGGGGGAGGGGAAGAGAGAGAGGGAGACACAGAATCCGAAGCAGGCTCCAGGCTCTGAGCTGTCAGCACAGGGCCTGATGCAGGGCTCGAACCCACGAACCATGAGATCATGACCTGAGCCGACTGAGCCCCCCAGGGCACCTCCACAGAGACTTTTTTAAACAGGAAATCTGACTATACTTTTATGCTTAAAGGGTAACATTCCAATTTCTCAAGAAAAAGTAACAACACAAAATAAAATAAAACCTAAACTCTAAGTTAACCTGTAATAGTACTTCTCAAACTCTCTCAAGCATGCCAGTGCCCTGCAGCTCTTGTTAAAATTCAGCTCTGATTCCATAGTCTGAGCGGGGCCCAGGAATCTGCATCCCCCACAAGCTCCTGGAGATGATGGAGCAGCTGGTCCATAGACCACTCTTAGAGTGTCAAGGGCTCAGAAAACAGCACAGCCGGGCCCCTGCCTGCCTCTTTGGTTCTCTCCTTGTGCCTCTCCTCGAATGCAAGGATGCAGATATTGGCTGTTTTCAGTTCCTCCAGTGCCACATGCTGCCTCTCATTGCAAGGCGAACAGCACTCCACCTCCTGACTCTTGCTCAGAGTTCAGGATTCATCTGAAGTACTGCTCTGCACACTGTGTTGGAGCTCCCTGGTTGTACACAACCATTGCATACCACACTTCTCTTAAAGTTCATCGCACGTATTTCTTATTCAAAGTCAAGCTTTCTTGCAAGGTTAGAAGTACGTGAGGGCTGGATCCATGTCTATCTTGTTTTGGGGTAGGGATTAGCATGCAGAGCTAGGCACCAAGAACTACATTTGTTCCTTTTTTTTTCTTCACTTAATCACCTTGTAGGTCAGTTAGTCACTCAGCGAATATTTATTGAGTCCTATAGCATTACTAGGACTTGACTAGTAATGCTATAGGTTTGACTATGAGTGACAGAAAACCCTAGAAGGTCAGGCTTAACCAAAGTAGAAGTTAATTTTCTTCTCATTTATTAAAAGTCTGGGGACACTTGGGTAGCTCCATTGGTTAAGCATCCCACTCTTGATATCAGCTCACGTCATGATCTCACGATTGTGAGAGAGTCTCGTTTTGAGCCCTGTGATGAGTGTGGATTCTCTCTCTCTGCCCCTTCTCTGCTGATTCCCCACCCTCTCTTTTTCTCAAAATAAATAAATAAACAAAAAAGTCTGGAAGAAAGCAGCCCAGGGCTGGTTGAGGGCTTGAAGACTACTGGGACTCAGGCTCCTCCTATTTTGTGCTTTGCTGTCCTCAAAAGAAGGTCCAAGCTTGCTCAACTTCTAGCCATAGATCTGCACTCCAGTCAGCAGGAAGGGAGAAGAAGGTGAAGGAAATGTGCTTCTACACTGGAAGATGCCCAGGGACCTTCTGCTCATATCCCATTAGCCAGACCCTGGTCACATGACAACTACCTGCAGGGGAAGCTGGGAAATGTAGTTTCCATTTTGGGTGGTCATTCCATGACTAAGAAAGAGGAGAATGAGTATTAGAGAAAGACTGTTAGTGTCAGCCACAAGTACCTACTGTGTAATTATGTATAGTAGGTGCTTAATAACTATTTGCTGAATGTGTATATATCAGGCTTTGTCTGCCTGTCAGGATAGCCCTCTGCTCATGGCAGATAGTCATACTGGGTCAGTAAGTTATATGTTGCATTTCTTTCCCCCTGTCCAGAGGTTGTGCTCTTTCTGCTTGTGTGGGCTTCTTCTCAGCTCCTACCACTGGGTCTGCCCTCCTGGTACACATTGTGGTGAGTGTAAGGGTCATGGTAAAGGGCCTGTCAGAGACTCCACCCAGGACTGAGTCTTTCTCAGCTTTTTTCAACCTACAGCAGTACCTGTGCCATGACCAGCTGGGTCCTGATGACAGCCAGGAGCCCTCCCTCTTCCCATCCTTGCACATGACAAAAAGTACAAATGGACTGGTGTGACCAAAGAGTAGCCAAACATCCAACTAGTGTGTGTTTAAGAGATAGGAAGGGAGGGAAAAGCCAGGACTTCAAGAGGAAAGAGCCCCTGCTGGTCTTTCTCCCAAATGGTCATTGTTTGGAGGTCAAAGACAGTGTCAAGTTACAAAATTTTGGAAAGTGTTGGCTCTGGATGACAGTCAAAGCCCCGTGACAAGTATAGTAGCCAAATCCTAAATTCAGTTTGACACGTCATGAAAATAAAGACAATTGTGTGTTATTCCTTGCTGGAATCTCCACCTGCCATCTCCATGAGTCTCCTTCTCATGATGGCGTCCATCATGTCCCCTTTACCTTAGCACGTTATGTGCATCCTTAACACACTGAGGAGGAGTGAGGCTGCTAGTGTGGTAGAATCATTCTGAGTCTACCAAAGAGGTTTTTGCTGCCAGTCTTATGCCCACAAATGCTCAGAAGCCTCCTCCCCAGCATACTGACATTCACCCAGTGGGTGTCCCTCCTCCTCGGGTCCCGGAGAGAGACCTGCTGCTGAGTCCAGCCACAGTTTGTAAGTTTGACAATGATTATTCCCTAGGGATAAGTGCGTTAAGGAATTCATTGTGACCTAAGCTCTGAGATTCTAGAAGATTCATTCCCACCTTCACCTGCATTCTCTGAGCACTAAAGCCCTTTCCATTTTACCATCCCTCCACATTTCAAAGTTCTCATTTGTAGATCAGTTTAATAAGACCCTAGGCTCAGCCCCCTGGTTGGCACTGCTTACTAAATTGAGGAATAAAACCACACACCTGCAAAACCACACACAAACTTTTAACTCCCATATGTAACTGTGAGTCCGTGTGCTGTATTATAATATCTCTAGGTACTGTGCCCAGATCTTCCACCTGTGGAAATGTCTCCAGAATTTTGCTGCTCTAAGGGTATTTAAGATGATGGTTTATATGATAAGTGTCTCTTGAACTAGGATTTTAAAGGAATATAACCTATGATGGGAAGAATAAATGCAATACTATATAAAAAAAATAAACCCCTATAAGATTTGGCTATTATTCCATTCTTTCAATCTGAATTCTGCCAATATGGAAAAGTTAATTCAAACTTAATTAATTAATTCAACCCATTTTGAACATTTCAGGGTGGGGGAAATGTTTTCGAGTCCAATAAAGGAGTTTTTCTGTTATGGTTGTTGTTTTGTTTAAATCACCTCTCTTGGTCTGTTGCCTTCTGTTGATGGGACATCTATGATGGGGACCTTTCCAGGAGTTTAGTATTAAACTCATACTGACATCGGGGTCTAGGGTAGTTTAGTGAGGAGCTCAAATCCATGCTGTAGTGGCAATAGCTTCCATACTTGTGAACAAGTTACATCCAGAAGCACCTTCAGCTCTCCCAGTTCTGTCCTCCCTCCAACATGGGCCAGACCCATATTAAGAACACACTTTTGGAGGTCAAATAGCTGAAGGCTGCCTTCTCTGTAGCATTGATTCACGCGGGCGGCAGGGCTGGCTTGACCCTGACTCCCTGCTTCCCGATTTGTTCCCAGTTCCCTCCTACTCAGTAGGTTCCAGTGACCCGTGAAAGTCTCAAACCTCAGAGACAGGCATTCACCTCTGCAGGGATTTAGAAGCAGAGCTGTGAGGGAAAACAAGGCAGAACTGGGAATAGGCCTGGTCTCATGGAAGAATCTGGTCCTTTTCTCAGGCGTTTCCACAAAGAAATGACCCTTTGTATTCTAAATGTCCCAGAGTCCTCCACTAATTTCTGTGTCACTCAGTTCCAGGAGTATGTTTGCTGTGGGCTCCGTGATGCTTCCTGCCTCAACACGAGCATGCTGCATACATGCACGCACAGGCTTATGCATCTGTTTATGCAAAGATGTGTGTGTGCTGGGGGGTGGTGGGAGGCGAGGGGCACAATTCTCTCTTTACCTCCTGCTCTCATTTCACACAAATGTCTTTCCCATATTGTGTGCTTTCTTCCTCTGCTCTTGGTTTGAGGCTGTGTTATTTGATTCCTGTCAATCACAGATCGCATTTCGATCTCGGCCCTGAATTAGAGCCTCATCCACTATCCTGGGCCGTTGTAGGACCACTTCCACTAGATCTTCATTTCAGGTCTGGCCTGAGAGCCTTGGCAGTGGCCGTCAAGGCCTCTCCAGAGACAACTGGTATTCTCATTTTCTACCAGCCTGAGCATATCGTGAACTTTCCAGCCCAGTGGCAGCTGAGAATACAGATGAACACAAAAATCAAAGAAGGTCTTTGGAGGCTCTGAGGCGGGTGCCAATCAAGTAAAGGAGCGTAGGTTCCTTTTGAAAAATCTGAACCACATCTAGTGTCCCTACCTCATGGTTACTAATTTATCACTGATTATTTGGAATGTCTCAGCAAACCTGTGCTAATATAATTCTTTGAGGGTCTGAGTGGGCCAGTCTCTTCCTTCAAAGGGAGTGAGACAAATTAACACATGCTCACAGGCACCCCGTGCACCCCCTCCCCCCGCCCCAATACACACACAATCACACTAAAACATGATTCATTGCAAATTGGCGTTAAAGACCCTGGAAGTTATGGTTGACCTTTTCCCAGGCCTCTTAGAAGCACCCCCTCCATGGTCAAAGAAACTATACAGAGAAATAGACATCTTAGTTTCATGTCACTTACACTGTTTAATTATGCAGAACCTTCTACACATGCAAAGCCTTGCTACCTTAATATGCAAAGTTGGAAGTGATAAATATTTAAGAGAAACTCATTCCTAGCCTGGCCAAGTTCTAATTTCCAGGAAAGAGCTCTGTCTCTCAAGTATATGGTTTGTTTTTGTGTGTAAATTGGTTTTAGATCTTAGGGTCAACATATCCTTGAAAGAGAGAGGGAGGAAGGGAGGAAAGAAAGAAAGAGAAAGGAAGGGAGAGAGGGAGGAGAGAAGGAAGGGAGGAAGAAAGAAAATCTAGAGACAGAGATGATAAGAAAGAAAACCTAGAGACAGAGATGATAAGAATACATTCCCCCCTTCAATTTCAACACAGAAATCATTTTTTTTTTTAAACTAGGCTTTGAACTAGATGTTTTTAATGCTAACTGATGGTCACCTAGGAACTTTATCTTCTGGGGAGACAGTAGGAACACAAGAATGTTTAAGATTGTCTAAATGATATAAGATTCTTGCACGCAGCTGAGTCCCAAGGAAGCCGGGACATGTTCTTTCAAGGACCTGTAGACAAGGATCAGGTTATAGTCAAAGAAAATGCACCAACTTTATTCCTAATAAATTCTCATTTAGTTTCTCATCCAAGCAATGTCCTATTTTGTTTTTTTGTCACATTCACACATGAGTACAGTCACCCAACTTACAAAAACTTGTCACGTCAAACTGAGTTTTAAGTCTCGTTAATAATAATTTTAAAAAAGAGTTTCAATTACAGGGTTGTAAGGGAGGAAAAGATAAAATGAAATCAAACAAAGCCTCCCCAGTTACAGGAATCTGGCCTCCTCCACTGAGGTTGTGGGGAGTACGTGTTCTTTCTGTAGTAGTTGTGATTTCTGAAGGACAAATTTGATCAGGGTAGATGGCTTGTTCTTCACTTTTATTTCCTCCTCCCCGAAAAGTCCTAGGTCTCCCAGAAAATTGCTGGAGGATAAATATGCTTTTTCCTTTCCCTGCACAACCTCATGTTCTGGGACAAACACATGTGTTGGTGAGCTACGTCATGAATGTTCATGCTCACTTATCTAAAATGTTCAAAACTGGTTTCCAATTTTCCACTTTTTTAAATGTATAATTTGGTGTATGGGAAACTACGGTATGATTTTGGAATTTAACTCTCAATCTTCTGTAGGAACATTGTAATAACATTCACAAAAGGCTATTCCTTCTTGAACATAATAGGCGGTGATGTGAGTATGGGTTGAATGCATATGTAAACACAAAGTCATCCCAAGGATTGTACACAAAGAGTAAAATAGATCCATTACCTTCCCTTTCAGGGAATGGTGATTCAGGCAGTGATATGATAGCCATGTTTAATAAACATTGAGGAAGAATTACATACATCTGATCTTTTTATAGTGGTATTGATTTTTTTGTGGATTGCCATTTAGAACCACCAGCTAACATCATGGAATCTTTGACCATATGTTAAAAACATACAGTTAAGGTTGTTAGATAAAATACAGGATGACCAGTTACAGATGAATTTCTGATAAATTATGAATATTTTTTTAAGTATAAGTAGATCCCATTTAATATTTCGGACATATTTCTGCAAGAAAGTATTTATTGTTTATCTGGAATTCAGATGTAACTGGCAGTCCTATATTTCTGTTTGCTAGACGTGACAACTTTACATGCAGAGAACCAGTGCTCTGCCATGATGGCCATCTGAAACTAGTGGAGAAATCTCAAAGATGATAGAAACTTCCTGTTAATTAGAAGATGCTCATGACATACCTAGTCCCTCTCCCACCACAGAGAGAACTTCTTCCCATGTCCAGTCCATATCCTGTGTGAGTAGCTGAGTGGGTGGAACAGCACTGGTATTAATGTTTTCTTAGAGTTGCTACTTGAGATTATTCCCATCACCAGAGCTTTAACAAGTGGCATTTCAGTTTAACAAATATCTATTGAGCACGTACAACTTTGTAGAACAGTGTGCTAGGCTGAGGCTCTTTTCTCAAGGAGTTTAGAATCCAAAAAATGAAGGGTAAGATGTTTACAACTAATGTCAATTTAAAGCAACATGTGAGGAGATACAGAGAAAGTATGATGGGGATGAATAAATTCTGTGAAGAGCGGGAGATGAGAAAAGACTTCATGGAAGAGAGTAGGTGAACTGAGCTGGTGGGGAAGGAAGAATCTTGATGGGTAGATATAAGCCAACAACTTCCAATGCCACAAAAATAGAACCACCAAAGAGACAGAAATAGGAATGTATGGTCAGAGTCCCTATTCCACCCCAGGAGGGAATGAGTCACTCATTTATTTGTTGAGTAGATCTTTATTAAACACGAATGCATACATCAATGTAAACGTACAATTGTGTAAAGAGCAATGAAATAGAGACACACGGTCCCAGGAAGGGTAGTATATGAGGAATGACCTAGCGAGGGTGATTGGACATGACCTTTATGAGGGAGGCAGTGGTTGAGTTGAGTTCTGGGAAGAGAATAAAATTAACAGGTGACAAGGGGTGGTGAGGGCCTGGGAGGAAGACAAAATAATATGTGCAATGGCCCAGTGGCAGAAGGAAGCAGGAGACATTCAAAGGACTGAAAGAAAGCTGGTATGTCTGGAGCACAGAGAGCATAGTGGGCTATTATGCTTGCCAGGTAGTAGGTAGCAACTAGATCCATGTAAGGCATTTTGGAATCTTTTAGGGAATTCTATCACAGTCTCCTGAGCCCTGTGGAGTCATTTAAGTAGGAATATAACATAACTGATGTTGAGTGTGAAAGAATGACTGGCTATACTGGTGAGAAGACACCAGAGGGAAACCAGATAGCTGTGAGGAGACCAGTTAGGAGGCTACTTTAGTAATTTGGGCAAAAGTTGAGGGAAACCCATATACCCCATCTTTCCTCATGATTTGTCCAGCTGCATTTTCAGAGAAATCAGGAATAGCAGCACTAGGCCTTCAATCAGCAGCAAGGTGGGAAGAATTCCACACGTCTCCATGTATCATTATTGCTGGAGGTAGGGCAAGGGTATCGTAACTGACCATCAGCAGTTCAGCAGAGTCTCAAGTGGATATTTCAGGCCTCAGAGGAGTATGTGAATACAGGCCAACTCAAAAGGCAGCTGGCTGTCAGAACCACCTTTCCTAGGCCAAACACCTCCCAAGGTAGAGCCCCAACTGCTCATACTATTGAGCCTCCCATTGAGGTCTTCAGAGTACTAGAACTTTGCTTCTCTCATTGGTTCCTCTTTTCCCAGATGTGTTTATGGCAGAAGAGTGGGATGGTTCTATGACTCTTGGAAGCTCTCTGGCCAGTTCTTTTTTTTTTTTTTAACGTTTATTTATTTTTGAGAGACATAGAGACAGAGTGTGAGCAGGGGAAGGGCAGAGAGAGAGGGAGACACAGAATCTGAAGCAGGCTCCAGGCTCTGAGCCATCAGCACAGAGCTCGACGCGGGGCTCGAACTCACAGACCGTGAGATCATGACCTGAGCCGAAGTCGGCCGCTCAACCAACTGAGCCACCCAGGCGCCCCTCTCTGGCCAGTTCTAAAAGCACAGGGACACCTCTGCTGTTCTTGGACTTATTCACCAAACAATTACAAGAGAAGTGCAGGAGGCATCTCTTTTGCAGCATCCTTGGGTATACAATTCTTATATTACATGCATGTTACAAACTGTGAATTCAAAAGAATCTCTTGAAGTAGCCTTTTAATATCCACAAG